>CM029940.1:9241907-9934414 GCA_017639245.1 Myiopsitta monachus
CTGGCTTCCCCTCCTCCCCGGCAGAGCATGAGACTCAGAAAGTCCTTGGTCAGACCAAAACATTACCAAGCAGTAACTGAAAACACTGGTGTTAACAGTGCTTCTCCCAGGCCCAAAATCAAAAACACAGTGCTGCACCAGCTACCAAGAAGGAGAAAAATGACTGCTGCTGCTGAACTCAGGACATGCACTATGATGATTAGTTAACATAGAATTACAGAATAGTTTGGGTTGGAAGGGACCTTCAAAGGTCATCTAGTCCAACACCCCTGCAATGAGCAGGGACTTCTTCAACTAAATCACTTTGATCAGAACCACATCCAGCTTGGCCTTGAATGTCTCCAGGGATGGTGGGCAACCTGTTCCAGTATTTTATCATCCTCATTGTACAAAAATTTTTCCTCACAGCCTGAATCTCCCCTTTTTTTGTTGAAAACCATCACCCCTCATCCTAACACAACAGGCCCTGCTAAAAAGTGTCTCCCCATCTTTCTTATAGGCCCCTTTTAAGAACTGAAAGGCCACAATAAGGTCTCACTGGAGCCTTCTCCAGGCTGAACAACCCCAGCTCTCTCAGCCTTTCCTCATAGGAGATGTGCTCCATCCCTCTGATCATTTTTGTGGCCCTCCTCCTGACCCTTTCCAACAGGTCCATATCTTTCCTGTACTGAGGACTCCAGAGCTGGATGCAGTACTCCAGGTGGGGTCTCACGAGAGCAGAGGGGCAGAATCACCTCCCTTGACCTGCTGGCCATGCTCTTCTGGATGCAGCCCAAGATACAATTGGCCTGGGCTGCAAGCACACGTTGCTGGCTCATGTCCAGTCTTTCATCCTACCAGTACCCACAAGTCCTTCTCCTCTGGGGTACTCTCAATCCCTTCATCCCCCATCCTGTATTGATACTGGGGGTTGTCCTGACCCAGGGGCAGGACCTTGCACTTTGCCCCATTGAACCTCATGAGGTTTGCATGGGCCCACCTCTTGAGCCTGTCCAAGTCCCTCCAGATGGCTTCCTATCCCTTGGGCATGTCAACTGCACCACTCATCCTGGTGTCATCTGCACCACTCATCCTGGTGTCATCTGCAAACTTGCTGATGGTGTGCTCAATTCCACTGTCTGTCATGGGATACCATGTAAATCTGCTTCTAGTACAATACGTGGTGGCATCTCACAAAGTTTTTCAAGTGCAGGAAGTGCTCCAATCAAAAGATCATCATCTATTCAGTTTAAAGAAAACAAAAAATTGCAAGAAAACAAAATATTTCAAGGAAAATATAGATTTTATAGATGTTAATATAATAATAAAAAATTTGCAAATGAAAACAAGGCTAAAGTGTAAAAGAAATTCAATTATCCAGAGGGACCATCCAGAGGGACCTTGACACGCTTGAGAGGTGGGCTGATGCCAACCTGATGAAGTTCAACCATGACAAGTGCAAGGTCCTACACCTGGGTCGCAGCAATCCCGGGCACAGCTACAGGTTGGGTGGAGAATTGATTCAGAGCAGCCCTGCAGAGAAGGATTTGGGGGTGTTGGTTGATGAGAAACTGAATATGAGCCGGCAGTGTGCGCTTGCAGCCCAGAATGCCAGCTGTATCCTGGGCTGCATCAAAAGAAATGTGACCAGCAGGTCAAAGAAGGTGATCCTGCCCCTCTACTCTGCCCTCGTGAGGCCTCACTTGGAGTACTGTGTGCAGTTGTGGTGTCCTCAACATAAAAAGGATATGGAACTGTTGGAACAAGTCCAGAGGAGGGCCACAAGGATGATCAGGGAGCTGGAGCACCTCCCGTATGAAGGCAGGCTGAGAAAGCTGGGGCTGTTCAGCCTTGGAGAAGAGAAGGCTGCGTGGAGACCTCATAGCAGCCTTCCAGTATCTGAAGGGGGCCTACAAGGATGCTGGGGAGGGACTCTTTAGTAGGGACTGTAGTGATAGGACAAGGGGCAATGGGTTTAAACTTAAACAGGGGAAGTTTAGATTAGATATAAGGAAGAGGTTCTTTACTGTGGAGGTGGTGAGGCACTGGAACAGGTTGCCCACGAAAGTTGTGAATTCTCCATCCGTGGCAGTGTTCAAGGCCAGGTTGGATGGAGTATTCGGTGACATGGTTTAGTGCAAGGTGTCCCTGCCCATGGGGGGGTTGGAGCTAGATGATCTTAAGGTGCTTTCCAACCCTAACGATTCTATGATTCTATTATTCGAAGACCTGAGCCATATTCAAAAACATGCTGGTTCCTAGCAAGCGGACCAGGTTGGTTTCAAGGGCACTCAAAGTATATTCAAAATCTTTAAAATTCTCAAATGGTACTGTAAATAGCCCTGTGGGGAAGAGGAAGATGTGGGAGGATGTCTCTTCCATAGGTTGGTCATCTGGTATATAGAGGTTATGGCAATGCTGAATACACATACCCGATCAGTTTCATGACCAGCAATTCTATTGTATCACAAGCCATTATTATAAAGTACATCTAAACAAGAGCTTTAGTCCAAGTCCCATGAATGATCAACTTCAATGCAGTGAATGCATACTGCAAGTAAGGTATTAGATAATACAACTCTGACACCAAGCTAGTTTGGGTCAGGTGTCCTGTCTCTGCTCCCTACCAGCTTCCCCTTGCCACTCCTCCCTGGCAGAACATGAGAGACTGAAATGTCCTTGATCAGGGTAAGTGCTACTTAGCAACAACAAAAACATAGATGTGCTATCAGCATTGTTCTCAGACTAAAGCCAAAACACAGCACTGCACCAGCTACTAGGAAGAAAATTAACTCTATCCCAACTGAAACCGGGACAGGTGCTGAGCCTGGGTAAGGAATCCTTGGCATCAGTAACATTCATAGATAACTGAGTTTTAACTCAAGAGTCTGATTTAACTAGGGACTAAAGCTGTAACAGTGTCCAGGAATGAAATATTTCAATTCTGCAACAGAAACAAGTTAAAATGTCTTAACACCCCCCCCCAACAACCTCCCCCCCCCCCCAGGTCTCCTTGTTGTTTGTCAGAATCAAATATCATAACTGAAGGACTTTAAAAAGATAAGAAAACCTTCTGAAATTAGTGGCAGCAATTGGTTGGTTGTTTTGCTTTTACTAAATATCTATGCTTAGCTTATATACTTCACTAACTTAAAAAAGATGCTGTCGCGGTTTAAGCCAGCTGTAACTCACGTAGTTCGGTCACTCACTTCCCCCTCTATCTTCCCCCCCACTCCCGGGGGGATGAGGAAGAGAATCAAAAGAATGTAACTCCCACGGCTTGAGATAAGAACAGTCCAGTAATTAAGGTATAACACAAACCACTGCTGCTACCACAAATAATAATAATGACAAGGGAAACAACAAGGGAAGAGAATACAGCTGCTCACCACCCAATGACCGATATCAAGCCTGACCCAGCAGTGAATCCCCTTTTCTGGGTCTCTGCCCCAGTTTTTACATCCTGGGCATGACATGCTGTGGTATGGAATACCTCTTTGGCTAGTTTGGGTCAGGTGTCCTGTCTCTGCTTTCTCCCAGCTTCCCCTCCTCCCTGGCAGTGCATGAGGCTCAGAAAGTCCTTGGTGAGACTAAACATTTGAGCAGTAACTAAAACCATTGGTGTTATCAGCGCTGTTCCCAGGACGAAAGTCAAAAACACAGTGCTGCACCAGCTACTAAGAAGGAGAAAAAATGACTGCTACTGCTGAACCCAGGACAGATGCATTAGTTGTTTTTTTTTTTTTTTGTAATCTGCAATTACAGTATAACAAAAACCCCACAAATGTAAATTGAACTCAATTTTGTGAACATGTATTTTAATTTTAATTTATCAGTATTCCAAAATATTTGTCCATATACAATAAAAACTTCTAAACAAATACATGATAACGTTGTGCTTGATGAATGGATATACAAGCACACCAGATAATATTTAATGGAATATTTAAGTTTAGAAAAATATTTCACTAAAGAACTTGCCATAATTTGATCTATGGTTGTCATGGGTTCAGCAGCAGCAGTCATTTTTTCTCCTTCTTGGTAGCTGGTGCAGCGCTGTGTTTTTGATTTTGGGCCTGGGAACAGCGCTGATAACACCAGTGTTTTCAGTTACTGCTTGCTAATGTCTTGGTCTGCCCAAGGACTTTCTGAGTCTCATGCTCTGCCGGGGAGGAGGGGAAGCTGGGAGGAAGCAGAGACAGGACACCTGACCCAAACTGACCAAAGAGGTTATTCCATACCACAGCATGTAATGTCCAGGATGTGAAAACGGAGTGCAGAGACCTGGAAGGTTGTGGTGGTGGATTGGGGGGTTTGCTGCTGCGGGGTGCACTGGCTGGGTCAGGCTTGGTGAGCAGTTGTATTCTCTTTCCTTGTATTTGCCTTGTCATTATTATTACTGGTGGTAGCAGTAGTGATTTGTGCTATACCTTAGTTACTAAACTGTTCTTATCTCAACCTGTGTGAGTTGCATTCTTTTGATTCTCCTCCCCATCCCCCCGGGACTGGGGGAAGAAAGAGGGGGAGTGAGTGAGCGACTTCATGAGTTTTGGAGACTTAAACCACGACAGTTCTTTTTGGCACCCAACGTGGGTCATGAAGGGTTGAGATAACGGCAAGGATCAATAGCCACTCGTCACAATGCTGATTTATTGGCTCTCAAAGTTGTTGCTCTGGTTCTCACAGGTTCAGCGTATGATACTTTGCTTACAGCTGATATTTCTTAACATTTTTCACATCTGGGTTTTGGGTTAAGGTTCTTGATTTTGGGCCTGGGAACGGTGCTGATAACACCAGTGTTTTCAGTTACTGCTTGATAGTGTTTTGTCTGGCCAAGGACTTTCTGAGCCTCGAGCCTCATGCTCTGCTGGGGAGGAGGGGAAACCGGGAGGAAGCAGAGACAGGACACCTGACCCAAACTAGCCGAAGTGGTATTCCATACCACAGGACATCATGCCCAGTATATTAACTGGGTGCAGTCACCCAGAAGAGTTAGTTCACTGCTGGGTCAGGCTGGGTATCGGTCGGCTGGTGGTGTGCGGTTGTGTTCTTTTCCCTTGTTATTTCCCCTCTCATTATTATTGGTGGTAGCAGCAGTGGTTTGTGTTATAACTTAGTTACTGGGGTGTTCTTATCTCAACCCGTGGGAGTTACATTCTTTCGACTCTCCTCCCCATCCCTCCGGGAGCAGGGGGAGGAAGGGGGGGGGGGGGAGCTAATGACATCATAGCAAATTTACGGCAGGGCTTAAACGACAGTTCTTATTGGCTCCCAACATGGGGCTCGAAGGGTTGAGATGACAACAGATCTGACAGGAGTGCGTCTAATCATATTTTTGATAAGCATTCATTGTTTCGGATTAATAGTCACTTGTTGCAATGCTGATATATTGGCTCTCAGAGTTGTTACTCTTGATCTCACAGGTTCAGCATGCGGTACCTTACTTACAGCTGGTATTTGCTGTTTTTGTGTTTATCAGCTGGGTGGCTTGGGCTAAGGTTCTTGTTTCCCTGTACTTTATGGTAATGACTTGCAATACAATAGAATCATTGATTAGGAAACTGATCTGGCTTGCGTTCCCAGTGTGGTCACCACCTCTGTACTTTGGGAGGTATATAATAAAAGTGCTTAGCAATTACACATCTTTTTTCTCATCCTCAGGTGGTCAACCCGTGAAGGAGGCATACTTTTACGCTCCCAGCCCCATCCCCCACCCCCTCCGACTGTTTACAGCATCGTTTGCAAGTTCTGAAGGTTTTGAATGGCCTTTAGGTACTCTTGAGACCTGCCTGCTGATTCTGATGGGGATCACCATTTTGGCACGCATACTGAATATGTTTTACTCACAACCATTCTGTCTGGTCCCCAGAGTTAAGCAGTGTGGGGTGTGGGCCTTGTCTGGGGTTGGGCTACAATGTAAGATGACCAAGAGATTTTCCCCAAGGCTGGACAGTCATGAGTGGCAGGGTGTGTGGGACAGTATGGGCAAGTATCTAGGCCAGTGGGCCCCTCCAGTGGTTTGGAACTTCACCAGTGAACAAATGCAAAATCCAGAAAAATTAGTAAAACACTTAAATGAGGTTTGTTGTCATCCTGCTCATACCAGAGACGGACAAATCATGGCAACGTGCTGGGGCTTGGCTTATGTTTACAGAGCCCTCTTCAACACTATCCAGCACCTTCTAATGGAAAAAAATATCCCCCATTTTTAAAAAGGGAAAGTTGAAGACCCGGGGAACTGCAGACCAGTCAGTCTCACCTCTGTGCCTGGCAAAAACTTGGAGCAGATTCTCCCGGAAACCATGCTAGGGCACACAAAAAACAACAAGGTGGCTGGTGGCAGCCAACATGTCTTCACTAAGGGCAAATCCTGCCTGACCAACTTGGTGGCCTTCTATGATGGGGCTGCAGAACTGATGGATTGGAACAGTCATCTGTCCCGCACAACATCGTTGTCTCTAAACTTTAGAGACATGAATTTGATGGATGGTCTACCCGGTGGATAAAGAATTGGCTTAATGGCCACGCGCAGAGAGTTGCAGTCAATGGCTCAGTGTCCAGCTGGTGTTGTCCCTCAGGGGTCGGTGTTGGGACCGATCCTGTTCATCATCTTTGTCGGCAACATGGACAGTGGGATTGAGTGCGCCCTCAGCATGTTTGATGATGACACTAAGCTGTGTGATGCAGTTGACATGATGGAGGGAAGGGATGCCATCCAGAGGGACCTTGACACGCTTGAGAGGTGCACCGATGCCAACCTCATGAAGTTCAACAAAGAGAAGTGTAAGGTCCTACACCTGGGTCGAGGCAATCCCAGGCACAGCTACAGGTTTGGCAGAGAAGGACTTGGTGGTGTTGGTTGATGAGAAACTGAACGTGAGCTGGCTTCAGTGTGTGCTCGCAGCTCAGAAACCAATTGTATCCTGGGCTGCATCAGAAGAAGCATGGCCAGCAGGTCAAAGGAGGTGATCCCGCCCCTCTACTCTGCTCTTGTGAGACCCCACTTGGAGTACTGTATAAACTTCTGGTGTCCCCAAGATAAGAAGGACATGGAACTGCTGGAGCAATTCCAAAGGAGGCTATGAGGATGATAAGGGGGCTGGAGCACTTCCCATACAAAGACAGGCTGAGAAAATTGGGGCTGTTCAGCCTGGAGGAGACTCCAATGAGACCTTATTGCGGCCTTCCGGTTCTTAAAAGGGCCCTAGGAGAAAGATGGGGAGAGGCGTTTTAGCAGGGCCTGGTGTGATAGGATGAGGAGTGATGGTTTTCAACTAAAAGAGGGGAGATTCAGGCTGGATGTGAGGAAGAAATTCTTTACAATGAGGGTGGTAAAACACTGGCAGAGGTTGACCAGAGAGGTGGTGGATGTGCCATCCCTTGTGACATTCAAGGCCAGGATGGATGTTGTTCTGGGCAAAGTGATCTAGATGAAGATGTCCCTGCTCATTGCAGGGGGGGTTGGACTAGATGACCTTTGAAGGTCCCTTCCAACCCAAACTATTCTATGAGTCTATGTGGAAATCAAATGATAAATTATTATGCTATAATAATGTCAAGTACCCGTGTGACTCTTCACTGAACTCCTGCTCAGATTTTGGCTAGCACAGCTCATGCTAAGGCCTGATGCATGCTGGGATCAGCACCATTAGATCAAAGCGAGGGAAACACATAGGCAGGACAGGTAGCCAGAAAGAGCTAAAGGGCCATGATGCAGCCACTGTCACCTGCAGATTGCTGTCTCCCACAGCTATCGTCTTTGCATATTGATTGACAGTTTACTCAGAACCTGCTAGGAAATGGCATAGACCAAACCTTCAAGCTGGAGGGTATAAAACATCAGCTTACCCAAAAAGCTTTTGAGGCAGATCCAAGAACAGCTGAAATGCTGAGGCTTTCATGCTTCCTGGTGTGATACAGGGTGTCACAGGATGGGTGGTCGCCTTAGGCCAGTGGACAAGATGTGTCACGGAGACCCTCCCATTGAGTCATGAGGTTCAGAAAGGATCCCCTTGTTTTCCAGCTGATCCTCAGATATTAGAGGGGCTGAGTGCAACTGGATCCAGTCCTAGTCTCAGACTTGGTCAACACTTTATGTCTAAGGATTGTGTAGTGCTTGCACCTTCTTGTCCAAATTTGTTCTCATGCCAATACTGTCACATTAGAAGGGGGGTGTGGGGGGTGTTCCTTGAACCGTTTATATTTGACCAGCCTGCCAGTGTCCCAAGAAAGACAAGACCCTTGAGCCCAACCAGCCTGTGTCCCATTATGGGGACCCTACTGGACAGACCACCCAATCGGAGGGTGATTCATCTAACCTATTCAGGGACCTGCACTGACAGTGTCACTGAGTCAAATCCCTTATTTCAAATATTCAAGTCTCCAGAGACTTACACAAAACGGACTTCAGCTGAATATTTTAATTATACAAAATACAAGTTTGTGGCAGGATAAGGTTCAGAGATTGCAAGTGATAGGGACTGTCTGCAAAAAAAAGCTTGAAGTGATACGCAACCAGGGTATAATCACTAATTACAGCAAGCGTGAGTTAGTCATTTAGTGTGCAAAAGAACAAGTTCTTACCCAATAGGCATCCCTATGTGGGAGAACACAGGTTCAGCCCGTCAACTGATCCCAGAAATTACAATGGAGTCTTCCCTCCTTTCCCATTCCTAATTTTACACATTTATACAATTTGACTCAGGTTAGTAACGCCCTGTAACTCTCCCACCATTTATGGATTGGTCAGTTAATTTGCATAAGGTTACATCACTTTCATCGTAAGGAAACCCTAGTCATGTTTTGCTCCCCTGAATCTCTTCTCTGCCCAACCTGTAGCTGTGCCTGGGATTGCTCCCACCCAGGTGCAGGACCTTTCCCTTGTCGTGCTTAAACTTCATAAGGTTGGCATCAGCCCACCTCACAAGCGTGTCAAGGTCCCTCTGGATGGCATCCCTTCCCTCCAGCATATCAACCGAACCACACAGCTTGGTGTCATTGGCAAAGTTGCTGAGGGTGCACTCAATCCCACTGTCCATGTCACCGGAAAAGTTGTTGAACAAGACCGATCCCTAAGGGGCAACACTCGTTACTGGTCTCCAGCTGGACATTGAACCGTTGACCACAACTCTTTGTGTGTGGTCAGCCAGCCAGTTCTTTATCCACTGAGTGGTCCACCTATCAAGTTGATGTCTCTCCAGTTTAGAGACAAGTATGTCATGCGGGACAGTGTCAGACACTTTGCACAAGTCCAGGTAGATGACATCAACTGCTCTACCCCTGTCCATCAGTTCTGTAGCCCCATCACAGAAGGCCACCAAGGTGGTCAGGCATGATTTCCCCTTAGTGAAGCCATGCTGGCTGTCACCAAGCACCTTGTTGTTTTTCATGTGCCTTAGCATGCCTTCCAGGAGAATCTGCTCTAAGATTTTGCCAGGCACAGAGGTGAGACTGACTGGCCTGTAGTTCCCCAGCTTATCCATTTTCCCCTTCTTGAAAATGGGGGTTATATTTCCCTTTTCCCAGTCGTTGGGAACTTCACCTGACTGCCATGGTTTTTCAAATATGATGGACAGTGGCTTAGCAACTTCATTTGCCAGCTCCTTCAGGACCCGCAGATGGATTTCATCAGGTCCCATGGACTTGTGCACATTCAGGTTCTTAAGATGGTCTCAGACCAGATCCTCTCCTACAGTGGGCCGAGGGTCTTCATTCTCACTGTCCCTGCATCTGCCTTCGAAGACTTGGGTGGTGTGGTCTGAGCATTTGCCGGTGAAGACTGAGTCAAAGAAGTCATTAATAACCTCAGCCTTCTCCAAATCCAGGGTAGCCTGTTCTCCTGATAGCTTCCAGAGGGGGCCCACGTTGCCCCTAGTCTGTCTTTTATTTGCAGTGTACCTATAGAAACAGCGCTGATAACACCAGTGTTTTCAGTTACTGCTTGGTAGTGTTTTGGTCTTACCAAGGACTTTCTGAGCGTCATGCTCTGCCAGGGAGGAGGGGAAATCGGAAGGAAGCAGAGAGAGAACACCTGGCATGACGTGCCTTCTGAAGGTTTTGAATGGCACCTGACCCAAACTGACCAAAGAGGTTATTCCATACCACAGCACGTCATGCCCAGGATGTAAAAATGGAGGGCAGAGACCTGGAAGGGTGTGGTGGTGGATTGGGGGGTTTGCTGCTGGGGAGTGCACTGGCTGGGTCGGTCTTGGTGAGCAGTTGTATTCTCTTTAGAGAATATTGTTGCTAGAATATGTTTCTATGTAGAGCAACATTTGAGAATTCTAAAGGTTTTGAATGGCCCTTGGATACCCTTGAAACCTGCCTGCTGATTTTGCTGGGAATCAGCATATTGCCACAAATAGAGCATGTGGTTCACCCACAGCCGTACCACCCTGAAAACACCCTAATTTGTCTGATCTTGAAAGTTAAGCAGGGTCAGGCTTGGGTCTTGTCTAAGGTTAAACGATGATCTAAGAGGACCACCAAGAGATTTTCCCCGAGGCTAGACAGTCAAGAGTGGCAGGGTATGTGAGATCATACCTAGGCCAGTTGGCCACTCGAGTGCTTTGGAATTTCACCCCTGAACAAGTGCTAATCTGGAAAAATTAGCAGAACAGTTAGATGAAGTGTGCTGTCATCCTGGCAATACCAGAGAGGGGCAACCTACCACAGCATGCCTACTCCTACACAGTGTCTCTGGAAAAAGATATCTCCGGATCTGATGGCAAAGCAACAGGCAACACAGCTATTCAACCCCCAAGCACAGCAGCTACACCAACTCTGACAACAGACACTGCAGCCAATTCAACCCCAGTGAAAGACACTGCAGCTGCTCCAACCCTGGTGACAGACACTGCAGCTACTCCAACCACAGTGATAGATACTGCTGTTGAACTTAGACTGAGCTGTGGAATATACGAAATGATTTCAGCCATCTCCCAGGCAAGCACATCATCACCTGGTTGCTCAGATGCTGGGACAATGGGGCTGACGATCACAAACTAGAATGTAGGGAAGCCAAGCAGCTGGAATCACTTGCTAGGGAAGGAGGAATTGACAAAGAGGGAAACAAGCCCGCAGCCTTTGGAGGCGGCTCTTGGCAGCTGAGAAGGAAAGGTATCCATACAAGGGCGATGTTATGAGTCGTTCGGCCAAGTGGATCACGATAGAGGCATCCAGTACCTGAGGGAATCAGCCATTCTGGAGATGATCTATCGTAGGCTGTATGCTGGAAATGCACACGTAGATCCAGATGAAGTTGCATGTACATGACCAATGTGGTGGAAACTTAAATTAAGTGTACCATCATCATATGCCCACTCATTGGCATCAATGACCTGGAGTGAGGCAGGACCACAAACAGTGGTTGTGTTCATAAGGCACACTGGCATTATCCACCAAAAAAAAAAAATCTTCGGGAGCAAACTTTAACTCCATATGCAATCATATAATGACCTATACCAGCAACAAAAGGCTGCTTTTAAACTCTACCATCCCACATTCTGCATGCAGATCTTGTCATCTTGCTGTAAAGTAGCACATACTGAAAAATCCTTACTAAAGACAGTCCTATTATGCACGCTACTTCTTTGGAGACCAGGTCCCTCTGGAAAAGTCCTGGATTACTGATTACCTTGCATTAAGTGCTGCTAGATATTATACAGTGAGCATGACTGAAGAATCAGTTGATATTCTCTTCCCTTGTTTTTTCTATTATTATTGTTGTTATTGGTGGTAGCAGTAGTGGTTTTGTGTTATACCTTTATTACTGGACTGTTCTTGTCTCAACCCGTGGGAGTTACATTCTTTCAATTCTCCTCCCCATCCTTCCGGGACCGGGGAGAGGAAAGCAGGGGTGGAGTGAGCAAGCAGCTACGTGTTTCTGGGTTGCTGGCTGGGCTTAAAACACGACAGGATATAAGGAGGAAGTTCTTTACTGTAAGGGTGGTGTGGCACTGGAATGGGTTGCCCAGGGAAGTTGTGAATGCTCCATCCCTGGCGGTTTTCAAGGCCAGGTTGGACAAAGCCTTGGGTGACATGGTTTGGTGTGAGGTGTCTCTGCCCATGGCAGGGGGGTTGGAACTAGATGATCTTAAGGTCCTTTCTAACCCTAACTATTCTATGATTCTATATAATATGTCAGTGCCATGGCAATACCAAGACAATCTTTCTACATTTTTTCAGTCATGCTGTTAGCATAATACCCAGCAACATGTATTAGCAGATATCAGTGCTCAGTATTGTGCATGAGAGGGTAGTGGGGAGGGGATTTTATATGCTGGGTCAGTATCCAGCCAGTTTATTAAGGTCATTCTACAAGGTAACAGACTTCGAGATGACACATAAAATCATGAGGTTATGAGATCAGCTCAATACAGTATTTAAAAGCAGAGATTGATGCTTAGTAATATTCAAAACAAATTTTTAGATATATTAGGAAAAGAACAGAGAACCTAATTTATTCAGTGTATAAAACCTCTGTTTGTGGGCACCAGCATGATGAAAGCTGTGCACAGCACCCCTTATCTTAAAAAACAAACAACCAACCACAAAAATATCCAACATAAAACAAAAAAAATCCAGAAGATTGAAATAAAAGCAACAAAAAACAATCCTGGGCTGCATCAAGAGGAGCATGACCAGCAGGTCGAGGGAGGTGATCCTGCCCCTCTACTCGGCTCTTGTGAGACCTCACTTGGAGTACTGTGTACAGTTCTGGTGTCCTCAACATAAAAAGGACATGGAACTGTTGGAACAAGTCCAGAGGAGGGCCACGAGGATGATCAGGGGACTGGACCACCTCCCGTGTGAAGATAGGATGAGAAAGTTGGGGCTGTTCAGCCTGGAGAAGAGAAGGCTGCGTGGACACCTCATAGCAGCCTTCCAGTATCTGAAGGGGGCCTATAGGGATGCTGGGGAGGGACTCTTCATAAGGGACTGTAGAGGACAAGGGGTAATGGGTTCAAACTTAAACAGGGGAAGTTTAGACTGGATGTAAGGAAGAAGTTCTTTTCTGTAAGGGTGGTGAGGCACTGGAACGGGTTGCCCAGGGAAGTCGTGAATGCTCCATTGCTGGCGGTGTTCAAGGCCAGGTTGGACATAGCCTTGTGTGGCATGGTTTAGTGTGAGGTGTCCCTGCCCATGGCAGGGGGGTTGGAACTAGATGACCTTAAGGTCCTTTCCAGCCCTCACTATTCTATGATTCTATGATCAATGACCAGGATGAAGGGCTGGACTGTGCACTCAGCAAGTTGGCTGATGATACGAAGCTGGGGGGAGTGGCTGATACACCTGAAGGCTGTGCTGCCATTCAGTGGGACCTTGATAGGCTGGAGAATTGAGTGGAGAGAAACCTCATGAGATTCAAGAAGGGCAAGTGTAGGGTACTGCACCTGGGGAGGAAGGCCTCCAAGTACCAGTACAGCTTGGGGGCTGACCTGGTAGAGAGCAGTTCAGCTGAGAAGAACCTTGGAGTGTTGGTAGATAAGTTGTCTATGAGCTGGCAGTGTGCCCTTTCGGCCAGGAGGGCCAAGAGTATCCTGGGGTGCATCAGGAGGAGCGTGGCCAGCAGGAGAGATTGCAGGAGCTGGGCCTGGTTTAGCCTAGAGAAGAGAGGGGATCTCATTAATGTGTATAAATATCTCAAAGGTGGGTGCCAGAAGGCTGGTGCCATATTCTTTTTCAGTGGTGCCCAGTGACAGGATGAGGAGCAATGGCCATTAAGTAAAACACAAGAAGTTTCACCTAAACATGAGGAAGAACTTTTTTATGTTGAGGGTGGCAGAGCACTGCAACAGGCTGCCCAGGGAGGTTGTGGAGTCCCCATCTCTGGAGACATTCCAAAACCGCCTGGACATGTTCCTGTGTAACCTGGTCTAGGTGCCCCTGCCTTGGCAGAGGGATTGGATAGATGATCTCCAGAGTTCCCTTCCACTCCTAACGATTCTGTGATAATGACTTAAGTGTTTAAAGGATTTTAATTAAATGAAAAGCAAGCAAACCTGAAGCATTTAGAAGAGCAAGCTGATTGTATTACTTCACTTAGTACCAAAGTGCTCCATAGTACATCCTACACAAGCAAAACGTAGTGTCCAGATTGCAAAGATCTACTCTACTCTGGTTACAGTATACAACAGAAACAGAAAAAGTAACTGTTGGTAGAAAGTCCTGAAGCTATTCTAGTAAGATTACATGGCCTCTCAGGAATGTATTTTTAGTACAGCATAGTGAAATAAATGGTGCTTGTGTTTTTAATTGAACCAAATAGAGCTTTTAATTATTACTGTACTTACCAAGGGCAGCTGCCAGCTTGAGCAACTGGAAGAAAGACATGAACTTCATAGTATCCTTATCACCTTGATAAAACCCATAAAGCCTAAGTGCTTATGGAGATGTGGAGACTTGTATTAGTAATGATTTAGAGGACCTCCTGTCTCCACACACACTGAGTAACATCCTGATATTTTTGCCAGTTTTGAAATTAAGATGAGTTTTGTTTTGTTTTTTTTTAAAGAAATATAAGTACTCAAGACAGGAAGGAAAGCAGTACTACGAAATTTAGCTGTAAAAAAGTTTGCTTTTTTTGTTGCTGGTTTTAAATCAAATCCCTCTTTTTCATTTTTTCTAATGGTCTCACTTACTGTTTGAGTTTTCGAACTAAGGAACCCTTTGCTTTCTATATTTGCAAGCCGCAAAACCCCCTGAAGAAGTCAACATGAATGTAAATCTAAAAGTAACTTGCAAATACTGCAAATTAAATATGTCCTACATATAGGGCATTGCTGGACAATCATTTCAAGGTAAAAGGACTGGCAAATTACATTGCTTCTCACTGTGTACAGTACTTCATCAGAGAAACAAAATTCTGTTTGGCATTTGTATTAAGTGCTGGGGGAAGAGAGAAATAATGAATGATTGAAAACTATTGATGTCTGCAATAGTAATACTGCAGTACTTACGCATCCAAATTAACCTGTATGCTGTAAACCCAAGGGAAGACTAAGTTCCCCAGTATGTTTAATAGAGGCAACTTATGACTATCCATTTTGCTAAGGGGCAATAAGAAAAGGAAAAATGGGTAAGACTGTCAAGCACGACACTTTGAGAGTTTTATTATCATATCTTAAATATAAATTAAGATTTGACAAAAATGAAGCTACAAAATAAATACCTTGATTTTTACTTTTATGATTCAAATGAAAGTCTGGCAAAAAAAATTAGTGTCACAAAACCCCGTGAAAAAACTGTACAATTCAAAATTAATTCCTTATAGTCCATCACTTATACACGTGTTAATAAATGTGCAGCATAATTGCATCTCTTTTCCTTAAAAAGTAGACTGATTATTGGAAAAATGCTTCATTTTAAGCCTGCCATTAATCAGATGAATAGTTGGGTGTCTTTTGGGAGGTTTCAATGGTGTATATTGCTCATTTTATGCAAAACAAGGGCAAATGCCTCTGAAAGAAGTGCATTTTACATATTAATACTTCATATAATCAGAACGCTTCATTAGGTGTCATTCCAGGATAACAAAAGCTACTAACATTTATTCTGTAAGCATTTAACATTCATAAGAAATTATTTTATGCACACATAATGAAATGTCCTTTTTTTTTTTTTTTTTTTAAGAAAAATAGCATGACATGTTGAAAGGACAGTCCTTGCACTGTTTCAATCTGACCACAAACTCAGTCATAACATTTGTTTCACTTATTTAAGATGCTAGTACTTACTCTACTCAAATTGTTTGTAAATACAAGTAGTAGTTCCTCAGACTCAAGATTAGAAGCCATATTTTACGATTAGGCTCTGAGTCAATAATCAGATGTTTTGTTTGTCTCCCACTGACAGGAGCATGCTGTACCTTAACTACCTCACAACAGAATGGGAATGGGGAGGGCCATTTGAAAGAAGACAGAACCAAAACTACCCAAATACAAATACAGTCAAGATAACACTTGTAACAAGTAACATTTCTCAGATGTTAGCAGAGCACTTACCAGTATCACCCAAAAAACATTAGTTTCACTTCAGGTAAACCTGTGTCTACGTTTATCTGCCCCCAGGTAGCACAAAACATCTAAGCCGAATTGACCTTAACTTATCCAAAGATCATTTTTGTTCAGATAAAATGAAAATTCTCCTCATACGAAAGCCTCTAGAATTAACATTTGTAAACCAGAAGAGTACCCTACTGAGTCAGACAAAACACAAACTGAACATGAAATTTTCATCTTGCATTAAAAATTGAAATGCAACATCTAGATTTAAACAACTTTATTAACATAGTCAAGCAGTGATTAACATTCACGTCTATTATGTCACATCATACAAATATAAATACAAAATTACTACAGTACAGTACATATTCTCTGCATGATCCAAGATATTTGGTGGCCCCCAAAACCCTTTAAAATTCATCAGCTTATCAAAAATTAAAACCACAGTCTATTTCGAGTTCTGTTAGCAAACAGAAATACCACTCAATTTAGTACAGTCTGAGAGGTTGCAGGAGGATATGTTTGAAGGAAACATTCCAACTTTGTGGCAGATACAGAAACATCAGTTTTAAAGCTTTTAAGCAAAACTCATTCAACCTAAGTTGTCAGCAAAAAGATCAGACATCTTACGTTTTAAACTATTTTATATACTGCATCAATTAAAAATTTCATTAGCGTTTAGCATTAGTCAGACATACGTAGCTACATACCTCTTCCCATGAAAAAAAGATAGCATTGCACTGGAGATTTCAACAGCCAAATAAACCTGCTTATATCCATCTTTTATCTAATCACTGTCCCCACAAAAATCACCCAGGCCTTCTCAGTTTTGTTGCTCACCCAAAGTAAGGAATTGGATACCTAAGGTGAAAATAGCACAACAGAACCAGCTTATAGAAAAGTGATACTATACCATAAGTGCTGAATTCTTTCAGATGTGGATTTGGCTTACTTAAAAAGTATACTGTTGTATTCATCTTTTATACAGCCATTTTAACTTCCCTCACATAAATACATTCAAGTAAGTATCCTTTTTATTTTAGCAGAATATACTCTACAGGGCAAACAACAAGACTACTCACCTCAGAGTTTCCCATTTAAACTAATTATCCCAAACTGGCTTGCTCCAACCATTAAGTGCAAAGAGCAATTATCAGCAGCAGACAAAAAGAGGTTTCTACTGGGGAAAAATACTTAATAGACTGATATGGATGCAAGCCATTCTGGCATAGGCAAGTGAAATACACAGCTACTGATCAAGCTTTATTTACTCAAGATGAGGTTACTGGAAATATGTAATATATCACAATTATGTATGCAAAATACATCAGTATCTATCTGAAATAACTACAGGATGTTTTGCAATTTACAGTAATCATTTCACTGCAGAGTTTAACCTTTATCTAAGATAAAAAGTTTCTCTGTGGACCATACATAGAAGTAGTTCTTCCCTGTGAGGGTGGTGAGACACTGGCACAGGTTGCCCAGAGAAGCTGTGGCTGCCCCGTCCCTAGAAGTGTTCAAGGCCAGGTTGGATGGGGCTTGGAGCAACCTGGTCTAGTGGAAGGAGTCCCTGTCCGTGGCAGGGGGCTGGAACTGGATGGACTTAATGCCCCTTCCAACCCAAAACACTCTATGATTCTATGGTTTATGCATTAGTATTGAAGCAATTAGTGTTAAGTTGAAACTTCTTTCCTTGACAAAATCTGAAACAAAAGATTTCCAATAAAATGTTACATTTTAAGCATTTTTTCAAGAAAAATTTCAGTTGTTTGAACATGGATGCATTCTCCTCAAGGGAAGAATGCGCCTTTATCTGTTAACACATTCAATATGAATAAAATAGGTGAAGCAAAAGTCATTATTGTCCAACAGTAGAAGGTTAATTTAGAGTAAGTTTAAGAAAGAGAAGCTGCTTAATATGATAAACATAAAGAGATATAATTAAGACACATTTTTATAAGCATGTGTTCTGAACAAGAAGGTTTCAAGAGTATTCACCTGAGATAAAGCTAGTATTTGAACATTTCTAAGGAGCAATGAGTTTCGCTTGAGGAAAGCCACCTGAAACATTAAAATATACATTTTACTATTATACGATAAATGCGGCTTAAGCAATTAAGATTGATGCTAACATAAAAGTCCTAAAAAAAACCCCAACCCCCAAAAGGAGTGTATCAATACTGTTAGTAACAAAATTTATGCTACTTCATAACTTTTAAAAATTACAATGACTATAACCCCATTCTTCCAAACTTGATCTTTTGAGTGCAAGCTTTAAGGAGCAATAAACTAAAGCATAAGTATTAGCTTATTACAATTTAAGTATAGACATGTTCACCAGTTTAGAAAATAAGCTTTGGAAAATTACAAAATTGATTACTTTTGCTTGCACTGCCTAAAAATAATGAACTATTCTAATTTTTTTTTCCCTAAATAAAAAACCTGTTTCCTGAATGTCTAAAGGAAAAAAAAAAAGAAAAAAAAAGTATTGCATTTCTAATTTGACAGCAATTTAGAACTGCCAAAAAGATGCATTTTATAAGGATTTCAAATGCCCTTTCTGGTACCAACTTAGTTTGATCAGCAGCTTTTCTTCATTCTCTGAATCCTTCAAAAAGGGAAACTCAAAACAGGAAGAGGGCATATATAAAAACAATAAACAGTGACCTCCTGAGGTTCCTACAACAAAAATTTTTAAGTAGAAAATCTACACCATTACTTAGCAGCAGCTATTTCTGTAGTTTAGCAGACTACAAGCACTATACTGAGCACGTAAGGAGCAAATGAAGCCATGCTTTTAGCATGCCAAGAGGCAGAAATACTGAAATGTAACAAACTCACAATTCTACTAGTATAAACATTCAGTCAACATTCAAGAACTGTCAAGACTACACCACAAGAGCTAAAATACTTCTTATATATCCCATAACACAATCATTGAATGATAACTGTTAATGCTGATTTAGAACTTTTCTTACCTCAGATTAAACCCTAAAGGGCTTCTGAAAATGTCTGCACTATATTATGCATTAGGAATATGGTTTATTTGCTTTAAAATATACCATGAGAGAGCGTACTGGCACAAAAGGCTATTTTGTCAGTACTGTTTATTTCTGCCTTAGCTATTTTCCTTGCTGTTATACCAGATCAGTTCACATCCGTACAAATACTTATGAAAACACTATGTAAAAAAAGTGCCACCCTAAGCTAATCTGAGGTGCAGAGGTTTTATTTGGTTAAAGGGGCTTTCTGAAATTTAAAGTTTAGTTAAACTCAGATTCTAGCTGTAATGCTACAGTATTATTTGATTTTCTATTCTAAAAATTTTTTTTAATGTCATTTATCTGAAACTCTTCCTTAATGTTCAAGCACACTCAAAATTAAAGCAAGTTTGCATCTAAAATAGTATTCTACCTTGCTAAGCTTTAAAGTTTTTTTTCCTTCTTCTCCCAGAATTTGGTTTTCAAGTGTTTTTAGTAACTAAAACTATTACTAATTTACTTCAGCATTATTAATTAAGAAGAGATTTTGTATTTGCTACCAAAGCAATGTAATTTGAAAGCCAGTTATCACATGCAAATTTGACCAAAATGAATAAATACTATGTACTAGCATTACTGAATGTACTTCATACAGTATATGTCTAAACTATTCTTCAGGCATAATTCATTTAAGTTTGCAAAGCCCCCCCCCCCAAAGAAAAAAAAGGGGGGGACGGGACACAATGGGACACATTTAAAGCATGTAAGCTATCATGCATAAAAAAAAAGCCCCCAAACAGCATTTATAAGTTCACACTCGTACAGCTCAAGCTTCAGTGCAACAGCTAAATCATTTAACACTCAAAGAACAAAACCATGCAAAGAGCAGCAAGTTCTTCAAAACCCATCCCCCCACCACCAGCAAACAAAACCCCAAAACCTCACAAACAAAGCACAAGCCACCAAAAAACTCCCATCCAAATTATTACCCAATATCCAATTTTGCAATGCAAAGGCGAGAAACTAAATCTATACAAAGGCTGTTATGGCTTACTTTTGTCTTGCAGGCTCGTTCTGCAGCACTTGAAAAAAATGGAAAAGTGCAGCTTCACCTCTGACCAGCAGATTTAAAAATCTCTCCATTTTCCTTTATCATCATGGGATACTCTTTAGGCAATATAAATGAAAGACTTGCCACTTTCAGATGAACACAAGATCAAAATGTATCAGTTAGGATTACACATTCACAGTACATAAGAAAATACACATGGAAAGAAAAGTAAAGAGTTAACAAGGGTTTATTCACAGGAATACAGGTAAGTATAGAGGGAAAAATAACCAAACCCAAAACAACCAAAAAAAACCCAGAACATCAACAGAAAAGCTAAACAGATGAAATGAAGAGGATCCAAACCAACTTTCACTCTGTAGCCTTAAACTTTTACCCTGTAGCTTTAAACTTTTACCCTTGTGCATTTAGCTACATCACACAGGGCTATCGACACGCACTAATACGTTGTAGATACTGCACATTACATCCGTTAAACATCTCTAAGATCATGCTGTGAACAGAAAGCCTAAAAGGTAATATGTTGAGTGGGAATACACACAAATATAGCAATCATGTCATTGACTTTTACCATTGTCTTTATGTGTCAACTAACATTTATGTAGCCTTTAATGGGTCTTACCATGTAACTCTTTCAGAGATTCTGCTAAAAATCACTAGCATATAAGCATGCAGAAAGCACATCACACTGACAGCACAGAGGCAAGTATCTTGCACAGTTATATCAGTTTTCCACATTGTGCAGGTTACACACAATACAATATCAATCTTAATCTTAACAAATCCTAGAAAGGTGTTTCAAGGCCTAATTGTTAACTACAGTACTTTATACCTATATTCTTAATAAAAATAAGATCCACAGAATCTCAGAAAAGGAATTTTAAATGCAGGGCTATACTGAATTGGTAAACTGCAACACAAGACTGGCACAACATAGGTAAATGTATACCAATTTCACTCTATGTGATGCAAGCATTCTACTTTACCACTAATTTAAATTACTATGAGTCAGAATGCATGTATGAACCCTAAACTACATGTTAAGAATAAATTCTTTACACTAGAAATTAAATTAATTAAGTACAATAAACAAATATCTGGTACTTGTTTGGTTTTTTTTTTAATGTAAAAATTAATATGCGAATCTTTCCTTTGAAGTGTCCCTCCCCTTACTCCAAAAGTAAAAGGAGTGACTCATTTGGCAGCTTGCAGGTTGCTTCATTTTGTCCAAGTTAACTTTTATTAATCCCTGGCAGTGTTCAAGGCCAGGTTGGACAGGGCCTTGGGTGACATGGTCTAATGGAAGGTGTCCCTGCCCACGGCAGGGGGATTGGAACTAGATGATCTTAAGGTCCCTTCCAACCCTACCCATTCTATGATTCTATGATTATGAATTTACAACAGGGTTTCAAAGTTGCACACTGCAAATGCCTGCTCCTAATACAGACACAAGCTGCATTTTAACTGTACTAACTTAATTTGCTTACTTATTCGTTAACATGCAAATCACCTAGGAATCCCATCAAGCAAGATGAAATAATGTAGAAAACAATGTTAAAACAAACAAACACAACATAAAAGAAAAAAGAAAGCCTTTTACTGTTTGTGACCCCCATTCTTAGGTTTCTTTTATTGTGTGCAAAATAGTTTTCCTCTTTATGTATCCCTATGGTTCAATTATATGGTTCTTATTTTGGTACATTTCCCCACAATAGTCCAGAATGTGCTGTTTTGTTAATAGATTTTTTTTCTTCTTCCTCACATCCAGTGCAGAGTTGTAATAGGAGACAGATTTCCACCCACAAAGGCTCCAGATGTTAAAACATTTCCCAACATCGACTTAATACAGTGGCGGCAACACCTCCCTCCCACCCCACCCAGTAGGGTTGGGATTGTACTCTATTCCCTACTGGTTTACCCTTCCCCCCAGTAAAGGGTAACATTTTCCCTGGGTGCAGAGGCTCCCTCATAGTCTCCCAGACTGAAGGACCTATAAAAGAAAAGATAGAGGTATAGTCAAATCTAACCTTGAACCTTAACTGACAGATCAGTGCATAAATAAAGAGTTTGTTTTGTCTTCTTTTAAGCAGTAGGTGTCAACTTTTAACTTAAAAATGAATCTATGACTAGATTTTACCTTTTAAGACTGTTTAAGAAAAGACCCTACTTATACCAGATAAATTATTATTCATGAAACAGCACTGTATACTTTAAAGCTACACTGACAATTCCACTATGTGACTAAGCTTAGATTTAAGATAAAAGCAGTCCTATATATTCTAACAAGCTTTTCCTGGTTTAGTACAAGATTATAAGGTAGTTATGACATTGAGAAAAAATATTAACATACCTTCTACTGACCAAACAATTTCGCTTTCAGGTGGATTAAACAAGATAGTCATAGTATCTCCTCAGTACAAAATGAGGATAAGTGACAGTTTTACCACTTCAGATTCCTCTTCATTAGGATGAAAACCACCACTTATTTCAGAATTAAAATGCCCTCATTTATCATCATGCAAATGTTTGAAATTGGTTTAGTTGTAATCCATTATTCAGATCAAAAATGTAATTCTCTTATGTCACTCACTGACAAAACTTCGGCTGACTCTTGTCCATTCAACAATAAATCAGAACTGCATGATTCACACTCATAATGTCAGCACAAAAATTCTAGAGGAAGTATCAAATTTATATAAAGATTGAATGAATAAACTTAATTTGCCCTCTTTTTTGGGTAGTATAATAATCTCTTCACAGTATCACACTACTTTACCGGAGGGAACTTTGCTTTTACACAGTGTGCACAAATAGCACACAAAGCAAGGTGGTAAAAGAATACAAGTATTCTAGAATGCACAATCACAATTCTTTGCTGAAGTTGAATCATTTTCCAGACAGAACTGTAGCAATACTAAATTTGTGCATAAAGTGGAACGTGGCAGTAATAAACACATCAGCCTCCCCAAAACATCAAGCTCTACAGTCAGTAGAGCTACAGATTAGCATAACATCCTTTATTCAGTGCAAAGATCATCTAGTATGTGGTTAGGAATGTATCCGACTCCTCATGGCTAGCGTCTTAAATTTGCTTTCCTATTCTAGGGAAATATTCCTGCTTAGACCACATCCGCTATCTACTAATTCATAAGAAATAAGGGAGCCTGTGACTTCAGTATGATAGCTTGAGGATTATAACCATAATTTTGCTCATTAAATGTGAACAGGCACTTTGTTACACCTACACTTCCAATCTTACCTTGATGTACTACTATGAATCTCTCCCTCCCCCCCCTTAGCAAGGCAGATTTGTGTGGTTACCTCTAATTATGGGTCTGCAGCTACAGCACGTAAGGTTAAACTCCATAGTAAGCTGCAAGGCGCTCTTTTAAGGGAAGAGGAAACTGGTCAGAGAAACACCTCCAATTCTCATCTCCAACTTGGTTTTTAAATCCATGAAGAATCTACAAATGGGGGGGGGGCAGAAGTCGAGATAATAATTAAATAGTAGAATCATGATCATTATTTCAAGCAACATATGCAGTGACCCACAAACTGCTGGATTGTGCATCTGTCCATTTGAATTCCCCAGCTTCATATTTTAAATGTCACTAAGAAACAAATGAAGTCTAGTAATGTCTGCCTTAAAAGAAAAAAAAAATCCAAACATTTCAGTTAAGGGTGACATATAGAATATAGCTACGCACTCAAATTAGTATAAAATATATAAGTACATATTATATTATACATATATAAAAATATACATATGTGCATATGTATGCCATCACAAATATTTGACAGACCAAATGTCTGTCAATTTCTAGCAAATACAAAAGCATACTGTGAGAGCTGTGTTTTTTCCATGGAACCTGTAGACACCTATTCGTAAAAAGGAAACTATTAAAATCCTTTATGCTTCAAAGGAACAGTTATCTGTTCTTTTAAACACAGTAGTCAAAAGCCAGCATAAAAGGGGAAGAGAAGAAAGAAATGACTGAAAAAAATCTAAGGATCATCGAATCACAGAATGGTTAGGGGTGGAAAGGACCTTAAGATCATCTAGTTCCAATCCCCCTGCCATGGGCAGGGGCAGCTCACGCTAGACCAGGTTGCTCAAGGCCCTGTCCAACCTGGCCTTGAACACTTCCAGGCATGGGGCAGCCACAGCTTCTCTGTGCAACCTGTGCCAGTGTCTCACCACCCTCATGGTAAAGAATTTCTTCCTTATATCCAACATAAATTTCCCGTTTCACTTTGAACCCATTTCCCCTTGTCCTAACACTACATTCCCTAATGAAGAGTCCCTCTCCGACACCCATGTAGGCCCTCTACAGATATTGGAAGGTTGCCATGAGGTTACCACTCAGCCTTCTCTTCTCCAGGCTGCACAGTCCCAATTTTCTCAGCCTGTCTTTGTATGGGAAGTGCTCCAGGCCCCTGATCATCCTCGTGGCCTCCTCTGGACTTGCTCCAGCAGTTCCATGTCCTTCTTATCTTGGGGACACCAGAAGTTTACACAGTACTCCAAGTGGGGTCTCACAAGAGCAGAGTAGAGGGGTGGGATCACCTCCTTTGACTTGATGGTCATGCTTCTTTTGATGCAGCCCAGTATACGGTTGGTTTCTGGGCTGCGAGCACACACTGAAGCCAGCTCACGTTCAGTTTCTCATCAACCAACACCACCAAGTCCTTCTCCGCCCAACCTGTAGCTGTGCCTGGGATTGCCTCGACCCAGGTGTAGGACCTTGCACTTCACATTGTTGAACTTCATGAGATTGGCATTGGCCCACCTTGTTTAGAGACAAGGATGTCATGCAGGACAGTGCCAAACTCTTTGCACAAGTCCAGGTAGATGTCAGTTGCTCTGCCCCTATCCATCTGTTCTGTAGCTCCATCGTAAAAGGTCACCAAATTGGTCAGGCATGATTTGCCCTTAGTGAAGACATGTTGGCTGCCACCAACCACCTCGTTGTTTTTCATGTGCATGGTTTCCAGGAGAAACTGCTCTGTGATCCTGCCAGGCACAGAGGTGAGACTGACTAGTCTGTAGTTCCCCGGGTCTTCAACTTTCCCTTTTTAAAAATGGGGGATATATTTCCCTTTTCCCAGTTGCTGGGAACTTCCCCTCACTACAGTGATTTTTCAAATATGATGAACAGTGGCTTAGCAAATTCATCCTCCAGTTCCCTCAGGACCCACGGATGAATTTCATCCGGTCCCATGCACATTCAGGTTCCTTGAATGATCCTGAACCTGATCCTCTCCTACAGTGGGCTTAAGGCCTTCACTCTCCTAGTCCCTGCATATGTCTTTCATGACATGTAGTCATCATAAATTCACCAAGGGTAAATCTTGCTTGACCAACCTAATAGCCTTTTATGATGACATGGCAGGATGGGTCAATGAGGGGAGAGCAGTGGATGTTATCTACCTTGATTTCAGCAAGACTTTTGACGCTGTCTCCCATAACATTCTCGTAGGTAAACTTAGTAAATGTGGGTTAGATGAATGGACAGTGAGGTGGATTGAAAACTGGCTGAATGGCACACTTTGGAGGGTTGTGATCAGTGGAGTAGTATCCAGTCATTGGCCTGTAGTCAGTGGTGTTCCCCAGGCATCAGTACTGGGTCCAGTCTTATTTAACTTGTTTATCAATGACCAGGATGAAGGGCTAGAGTGTACACTCAGCAAGTTGGCTGATGATACAAAGCTGGGGGGAGTGGCTGATACACCTGAAGGCTGCCATTCAGTGGGAACTTGATAGGCTGAAGAACTGGGTGGAGAGAAACCTCATGAGGTTCAAGAAGGGCAAGTGTAGGGTACTAAACCTGAGGAGGAAGAACCCTAAGTACCAGTACAGGTTGGGGGCTGACCTATTAGAGGGCAGTTCTGCCCTTTTTTCCAGGAAGGCCAAGAGTATCCTGGGGTGCATCGGGAGGAGTGTGGATAGCAGGTCAAGGGAGGTGATGCTCCCCCCTGTACTTGACCCTGGTGAGGCCACATCTGGAGTGCTGGGTCCAGCTCTGGGCTCCTCAGTACAAGAAAGACAAGGAGCTGCTGGAGAGGGTCCAGCAGAGGGCCACAAGGATGATCAGGGGTTTGAAGCATCTCTCCTATGAGGAGAAACTGCAGGAGCTGGGCCTCTTTAGTCTAGTGAAGAGCAGACAGAGAGGGGATCTCATTAATGCATATAAATATCTCAGAGGTGGGTGCCAGGAGGATGGTGCCATACTCTTTTCAGTGGTGGCCAGCTACAGGACGAGGAGCAATGGCCATAATGTAAAACACAAGAAGTTTCACCTCAACATGAGGAAGAACTTCTTTATGTTGAGGGTGGCAGAGCACTGGAACAGGCTGCCTAGGGGTTGTGGAGTCTCCCTCTATGAAGAAAACATTCAAAACCCACCCAAACATGTTCCTGTGTAACCTGGTCTAGGTGTCCCTTCCTTGGCAGGGGGGTTGTACTAGATGATCTCCAGAGGTCCCTTCCAACACTACTGATTCTGTGACTCTTTGATGTACTGAAACTGCTTTGGATAATCATCACAGACAGCACTCTGGAATTTCTTTTAAGCTCGCATTTCCTGTTTCCTTCTGCTGATGCAGAGTATGAGAACACTCACAGCTATGCTTTTCCTGTTCCTGATGTTCCTTTGAAGCTTTGCAGATAACTAGTCCCCTGACTAGGATAGTGAGATTTTTGTGTTTTCTACTCAAGATGGGATTAAAATTTCTGTCTTCTTTTCTGATCGGCACACTTCACAATGAGGAGAAAGTGCTAATATTGACCCATGAGTTGTACTTAGAAATATGCTCCATTTTAGCTTTAAGAGGGTGCGGTGGTTTAGGGTTAAAGGTTGGACCAGATGATACTTGAGGTCCCTTCAAACTTGGCATTCCATGATTTACTAACTTCTGACATGCATCCTTCCTAAACAGAGACTGAATTTTATGACATATGATGGGAGCCATGCCACTGAACAGTAACAGCATTTGTTCATAGAATCATAGAATCATAGAATAGTTAGGGTTGGAAAGGACCTTAAGATCATCTAGTTCCAATCCCCCTGGCATGGGCAGGGACACCTCACACTAAACCATGCCGCCCAAAGCTATGCCCAACACAGCCTAGAACACCGCAAGTTACGGAGCATTCACAACTTCCCTGGGCAACCCATTCCAGTGCCTCACAACCCTTACAGTAAAGAATTTCTTCCTCATATCCAATCTCAACTTCCCCTGTTTAAGTTTGAACCCATTACCCCTTGTCCTATCACCACAGACCCTCATGAAGAGTCCCTCCCCAGCATCCCTAAAGGCCCCCTTCAGATACTGGAAGGCTGCTATGAGGTCTCCACACAGCCTTCTCTTCTCCAGGCTGAACAGCCCCAACTTTCTCATCCTATCTTCATACGGGAGGTGGTCCAGTCCCCTGATCATCCTCGTGGCCCTCCTTTGGACTTGTTCCAACAGTTCCATGTCCTATGGAACTCCTTTTATGTTGAGGACACCAGAACTGCACACATTACTCCAAGTGAGGTCTCACGAGAGCAGAGTAGAGGGGCAGGATCACCTCCCTCGACCTACTGGGCATGCTCCTCTTGATGCAGCCCAGGATACAGTTGGCTTTCTGGGCTGCAAGCACACACTGCTGCCTCATGGCCATTTTCTCATCGACCAACACCCCCAAGTCCTTCTCTGCAGGGCTGCTCTGAATCTCTTCTCTGCCCAACCTGTAGCTGTGCCTGAGATTGCTCCAACCCAGGTGTAGGACCTTGCACTTGGCATGGTTAAACTTCATCAGGTTGGCATCAGCCCACCTCACAAGCATGTCAAGGTCCCTCTGGATGGCATTCCTTCCCTCCAGCGTATCAACCAAACCACACAGCTTGGTGTCATCGGCAAAGTTGCTGAGGGTGCACTCAATCCCACTGTCCCTGTCACTGACGAAGATGTTGAACAAGACCGGTCCCAACATCGATCCCTGAGGGACACCAGTCATTACTGGTCTCCAGCTGGACATTGAGCCATTGACCACAACTCATGAAACTGAAATAAATTTAATTTGTTCTGTTTTTTAACCTAAGACAGTAGTGCCAAAACAACATATTATTTTGAGTGTATTTTGGGTACTCTTTTGTTTACTTTATGCAAGGGAAAGAGTCTTTTTTCTTAAACTCTATTGAGTTTGTCTAGGGATGTATTCTTTGGTATCACTGTACGTTAGTTTCTTGAAGACTTGCTTCGCCAAGAGGGATTCTGAAGAGGGTTAAGCAATCCCAAAAAATCTTATTTTCAGCTGAAGCAAGATAAAGAGATCAGGATAGCACTGGAAGAAGTTGTGAATGCTCCATCACTGGTAGTGTTCAAGGTCAGGTTGGACAGGGTGACATGGCCTAGTGTGAAGCGTCCCTGCCCATGGCAGGGGGGTTAGAACTAGATGATCCTAAGGTCCTTTCCAACCCTAACTATTCTATGATTTTATGATTTGTAATTTTCTAGATTTTTCTCAAAAAAAAAAAAAGGAGGCATAAACCCCCCCGTTCTTCCAAATGCAGTCAAAACGTAGTAGGCAGGACATTATGAAAAGATCTTTGAGGATGATTATCCTTTCAAATAAGATCTCAAGCAAGCTTTTCAACACTGTTGAAAACAATTTTGGAATAACCTGAAAGCACGTAAAAAATATAGGTAAAAATTCAGATTTTTTATGGAGCTTTGCCTGAAAATTTATGACTTTGCAAGAAAGCCTTCATGACCACAAGTACAGTAAGTGCTAATAGTGGAAACAGAAAGCGACAAAGAAACAGGATCCAAAACAATCGTAGTTCAGATATACCGTCATACTAGAAACATTACCTTACAGAACATGTCTCGGAGATCATCTTTTGGGCTAATCCATGATGCAACAGCATCACAAAAAAAAATAAAGTCCTAAAAGATTAAACAATCATATAGGTTAGAAACGTCAATGTATAGGTCTGAAAACATTGCTTGATGTTTGTTCTATGAACTATGCAGGTATTTGATCCTAATTCACAACTGCTTTTGGGTTTATGCCTTTATTTTGCAGTTAATTCAGACAAGAATAGTAATTTATTGTATGCTTAAGTGTACGGAAATAGAAATAGCTGAGTGCAGAAATAGCTTTGTTTAATCAGGTTTTTGATTAAATAAAACCACAGTTCAGAAAAAACCCATATCAAACAAACGCCTGCTCCCCTCCCACACCACACTTGTCTTAATTCTTTCGGTAAACATACCGAGTTTGAGAATCATCTTAATAACAATCGACAAGTGCAAGACCACACTCGCAACTCACTCTCATGTATTTCCAGTGTTGTATTTCTTTCTTCTTGCCAGAAGTTGTTTCTAGGATACACATAGTGTTTATCATACAGGTTCAAAACTAAAGCCACCCCAAAATCCCTATGTTTATTTTATCTGTCAACATGCATTGCCTCCTACTATACCATTAAAACATCAGTCTTAATGATTAAGTTGATAATGCACATGTTTTTGGATAGGAACTGAAGAGGACAACTACCATAGGAGCTGGGATTATGAAGACAGTCCTTAATTACTCTCTCCCTTTAAGCTGTGTGAAAGAACAAATGGACAGCAGAAGAGGGAAATGCTAAGTACAAAATAAGGGATAAGTGAAATGAACTGAGAAATTCAAAACATAATAGAGGATCAATTCTTGTGTTTTGGGGAGAAGGATTCCAGGCAGAGGAGAGGGAAATTCACCTTAATTTCCCTCTTAGAAAATATTACATTGGTATAGCGTTATTTTGGAGCTGCGGAGACTCATACGCTGTTCCTGAGATGTACCATTTATTTTAAAGAGATGCGGCTTCCCTGTCATATTGACTATTTAGGCAATATATCCAAAGTTGAAACAAAATCTCCCCTACCTAAGTTTTAAGAATGAAGGGGTGGTTATTGCTTGTGTTCTGTTTCTTTTTTTAAAAGCCTAGATTGCACCTGAAAAATAGGTTTTAGTATGTCAACTTTTGCCTTGTATTTTCATACATATCCTCAACATAGAAAAGACTGACAGAAGTATCAAAATACAGTCAAAGTCCATTGTTTATATATTCTTTGTAAGTAAAAGACAAAAAATGAATTTAACAATACTGTCCTTTCTGTAAGCGATAATTACTGAAGCAGAAATCCTGAAGTATCATGATATGTATAATATAAAATATAAACACATTGGCATCAAAAAAGCAGCTACAGCATGTACTACAAGGAAACAACATCAAGCTAAACTTTTCTGTACTCCATATACAGCTTTCACTAAATTTTACATGAAGAAAGAAAAAAAAATTAAGATATATTTATTTATCTTACTTGGACTACTCCACTGGGGTTGACTGAGATCATGGTACATATCCCACGGAATGCTGAATCCTTTTCCTCATTGTCTCTTATGTTTCGCAGAGAGGTGCACCTAGTAAATTGGAGAGCAAAACTTAGCTAATTCTATTACTTTTTCATTCTATCAAGTCAGAACTAGATGACAATATTTGATGGAATAAGTCACACTGATAAGATTATCTGAAATACTATTTTGAACACTTAGAAAGATACTTGATGCACAGTCTTTACTAGTATATTCCCATTAGGTATCATCTCCAGAATCTTGCTTTCCTGTTGCGCTATATACAGTTAGAAAGTGTGACCTGTATTCCATTAAATACAAAAGAAACATGTATATGAAATATTTATAGAAACGATCATTATTAAAAGCAGAACGTATAATGCTATCGCAGCGTGAATTACGTCAGATACCACTTACAGAACAGTTATTCAAATTTTACAGCAGCAAGCAAGCTACTTTATACATAGCAGGTCTAGAAACATATTCCTTACAGCAATTCAAGCCTCAGACTGAAGTAATAACGCAGTTTAAATTTTACAGTATTTGCATGCATTGTATTATCATTCTGGTGGATTTTAAAATGCTCTTTTGTAGTCAAGCTTTAACACGCAAGCATGTGACAATCTTATCCCATGCATAAATTAGTTGTTAGCCACAACATAAAGAATATATGACATTGCTACTAAAAACTCACAAACCTGATAGGACAAGATTAGTCACATGGTTGGCAATGATTAAGGATTGAGATTTTGTAACCAACTGAAAATATATCTAAAAGTGAGACAGAAGAAAGAAAGTGAAGAAAAATGAATTCAAAAATAAAGATTTAATAATACACACCAGGGTCTTATAAACTGCTGTAGCATGGGGGCCACCTCTTGAGGACAAACGTAACCAAGACGACCAATTGTTATTGCTAAGGTAATGCAATCACGGTTATACACCACCAAACGCCAACCAAGACATGAGCAAATGAGGGGGGAGGAGAAAAAAATAAAGAAAAAACAACAAATAACTCAGAAACAGAAGCCAACAGAATCTGTTTATGATAGTAAACATAAGATTTCACCAGTGCTGTTTATTACCACCCCCTAAATTAGAGGCAGCAACGTATATGGTATACTCTCCAGGGTAAAAAAGAAATTAAAGAAGAAAATGAGATAACACCAAAATCCACAATTTAAAATCCAAAGGCTTGCTGATGTAAGTCATCTTCAGAATCATTTCTTACAGTAAATTTACCTACCATACACTTCAAAATTTTTAATAAAAAGTATTATTATGGATACTCTTGACAGAAAGGAATTAAGCATTTTCAGTTTCAGTATTAAGTAGTCCTAAGCATTTTACTTTTTCAGTACTTTGAAATCAAGATTTTAATAGGCTTACTATCTATCAGTAAAAATACATTTATATATACTTTTGCATTGAATATATTGTGGTCTATCTAATAAACTATAAATAAATTAAACACTTCTCTAAGAGCACCAAATATTTGTTTTCTTTATAGTCTTGTAGAGAATTTTAAGTGGTCACTAACTCACAGCAACTGACTGCAGAAAATTAATTCTTTAATCCCAATATTTCTCCTGTTCAGAAAAAGCTTCCTCATGAAAGTTGTATAAGAATCTTACTTTTTATACAAAAGTGTAAGGACACATGACAAACAAAACTGCTTCTTTGCATGATTAGGTAGTGTTGTCTTTTGTTATAAGGGAGACTGAATAAAATATCATGCAAACGTGTTTTAATGGTGCTCGCTCAACTCATGAAAGATTAATCTTTAGAAAAAGGAGAAGGTAGGAATAATGTATCAGGATTACTTGAAGCAAAATACACAAATAACACTAAAATCCAGCACATTTATATGAAGCAAAGAAAGGAAACCTGTGTTCAAGGGACGTACTATGCAACACTAATTAACAGGCATTTGTGAACAGTTTCATGAAACATGCAATAAAGCAGATGATGCTTTCTCCAATAAAAGTTTAGTGTAGGATATACTAGCAGTTTGAAATGTACTCATTCCATGAAAGCTGTGGCTCACTGGTAATGTACAATTTTGCCCAGACATCATAAAATTTCAATATGCAGTGCATTAAATTTTTGGCAGATCTAACTTATAAAACTGTATTTGAAGTGGCACTTTCAAATGAAAATACACTTTTAAGGTTTATCTGTAAGTTCTCACAGGTCTGTACAAGGAATAGTAATTTCTGTCAAAGCTTAACTTTTTGTCATGTACTCATTATTTTCTATGCAACTACTTTTACTTAAGGTGGTCCGTGTATGTTTCCATAGAAGTGTTTTCATAGTTCATTACATAACAACCTAAAGTAGAAAACAGTAATACTCTTGCACATACCAATGTCATGGATGCAGCACAATATCCCACAACAAACTTATAATAAGTACACCACACTCAACATTTATCTGCAGTTAGGCATCCGCATTTAAAGTAACAATTAAGATGCTTAAAAAAAAAAAAGTCAGCGTTTGGATGCTTAAAAAAAATCTCTAGCAGTGATGGAGGCAAACTTTTAAGTACTAGATACTTCTCAGTTATAGGTATTATATATCCATCAGTACAGATGATGGGGGTTGGGACAGGGAGAAAGAGAATTTATACTGCTATACTATTCCATAGCGTAACAAACAATTATTTGCTCCAAAATAATCTTTTAAAAAAGCAGTACCTATAATATGCCAGATAACCAGGCAATTTTTCCTTCAAGTTCACCTTCCATGCTAAATGATGGGGTTGGTAAATAGAGAATACTGGAGGATAAATATGCATTGAAGAAATCTCTCTCGAATTTATCTCATACTTAGAGGAAAAAAAAGTAATTAACACTGAATTTACGTAATTTTCAATTATGTCAAGCATAATTACCAAACTATCATTTTTCTTACAAAATAGTTTTCAAACAGAAAAAAGTAAAAAGATTCTCAAATGGTAAAATCGCTAACCAGAAACCTGTTCAATTATTAATAAAGTTTTGATGAAGTAGGGAAGGTGCTCTTCATACCAGAACATGCCCTCTATAAACACAAAAGAAACAAGCCTGAGAAATTCTGATTCAATAAAACATTTGGGGGATGCTTCCAAATTGAGATTTTGGAAGGCAAAGCTGCTGGCCAGAACATAAAAATAATCATGCCAGTGAGACTTTTCAGAAATTTTTTATTAAGTGACCAGATAGAAGTTATACATAATTTCAGTTATGTTGTAGTTAAACTGTCATTACAGATCTAGATTTTTGTGCATATTACTACGAATTAATCTTTAAAAAGTGCATTTTTTGTAAATTCGTTATTTGAGTTCATTATTTGTTTTATATATGCCAATTACATTTGTTTCAAACACTAGACATATACATGCAATACATGTGTAAGGACATGCAAATATTAAAATAAGTGTAAAGTCACTAAGTCTTTAAGTGTCACTGCATACATTTGTCATATACATAAATAAAATTGAAGAATATTTAAATAGACGATAAATATAAAATGTAATAAAGGTGAGAAAGCAATAACTTTAATAATCTAGATATATGATAGATGTATTGTTGCAAGACTGAGACTTGTAAGAGCTTCTGTAAAAGATTTAGGCTTGCTTATAAAAGCCAAATACATAGCAATAAAATAAGTTCTATGCAATTTTTAAAATCATTATTAAAAAAAAACCAGCCCTCTAATTCCCTTCACCATGAATGTTTCAGTTTTTGGGTACCTGTGTTCTCTAATAATGTCTTTGGTGTGTTGGGTCTGTTAATTATTTCTACAAGCTGGTGCAACACCATTGGAATATAAGGCTGCATCTCTATACCTGAAACAGCCAAAAAGAAACATTCAGAAAAAAATTACCATTAATATACATGACCTATTTAGATCTGGTACATTGAATTTACTGTCAAGGACAAGAATAGAAAATTTAATTTAAATTTAAATGTGTAAGTATCACTAAAAAATAATTAAAAACCCACAACCCAGACACACCATTCTAAATTTGCAAAGATTCAAAGAAAAAAGTTAAAAATCTTACCCATCTGGATGGAGATTTCTCCAATTGCCCAGGTGGCATTGTTACACACAGAAATGAATTCTGGGTTTAGGTTGGTTCCCAAAATGGGCATGAAATCAGCTAGAAAGATCAACATTTTTAAACATTTTTAAAATCTCATCACCCTATACAACAATCTTGTCCCATTACTGTAAGATCTCAGGGGAGGGGTGTGTGTGTTTAAAAAATCATGTAAGCATATTTAAATTCTTCTAAAGCATTACACCAGAATTAACAAGAGTTCTATTTCTGCTATATATCAGATTAACCTAAATTTTACAACCTTAGCAGATCAATGCAAATCTTTTCAAACTATGATTTAAAAATATTTCTAATAGGCTTTACGTAACACTAGAAGCCTTTTTTTCCTCCCCTTCCTGGGGGTGGGGGAAATAAAAAAACCCCACATTTGGATAGCTATGTATCCAGCTGTGCTAAAAAAAAAAAAAAAAACAAAAAAAAAAAAACAAAAAAAAAAAACAAAAAAAACCAAAAAAAACTCAAACACCACCCCCCATACAGCAAAAACAACAAAAAAGCCCCCCACCAAACACAACACCCCATCCTCCCCCCCAAAAAAAAAACAACAGTGGCAAACAACAATGAATCCTAGAAAGCAAATCACAGCCTTGAATAAATTTCAATAAAATATTAGTCACAAAGATAGATTATAACATATGCTAAATAAATTTTAAATTCTAAGCCTATCCAGGCATTCATTTGTGAAGTTAAGTATATCTCAAGAGTATCTGAGGGAAGAGACAGTGAATACTGAAGTGTATAACTGATGCTACTTCCCTATTGAAATTAAAAAGAAAGCAAGAAAAAACACCAAACCTACCCTCTAACCAGGTTTTCTAATTTCAATATACATAAATTATATGTAACAAAAGATTCTAGAACAAAAAACCCCAACTATTTCAAGCTGATGGGTTTTTTTAAAGAAAAAAGAAGTACTTATCAAAGAAAACAATTGTTCTAATTGAAGTCAAAGTACATGTTTTGCTGTATTCCAGTACAATAGAAAGCATGTTACATTACAAAAATCAAGCAGCAAAATGAACCTTTGCACTGCCTACAAAAAGAGCAATATGTCTTAAACACACAGTTCAAAGGAGAAAAGACTACAGACACCAGGAAAATGAAAGCTTATAACACCATGAGAAGGCATGCCACAGAAAAGGGAACTTAACAATGGCTAAACCAGCCCCTTTAACAGTTTGTAAAATATGTTAATTATTTAATATGTAAAAGAAACATACCGATGCAAGGCTTAACATGCTGAAAACACGCCTTTGTCAGATCTCCTAACAATGCAAAAGAACTCTGCCGTACCTCAGGCATTTTATCCTAAAGAGAGGAAGAGAAAAACCTGACAGTTCTAGAAGTGTTTCAAATTCCCTTAAGAAAGAAAATCCTTGGATTAAACAGGCTAGTCATCTCACCTGCATGCATTGGTACATTAATGTCAGGATATTGCTGCAAGCCACTAGCTGTTCAATGTTGCCTCCAAGTCCTTCAGCTAAACCACTGAGTAAATCAAGGGCCACAATCATGAAATCTTTATCTGGAGCCTCATATTGGTCTGGCTGAGCGTTGTGCAACTGCAACAAATAAGTACACATTTTGAAAATTAGTATTTCTCAGGGGTATGCATAAAAGTAAAAATAAACCAAGCAAAAAATTAGTTTCAGAACTGCAGCTTCATTTAAATATTCAATGGCTAATACTACAAACTTTCCTGCAAACCCGTAATTTATATAGTTAATACATTGGTTTGAGGAGTTATTCTGAAAACACTGGAATAGCAATAGAAAAATACCATGGCTTGTGCAAGAGTCTTCTGCACCAGATTTACACAACGCTGGTATACAGGTTCACAGTATGGAAGAAAGCCAGATTGCAAGGCAGTAGCAACTGACGACAGGCACTGGAATAAAATAGAAAAAAAAAAAAAAAAAAGAGCAAGAGACACACTAACCTTCCCTACTGCCCCAAAGTACCTTTTACTTGGGAGAGGTGAATTATACCCACAAGTAAATAAAAACAACATAGAAAGGCAATACCAGTTAGATGAGCCAAGGCAACTGTCAGCTAAGTGTTACTCACTCTTACTTATGTCACTTGAGAAAATTTCTTAGAAGCAACATCTTCTTAGAGGTGGCCAAGAAAGTTCATACAGTTACTATAAATCAGCTAGCACTTACACTAAATTTCAGTATCCTGACCACATACAAACCCTAACTTTACCCAAGAGTTATGAAACTAATTTCTCTAGAAGTGTTTCCCTGCTTCACACTTGGAAAGTAAAGACAATAAACTACATAGTTCATACCTTCAGACTGTTAACAGTTTTAATGGAGGGATGAAGGGAGAACAAGGAGAGAGAAGAACCACAGGGGGATTGAATATTTTTTTTTAGAATCATAGAATCCCAAAGAAAACACTCAATAATGGCAGCAAAAAAAACCCCAAAAACCAAACAAAAAAACCCCCACTAAATATTTCTGCTAAACCTGATGGCATTTCCTCAGTCACAAGATTTTCTCACTACAGTCATAATATTTTCTCCACAATGGGAGATACCTAACACTGTCAGCTTTTATAGTCACACTTCCTAGGAGGAGCGTCTTTAGTAAAAGGGGCAATTCATAAAAGAAGTTGATAAAGTATATTCAAATTTTAATATTTACCTCTAATAAAGGAAAGAGATCTTTATCTTCATCCTTCAATATGTTCCACTTCTGGATTAATGGAGGCATTAGCATCTGAATATATTCCTGTTTAGGATGAAAATACATCAGCTACTGAAGCACATCATTGCATACTAGTTAGAAAATTGATATATTTAAGAACTGATATCTTCTACTTCTTAAGCAAAAGAAAATTGATATATTGTAATTTAATCCTTCTTGCAATATGTAGAAGTACTAAATTATGTAGAAGCATTAGATTTTACAATTTATGTCTTAAGATTTTTTGCTGAGTCACATAAGTACCTTTCCAGAATGAATCTTTTCCTCTAGGTTTAGCTTCAGTCTAGCAACTTTTAATAGCTGCCTAGGTTGTTACAAATCTATAGGATTGCCTCAGTGCCTACAGAAAATGTTTTTGCCAGCAATGCAATCTGGCTGTTCATCTGCCATTTCTCAGCCATCTCTCATTACCCTGATGCTACAACCCTATCCCCCCAAATTCCTGAAACCTCCTCAAGCAACTACCTATCCATGAAGAAAGTAATTTTCTGTCCTTCCAGAAGGGTGCACTAAACAATTCGGCATAATGATGTTGCATCTTTCCTGCCACTGCTGTCACAGTCACAAGGACATTAAGCAAGGCATCCCTGTAGTACTGTTGCTCCCAGTATCTAAAGAGCCAACACATGCTGCCAGCTAATGCCATGTCCAAAGACACAATATTCTAAGTGACTGAAGAAAATCTCACCATCACCAGGAGCTCCCATTTAGCTTCCTCCTGGTGATATCAAATGTGAAGCTGGCCAGGGCCAGATAGACACTGAGAAAAATGTCATTTGATGGTGTGGAGTCTTGGAAAGCAAGTAAAATTTCATGGCAACAACCCAAATTGTTTTACTTTAGTGTGTCTATGTCATGTGAAACACTATAGAGAAATAAAGGAAATTTCAATACTGTCCTGGTTTCGGCTGGGATAGTTATTTTTCTTCTTAGTAGCTGGTGCAGTGCTGTGTTTCAGCTTTAGTCTGAGAACAGTGCTGATAACACACCAATAGTTTAGTTGTTGCTAAGTAGTAATTACCCTGATCAAGGACTTTTCAGTCTCACGCTCTGCCAGTGAGGAAGGGCACGGGAAGCCAGTAGGAAGCAGAGACAGGACACCTGACCCAAACTAGCCAAAGGGATATTCCATACCACAGCACGTCATACTTAGTATATAAACTGGAGGGAATTACCCGGAAGGGACCAATCGCTGCTCGAGGATGGGCTTTTTTTTGGGAGGTGGAAGGGGATGGTGGGGTGTATTATTCCTTCCTCCCTCTATTTCCTTTTATTATTATATTATTATATTTCACTTTCTTTCAGTTATTAAACTGGTTTTATCTCAACCTGTGGGTTTTTAATTTTTTCTGATTCTCCTCCCCATGCCATAGGGTGGGGAGTGGGAACTAGCGAGTGGCTATGTGGTACTTAGTTCCCATCTGGGGTTAAACCACGACAAATAGCCATCATAAGATATACATGACATGCATACAAATCCTATTAAAGAACTTATGTACACTACAAAAACCCACTATATTTGCCTGTGCTTCGTCCAAAGGATTCTGTGTTTTTATATATAAAATGCATGTCTGTCACACTCTCTGATAAAGCAATTTCTAATAATGATGTGCTCCAATACACTGGAAAGACACACAGAGCAGTTTAGCTATACTGAAAGTGGTTCCAAAAAAAAAAAAAAATAGTAGAAATTAGCACACACATTCCACCAATTTCTTTTAAAGTCCCATTTTGTATCTATATTGATATATGTATCTCCTCTGAGTTGAAAAATTCTGAGAATGAGGAAAAAAAAAATCACAATAATGAGAAGCACATTTCATAAGCCACCACATATTTGGTAGTGGGAAAATTACATGCAGTCTATGTATTTTACATGTAAATATTTATTATTGAAGCCTACACAGAAAGGTCAGTATTTCTGTTTTATAACATAAAAAGTACATGACAAAAAACACCTAACCAGTTTTTCAATATATGACAAGTGCTTAAGGTATACTCACTGGTTTATTTAGATGATGTCCTACAGAATCTGCTAGAGTTCCTATAGCATCATAAAGAATGAGCAGGTTTTTATGCTGGTATTTACTAAATGCGAAGACCAAAGTGTCAAGTATATATGCAAGATAAGGAACAAGCTCTGTACAAGCCTCCTCTTCTAGAGTAGCAAAGGCACTGAATGACAAAAACCCCACCCCAAACAGGTCAGTCAGTATCTCGGAAAAAAAACAAAACAAGACCACCCCCAAATGCCCCAAACTACACATTTCTGTTTAAAAATAGAGCTGTATTTAATCCTCAAATTCATCCAAGGTATGTTTTCAAAATGGTATAATTGAGACAAAATCAATCTCTTTTGATTGAACACAAAGATTCAGCTCTTACACTGTGATAAGCAAAATTTAAAAATATTCCTGTAAAACCTGTTATGTATACATGTTACAGATCTAATTCTGCTTTATAAGGAAACTTCCTTGGCAGTCTCCTGTGTACGCTTCTGCCCCACACAAACTGATGCATGAAAGCTTTATTTGCTGAACTTCCTGCACAAGAGGTGCGCCCATTTCATTAATGGTGTGTCCATTAATTATTATTTTTTTTAATATAAGCAAACAAGTGGGAGAAGGGAATCTTACCTCCAAGAATCTCCTTTCAAGAGAAAGGCAATATCCCTTGAAATAACTGCAACCCAAATGTTTTGGTAATCCTGAGCTAAATATGTACTACATCACTAACACAATGATAGGACAGTTTTCCTTTTATCATCAGTATTGACCTTGTTCATAGGGCATATAAAAGCCAGATTTCTGGTCAATGAAACTTAAAATATTGAATATAAACAGCTGTCACATGCAGATAATTTCTTTTACTGTAAGAGATTGTTTAGTTTGGTGATTCATATATTCTGAAAAAGTGGACAAAAGAAATACATTTTATTTCAACTCGGAGGAATTTGTGACTACTTCAGAAGAAGCTGAACCTACTCCAATTTAAAAGGAAAAAACTAAAATACATTAAGAGCCAGAAATGCAGTCATGTATTCACTGATAAAGGCATTAAATTAGTTTCCCATGAAAAAGCAGTGTCATGGATAATGCTTTTTAAGCTTTTGCTCACCTGCAGGCAGCTTCTTGTACTCTCTTGTTGGTATCCAGAATACGCTTTAGCAACTCAGTCATTAATGGCTTCAAGTATGTGTCTGGGGGTTGACTAACTACCCAGTGTGCATAGCGACTAAGAGTCCAACATGTAATGGAGCGCACAAGAGCCTTTTTGTTAGAGAGGCACTGAATAAGGTGAGGGATCAGCTCAGGAAGATATGGAATCATACCCTGCATGCAGCCTAGAAGGAAAAATAAAGCTATTGCAGTACAAGAATTAGAAAACATAATATAACTTTTTGCTATTTCCTAGAAGGTATGCATTTTCTTTCTCTATCATGTAGCAATACATTTTAACATTATACAAATAATTCTACCTAATCTATGCTAAGTCCTAAAAAGAAACCTCACCATAAACAATAAGTGAAATTCCCAATCAAATTTACATTCATTTCAACTATATTTCTACTTCAGTGCTTCCCCAATCTCCAGAAATTCTGCTTTATTAAATGGAGTATAGCAAGAACATCCAAATAATATGAGTTCATAAAGCTCGGAAGTCTTACGCCAGTCTAGTCAGAGCGACCAAGACAACAAGTAGAGAAAGATTAGGCCTTGATAACAAATCACCATATCATTAAAAAGCATTCCTTAAGAAATCTACACACTTCAAGCCAGCAAGGGCAGTAATACACTGAGATTTGCCAGAAGTACAAACTTTTACCTTACTTGACTTGAAATCAAAATCAGCAAAAATGTTTTCTAGCAACAAACAAAATGTATGTTAACTAGGTACTGTAGGAAAAGAGTTAATCTAGGCATGGACCCAAACATATTCCTTAAGTTTGCAAAAATGGACAGGAATGCTGGAAATACAGGTAAAAAGCCAAGTCTGTGAGTAAATACAAAGAAATGGAAGTTATCACATTTAAATCAGAGAAGCATCCACAAAAAGCAGCTCAAGGCACTGAAGTCACAGGACTGGTCTCCATTTCTAAAAACAATGAATGAAATGTAAGGCTCAAATTTAATAAATATTCTTGTTATATCAAAACCAAGATAGTACTTTATATGAAACCAATAAATATATGCTGCAGAGTTAAGAAAGAGAGGAATAAAAGAAACTAAGTTATGCCTTATGTCTCCAAAAGATGCACAGATTTGAAGCAAAAAAATTAAAAAAGTAACTGCAGTCACCAATGAGCAGATGTAGAGATTAATCACTAAAAACAAGTCAGCTAAAGACATATACTTGTTTGCAGAAGTAAATTCACCTAGAAGGAATCACAGAGCTACTTTAGAATCAGTCAAAAATTCTGCAACTTGATATGCACTGTTGCCTTACCTTCAGCAATTGCTCCAAGAACAAGGATACCAGATTCTTTAACTGCCCATTCGGGATGGAAGAGCAACTCCTTCAAAAGGGGCAAGATGTGTGGCAGAAGTTCATCACGAAATACATTAGCCAAGACATCTAGAGCAGCAGCAGAACATTTCCCTGAGGGGAATTAACAGCAGTAAACTGCTTATTACAAAAGCAGTTGTAGTTAGACAAGTATAATCCTCATTTTAACTTTGAGCTGCCAGGGCATTAGGAGGAAAGATACTTCCATTTAATTACAAGACACTGGGATCCACTGTGCTCTGGTACAAAGTCACAGCTCTTAGGAAAGCCAATTTTGTATCATTTTTATAGCCACTGAAAGGACTTATACACTTAGGATATTACATCACTTACCAACAGGAACCATGTTATTATATTGCAACATTATATACACTATGGAATTCCAAGATAGTGTAACAATACAGAAAAGGGAAGGTCTGTGACATAAATGTCACATACTGGAAAAACTAAGGAGAAATAGCCTAAAACTATTATCAATTGATTAAAAAGAAAACATTCAAACATGACCCATGTCTCAAAGCAAAAGAGGCAAAATCATCAGTGTCTAGAGACTGAAAGAAATTTGTTGACCTCTGCTCTGAGCTTTTATATCTTACCCCTAATTCTGTGATGCACCAATAGAAAGAATACCACCTCAAAATTTGTTTGAAAGCTTTTAATCACATATTTTTAGCACAAAAAAGCTCAGAAAAGAATAACTTCAACACATGATTCAGAAATCCTTACTCTGGTTTTCTGTTGTGGTGCCATCATGTCTAGAAAAATAATGCTCGTATTAAAGAATTTATACTGCCTTTTGCTTTTTTTTGCTTATTATGATCTCAGTTCCTTCTTAACCTGTCAGAAATTATCCAGTTGGAACAAAAGTATATACAAGACTCAGAACAGATCTCTACCGCAAAGCAGTAATAAACAGCACAGACTCCCCAAGACCAGCACCTACTGCTTTAAGCTAAGTCCATTTCAGCTTTCTACTAGAGGAAAAAAAGGCAGGCTCCCATATTAGTTACCAGGTCTCACTAGTAAACAATGCTGGTAATTGTCAGGCTGTGTTGACGTTTCCTCTCTGTTCAAATTGGAAGTCAAATATAGAACACTAGATAAGTAATAGGGCACACAATTCTGAATTTAAGATAATAAAAATTCTTTCAAGTCCAGATAACATACATCAAAACAGATTTCTTAACTGTTCTGTTCTCTCTTTCCTAGTTAGCTTTAGCTTCCTCACCATCTTAACAAAAGCTGGACCACAGGCACATTCTGTCATTGCAGCTATGTTTTTCAGAAAATATGTATTTAATTCTGCAATCTGTACATACAATAATGACCACAAGAACAGCATTATGAAGTTAAAACTATTTTAAACAATACTTTACAAAAGCAAGCATATTTGTGCTCATTTTCCTCTAAAATAATAATAATTTAAAATTTTAGATATGCCTTAAAGTTGTTTGATCCATAAGCTTCAAGGTACATTCATCTACACTACATCAGAACTACTGGTAATGGCTGCCAGTAGTAGCATGTTCAAATGGAGGAAAAAAAAATACTATCACACAAACCAGATTTAGAGGGAAGACTGAAGTAAAATAAAGCATTATTAAGCTTCCTCAAGCTAGGAACAATGAAAATTCAAAATCCAAAGCTTCTGTTGAATTGCATCCAAGTTTATGTTTGTAGCTCTATCAGCCATATTTGAAAAAAGCTTACAGGTGGCTAGCTTTTGTCAATAGAGTTATATAGCCAAAATATCACCTAAGAGGCACTCCCTCTGCCCCAACCACCAATTATATCAGCAGATACTTCTTTTTTTTATATTCAAAAGCAAAGTCTCAGTATTCCTATACACAAACTCCTCTTTTTACTCTGACTCCTGTATTATGCAGATAGCTATATTTTAAAACACTTTACACATTACGTTGACATACTTAAATTCCAGTCAGAAAGAGTATCATCATCATCATCAAGATCACTGTCATCATTGTTACCATCTTCAATACCATCTTCTTCATGTTGCTGAGCTATCGTCCGTGAACGATGAAACCGAGGTCTTATATCCTGTTCACTATCTGGAATAGCTTCATCTTCTTCAACATCCCCCTGTCATCAAAATTTTTATCAGATTAACTAGTGTAGCTATATTGCTCAAGGAAGTTCAGAATGCAGTGTAAACTTAAAGATTTTATAAGAATATGAAAGTGTCACATCCCACTTATGCTGCCCAGCTAACTAAATATGCCATTGTTCCTGCATTCTGTTACAGTATTGTCCTGGGTTCAGCAGCAGCAGTCATTTTTCTCCTTCTTAGAAGCTGGTGCAGTGCTGTGTTTTCGACTTTAGTCTGGGAACAGTGCTGATAAAACACCAATGTTTTTAGTTCTTGCTAAGTTATGTTTACTCCTATCAAGGACTTTTTCAGTCTCATGCTCTGCCAGTGAGGAGGGGCAGGGGAAGCTGGGAGGAAGCAGAGACAGGACACCTGACCCAAACTAGCCAAAGGGGTATTCATACCACAGCACATCATGCCCATTATATAAACTGAGGGGAGTTACCCGGAAGGCCCAGATTGCTGCTCGGGTCAGGCTGGGTATCTGTTGGCGGATGGTGAGCAATTGTATTCTCTCCCCTTGTTATTTCCCTTATCATTATTATTATTGGTGGTAGTAGTAGTAGTAGTAGTTTTGTATTATACCTTAGTTACGGGACTGTTTTTATCTCAAACTGTGGGATTTACATTCTCTTGATTCTCCTCCCCATCCCACCAGGAGCAGGGGGAGGAAGAAGGGGGCTGTGTGGCTCTGAGTTACCGGCTGGGCTTAAACCACGACAAGTATTTACCAGAAAAATGACAGGAAAATAGAAGCAAGAGAGGTAAGCTCACACAAAAGTACAAAGTATCCTTCTTGTTAAGAAATTATTTTCTTGATAAGAATGAGTTATAGAAGGAAGAAGAGAGAGAAATTCTAGTATGCAGACGCATTCTAAAATGTGATGGAAAAAGCTGTGTCGCTCAAGCTAGAAGGGCATTAAAATGAATTCTGATAATTTTTTTAGGCTGCTTTGCTGCAGTAATTCATGGGTAAAAGTATCCCAGCTCTGCCAAAGTTGGATGGAAGGGGACAGGGCAAAGCAGGAAAGCCCACAGATTATTTTCCAACAAACATGGCAGCAGTCACATTTAGTTTTTGGAACAGCACACCTTGCCCCGGAAAGCTAAATCTCAATTGAACAGATGGCAGACCAGATCTGGCCTACCAACTCAATCATTCTTATTTACGAGTCAGAAGCCAACCAAATATTCTTCCAGAGTATAAAAGAAATCGGTGCTTACCTTCAAGAGAATAATATCGATCTCTGCGTATTTCATACCATTTACCAGCACAGGTATCAGTCTACAAAAAAATATTTATATATGTCAATAAGGGAGATCCTGGCAATTACCAGCCTGTCAGTCTCACTTCAGTGCCTAATAAAATTATGGAGAAGGTCATTCTGGGACTTATTGAAAAACACTCGAGAGACAATGCAGTCATTGGATGGGCTCATGAGGAGAAAATCCTGCCTAAGTAAATTTCCTTTTATGACCCATCCAGTTGACCAAGGGAAGCCAGTAGATGTGTGGGTTTGGGATTTTTAGCAAAGCTAAAGGAGGTATCCTTCTGGACAAAATGTCCAGCACACAGCTAGACAAGTCCATAATATGTTGGGTGAGCAACTGGCTGACAGATTGGGCTCAAAGGGTTATATAGTAAATGGGGTTACATCAGGCTGGTAGCTAGTCACCAGTGGGGTTCTCCAGGGCTCAATTTTGGGGCCAATGCTCTTTAATCTTTTTATAAATGATGTGGATGTAGGAATTGAATGTATATTATGTAAGTTTGCTGATGACATTAAGTAAGGAAGAGCTGTGCACTCCCTCAAGGGTAGAGAGGCCTTATAGAGAGGGCTGAATAGACTAGAGAGCTGGGCAATCACCAACCGTATAAAATTTAACAAAAGCAAGTGATGGATTATGCACCTGGGACAAGGAAATCCTGGATATACATACAAATTAGGGGACGAGAGGCTGGAAGGAAGCCCTGTGGAAACTTCGGCATGTAAGCCTAACCACATTAAGCCCTCCTATCCTTCTATGATAACTTCAAGTATCACCCCTTAAGACAAGTCCCCAACACTGCAGAGATCTTGACATTAGTCATGTCATTAGTCTATACTAGAACTTACTTAGTTATTAAACAGGTTATGGCCGTGGGACACCAATGTTATTGATGTATGGAATAAAAAAAGAAAAGAAGAAAAAGTACTGGGGGAAATGCACAGATAAAACCACATTCATTACAAAAATAAATCAATAAAAATATAAACATTATAAGCCAAATCAAGCTACTACTTGATGGACCCAGCAACAGTGATAGACTCAATATATTCTCTCAGACAGCATATTCTGCAATTCTGCAGCTGAGGAGTATTGTTTCTGAAAGTACTCAGGCCAGCAATAATATTCACACATCTCAAAGGCGCACTACCGCCTGAACTTTTATTGAAAGGATAGTAAGCATTCTGATTAACACACATTCGTTGGCATTTTCTGCAGCATACTTTATGAAGTATGCAGGAGCTATATATTTTATAAGAAAGCCTATAGGAACAAAATAGAACAAGATATTAAGCAATCAGGTTGGACAGGATCTTGTCCCACTTAATATAAAAATAATGTAAGATTATCATCAGGTACTGGCAAATTTATATAGCTCCCTAGTCAAAAAGGACTCGCCAACAAACATGATGCTGAAAGACATGTAATGTTACTTAGTAGGAGTTAAGTAAAAACATTTTAAACCTTAAAAATTATTCGTCATAACATTGGCTCTCCTGTTTTCAACTCCTATTCCTGCATGGCTACAGTAGGTGTTTTGATCTCAATTCTCTGTTAATTGCTTATGAAAACTGAAATTTTGACAAACACACCCTTTTTTGAGAAAAAAAGCTTTACATCTAAAATGGTAATTTTGGCTGAAAAGAATGCATCTCTTCTCTCAATATCTTGACAGGAAGAACAGAATCACAGACAAAACTGCTCTAGTATTTTCAAAACCCTTCCATGCTGAACGTATACAAGTCCATGGGACCTGATGAAATCCATCCGCGCGTCCTGAAGGCGCTGGCAAATGAAATTGCTAAGCCACTGTCCATCATATCTGAAAAATCATGGCAGTCAGGTGAAGTTCCCAACGACTGGAAAAAGGGAAATATAACCCCCATTTTCAAGAAGGGGAAAATGGATGAGCAGGGGAACTACAGACCAGTCAGCCTCACCTCTGTGCCTGGCCAAACCTTGGAGGAGATACTCCTGGAAGGCATACTGAGGCACATGAAAAACAACAGGGTGGTTGGTGACAGCCAGCATGGCTTCACTAAGGGGAAATCCTGCCTGACCAATCTGGTGGCCTTCTATGATGGGGCTATTGAACTAATGGACAGGGGTAGAGCAGTTGATGTCATCTACCTAGACTTGTGCAAAGCATTTGACATTGTCTCACATGGCATCCTTGTCTCTAAGTTGGAGAGACATCAATTTGATAGGTGGACCCATCCGTGGATGAAGAACTGGCTGGATGGCCGCACTCAAAGAGGTGTGCTCAATTGCTCAATGTCCAGCTGGAGACCAGTAACGAGTGGTGACCCTCAGGGATCAGTGTTGGGACTGGTCTTGTTCAACATCTTTGTTGGTGACATGGACAGTGGGATTGAGTGTGCCCTCAGCAAGTTTGCCGATGACACCAAGCTGTGTGGTTCGGTTGATACGTTGGAGGGAAGGAATGCCATCCAGAGGGACCTTGACATGCTTGTGAGGTGGGCTGATGCCAACCTCATGAAGTTTAACCATGACAAGTGCAAGGTCCTACACCTGGGTGGGAGCAATCCCAGGCACAGCTACAGGTTGGGCAGAGAAGAGATTCAGAGTGGCCCTGCAGAGAAGGACTTGGGGGTGTTGGTCGATGAGAAAATGGCCATGAGGCAGCAGTGTGTGCTTGCAGCCCAGAAAGCCAACCGTATCCTGGGCTGCATCAAAAGGAGTGTGACCAGCAGGTCGAGGGAGGTGATCCTGCCCCTCTACTCTGCTCTTGTGAGACCTCACTTGGAGTATTGTGTGCACTTCTGGTGTCCTCAACATAAAAAGGACATGGAACTGTTGGAACAAGTCCTAAGGAGGGCCACGAGAATGATCAGGGGACTGGACCACCTCCCGTATGAAGATAGGCTGAGAAAGTTGGGGCTGTTCAGCCTGGAGAGGAGAAGGCTGCATGGAGACCTCATAGCAGCCTTCCAGTATCTGAAGGGGGCCTACAAGGATGCTGGGGAGGGACTCTTCATTAGGGACTTCCATGCATATGTCAAAACCAGTCTCCATTTACTGGGAACACTGAAGAATTCATTTCCTATTGCAGAAGTATTCACATTAGTCTGGAAAAGTTACGAGCACTGTTGCAGACATACAGATGTTTAAACCTCAAACACATCCCCTATCATGCACCAGCCTCTGGGAAAATCGAATGGTACAATGGGCTGTTAAAAATTACACTGAGAGCAATGGGTGGTGGGACTTTCACACATTGGGATACACATTTAGCAAAGGCCACCTGGTTGGTAAACAATAGGGAATCTGTCAACAGGGCTGGCCCAGCCCAAGCTGAATTTTTATGTACTGTAGAGGGGCATAAAGTTCCTGTGGTGCACGTAAAGAATCTGCTGGGGAAGACAGTCTGGGTTATTCCTGCTTCAGGTAAAGGCAAACACACTTGTGGCATTGCTTTTGCTCAGGGACCTGGATATACTTGGTGAGGCAAAGGACACAGGTCGCTTCTGGAGACGACTCTGAAATCCTTAGAAGTCTTTTCAGTGACCTTTGTGTACAAGAACTAGCTACAGGAAACTCTTTCTAAGCATACAAGAACTTAGATACAGTCTCTGTAAGAGTAACCAGGAACAAGTCAACTGAAGTTTAAAGATGACTATTTCAAATTAACTAGAAGTTTTAATTCCTAATACTTACTTAGTAAGATGCCGACATAATACATCTTTACAAATTGGCTGGTCAGCCAAAGTCAACCAAAACTCACAAGCCTCCAAAGCCACGTTTTCATCTTGGTCCTGAGTCCTTTGAAGCATATACTACATAATATAAAAAAAATAAAATACTTCTGTAAGTTTTAGGGGCCCAGAAGACACTATCAGTATTGGAAAGTGTGTTTGCAAAAACAGACTACACTACCAGAGTAATTTTGTTTCTTTGGGGCAAGAGGAAGAAATATATATGAGACTATTTAAAGCTATGGTGAGAATAAGCCAAAAGACTTATTTCTTAATGCCAGGTGATTCATATTCTAAGTTTCTTAACTGCTTTTGTGAGAATGCTATTACCAAGAAACTACAGAGACCCAAGATAATAAACAGCAGTTTCCTGAGAACAGGAATATGAACACGCAAGTGAAATCTAATAACTGAAATCTGTTAAGTCAGTCTACTCATGACATATCCTGTTGTCATGTTCTCAAAGGAAGGAGAAAAAAAAACACAAACAAACCAAAACCAAAACCAAACCAAACCCACAAAAAATACACATCTGCTCAAAAACCCCACTGAAATAAAAATTCAACCATTCCTATATGCTCCAGGAACTTGGCAAGAAAGCTAATACTAAACCTACCTGCTTCAAAAGCATGATACTGGCCAAGACCTTCTGTCTTTAAATCACTACTGCATCTTTATTATTCTTAACTACTTTAAAAGTGATTCTCCATAAGCCTTTTCTTTAGGCTTATGGATACAAGTTTCTTTTTAAGACTTCTTTCAGTTACAGCAGCCACCATCATCAGCATTCAGCTTGGAGTTATTCAAGCTTCAAAGGGGCAAAACCAGACTCATTTGAATGTTGAACAATAGCCAGTTCTGGGATAATACATTTGCACATACCAATGTGTATACAGAACTGGAGAAAACAGTAACAGTACAAAGTAGCCCTGAAACAGGGGAGAGATCTAAACTTTGTTACAGAACAAAAATCCATTACTGCTGTCTTCTGTAGAGAAGCAGCCTGGCAATAGTTTTCCCAACAAAATACTGGATACAGTGAGAACATAATCTTGGTTTTTCTTCTGGTTGGTGACATCATCTATACCTGCAAAGTCCTTACTGATCTTAGGAGGGTGAAGAGCCAGAGAAGTTATCACTTGTTGACAATAAAATCTCCAAAGCTTTATTCTCTCTCTCAAAAAAAGACAACCACCAAAACCAACCAACCAAAAGAAAAAAACCCAACACCTAAGAACCAACTATCCCTACTTGTAACATGCTACATGAGAACGTGAACAAACTCCAACACAAAAAGGAAGCCTACAGAGGGTGGAAGCAAGGACAGGTAGCCTGGGAGGAATACAGAGCAATTCTATGAGCAGCCAGAGATCAGGTTAGGAAAGCTAAAGCCCTGACAGAATTAAATCTGACCAGGGACATTAAGGGCAACAAGAAAAACTTCTATAGGTACACAGGGAATTAAAAGAAGACAAGAGAAAATGTGGGCCCTCTCCAGAAGGAAACGGGAGAACTGGTTACCCAGGACAAGGATAAGTCCAAGGTACTCAATGACTTTTTTGCCTCGGTCTTCACTGGCAAGAGCTCCAGCCACACCACCCAAGTTGCAGAAGGCAAAGGCAGGGACTGGGGGAATGAAGAACCACCTGCTATAGGAGAAGATCAGGTTTAAAATCATCAAAGGAACCTGAAGGTGCACAAGTCCATGGGACCTGACAAGATGTATCTGCGGGTCCTGAGGGAACTGGATGATGTAGTTGCCAAGCCATTATCCATCATATTTGAGAAGTCATGGCAATCTGATGTAGTTCCTGCTGACTGGAAAAAGAGAAAAAATAAATCCTATTTTTAAAAAAGGAAACAAGGAAGACCTGGGGAACTAGAGACTAGTCAGTTTCACCTCAGTGCCCAACAAGATCATGGAGCAGATCCTCCTGGAAAATATGCTGAGGCACATGGAAAATAGGGAGGTGGTTGGTGACAGCAAAAATGGCTTCACTAAGGGCAAATCATGCCTGACCAATTTTGGTGGCCTTCTATGATGGGGTGACAGCATTGGTGGATAAGGGAAGAGCAGCTGACATCATCTACCTGGACTTGTGCATTTGACACTGGCCTGCACGACATCCTTGTCTCTAAACTGGAGAGACATGGATTTGACAAATGGACCACCCAATGGATAAAGAATTGGCTGGATGGCCACATGCAGAACATTGTGGTCAACAGCTCCATGTCCATCCACGTGGAGATCAGTGACGTTCCTCAGGGGTCAGTATTGGGACTGGTGGTGTTCAACATCTTTGTCAGCAACATGGACAGTGGGATTGAGTGCACCCTCAGCAAGTTTGACAACACCACCAAGCTGTGTCATGCAGTCAACACACTGGAGGGAAGGGATGCCATCCAGAGGGACCTTGACACACTTGAGAGGTGGGCCAATGCAAACCTCACAAAGTTCAACAACGCCAAGTGCAAGGTCCTGCACCTGGGTCAGAGCAATCCCAAGCACAACTAGAGGCTGGGTGAAGAATGGATTGAGAGCAGCCCTGAGAAGGACTTGGGGGTGTTGGTTGATAAAAAGTCCAACATGACCCACCAGTGTGCGCTTGCAGCCCAGAAAGCCAACTGCATCCTGAGCTGCAACAAAAGAAGCATGACCAGCCGGTTGAGGGAGGGGATTCTCTCCCTCGGCTCTTGTGAGTCACCAGCTGGAGTACTATGTTCAGCTCTGGGACTCCCAACATAAGAAGGACATGAACCTGTTAAAGCAGGTCCAGAGGAGGCCACGAAGATGCTCCAAGGGCTGGAGCACCTCTACTCCGGAGACAGGCTGAGAGAGCTCAGCTTGTTCAGCCTGGAGAAGAGAAGGCTCTGGGGAGACTTTAGAGCAGCTTCCAGTGTCTAAAGGGGCTGACAAGAAATCTGGAGAGGCACTTTTTACGAGGGCCTGTAGGGATAGGACCATTCTATGATGTTTGCCAGGGTTGGTGTCATGGAATTCCAGACAGCACATAGGAAGACTAGACAGCAGGCCAAGGCTGCCATGGGCTGTGGGAGGTGAAGGCGATAGGATTTGCATGATGAACTTAAGCAACACTCTGAAAACAAGCTCTGAGGCCTTGATACTGAACAAGCCTTGGGGCGATGAGCCAGGATGTTGATGTAACAAAGAATTTCAGTTGAAGGTCAGAGGACATGGCAAGATGTGAAGCAAGAAGGTGGAAGTGTCATCGCGTGAACAGCACATGATCAGCATTGTGACTGGACTATTGTGTGCGTGTTTAACCTAGGGGATTTTCACAGAATCCAATGAGATTGAACGTGGCATGCTCGTGCATGTTGGGAAAGCACCGAACAAGGGGATAAAAGGGCCTGATTGTAATAAAGCTTTGCCTCAGTATCCTCACCAACCTGAGTCTGTGTCACAATATGCCACAAAGAGTCACCTCAATTTTATGCCTCTTTAATGCCTTTGTCCAGAAGCAAAAAAAAAAAAAAAAAAAACCAAAAAAAAAAACCCACAACAACAAAAAACAACACCTTCTTCATGTAGTCTAGACCTAGCCCTTATGGAATTTGACACTGAGTTATGACCGACTTGTTCACATGAAATCTACATTAGAAACATACTGATCTTTGCTATATTTCCACTCTAGCAAGTAGTCTATGTAAAGGCAACTAGAAACTGCCAATATTTCCCAGAAATATGGAAATTACAACTCAAACAGTTGAGCAGACAAAAACCATCTGATTGGTCCTCTGGTAGGCAAGTCTGCACCAATCTAGAATGATAAAGAAACTATCAAATGACACTAAACTGTAGAACTGAATGCAATGGCAGGCAGTTTCATTAGCAGCTCAAAGAGCGTCGCAGCTATGTAAAATAACATTCCTTATCCTTGTTGTCAAAAGATCCAAAAAAAGGTGAGAGCTTCAATGTGTAAACTGTAGCAGTACTAACACTAGAACTAGGATTTTTCACATGATCTTCTTGTGGTCAGGCAATGCCTGGATGCTCCATGATATGGCTGATCCTGGCCATTTCAGGATCAATTAACTTAATGAAGTATGAACACTGTCTGTCAAATACAATGTCAAGTTGGTAATTAGCTAAAAAGAAACTTTCGTAACCTCAATCTTAAAGGAAAACAAAGAGTAGGCAAGTGCAAGAGTAACACACCTGTTCTGATGAGTGCTTTTAATTTGTTACTATTTCTACAACCCCAAACATGTTACAGCACACAATCTGAGAAATGAGACTCACATCAACTATACTAATCATATGAGGAAGCAGGCGATCCATTCGAACTTCCAGCAACATTACCAGAGCACGGCAAACATTTTTACGTACTTCGGGCTCCTCGTCACCAGCCAGTGCAAAAAGATTCTGTTAGAAAGTAATATCAGTTGAAAAGCCTCAATTAATCTAGTTCAACTTGTACTGAAGTTGATATGACTGGCAAACTAAAGCATGCAAAAATGTACTTCTGTACCCTCCCACCCCACACCTAAAAATACCATATTATTTCTTAAAGATGGTTTAGCAAATGAACTCTTCAGACTCTCAATGTGCATTGTTACCCAGTGTTTTGGTCATGTGTACATTAGACAGAAGAACATTATTTCATGAATTATTTTTTTACCTGAAACATTAATGAAGTTCTGAAGCTAGAAAACTCCTTCAGTACATAACAGCAGTAAATAATGTACTCTAGATAACCCAAATAACACCCTTTTAATCAGTAGTAGTACTCCGAGAGACCTGTCATCCAGACTCAGTGACATGATGATCCCTATCCTGAACTCTCCATCACAGGTAAGTGACAGATTGCTGTCAGTACCTTTATGCATCAAGAGTTTCTCCTATTTATGAAAAGGAAGCATTTTTCGAAATACTATTACTTGGGTTGGGAGAGTAATCTAATCTGAGCACAAGCATACAGAATGAACTTTGGTCAGTGGGGACTGAAGATAAGAATGGGAAGACAGCAATGTCAAGTTTGGGTGTAGTGGTGGTTGTAAAACATTACTCAAAGCTCTTGATAAATCAGTTATGTAATTTAACTTAACCCCCCCAACCAAGAATGCACACTCACCTCAATAAAAGAATCTATGTGCAACATAAGAGCTTGAGTTCTGCTGATAATAAACTGATTGACGCATGCAACAGCATGAGACCTACAAATAGAACAGTTAAAATATATACTTTTTTATTACTTAAACATTTTCTAAACTGTACATACACATCAAAAACATTAGGAAGCAAATCACATTGTCCAAGCATCAGCAAGAGGGAACGAATCTGCACATCTATATTGTTATCAAGAAAAATTACTAAACCACATTTTTAAGTAACCACCTTATACTCCAATATACCTAATAAATGATTTTAAATAAAGTATTCAGTACATAAAAAACAGAGCAGGATGACTCTATCTGGCACATTTGTTCCCAACAGTATGTAAGGATGTTCTTTTTCCATATATTACAATTATTGATCTTCTCTGATATTAAAAATTCTATACAAGTCAACATGGTGAAATTTTAGCACTAACGTAACTCCAAACATTTAGTCTGTTCAGACATTTCTTGGAAGAAAGTCTCATAAAACAATGTTCAAAAGTTGTCTCTTGATAGATTTAAACATAAAATATTTTACTGACACTACTAATATTCTTTATACTTCAGCACTATGTACTGAAACCAGTCTATGGGTCAGCAGGCAATCTACTTTAAAGTTGAAACTGTTTTAATTATCTCAAAGACACAAACATCACAGCAGACAAAAAGTAAAAGACTGTTTTTAATGTGATAAGGAAAAAAGGAGTATTTTCTCCATCTTTCTCAGCTCCAATGAAGTATTAAGCTTATTTTTCCACAAGTGCAAGTTCATGCTTTGTTATATATTTTTCTTAGTGCACATGCATTTTAGGTGAGTTTCTATATCTTATTTAAATCCTATCATGCTATATTCCTAGTTATACTCTTCCTTTCAGTCTGCACCACCTACTACCATTGGCAATAATTGCTGCCTCCAAGAATCTTTCAATATGATTTTCAAACAGGAGTTATAAAACTTATTTCATGAAATCACACTGAATGGTTGAGGTTGGACATTCTTGTCCAATACCCCTGCTCAAGTAGGGACACCTAGTGCTGGTTGCACAGGACCACATCCCAACAGCTTTTGAATATCTCCAAGGATGGGGACCCCACCTTCTCTAGGCAACCAGCACTTGATCAACCTCACAAGTAAGAAGAAGTATTTCCTGATGTTAAGGCAGAACTGCATGTGGTTCAGTTTTTGTCCACTGCCTCTTGTCCTGTCACCGGGTTGTCCAAAAAGAGCCTGGCTCAGTCTTGTTTACACCCTCCCTTCAGGCATTTACATGCATTGAAGAGGTCTCCCCAGAGGCTTCTCTTCTCTAGGCTGAACAGTCCCAGCTCCCTCAGCATTTCCTCATAGGAAAGAGGCTCCAGACCCTTCATCATCTTTGTGGCGCTTCACCGGACAAGCTCCAGGAGCTCCATGTCTCTCCTGTACTGATAAGCACAGAACTGGACACAGGGCTCCAGGTGAGGCCTCACTTGAATGGTGAAGGGAAGGATTACCTCCCATGCTGGCAACACTGCAGCCCAGGATACCATTCACTTTCTTTGTAGCAAGGGCACATAGCTGGCTTATTTCAGGGTAAATGCTACTGTTCCTGTTGATAAATATTAGCAACAACAAGTTAATTTTTCTTCTATTTTATACTCCTATTACTTTGGAGAGATTAATACTGTATTAAAGTAAAAAGATGCCAAACCCATTTAATTTGATTCAGCTGAAAGATAAAGAGCTTTCTAAGTGCAGTTAAAGCAGAAAAATACTTTCTGCAAGAACTTAGAAACTAATAGCAAACAATTTTTTACTCTCCTATTGCTGCAGTCATTACAAAATAAATGTTTTCTAATCATAATATGAAATTTTAACCATAGCACTGCAGTTTCCATAATAAAATGCAAAATCTTAAAAGAAACAGCTTGATTTTCAAAGTCAAACAAATTCAAGATTTGGAAGATGCATAAAGAGGTAAGGGTGATCTATTAACTAAGCAAATAAGTGTGGAAATTAACGACGCATGAAATCTCTGTGCCTTCTCACAACTTGCACATGCATGATCAATTAAAAAAACTAAGTATGCTTTAAACTGATCTACAAAATATCAACCTCACTGCTCATGTAAATAAACTTTTAACAGGTAACTTTAGTACAAAACCCAAACCTACCTTATTTTTGGACTGCTATGCTTGAAGAACTGCAAGAATTTAGGTATCATGATATTGAGTGGTCGGTCCAATACATCACTATCTAAAATTTCAGCAGAATCTTCACATAACTTCTGAAGAGCACCAAAAGCACCCTGTTTTTTTTAAAAAAAAAACAAACCAGAACCTGCAAACCTCAAAACCTGTTAATTTACATTTTGAAGAAAGCAACATTTTAAGGTTTGTACAGAAGAGGTAATTTTAGCACACCACCATAGTAAATGCAGCTAATGAAACATGCAGTTAAATTAAAACATCATTAAAGCTTTTTACTTAAGCACTTTATACTGTCATCTATAAGCTCTCAAACTATAAGTGGCAATTTTAATTTTAGTATTCAATGCTCATTTATTCAATCATATTTTTTAAAATGGTTAAAAGCAAAATCTTATTTGAAAGCTAAATGACAAATTGCAGAAGCATCCAAGCTAATTTCATATACAATTTTATTTCCTTTAATGGTTTGTTATAGGGCAAAACAGAAGCCTGGACATGATGGTCAATTGAAGTTTCATTTCCAAGGGTTGGTGGTGGATTTTGTGGGTTGTTTCTTGTTTGTTTTTTTTTTTTTCTGCTTTCTTACGAAAGCGGCACTAAAACACTACATAACAGCACGACATCTTGGACCACTGTCATATCTCTAAGAATTATTTTATACAAAATGCTTCACAGCATCAAGTAATTAAAATTGTGTGATCGCAGCCTTTTATTTTTTTAAAAATCAGACAGCTTTTTTTCTCCTCATAGCTTAAAACAGTTGATCTGTGTCCTGATTTCAGCTGGGATAGAGTTAATTTTCTTCCTAGTGTCTGATACAGTGCTGTGTTTTTGCTTCAGTCTGAGAACGATGCAGATAACACACCAGTGCTTTAAATGTTGCTCAGTAGCACTTACCCTAATTAAGGACTTTTCAGTCTCTCATACTCTGCCAGTGAGGAGGGGAACAAGAAGCCGGGGGGGAGCAGAGACAGGACACCTGACCCAAACTAGCCAAAGGGGTATTCCATACCACAGCATGTCATGCCCAGTATATAAACTGGGGGCAATTACCTGGAAGGGATAAGTCGCTGCTCAGGTTGGGCTGGGTATTGGTTGGTGGGTGATGAGCAATTGGATTGTGCATCACTGCTGTTTATTGTTTTGTTTGGGTTTCTTTTTCCCCCTTTAGTTTTATATCTCTCTCCTTGTTATTCCCCTTTTCAGTATTAGTATTGTACTTTATTTTAGTTATTAAACTGCTTTTATTTCAACCCGTGGGTTTTACATTCTTTCGATTCTCGTCCCCATCCTGCCCGGGGGAGGGGGGAAAGGGCGTGTGAGTGAATGGCTGTGTAGTGCTGAGGTCCCAGCTGGGATTAAACAATGGCAATCTGGTATTTATTTATTTTCCTTCATAAACACTGAACAAAAAAAAGTTAATTTCACACTAGCTTGAAATAGCAGTGACAGATTACATTTCCAGATTAAGTAATAAGAGGAATGAACAACACTACTTTTAAGTAAGAGAAAATTCAGGATCAGCTTGATGATGCCCAGAAGATTGGGAATCACAAAATAGTAACTTTAGGACACTTCAGGTTTCATCTGAGACCTCATAGCAGCCTTCCAGTATCTGAAGGGTGCCTACAAGGATGCCAGAGAGGGACACTTCATCAGGGACTGTAGCAATAGGACAAGGGGTAGGAAAAGTTTAGATTAGATATAAGGAAGAAGTTCTTTACTGTGAGGGTGGTGAGGCACTGGAACAGGCTGCCTGAGGAAGTTGTGAATGCTCCATCCCTGGCAGTGTTCAAGGCCAGGTTGAACAGAGTCTTGGGTGACATGGTTTACTGTGCGGTGTCCCTCCCCATGGCAGAGGGGTTAGAACTAGATGATCTTAAGGTCCTTTCCAACCATGACTATTATGTGATTCTATGACTACCCATCTACAGCTTTATTCTGGTTTTATGCAAATAAAACATTCATTTGAATGAACACTAAGAACACAGAATGCAGGTAGAAAAAAAAGTATCAAATTTGACCCACTGTTATCTGAAGAGATTATATATGTGTGTATACACACACAGAAAAAATACTAGAAATATATTTAGCATATATAAAGACAAAGAATAGTCAAATTTAGATTACAATCTATTTAAAAATAAGCCTCCTTACCTCACAGGTATTGTAATCTTCAGAATCCAACAGGCTGCAAAGTTTTGGTAAGAGTTCAGGCCAATTCTGTAATTCCCCTTTTGAAGCAATGGTTGTTATCAGAATGCCTAAGTGAATCACAGGAATAAAGGAAACAAGATCTCATATATCTTCAAATGTTTCACACCAATTTTTCTCATTTTATTCCTCTCAATGATCTAAGATGTTAAGGAGTTTCATGTTTTATTAAGAGCTGGCAATCCTAAAAAGCAGAAGTACATTTCATTACAAATGGTATTTGAAGGGCTTTGTAACACAAAGGCAAGTTGTTCCTTCCTGCTACTATGAAAGCCTGAGATGTGAGTAGTCAAGCACATTTCTATTTAAGGAAATAACCACTGCAGGGCAGGTTCTGCTCTAAATTTACTAAAAACTGTACAAATCTTGACCTCCAGTATACAAAGAGTATCCAACTCAAGTCACCACCCCTTTATTATAATACAAAAGCATGAACATTGGAAGCTGTCATTCAATAAACTTATAACCCAATGGTAAATTAGGTGTTCACAACTTTACTATGTTTGCTAAAAACATTAAGGACACATTCTAAGATGGAGATACCTACTAAGAGCTTATACACCATAGCAGGTCATCCAGAGATCAGCTGTAGTGGTTGGCTGATTCAGATCGAGCAAAAAGATAGGAGGGCCCAAAGAGTTACTAATTCAATTTCCAGCACATACAAAATCCCAGGAAAAAACAATTAGGTGACAAAAATGGGGAAGGCCACTTTACAAACTGGGACCAAATACGAGTCCATTTTGCCAGAACTAGCAATCTCCCAAGAGACAAGTGATTAAAAAAAAAAAAAAAGCTATCCTACTATTTTTCACTGAGCTAATCATAGAATCATAGAATAGTTAGGGTTGGAAAGGACCTTAAGATCATCTAGTTCCAACCCCCTACCAGGGGCAGGGACAGCTCCCACTAAACCATGCCACCCAAGGCTATGTCCAACACAGCCTAGAACACCGCCAGTTACAGAGCATTCACAACTTCCCTGGGCAACCCATTCCAGTGCCTCACCACCCTTACAGTAAAGAATGTCTTCCTCATATCCAATCTCAACTTCCCCTGTTTAAGTTTGAACCCATTTCCCCTTGTCCTATCACTAGAGTCCCTCATGAAGAGTCCCTCCCCAGCATCCCTATAGGCCCCCTTCAGATACTGGAAGGCTGCTATGAGGTCTCCATGCAGCCTTCTCCTCTCCAGGCTGAACAGCCCCAACTTTCTCAGCCTATCTTCATACAGGAGGCGATCCAGTCCCCTGATCATTCTCGTTGCCCTCCTCTGGACTTGTTCCAACAGTTCCATGTCCTTTTTATGTTGAGGACACCAGAACTGCACACAATACTCCAAGTGAGGTCTCACAAGAGCAGAGTAGAGGGGCAGGATCACCTCCCTCGACCTGCTGGTCACACTCCTTCTGATGCAACCCAGGATACAGCTGGCTTTCTGGGCTGCAAGCACACACTGCTGGCTCATGGCCATTTTCTCATCGACCAACACCCTCAAGTCCTTCTCTGCAGGGCTGCTCTGAATCTCTTCTCTGCCCAACCTGTAGCTGTGCCTGGGATTGCTCCCACCCAGGTGTAGGACCTTGCACTTGTCATGGTTAAATTTCATGAGGTTGGCATCAGCCCACCTCACAAGCATGTCAAGGTCCCTCTGGATGGCATCCCTTCCCTCCAACGTATCAACCGAACCACACAGCTTGGTGTCATCGGCAAACTTGCTGAGGGCACACTCAATCCCACTGTCCAGGTCACCAACAAAGATGTTGAACAAGATCTGTCCCAACACTGATCCCTGAGGGACACCACTCGTTACTGGTCTCCAGCTGGACATTGAACCATTGAGCACACCTCTTTGAGTGCGGCCATCCAGCCAGTTCCTTATCCACCAAGTGGTCCACCTATCACATTGATGTCTCTCCAACTAAGAGACAAGGATGTCATGTGGGACAGTATTAAACGCTTTGCACAAGTTCAGGTAGATGACATCGACTGCTCTACCCCTGTCCATTAGTTCAATAGCCCCATCATAGAAGGCCACCAGATTGGTCAGGCAGGATTTCCCCTTAGTGAAGCCATTCTGGCTGTCACCAACCACCCTGTTGTTTTTCATGTGCCTCAGTATGCCTTCCAGGAGAATCTGCTCCAAGATTTTGCCAGGCACAGAGGTGAGACTGACTGGTCTGTAGTTCCCCTGCTCATCCATTTTCCTCTTCTTGAAAATGGGGGTTATATTTCCCTTTTTCCAGTCGTTGGGAACTTCACCTGACTGCCATGATTTTTCAAATATGATGGACAGTGGCTTAGCAACTCCGTTTGCCAGCTCCTTCAGGACCCGCAGATGGATTTCATCAGGTCCCATGGACTTGTGCGTGTTCAGGTGCTTAAGATGGTCTTGAACCAGATCCTCTCCTACAGTGGGCCCAGGGTCTTCATTCTCACTGTCCCTGCGTCTGCCTTCCAACACTTGGGTGGTGTGGTCTGAACATTTGCCAGAGAAAACTGAGTCAAAGAAGTCATTAAGAACCTCAGCCTTCTCCAAATCCAGGGTAGCCTGTTCTCCTGATAGCTTCCAGAGGGGGCCCACGCTGCCCCTAGTTTGTCTTTTATTTGCAATGTACCTATAGAATCCCTTCCTGTTATCTTTCACATCCCTAGCCAAGTTTAATTCGAAGTGGGCCTTAGCTTTCCTGACCTGGTCCCTAGCTTCCGGGACAACATCCCTGTATTCTTCCCAGGCCGCCTGTCCTTGCTTCCACCTTTTATAAGCCTTTTTTTTCCTTTTAATTTTCCTCAGCAGCTCCTTATCCATCCAAGGAGGTCTCCTGGCCCTCCTGCAGCACTTCCTTCTAGTAGGGATGTAATCACCATATATCCTTTTTGTACAGAATATTAAAATTCTTATTAAATATACAAGAATACAGGACAACATTACAGAGCAAAGGAGTCTGGACAAGACATAAAGTTACTATGCATCATGTTTACTTTGATGCAATAAGGCAGAGAAACCAAGAAGACAAAGGGCAAAAATGAAGACAGAGATAAACCACAATTTTACAACTCCAGAAGTAGTTTGCATCCAGTTGTCTTCATAATTGCAATTGAATAGAAAAGACTCCAAAAGCCTATGGATATATATGGAGTTTTAAAGGCTATTTCTTCTGAATATTATGGTCCTGCAAAGAATATCTGATGCATTAACAGAACATACATATTTTACTGCTGCTGGATCATAATGATCTACTTTAAAAAAAAAATCAACCAAACAAAAAACCTGAACTTCATAAACAGAACTGTCATGGTTTAAGCCCAGCTGGTAACTCAGACTCACAGCCAGTCGCTCACTTCCCCCCTTCTTCACCCCCCGCTCCCAGAGGGATGGGGAGGAGAATCGAAAGAATGTAAATCCCACAGTTTGAGATAAAAACAGTCCCGTAACTAAGGTATAATACCATAATAAGGTAGCTACTATGGCTACTATTAAGGGAAATAACAAGGGGAGAGAATACAATTACTCACGACCCACGGACCGATATCCAGCCTGACCTGAGCAGCGATCTGGGCCTTCTGGGTAACTCCCCCCAGTTCATATACTGGGCATGCTGTGCTGTGGTATGGAATACCCCTTTGGCTAGTTTGGGTCAGGTGTCCTGTCTCTGCTTCCTCCCAGCTTCCCATGCCCCTCCTCACTAGCAGAACATGAGACTGAAAAAGTCCTTGATAGGAGTAAACATTACTTAGAAAGAACTAAAAACATTGGTGCTTTATCAGCACTGTTCCCAGACTAAAGTCGAAAACACAGCACTGCACCAGCTACTAAGAAGGAGAAAAATGACTGACACTGCTGAAACCAGGACAATAACAAAATAAATTAATGTTCTTGCCTCCTAGACAATGTACTAAAATTGCAAAATTGTCTCCCTTACTTAGATCTGTAACAGGTTTGTAGAATTAACACAAGTTGAAAAACAAACTTAAGAATCTATGATTCTGTAAGCATTTTTCAAATAGGATTATTCTAGACAGCAACAGGACAACCTAGGAAGGATCACTTCCAGATGTGTAGGCAAGAAGCCTACATTTTGTAAATGATGAAGAGACACTTGGGTGGTCTCCTTGGTTATGCTGTAGCAGTTATTTTTCTCCTTCTTAGTAGCTAGTGCAGTGCTGTGGTTTTGACTAAAGTCTGAGAACAATGCTGATAACACACCGATATTTTTAATTGTTGCTAAGTAATGCTTACTCCAATCAAGGACGTTTCAGTCTCATCCTCTGCCAGTGAGGAGGGGCATGGGAAGCTGAGAGGAAGCAGAGACAGGACATCCAACCCAAACTAGCCAAAGGGATATTCTATATTCCATACCATTAATATATTCTGTATATTCATGCCCACTATATAAACGGGGGGGAGTTACCTAGAAAGCCCAGATTGCTGCTTGGGTCAGGCTGGGTATCAGTCGGCAGGTGGTGAGCAATTGTATTGTGCATCACTTGTGTTTATTGCTTTCTTTTCCTTTTCCCCTTTCAGTTTTATATTCTCTCCCCTTGTTATTTCCTTTATCATTATTATTATTGTTGGTAGCAGCAGTAGTTTTGTATTATACCTTAGTTACTGGACTGTTCTTATCTCCACCCATGGGATTTACATTCTTTCGATTATCCTCCCCATCCCTCCAGGAGCAGGGGAGGAAGAAGAGGGGGAGCGAGCAATTGGCTGTGAAGTTCTGAGTTACTGGCTGGGCTTAAACCACTACAGGTGGGGGCAACAATAAATAAATAAATAAATAAATAAATGTCAGGCTATCAAGAACTTAAAGATGCAATAGGTATAGCTTTTGAAGCTTTGCAACAGATTTTAAGAAAAATGAGAAAACAGACATATAAAAGTTTAGGCACTTATGCTCATGTTAAAAGAAATCTACATGGGCTTCTAATGAGTTTAATTTCCTTTCAAATGTGAAATATTTCCCACCCGCCTGCTGCTTTAGTTGGCCAGGAGGGAACAGAAGACTCCAGACAAAGATTTGCCTTTGTGGCTTTCTCTGCAACACAGACACAGAAACAAGGTCATCAGAAGAATAATCAAAGAAATAATCAATTTAGTAGCTTGCAGCTTTTTGACAGGTTTGGCCTAGAGTTGACAGTTTAAACAAGGCCTTTCCTTCTAACCAACATACTAAGCTTCAAGGTTAGAAACTGGAAACTGCAAATCTTTATAAAGTTAGGCTTTTATTTGTAATGAACTTAACTGCAAATCAGTATTACAGAACCTGTTGATATTTCACTTGAGAAATAGGAAATCTAACAAGTACAGCAACTGAGCTCATTGACCCGTAAACACATAAGAGAACAGACTCGAGAGGAATGTCAGAAATTGTTAAAAACAGAACTGTAATTGGCATGACAGCATCTTTTATGTCACTATTCTAATTACATGCAACCCCAGTTTATAGCATCAATTCTACAATAAAAAAATTGAACGTAAGGAAAAAGCAACTATGTTTCAGTACTTTCATGCCTATAATGGGACAGGGGAAAGGTTGGTGGTTTTTGGGTGGTGGTTTGCCTCTTTAGCTCCTAAAGTTCATTTCTGAACTCAATTCTAAACAGTTGAACTTCATGACAAAATTCTCCCCTCATAGGGCAATCATTAACTTTCCTTCTGCAATGAAGTTCTCTAGTCCTGCCACTACTCTTAAACACTCAAACTGTTTCCCCTGCTTGCTTTTAAGCAGAGAGCTATACTAAGGTCTCACCTAGACTAGAATCCCAATAAAGTTTTAAGAACAGTCACAGACAGCTCCTAAATAGATGCATTTATTTCCTGGTAAGTTTGTGGGTCAACACATGCAGCCATCTTTTTTGAACTTGAATCCATATTTCAGTGTTGACACAAGGGGTTTTAATAGCTGTACCACACAGCACAGAAAAGTTTCACACTGTTACTCATTTGGGGGTTAAAACAGGGAAAAGCTTAGTAATGATACAACAACGTGTAGTTACCATTCAGTCTTGACCCACAGTTCTAAAATAGACTGTATTACCATCTTCATTGTCCTCAGTGAAGTGACTTCTGAGAATGGGAATAATCAGTTTGCTTCCATCTTGGTCAAAAGGTATCAGCGTTTGTCTGGTTAGCACCACACGGCAGAGACTACAAAGGCTGCATTACTTTTTCTCCAATGATGTTTTGATGTACTTGCTCATCTTTCTCTCAGAATTCCAGAGATATTATTTGTGGTTGGCTCATTAAATCGATAGTGCTTGAACAGCAAAAACATGTATGCATCTCAAAGAGCAGCTATGACTAGCACATGCCAACTCATGCTAACAAGGTAGCCTAGGCAAGTAGCAATATATTTACACCTAGAGAGTAGGTGTAAATATAGACTGTAAATATAGGTGTAAATAAAGACTCTTATCAAGAGACCAGTGAGTACTGGACCAACCTCACTATTAAGACAGAAGCCTACAAGGATCCAAAATTTAATTACTTCACACAGGAGGGTGCAAAACACATGCTAAACAGAAATCAACTCTATGTGTTGATGGCATGATGTTCTGATTACCACACCTTATCTACTGCTTTCTGAGAGAAGGTATTTAAAAAAACAGAAACTAATTAATGTGCGTCACACATGGTATAATGATTCCCTGAAGGGGTATGCATATGGAGAGGCAGGGAGGAAATCAGCTAACGGAAGTGTTTAATTGATGCAAGTGCAGTGCTGAAACAGTTCTGAAGTCAGGCCTTTACCCTGTTCCTGTTTTCAGGTATAAAAATTGGCAGTAAGCTGAATTTCAGTAGATTCAAGTAAACTTATGTTCAGTCACATTTCAAGAGATATGAACTGAATTGCTAAATCAGTTTTAAGAGAACAAGAAGCAAAAATAAGTGTGACTTTCATATATGCACACTGAAGAGTAATATCAGCATCAAAACATGGTGCAGTTGTGACATTTATCAGAAGCAAAGTTTTAGGAGTTTAATAATTCTCACTAGTGCAGCTCACATATCTGTAACATCTTTAGCATGCAGAAGACAGTAATGAGAGTAAACTTACCTACAGTAGCTCTAATTAAGGGGGAGGAATCACCAATGTTGTTCAGACATTCACTTTTAATGAAGTCAGTTACCCCATTTGGAAAGTTGTGAAAATGTGCTTTTACATTATTCTTCAAGATGAGACCACTCAAGGAACGTGTTGGTTCATCTGCAACAGAAAATAATTACATTTAAACTTCAATCAGCTCATAGGATAAAGCAGCTTCCCAGAACAATACAAGATCAAAGCTTATAGTGATAAATATTAGTCTTTATATCCTTACCTCTCCTTCCAAATACATCCACCAATTCATATAGCATATGTTTTTTAGTTTCAGAGTTCACGATTTCTATTCATTCAAAATTAGAATATCAGTACTGCAAATTCTACATTTTAAGAAAGTTTCATATAGATATAAGCAAGGAATAGATCTGAACTCATGGGATATAGGAGACTCATGAAAGAGATTAGTGAACCAAAGACATTCAGACATTCTAATTATACTGACAGGCTTACTGTAGCACTATTAATGTATGAAATAGATGATAACACAGCTTTCACCATAGTAAGACCTAAAAATGAGGTAGAGAGTATGCAGTAAGTCTGCCACCCCCTACTCACAGAAAAATAGTGTTTAATTTTTCTACAAAATATTGTACTTCCTTCAGATACCATCTGTTCTAATAATCTATTAAATTAATAATTAGAGAAAGAAGAAAAAAGGCTTACAATGTTAACATGTGTTATATAGCATGAACCATAAGAAAAAAGCCACCAGAACTGACCTAAACAGACTAATAATTTTAGTCAACAGTTTCAGTTCTCTTCACTGAGCTCTTTTATGCCTGCAAATTCCTCTACATTACTGGGACAAGAGGAGGAAAGGAAAAAGAACAGCCTAGATACTTCAGTTATACTGGAGCAGAGCTATGTTTACCTCAACCAAGGGCATGAGTAACTTGGTATTACTTCTGAAACTTGCTGAAAGTGAGATATGGATGTTCTACATATAAAGGATTAGTTTATAGTATAAGAAAAAATAAATTTACAGTTTACAGCAATCTGAGTCAGCACATGAAGCTACTTTTAATTACATTTAATTAATTAAATTATATTTAATTATTTTAGCTACTTCTTGGATTTTTTTTTCTTGTATGAAGCTGATGTGTTTTAACCTCTGTAGGCAGCTGAGCCCCACACAGCCATTCACCTCACTCCCCCTGTGGCAGGATGGCAGGGAGAATTGAAAGGGTAAAAGTGAGAAAACTTGTGGATTAATATAAAGACAGTTTCATAGGGAAAGCAAAAGCCACACATGGAAGCAAAGCAAAACAAGGAATTCATTCACCACTTCCCATCACAGGCAGATGTTCAGGTGTCCAGGACAAGAGGGCTCCATCACACACAATGGTTACTTGGGAAGACAAATTCCATCACTCCAAACGTCCCCTATTCCTTCTTCTTCCCCTAGTTCTATATGCTGAACATGACACCATGTGGTCTGGAATATCCCTTTGGTCAGCTGTCCCAGCTGTGCCCCCTCCCAGCTCCTTGTGCACCCCCAGCCTACAAGCTGGTAGGGGTGTGTGTGTGTGTGAGGAGCAGAAAAGGCCTTGACTCTGTGTAAACATTGCTCAGCAATAGATAAAACATCCCTGGTGTTATCAACACTGTTTCAAGCACAAATCCAAAACACGGCCCCATACCAGCTACTGAGAAGAAAATTAACTCTATCCCAGCCCAAACCAGAACAGAAGCCCTGATTTTGGCAAGAAGTAAGGATGTACAAAGTTCCTTTGCACCAAGAGTTACAGTTAACACATAGATCTATTCTAGGCCTTCAAAATTAATAACATCCCAACAGAAATATAAATAAATTAAAGAGATATATCTTCACAGAATAGCACAATGATTGAAGTTGGAAGGGACCACCAGGGGTTATCTAGTCCAACCTCCCTGCTCAAGCAAGGCCACCAAGAGCACATTGACCAGGATTTTGTCCAGATGGCTCTTGAGTATCTCCAGGGAAGGAGACTCCACAACCTCTCAGGGCAACCTATTCCAATGTTAAGTCACCATCACAGTAAGGAAGTTTTTCATATCCAGTTGGAATTTCCTGTATTGCAGTTTATGCCGTTGCCTCTTGTCCTGTTGCCTGACACCACCAAGAAGAGTCTGGCTCCATCCTCCTGACACCCTCCTTTCAGATACTTACACTCACTGATCATATCCCCCCCAAAGCCTTCTCTTCCCTAGGCTGAACAGGCCCAGCTCCCTCAGTCTTTCCTCATAGGAGAGATGCTCCAGAACCTTAATCATTCTTGTAGCCCTTTGTTGGACATGCTCCAAGAGCTCCAATTCTCTCGCATTTTCACAAGGACACCAAAGTCCCTCTCTGCAGAGCTACTTTCCAGCAGGTTAGAACAACGACCTGTACTGGCGCATGGGGTTCCTTCCCAGGTGCAGGACCCTGCACTTGATTTTGCTGAATTTCAAAGGATTCTTCTCTGCCCATCACTCCAGTCTGTCTAGATCCTTCTGAAGCACACTGGGGCGCAAGCCACTCCATCCACTTTTGTATCATCAGTAAACATGCAGAGTAGGCACTCTACTCTTTTTGCCGAGATGAGCAGCTCCAGAGAATGGCTTCAGCCACGAAGAGAGCCTCAAGTCCTTGTCAGGACTTGCCCAGGAGCCAGCAGCTCTGCTGACACAGCAGCTGACTCAGGGGGTGGCACCAGGAGGGACAGCAGAACCCCTGAACAGATGCAACATTCCTCCTGGGAGCAAGAGCAAGGTGAGGCAGTTTGCGCAGGCAGTGCGAGCAGGAAGGGCCCAGAAGCCCAGCAAGCTTAAGAGATAAGCTCAGCCAGTGGCCATTCAGAAGGTGCTCAAGGATGTCATCCTCTCAACAGAAAAAAAAAGAAAACAAAGTCCCCTCTGCTGGCCAGGAAGGACGTGGTGACCCAGACAAAAATGTCCCCCACAAACAGGTACCCGTCCAGGTGTCTGGCTGTAGTGAGTGCCAGAGCCTGACGGTGATGCTGGATAGTAGCTGTGCAAGATGTAACCAGGTTGATGATTTGCTCTGCATGGTGGCAGAGCTACGAGAAGAGGTGGAATGGCTAAGGAGCATAAGGGAATCTGAAGAGGAGATAGATTGACTGGTGGAGCTCCACTTCACCATCCTTGATAGAAGCAAACCAGCCACCCAAAACAAAATAAATTAAGGATCCACTACCATCTTGCCACCAGGCAGATGAAGGGGGCCTAGGAGACAGGGGAGGTTGGAAACAGGTTACTCCTCACAGTAGATGGCGTCTTACCCCCCAGCTCATGTCACGTTCCCAAGTACCCCTCTACAACAGATACAAAGCAATGGTACTTGAGGAACAGGAAAACGAGGAAGATGATGAAGTAGATAAGGGATCATTCAGGTTGGAAGAGACGCCATGGGTGTGTCAGACAATGTCTTGTATCATGAGCAAATCTACGAAGAAAAAAAAAAGAGCGGTTGCACTTGGTGACTGCTGTGGTTTAAGCCCAGCCGGCAAACCAGAACCATGCAGCCACTCGCTCAACTCCCCCTCTTCCTCCCCCCGCTCCTGGAGGGATGGGGAGGAGAATGAAAAGAATGTAACTCCCATGGGGTTGAGACTCAGAAAGTCCTTGGTCAGAGTAAACATTACTGAGCAACAACTAAAAACATCAGTGTTATCAGTGCTGTTCCCAGGCCGAAAGTCAAAAACACAGCACTGCACCAGCTACTAAGAAGGAGAAAAAATGACTGCTACTGCTGAACCCAGGACAGTATCCACCCCTTATTCCATAGCATTCACGTCATGCTCAGATCCCACTTTTTTCAATATACCATCACTCTTGTCTCATATATATATACACACACACACACAGAGAGAGATCATCCCTCAGTGCATGGACCAATCCCCATAAAGCTGCTGAGTCCATCCTGTCCATGATGTCGGGCTCCATCTCTTGTAAAAGTCTTTCAGAGCAGGAGAGTCTGTGTTGGATTATCACCTGCTGATGATACCGCAGAACTCGTCTAGTTTCATCAAAGTTCATACTTTGTTGGGATAATGGTCGGAGGGAAGCCAGGGCCAGTCACTGGTAACCGGAAGACATCTAGTTGGTGGACTATAGAAGTGCTACATAGCAGGCAACAGCATAGAATTGAGTTCATTGGCTGTTTTCCCCCAAAATCAAATCTCCTAGAGGTACACATCGGACTTCCCCATCTTCCTGCATTACCGACCAAGTATATCCCGGTCCCTGGGCAAAAGCAATCCCATGAGAGGGTTTGCCTTTACCTGAAGCAGGAATAACCCAGACTATCTTCCACAGCACATTCTTTATGTGCACCACAGGAACTTAATCCCCTTCTACAGTATGGAGAAGTTCTGACTTGGCTGGGCCAGCCCTGTTGGCAGATTGTCTGGTATCGACTAACCAGGTAGCGTTTGGTAAATGTGTATCCCAATGTTTGAAAGTCCCACCGCCCATTGGCCTCAGAGTAGTTTTTAACAGCCCATTGTACTGTCTGATTTTCCCAGAGGCTGGTGCATGGCAAGGGATGTGATATACCCACTCAATGTCATGTGCATTGGCCCAAGTGTCAATAAGGTTGTTTCGGAAATGAATCCCATTGTCCGATTCATTTCTATCTGGTGTGCCGTGTCGCCACAAAATCTCTTTCTCAAGACCCAGGATAGTGTTCCTGGCAGTGGCGTGGGGCACAGCGTATGTTTCCAGCCATCCGGTGGTTGCTTCCACCATGGTAAGCACATGGCGCTTGCCTTGGCGGGTTGGTGGGAGTGTGATATAATCAATCTGCCAAGCCTCCCCATATTTGTACTTCAGACATTGTCCTCCATACCAAAGAGGCTTTAACCATTTAGCTTGCTTAATTGCAGCACATGTTTCACAGGTGTGAAAAAGCTGGGCTATAGTGTCCATTGCTAAATCCACCCCTTGATCACAAGCCCATCTGTATGTTGCATCTCTGCCCTGATGGCCTGAAGTGTCGTGGGCCCACCAGGCCAAAAATAATTCACCCTTATGTTGCCAATCTACGTCCATCGGAGCCACTCCTATCTTAGCAGCTTGATCCACTTGTTGGTTCTTCTGGTGTTCCTCAGTGGCCCGACCCTTGGGTACATGAGCATCTACGTGGCTTACCTTCACCACCAGGTTCTGCACTCGGGCAGTGATATCTTGCCACAGTGCAGCAGCCCAGATGGGTTTCCCTCTGAGTTGCCAGTTGCTCTGCTTCCATTGCTGCAACCACCCCCACAGGGCATTTGCCACAATCCATGAGTCAGTATAGAGATAAAGTGCTGGCCACTTTTCTCGTTCCTCAATGTCCAAGGACAACTGGATGGCTTTCACCTCAGCAAACAGACTCGATTCACCCTCCCCTTCAGCAGTTTCTGCAACGTGTCGTCGAGGACTGCATACAGCTGCCTTCCATCTCCAATGCTTTCCCACAATATGTCAGGACCCATCAGTAAACAAGGCATATTGCTTTCCACTTTCTGACAGCTGATTCTATGGTGGGGCCTCTTCAGCACTCATCACCTCCTCCTCTGGTGGCATTCCAAAATATTTGCCCTCTGGCCAGTCCATGATGACTTCTAGAATTCCTAGACGACTGGCATTTCCTAGTCGAGCTCGTTGTGTAATTAGTGCTGCCCACTTACTCCATGTGGCATCAGTTGCATGATATGCAGAGGAGACCCTGCCTTTGAACATCCAGCCCAGCACGGGCAACCGGGGTGCCAGGAGGAGCTGTGCTTCAGTGCCAATCACTTCTGAAGCAGCTTGAACCAGGCTGCCAGAATCTCTTTTTCAGTTGGAGTATAGTTGGACTCGGATCCTTTGTATCCCCAACTCCAAAAGCCGAGTGGTCGACCTTGAGTCTCCTGTGGTGCTTTCTGCCAGAGGCTCCAGGCAGGACTGTTCTCCCCAGCTACTGTGTAGAGTACATTTTTCACAGCTTGCCCAGTCCGGACTGGTCCAAGGGCTACTGCATGAACTATCTCTTGTTTCATTTGCTCAAACGCTTGCTGTTGCTCAGGGCACTATCTCAAAACATTCTTCTTCCAGGTCACATGATAGAGAGAGCATACAACCAGACTGTAATTCGGGATGTGCAATCTCCAGAACCCCACAGCACCCAACAAAGATTGTATTTCTTTCTTGTTAGTTGGAGGAGACATTGCTGTTATCTTGTTGATCACATCTGTGAGGATCTGGCGACATCCTTCTTGCCATTTTGTTCCCCAAAATTGAATCTCCTGTGCAGATCCCTTGACCTTTCTCCGTTTTATGGCAAAACCGGCTTTCAGCAGGATTTGGATTATTTTCCTCCCTTTCTGAAAAAGTTCTTCTGCTGCATCGCCCCACATGATGATATCAATGTATTGCATGTGTTGTGGAGCTTGCCCCTGTTCCAGTGCAGTCTGGATCAGTCCATGGCAGGTGGTAGGGCTGTTTCCACCCCTGGGGCAGTCGGTTCCAAGTGTACTGGACGCCCCTCCAAGTAAAAGCGAACTGTGGCCTGCCCTCTGCTGCCAGAGGAATTGAGAAAAAGGCATTGGCAATATCAATCGTGGCCTACCACTAGGCTGCCTTTGACTCCAATTCATATTGAAGTTCCAGCATGTCTGGTACAGCAGCACTCAATGGTGGTGTGACTTCATTCAGGCCACGATAGTCTACTGTTAGTCTCCACTCTTTGTTAGACTTTTGTGCTGGCCATATGGGGCTATTAAAGTGTGAGCGAGTCCTACTGAGCGGATCTCCTCTTCAGTTCACGCTCCCGTTCCTCCAGAGCTGAGGTAGGTTTTCCGTCCTACTTTCACATGTGTCATGGGTTCAGCAGTAGTAGTCGTTTTTTCTCCTTCTTGGTAGCTGGTGCAGCGCTGTGTTTTTTGATTTTGGGCCCTGGAACAGCACTGATGACACCAGTGTTTTCAGTTACTGCTTGGTGTATGTTTTGTCTGGCCAAGGACTTTCTGAGTCTCATGCTATGCCAGGGAGGAGGGGAGCCAGGAGGAAGCAGAGACAGGACACCTGACCCAAACTGACCAAAGAGGTTATTCCATACCACAGCACGTCATGCCCAGGATGTGAAAACGGGGGGCAGAGACCCGGAAGGGTGTGGTCGTGGACTGGGGGTGCACTGGCTGGGTCGGGCTTGGTGAGCAATTGTATTCTCTTTCTTTGTACTTCTCCTGTCATTATTATTACTGGTAGTAGCAGTAGTGATTTGTGTTATACCTTAGTTACTAAACTGTTCTTATCTCAACCTGTGGAAGTTGCATTCTTTTGATTCTCCTCCCCATCCCCCTGGGACTGGGGGAAGAAAGAGGGGGAGTGAGTGAGTGAGCGAGCGACTTTCGTGAGTTTTAGAGACTTAAACCATGACAACATGTCTTCTCCATGATCCCGCAGGCAAAACCATAGGGTGGCCCGTGGCGTATACCTCCTATATCTTCTCTCTCGAGCAGTAGGACACCTTTTGTTAATATCTGAGACATGGGTTGGTACACGTGAGGAGCTGGATAGATGAGATAGATCATCTCTCAATTGTTTGAGGTCCTGGGACAGTTTTTCCACAGCTGAAATGATGAAAGTGGTGAGATTGTCCTCGAAGTCAAAAACACAGCACTGCACTAGCTGCTAAGGAGAAAAATGACTGCTACTGCTGAACCCAGGACAACCTCCCAAAGCATAGAGGTGGTGACCACGCTGGGAACGCAAGCCAGATCAGTTTCATGTTCAATTTGTCTACTGTATTACAAGTCATTACCATAAAGTACAGTGAAACAAGAACCTTAGCCCAAGCCCCCCAGCTGATAAACACTAAAACAGCAAATGCTGGCTGTAAGAAAGGCACCACATGCTGAACCTGTGAGATCAAGAGGAACAACTTTTAGAGCCAATAATTCAGCATTGTGTCAAGTGACTATTAATCCAAAACAATAAATGCTTATCACAAATACGATTAGACACACTCCGTTCAGATCTGTCGTTATCTCAACCCTTCGTGCCCCATGTTGGGCGCCAAAAGGAACTGCCGTGGCCAGCTGGTAACTCAGAACCACGCAGCTGCTCACTCACTACCCCCCTTCCTCCCCCTGCTCGCGGAGGGATGGGGAGGAGAGTCAAAAGAATGGAACTCCCACAGCTTGAAATAAGAACAGTCCTGTAACTAAGGTATAACACAAAACCACTACTGCTACCACTGATAATAACAATGATAAGGGAAATAACAAGGGTAGAGAACACAAACGCTCACCACCCACGGACCCATACCCAGCCTGACCCGAGCAGTGATCTAGCCCTTCCGGGTAACTGCTCCCAGTTTACATACTGGGCATGACGTGCTGTGGTATGGAATACCTCTTTGGCTAGTTTGGGTCAGGTGTCCTGTTTCTGCTTTCTCTCGTCTTCCCCTCCTCCCTGGCAGAGCATGAGACTCAGAAAGTCCTTGGTCAGAGTAAACATTACTGAGCAACAACTAAAAAAATTGGTGTTATCAATGTTGTTCCCAGGTTGAAAGTCAAAAACACTGCACTGCACCAGTTACCAAGAAGGAGAAAAATGACTGGTACTGCTGAACCCAGGACAGTGACTCCACGCTGAGATGAACAGAGCCCAATATGTCAATTGGGCCCAACTCAGGGAATTCTGCTGCCTCCCTGGGGCCAGGGTAAGGGACATCACCAGAGAACTCTCTTGTCTGGTACGACCTAATGATTACTGTCCTTTACTAGTCTTTCAGGTGGACAATGAAGAGGTCTCATCAATAAGAAGACAGGGGGGACTCAAGGACTTCACAGCCTTGAGGTGATTGATTCATGAGCCCAAGTAGTTTTCTCCTCCCTCCTGCCGGTCACAAGCAGTGACAAGGGAAGCATCATGAAAATCTTGCAAAGTAATTCCTGACTCCGGGACTGGAGTCAGTGTCAGAATTTTGTGGGTTTTGACCATGGGTCAGTCCACACATCACCAGGCCTGCCGGTGGTAGACAAAGTACGTCTGACCCAAATGGGGAAAATTATCCTAGCCCAGGAGCTAGCAGGGCTCATAGAGAGTGCTTTAAATTAGATTTGGAGGGGGAAGAGGATAAAACCAGTCTCTCTAGAAATGAGCCAGGGGGTAGCATGCCATTGTTGAAGGCCAGATCCACAGGGCAACTTAAATGCATCTATGCCAATGTCCACAGCCTGGGCAACAAACAGGAGGAGCTGGAAGCCATTGTGCAGCAGGAAAACTGTGACATGGTTGCCATCACAGAAATGTGGTGGGACGATTCACATGATTGGAATGCTGAAATGGATGACTACAGGCTCTTCAGAAGGGATAGGCAAGGAAAGAGAGGTGGTGGTGTTGCACTGTATATCAGGGAGCGCATTGACTGCCTTGAACTCAATGTTGTGAGTGAGAAGGTTGAATGTTTGTGGGTGAATATCAGGGGAAAGGCCAACCAAGCAGATACTGAAGAGGTGAGTAGCTACAGAGAGGATGCCTTCAGCACTGGAGCGTGGGGGAAATGCAGCATCCAGGAGTCTCATTCCATAGTTGCAAGAGCCTCAAAGGGAGCCTTAAGTCCTTGCCAGGACTTGTCCAGGAGCTGGCAGCTTTGCTGATGCAGCAGCTGATTCATAGGGGGGCAGCGCCAGGAGGGATGGCCATCACTGGCCTTGGGAGTGTGAGAGACCAGGAGCCCCGTGACCCGAATGGACAATCAGGGCATGGCAGGCAGGGTGAGTATTCACCTCAGGCCTAGGCCTGTCACCCACTCTGGGAGGTCTGTGCTAGCCACCCCAGTGGTGGTGCCACCACCCAGACGGAGCTGATGAAAGGGGAGGCTGCAGTGCAGACCTCAGAGTGCAGCAAGTGTCTCGACATCTCTCTTGAGGCAAAGGTGAACAGTGGACTGGGCTGTTCACGGTGTGCCCTGGTGGAGGACCTCCTGCAGCAGGTGGCTGAGCTGCAGGAGACAGTCAAAAGACTAAGACATGAGGGAAGCTGAGAGGGAGCTGGACTGCTGGCTCCAAGTCTGAACTGTGCAGGGGACAGGAGCATCCCCCCTAGCACAAACAGAAAGGAACGAGGGCATTCATACTGGAGGTTGGGAACTTGTTACCAAAAAAATCAACAAAAAGATGAGGAAGAAGACAAATAAAAGCAAGGGGCTTCCTCCAAAGCCTGATGTCCCCAACCAGAATTGCTTCGCAGCTCTGCAGGGGGCTAACAAGTCAACACCCACCACAACTGAGGAACAACCAGTTGCTGCACCAAGAAAGAAGATAAATACTAGTGCATCCAGGAAAAAGCAGGGGGTGATAGTAGTAGGAGACTCTACTTTGAAAGATGAAGAGGCACCCACCTGTCACCCTGACCTGTTCTCAAGGGAGGTGTGTTGCCTACGGGGGGCTTGGATCAGAGATGTTGCTGAGAGGCTACCTGGTCTAGTAAGTCCTGCTATTATCTGCGCCTAGTGGTCCATGTGGGTACAAGTGATATAGACAGCAGTTCTCTGGGAAACATTAAGAAAGACTAGAGAGCCCTGGGAACAGCAGTTAGGGGCTCTGCGGCTCAAATAGATTTTTCATCCATCCTCCAGGACAAAGTGGAGGGCCTCGAAAAGGTCAGGTAGATATGGCAGGTTAACAAATGGTTAGAGGGGTGGTGCCCATGGTCTGTGGCTTGGTTACTTAGACTATGGGACTCGTAGTAGATGATAAGGGGACTAGAGCTCCTCCCATAGGAAGATAGGATGAGAAAATTGGGGCTGTTCAGACTGGAGAAGAAAAGGCTACGTGGAGACCTCATAGCAGCCTTCCAGTATCTGAAGGGGGCCTATAAGGATGCTGGGGAGGGAATCTTCATTAGGGACTCTAAAGATAGGACAAGGGGGAATGGGGTTTCAAATAACAGGGTAAGTTTAGACTAGATATAAGGAAGAGGTTCTTTACTGTGAGGATGGCAAGGCACTGGAACAGGTTGCCCAAAGGAATGGTAAATGTTCCATCCATGGCTGTCTTCAAGGCCAGGTTGGACAGGGTCTTGGGCGACATGGTCTAGCGAGAGGTGTCCCTGCCCATGGCAGGGGAATTGGAACTAGATGATCTTTAGGTCCTTTCCAAGCCTTGTTATGCTGTGATTCTATGATTCTATATGCTGGTAGGAGTCTGTTATAGGCCACTCCACCAGGATGAAGCTACGGATATAGTGTTCTTCAAACAACAGAAGTTTCACAATCGCTAGCTATTGTTCTTGTGGGAGACTTCTGCCCGGGACTTCAAGAGAGCAAACTTTGCCCTCTTCAGGAACCTGCTCAGTAAGGTTCCATGGGATATAGCCCTAGAGGGCAGGGGGGGGCAAGACTGTTGGTTGATATTCAAGGATCACCTGCTGCAAGCTCAGGAGCGATACATCCCAACTAGAAGGAAGTGCTACAGGAGTGACAGGAAAACTCCTTGGATGGATAAGGAGCTGCTGAGGAAAATTAAAAGGAAAAAAGAGGCTTATAAAAGGTGGAAGCAAGGACAGGGGGCCTGGGAAGAATACAGGGATGTTGTCCGGGAAGCTAGGGACCAGGTTAGGAAAGCTAAGGCCCACTTCGAATTAAACTTGGCTAGGGATGTGAAAGACAACAGGAAGGGATTCTATAGGTACAATGCAAATAAAAGACAGACTAGGGACAATGTGGGCCCCCTCTGGAAGCTATCAGGAGAACAGGCTACCCTGGATTTGGAGAAGGCTGAGGTTCTTAATGACTTCTTTGACTCAGTTTTCTCTGGCAAATGTTCAGACCACACCACCCAAGTCTTGGAAGGCAGACGCAGGGACAGTGAGAATGAAGACCCTCGGCCCACTGTAGGAGAGGATCTGGTTCAAGACCATCTTAAGCACCTGAACACGCACAAGTCCATGGGACCTGATGAAATCCATCTGCAGGTCCTGAAGGAGCTGGCAAATGGAGTTGCTAAGCCACTGTCCATCATATTTGAAAAATCATGGCAGTCAGGTGAAGTTCCCAACGACTGGAAAAAGGGAAATATAACCCCCATTTTCAAGAAGGGGAAAATGGATGAGCAGGGGAACTACAGACCAGTCAGTCTCACCTCTGTGCCTGGCAAAATCTTGGAGCAGATACTCCTGGAAGGCATACTGAGGCACATGAAAAACAACATGGTTCTTGTTGACAGCCAGCATGGCTTCACTAAGGGGAAATCCTGCCTGACCAATCTGGTGGCCTTCTATGATGGGGCTATTGAACTAATGGACAGGGGTAGAGCAGTCGATGTCATCTACCTGGACTTGTGCAAAGCATTTGACACTGTCTCACATGACATACTTGTCTCTAAGTTGGAGAGACATCAATTTGATAGGTGGACCACTTGGTGGATAAGGAACTGGCTGGATGGCCGCACTCAAAGAGGTGTGCTCAATGTCCAGCTGGAGACCAGTAACGAGTGGTGTCCCTCAGGGATCAGTGTTGGGACAGATCTTGTTCAACATCTTTGTTGGTGACATGGACAGTGGGATTGAGTGTGCCCTCAGCAAGTTTGCCGATGACACCAAGCTGTGTGGTTCGGTTGATACGTTGGAGGGAAGGGATGCCATCCAGAGGGACCTTGACACGCTTGTGAGGTGGGCTGATGCCAACCTCATGAAATTTAACCATGACAAGTGCAAGGTCTTACACCTGGGTGGGAGCAATCCCAGGCACAGCTACAGGGTGGGCAGAGAAGAGATTGAGAGCAGCCCTGCGGAGAAGACTTGAGGGTGTTGGTCGATGAGAAAATGGCCATGAGCCGGCAGTGTGTGCTTGCAGCCCAGAAAGCCAGCTGTATCCTGAGCTGCATCAGAAGGAGTGTGACCAGCAGGTCAAGGGAGTTGATCCTGCCCCTCTACTTTGCTCTTGTGAGACCTCACTTAGAATGCTGTGTGCAGTTCCGGTGTCCTCAACATAAAAAGGACATGGAACTGTTGGAACAAGTCCAGAGGAGGGCCACAAGGATGATCAGGGGACTGGAGCATATTCCGTATGAAGATAGGATGAGAAAGTTGGGGCTGTTCAGCCTGGAGAAGAGAAGGCTGCGTGGACACCTCATAGCAGCCTTCCAGTATCTGAAGGGGGCCTATAGGGATGCTGGGGAGGGACTCTTCATGAGGGACTCTAGTGATAGGACAAGGGGCAATGGGTTCAAACTTAAACAGGGGAAGTTTAGATTGGATATGGGGAAGAAATTCTTTACTGTAAGGGTGGTGAGGCACTGGAATGGGTTGCCCAGGGAAGTTGTGAATGCTCCATCTCTGGCAGTGTTCAAGGCCAGGTTGGACATAGCCTTGGGTGGCATGGTTTAGTGGGAGCTGCCCCTGCCCATAGCAGGGGGGTTGGATCTTAAGGTCCTTTCCAACCCTTACTATTCTATGATTCTATATGTCTGCTGAAAGCACAATGCAGCAGAGAATAAACAGTCCCAGAGTTTCTTGGACAGTGTGGATGATAACTTCCTGATCCAGCTGGTGAGCCAACTAAGGGAGATGCCTGGATAGATTTGCTGTTCACAGAGTAGGACTGATATGTGATGTGATGGTTGGAGGCAGTCCTGGGCAAATCAATCATGAAATGATAAAATTTTCAATCCTTGGAGAAGTCATGAAGAAGGTCAGCAAAACCACCACCTTAGACTTCCAGAGAGCTGACTTTGGCCTGTTTAGGACACTGGTTGGCAGAACTCCTTGGGAAAGATTACTGAAAAACAAAGAGGTCCAGGAAGGCTGGACGCTCTTCAAGAATGAAATCCTCAAGGCACAGGAGCAGGCAGTCCCCATGTACCAAACAGAGATATATTGCTGGAACTCAGGAAAAGGAAAAAAAAAGATTATATCACCTGTGGAAGAAGGGACTGTCACCCCATGAGTACAAGGATGTTGTTAGGTCATAGAGAGAGAAAAGAAAGACAAAAGGCACAGATGGAACTTAATCTGGCCACTGCCATAAAAAAAATAAAAAATACTTTCACAAATATATTAACAATAAAAGGAGGGCCAAGGAGAACTTCCATCCTTTACTGGATATTGGGGGAATCCTAGTGACCGAGGATGAGGAAAAGGCTGAGGTACTTAATGCCGCCTTTGCCTCAGTCTTTAATAGTCATACCAGCCATCCTCAGGGCACTCAGTCCCCTGAGCTGGATGGCAGAGATGAAGAGCTGACTGAAGTCCCCATTATCCAGGAAAAAATGGTTAGTGACCTCCCGCTCCACTTAAACGTACACAAGACTATGGGGCCAGATGGGTTCCACCCAAGAGTGCTGAAGGAGCTAGAAGAGGAGTCACTGTGTGTGACTCACTGTGTGAGTGCCAAGCCACTCTCCATAACTTATCAGCAGTCCTGGTCTAGTGGGAAGGTCCCCAAGGATTGGAGGTTGGCCAACGTAACACCCCTCTACTAAAAGGGCAGGAAGGAGGACCCGGGAAACTACAGGCCTGTCTGCCTGACCTCAGTGCCCAGGAAAGTCATGGAGCAAATCATCTTAAGCGAGATCAAAAAGCACGTGTGGGAAAACAGGGGGATCAGGCCCAGTCAGCACAGGTTAATGAAGGGCAGGTCCTGCCTGGTTGATGAGGGAAAGGCTGTGGACATTGTCTATTTGGACTTCAGTAAAGCATTTGACACCGTCTCCTACAGCATTCTCCTGGAGAAACTGGCTGCTCATGTCCTGGATAAGTGTATTCTTCACTGGATTGATGATCATAAAGGTCTTTTCCAATCTAGTTGATTCTATGATTCTATCCCTTTATCCAAGTCAGTGATAAATAAGTTAAACAATACTGGACCCAGTATTGACCCTTGGGGAACACCGCTAGCTACAGGTTTCCAACTAGACTCTGCGCCACTGACCACAACCCGCTGAGCTCTGCCATTAAAACCAGTTCTCAATACACCTCTCCGTCCACTCACCCCTACTTGCAATTCCTGAGCTTGCCTATGAGGATGACATAGGAGACAGTGTCAAAAGCCTTGCTTAAGTTCAGGCAAACAACATTCACTGCTCTCCCCTCATCTACCCAGCCACTTGTCCCATCAGAGAAGACAATTAGGTTGGTTAAGCACGATTTTCCTTTGATGAATCCATGCTGACTATTCCAGATCACCTTCTTATCTTCCATTTGCTTAGAGAAGGCCTCCGAAATTAACTGTTCCATCACCTTCCAGGGACTGAGGTGAGGCTGACTGGCTTATAGTTCTAGGGTCCTCCTTCTTGCCCTTTTTGAAGACTGGGGTGACATTTGCTTTCTTCCAGTCCTCAGGCACCTCTCCTGATTGCCATGACCTTTCAAAGATAATTGAGAGTGGCCCAGCAGTGATGTCCGCCACCTCCTTCAGCACTCATGGGTGCATCCCATCAGAGCCCATGGACTTGTGGATGTCAAGTGTGTCTAAATGATTTTTCAAATATAAAGTATCTTAAAAATAAAACTTACTGCATTATAACACCATAATTTCCAGCACATCCATGATGACTGACTGAGGATCACTGAAAATACTATCATGTTAAATTATAGAAATGGATGGTGGGATTGAGTGTGCCCTCAGCAATTTTGCTGATGACACTAAGCTATGTGGTGTGCTCAACACGCTGGATGAAAGGGATGCCATCCAGAGGGACCGTGACATGATTGAGAGGTGGGCCAATGCCAACCTCATGAAGTTCAACAAAGCAAAATGCAAGGTCCCACACCTGGGTCGGAGTAATATCAGGCACATCTACAGGTTGGGCAGAGAAGTGATTCAGAGTAGCCCTGCAGAGAAGGATTTGCCAGCAGTATGCACTCGCAGCCCAGAAACCAGCTGCATACTGGGCTGCATCAAAAGAAGCGACCAGCAGGTCAAAGGAGATGATGCTGCCCCTCTACTCTGCTTTTGTGAGACCCCACTTGGAGTACTGTGTGCAGTTCTGGTGTCCTCAACATAGAAAGGACATGGAGCTGGGCCACAACAATGATAAGGGGGCTAGAGCACCTCCTATACAAAAAAGCAACTCATGTAATGAAGTAACATGAAGACTCAATGCACAAACTAGAGGAGGTGACACCTGAATGAGAGGAATTAGTACTAGAAAGAGGTACCTTCTCAATCCTTGTCCTTGACTGAGCTGCAGAATATGCAAAAAGATTTCAGCCGTCTTCCAAATGAGCACATTGTCACCTGATTGCTCCAGTGCTGGGACAATGGGGCCTACAGTCACAAACTAGAAGGTAGGGAAGCCAAGCAGCTGGGATCACTTGCTAGGGAAGGGAGAATTGACAAAGCTATTGTGAAAGAGAAATGAGTCCTTAGCCTCTGGAGGCAGCTCTTGGCAGCTGTGAAGGAAAGATATCCCTACAAGGACAAATATTATATGACACCCAGCCAAGTGGACCATGATAGAGGAAAGCCCTCCAGTACCTGAAGGAATTAGCTGTTCTAGAGATGATCTATCATAAGTCAGATGCTGGGAATGCACCTGTAGATCCAGATGAAGTTGAATGTACACGACCCATGTGGCGGAAATTTACAAGGAGTGCAACACCATCATATACCAACTCATTGGCATCAATGACCTGGAGGGATGCAGTGGCACCAACAGCGAATGAAGTGAGTCATCAGTTCCAGGAGTTTGAAGACAATCTCGCCCCTTCCATCATTTCAGCTGTGGGAAAAGCTCCTGTCCCAGGAGTTCAAGCAATTGAGAGATGACCTATCCAGCCCCCCACGTGTACAGACCTGCATCTCAACTATTAACAGAAGGCACCCTATTGCCCAAGAAGGAAGATATAGGGGGTACAAGCCATGGGCCATCCTATGGTTTTACCTTCAGGATCACAGAGAATACTTGAGAAAGTGGGATGGAAAACCTACCTCAGTTCTGGAGGAACGGGTGCATGAATTGAAAAGGAAAACAATGGTCAATGATGATCCTCCCAAGAAAGTTGCTGTTCCAGTCTCTGGCGAGCAGTTTCCCAGAAGTGGAAGAGCTGATTTTACTCCGACTCCTATGAAAAGGAATTCTAGCCCCTTTGTACAAGAACAAAGTAGAGAATCTTATTGTAGTCTTAAATTATAGGTTTAAAGTAACAATAGTGTGTGTGGCTTTAAAGTAATAAAATACAGCAAATTATTCGAACTTGCTGACACATGGGGAGTAAGGAATGTCCAGCTGATGGGGGAAAGAACATCACGGGACTGATAACAACTAAGGTGACAGTAAATAAGAAGAAGGATACTAACTTTCAAGATAAGAGAGACTCAAAGAGAACAGAAGCAAAGACATACCAACAATTCAGCTCTAGGACCTTGTAAGCATGTGCAAGCACTGAGGTCATTCAGTAAACACAATGAGGAAGACTATCAGCGACCACCAGAGACCCCACTCAGCAAGAAAGCACATGAGTAATTAGAATGCAAATATTATAATTAGTTACTGGAAAATCTGTGAATATGCATGAGCATGCTAAATATATAGCTGCAGCCAGCAAGTAATGGGTATGCTCACCTTTGCAAAACTTTTCGCGTGTGCCCAGCGCTGCAATAATGAAAGCTGCTTTCTAAAACTCCAAATTGAGTCTTGGAGAGTTTCTCCTACTGACTTCTGTGGTAACAATTTGGCACCTGAACAGGGACCCTCTGCCATGCTTTCTGCAGATCTGGGGAGTCTCTGGGACCTCCATGCCAGTGTCAGGGAATTTCCCTGAAAGGAACCACAGATCCCCAGACCAACTCGAGACCTTCTGAAGACCCTGATTTTATTTCTTTAAAAAGGCATTCTTTCTGGTCCTTTACCCCATTAGTCACAGGGTATGCACTGCGTGGTGGGTAAAGGTAGCCTGGTTCTGGTTGTCTGGACTCTGGTATCTGGGTGGAGGTCAGGATCATAGGTACCACTGCTTCCAAAGGGGGAAAACCTGAAAAAGCCCCCTCTGGGTTGCATTTTGCAACACTGGACACAAATCAGTGGATCCCCGGGGTGGTTTGGTCATTTGGGAGACTAGTAAAATACTGTAATCAGTGGTGGCTGTTGTACAAACTGGATTTTGGGGAAAAGTGGCCTGTGAACGGCACAATTAATTATAATAATTTGTTACAACTGATGTTATTCTTGAGATGAGAAGGAAAGTGGGTTGAAGTAGCTTACGTAGAAATGTTTTTCACTTTGACAAATCATCCAGAATGGCAAAAGGATTGCAGTTTTAATCTTGCACCCCAGGACCAGTTAGTATTGTCCTTGGAGAAAGATACTAAAATTCACTTAAACACTGGTGCTCTTTGTGCAGCATAGGGCAGTTATGCACTAAACATTTGAGGAATCTGGAGAAGGAGGATTTGGATTTGATGGTAGCCTCTCCTTCCCAGAGAAGGGGTATTGTGAATAACAGGGCCAAAGGTGCTGACAATGAGAATCAAGCACAAACACAGGCATTGGAAAGGGAGATGTTAAGAGGGGGCTAAAGGATTTAACCCTATAGCAGGGCAAACTAGGGAAAACAAGGGGAAACTGTGATTGCACCTTTAAGACAAAATGTGGGCAATGATGGTCCAGTCACAATAATGATTACCTTCTACCATTATAGATTTGAATATTTGGAAACAAGTGGCTGGTAATTACACATCATGCTTTTGAGAGCGTTGCCAGGGATACAATTATTCGTACGGCTCAGACCACAACAGAGCAACAAATAACAGCAGGCACATTGGCAGATATAGTGAATCTTCATGTATCTAGCGCTGATCCTAATTGGGACACTAATTGGGACCAGAATAGGTAGGCTTTGAAGTGGATTTTGTTCGGTATTAGGAATGCAGTCCCCAAGGCAGTGAACTGGTCTAAGCTATATGAAATAATACAAAATATAAATTAATCGCCCTCCAGATTCATGGAAAGATTTAAAGAGACAGTGCATAAATAAACTACTATTGATCCTGAATCGGAGGAAGGAAGGAAGGGGAGAATTAGGCCATTTAATAAAAGGTCAATCCACAGAATACAGAAGGAAAAAGGCACAAAAGCTTAAGGGGAGGACCAACATGGATTTTACATGCTGGGCATGACGTGCTGTGGTATGGAATAACCTCTTTGGTCAGTTTGGGTCAGGTGTCCTGTTTCTCCTTCCTCCCAGCTTCCCCTCCTCCCTGGCAGAGCATGAGACTCAGAAAGTCCTTGGTCAGACCAAAACATTACCAAGCAGTAACTGAAAACACTGGTGTTATCAGCGCTGTTCCCAGGCCGAAAGTCAAAAACACAGTGCTGCACCAGCTACCAAGAAGGAGAAAAATGACTGCTACTGCTGAACCCATGACAACAAAGCAGCCAAAGAAGCTGCAGACAGAGACCTTTTATTAATATTGCCTCATAACTATCAGTGCTTGGATAATGAATTTCCAAGTTGTCAAACACAGGATGAGAAATTACCTAGCCTACTGGGAGCCAAGAACAATGATGAAGGACAGTGGGTTACACCTAACATGCAAGTAATAATTGCCCAGCCTTTTATGAGAGGAAAAACACCAGGCAACTCATGGGGGAACAGAATCAATGACTGAGGCTTTAAAGCTCCAAGTTCTGAGTATGCAAAGGGCTGGAATTATAAAAGTGTTATAAAGAAGTGTGAACCTTGTTTACAAAATAATTCTTACCATGCTAAGAGACGCCCACCTGGAACAACAAAGGCAACTTTCCAGGAGACTATTGGCAAGTGGACTTTACAGAACAGCTTAACAGGCTCAGATATATATAAATATAGGCACTAATAGATACGTGTCCTGGTTAGCCAGAGGCTTTCCCTTATCACACCAATATGGTGCGTGAAGTAGTAGAATATTTATTAAATCAAATAATACACCAATTTGGTGTACCAGCAAGTTTGTCCTTGGACAGAGGTCTGCACTTTGTTGTAGAAGTAGTTAGGAAAGTGGAAGAGCATTCGGGAATCAAGTGGGATCTGCATATCCTATATAGACCACAGGCTAGTGGGAAAATGGAACGCATGAATCAGACACGCAAGTTAAAACTAAATAAAATATGCCAATAATTTTCTTGGGAAAGTTGTGAATATGCACGAGTATGCTAAACATATAGCCACTGCTGGCAAGTAACAGATGCATTCAACTTGGAAAAACTAATTATGTCTGCACCCAGTGCTACAACAAAGAATACCTACTCCAGCCAGGTGGAGGAGAAGGACAGTTGGGTTTACTGGACTATGTGGATCAGGTGGCCTGGCACATCAGTCCCACAGGACTATAAGGCTCTAGTAGATAGTACTGCAGAGTGCAACCCAAGGCTATCAAGCTATCAAGTGGCACAACCCATTTCTATTTCTGGAGTGACAGGAGAATCCCAAGAGTTGACTGTACTGGAAGCTGAAATCAGCCTAACCAGGAAAGAGTGGCAAAAGCACCCCATAGTGACTAGCCCAGAGGCTCCATGCATCCATGGCACAGAACATAGAATCAGAATACTTACGGTTGGAAAGGACCTTAAGATCATTAAGTTCCAACCCCCTGCCATGGGCAGGGATACCTCACACTAAACTATGTCACCCAAGGCTCTGTCCAACTCGGCCTTGAACACCTCCAGGGACTGAGCATTCACAACTTCATTAGACAACCTATTCCAGTCCCTCAGCACCTTCACAGTAAAGAACTTTTTCCTTATGACTAATCTAACCTTCCCCATTTAAATTTTAACCCATTACCCCTTGTCCTATTACTACAGTCCCTACTGAAGAGTCCCTCCCCAGCATCCTTATATCTCAGGAGAGAGTATTTTTAAGGACCCAAAAGGGTACCAATCGGCTTTTGGTATAGCTGCCTTGAGGACAGAGGAAATTAAGCAGCTGTCCACCTTGCCTGGTCTCTCAGACAATCCACCTGTTATGGGGTTGCTGAAGGTTGAAGAACAACAAGTGCCAGTCATGCCCACAACAGTGCACTGGCGGCAATATCACACCAACTGACACTCCCTGATTCCCATTGATAAGATGCAGTTTGCTTTTACTTAGGGTAGCATCCAATACACTTGGAATCGATTTCCCCAGGGGTGGAAACAGCCCTACTATCTGCCATGGACTGATCCAGACTGCACTGGAACTGGGGCAAGCTCTACAACACCTGTAATGCATTGATAATATCATCGTGCAGGGCGATACAGTGGAAGAAGTTTTTGAGAAAGGGAAGAAAATAACCCAAATCCTTATGAAGGCCAGTTTTGCCATAAAACAGAGAAAGGTCAAGGGATCTGTACAGGAGAAAGTTTTTTGGAATTAAATGCCAAGGTGGACATCACCAGATCCCAACAGATATGATCAACAAGATAACAGCAATGTCTCCACCAACTAATAAGAGAGAAACATAAGCTTTCTTAGGTATTGTGGGGTTCTGGAGAATGCACATCCCAAATTACAGTCTGATTGTATGCCCTCTCTATCATGTGACCTCAAAGAAGAACCATTTCAAATGGGGCCCTGAGCAACAACAAGCCTTTGAAAAAATTAAATGAGAGTTCATGCAGTAGAATATGAGCCAGTCTGGACCAGACAAGATGTGAAAAATGCATTCTACACTGCAGCTGGGGAGATCGGTCCTATCTGGAGCCTCTGGCAGAAAGCACCACTGGAGACTCAAGGTCGACCCCTCAGCTTCTGGAGTTGGGAATATAGAGGACCCAAGGCTGGCTATACTCCAACTGAAAAGAGATACTGGCAGCCAGGTTCAAGTTGCTTCAAAAGTGACTGGCGCTGAAGCACGGCTCCTCCTGGCACCCTGGTTGCCTGTACTGAGATGGACATTCAAAGGCAGTATCTCCTCTACACATCATGCAAGTGATGCTACATGGAATAAGTAGGCCGCAGTAATCTCATAAGCCCAAATAGAAAAAGCCAGACATCCAGGAATACTAGAAGTCATCATGGACTGGCCAGAGGGCAAAGATTTTGAAATGTCACCAGAAGAGGGGGTAACACATGCTGAGGAGGCCTCACTGTACAACAAACCACTAGAAAATAAGAAGCAATATGCCTTCTTTACCGATGGGTCATGCCATACTGTGGGAAAGCATTGGAGATGGAAGGTAGTTGTATGGAGTCCCCTACGACAAATTGCAGAAACTGTTTAAGGAGAGGGGAAATCGAGTCACTTTGTAAGGGGGAAAGCCATCCAGCTGGCCCTGGACATTGATGAATGAGAAAAGTGGCCAGTACTTTATCTCTAAACTGACTCATGGATGGTGGCAAATGCCCTGTGGGGGTGGTTGCAGCAATGGACGCAGAGCAACTGGCAACGCAGAGGGAAACCCATCTGGGCTGCTGCACTGTGGCAAGATATCACTGCGGCAAGATATCCCTGCCTGGGTGTAGAACCTGATGGTGAAGGTATGCCATCTAGACACTCATGAACCCAAGAGTTGGGTCACTGAGGAACATGAGAACAACCAACAGGCGGATCAAGCTGCCAAGATTAAAGTGGCTCAGACAGATTTAGACTAGCAACATAAAAGTGAATTATTTTTAGCCCAGTGGGCCCACAACACCTCAGGACATCAAAGCAGAACTGCAACATATAGAAGATCAAGGAGTGGACTTGACCCTGGGCACTATCGCCCAGGTTATTCATGAATGTGAAACATGCTGCAATTAAGCAAGCCAAGCTGTTAAAACCTCTCTGGTATGGAGGATGATAGCTGAAGCACAAATATGGCAAGGCTTGGCAGACTGACTATATCGCACTCCCACTGACCCACCAAGGCAAGCACCATGTACTTAGCATGGTGGAAGCCACCACCAGATGGCTCAAACATACACTTTTCCCAACATCACTGCCCGGAACACTATCCTGGACCTTGAGAAACAAGTCTTGTGGTGGCACAGCACCCCAGAAAGAACCGAGTCAGGCAACGGGACTCATTTCCGGAATAACCTCATAGACACTTGGGCCAAAGAGCCTGGCATCAAGTGGGTATAATCACATCCCCTATCACACATCAGCCTCTAGGAAAATCAAACGATACAATGGGCTGCCAAAAACTACACTGAGAGCAATGGGTGGTGGGACTTTCAAACATTGGGATGCACATTTCACAAAAACCACCTGGTTATTCAACACTAGGGGATCTGCCAGCCAGGCTGGCCCAGCCCAATCAGAACTTTTACGTACTGTAGAGGGGGATGAAGTTCCTGTGGTGCACATAAAGAATTTGCTGGGGAAGACAATGTGGGTTATTCCTGCTTCAGGTAAAGGCAAACCCACTTGTGGGGTTGCTTTCTCTCAGGGACCTGGGTGTTCTTGGTGGGTAATACGTGAAGATGTGGAAGTCCAGTGTATACCTCAAGGAGATTTGATTTGGGTGAGAACAGGCAATGAACTCAGTTCTATCCTGTTGGCTGCTATATAACACTGTAAGTGATCACTACTATGGTTGTTATATGCCGCATCAACAGCATTATAGTAGAATTACCCAGACTAAAGAATTAATTTTGATGACAGAACCAGAGAAGTGCAGCAGTAATGTAATCAGAACTGGTTTCAACATGCAACAACCCAGCACCACACACCATCTTTCCTTCCTGGAGAGTCTGTTTTAACAGATGGAGCCCAAACTCATGGGCTGAATGAAGTCAAGGGCATTTTATAGGGATGGTCCATAGACTAAGGGAATGATAAGTCCAGAGGAGGGCCACAAGGATGATAAGGTGGCTCAAGCACCTCCCGTATGAAGACGGGCTGAGAAAGCAGCCTTCCAGTATCTGAAGGGGGCCTATAAGGATGCTGGGGAGGGACTCTTCATTAGGGACTCTAGTGATAGGACAAGGGGTAACAGGTTCAAACTTAAAAAGGGGAAGTTTAGATTGGATATAAGGAGGAAGTTCTTTACTGTAAGGGTGGTGAGGCACTGGAATGGGTTGCCCAGGGAAGTTGTGAATGCTCCATCTCTGGTGGTGTTCAAGGCCGGGTTGGACAGAGCGTTGGGTGGCATGGTTTAGTGTGAGGTGTCCCTGCCCATAGCAGGAGGGTTGGAACTTGATGATCTTAAGGTCTTTTTCAACCCTAACTATTCTATGATTCTATGTATTTATCTCAAAATACAGGAAAGGTGGTGGTATATTGGCAAGCGAAGGACCAGGCATGATACAAATTATATGGAATAAGGGGTGGATACTCTCCTGGTTTCAGCTGGAATAGAGTTATTTTTCTTCCTAGTAGCTGGTACAGTATTGTGTTTATTATGAGAATAATATTGATAGAATCATAGAATAGTTAGGGTTGGAAAGGACCTTAAGATCGTCAAGTTCCAAGTTCTGGGAGTGCACAAGAAGTTGGGAGGGGACACAGCTGAGACAGCTCACCCCAACTGACCCAAGGGATAATCCAGACCATATGACAGCATGCTCCATAAATGAACTGGGGAGACAGCTGGCCAGGGGCTGCTGCTCAGGAACTGTCTAGGTATCAGTCAGCAAGTGGTGAGCAGTTGTATTGTACATCACTTGTTTTGTATATTCCATTTTTTAATCGTTATTTTCTTCCTTTTCTTTCCTACTAAACTGTCTTTATCTCAGCCCACGAGTTTGAGTCTTTTGATTTTCTCCCCGACCCCACTGGTGGGGAGGGGCACGATGAGCAGCTCTGTGGTACTTAGTTGCCATCTGGGGTTAAACCACAACAGTGGTATAAAGCACATGAACAATTAAGGTATGACAGCATACTCATTAACAAGTAAGGATTAAGTACTTGAGGTATTCCCCCAAAGCCTTAAAGATTACCAGATATTCTACAAACGCCATACAAAAACATTTGGATATACTCCAGCCTTCAGATATGAAAATATACTTTCTTCCTTCTCCTCCCTCTTTCTTTCCTCCTGAAGTAAGCTGACAGCACAACCAAAACAGCAGTCCTAAAATAATATGAATGGGCAGAGAAGAGATTCAGAGCGGCCCTGCAGAGAAGGACTTGGGGATGTTGGTCGATGAGAAAATGAACATGAGCCGGCAGGGTGCGCTTGCAGCCCAGAAAGCCAGCTGTATCCTGGGCTGCATCAAAAGGGGGGTGACCAGCTGGTCGAGGGAGGTGATCCTGCCCCTCTACTCTGCCCTTGTGAGGCCTCACTTGGAGTATTGTGTGCACTTCTGGTGTCCTCAACATAAAAAGGACATGGAACTGTGGGAACAAGACCAAAGGATGGCCACGAGAATGATCAGGGGACTGGAGCACCTCCCGTATGAAGATAGGATGAGAAAGTTCAGGCTGTTCAGCCTGGAGAAGAGAAGGCTATGTGGAGACCTCATAGCAGCCTTCCAGTATCTGAAGGGGGCCTACAAGGACGCTGGGGAGGGACTCTTCATTAGGGACTCTAGTGATAGGACAAGAGGGAATGGGTTCAAACTTAAACAGGGGAAGTTTAGATAGGATATGAGGAAGGAATTCTTTACTGTAAGGGTGGTGAGGCACTGGAATGAGTTGCCCAGGGAAGTTGTGAATGCTCCATTGCTGACGGTGTTCAAGGCTGGGTTGGAAAGAGCCTTGGGTGGTACGGTTTAGTGGTAGGTGTCCCTGCCCCTGGCAGGGGGTTGGAACTTAATGATCTTAAGGTCCTTTCCAACCCTAACTATTCTATGATTCTATGATTCTTGCTGATGCTTTGAATGTTACAGGGCCACATGTAAGTAAAAATCTAATTCAAAGTGAAAAAAAGCAAGCATTCAAAAACTCAGAGGTGAAGCACTAGAAGGTAAAAAAAAGCACTGGTAGCAGAACAATAAGGAAAACAACAAAACCCTCACAAATCAAAAATATTAAGTGCAAATAAACATAAACACAACAGAAGATGTGCCAAAACAGATGTTGAAATAAGTCTCTTTCACTGGCAAAGACCTCACAAATCAGTAGCTGTAGTACACTGGAAAGAAAATCTTTCACACACCCTGATCGTTACTAAGGAACTGCCTGAATTTAACAATTGGAAGAAGCTACGTGGTATGCCATAAACAGCTGGTACTAATGGCCAAAAAAATAAGCCAATGGTAATTAGAATTAAGACTTCAGAATGAAGATTCTGACAGAATCTTTGGACAACTCTAGTGAAGAATGGTGTTGATTGAAGAGTAGGGTGGATTGAAGAATGGAGTTGATTGAAGAATAGGGTTGTAAATAAGTAACTTCAAGGACGTTAGGCTTTGTTAGCAACTGTAGAGAAAAGGAAATTACTAAAATAAGCTTTGCCAGAACCGCTGGGGGGGGGTGTTACTGATATGACAACGATCCTAAAAGAAAGTGAAGAAATAACCACCAGGGGTCCCAAAGCCCACTACCACATTTTAGTGTGCATGCAGGAGGGATTCTCTAAAATTATGATGTAATGTATGTAATCTAATGAATATGTATGTTTAAGGACAATCACAGCCTGGTTGATGCTTAGATGAGACACGCCTGAGGAGCAATCCCCCATGTCTCACAGCACCGCAATACAGAATACCTGCTTGTCAACTTAAACTTTGGTGGCGAGTTCCTGGAATTTTCTCTGAATCACTAGTATGTGAACTTCAAAATATTTAATAGGTTGATTACTAGGGAGATCACAATCACAACTGGTTTTAGCAGCACATTTTATAATGTGTTATAGTCATGATTCATCACCATGAAATGCAAAGTTATTGCACAATTTGACTATAGTCTGATAGCAGTACAATGCTCCCACATTTCTGAGATTTCATAGGACATTTAGAATACAATCTATTCCAAGGCTGAAACTACAAGCACCAACATGTTATCAGATATTTTTCCACAAAGACTCCTGAGAGGATAAAGAGAATCCTGCACAACTACGGATACTAAATAACCAAGAAACTGACTATAGAAATCAGCTTCCTATTTCTTTCAAGCTAAAGAAAATAAATTTGAGGGGAAAAAAAAAAAACCAAACCAAAACACCCACACCAAAAAAAACCCATCCAATATCTCAAGAACTTACCTTCAGACTTCAACTTTGTAAGAACAAAAATCAGATAGTTGTTGAAATCTGGATACCGATTGAGTTGTTCTAGTTTCTGAAGAGAGAAACTGCTAAGGAAGTTTGAATCTTCACACACCGCACTTATAGCTTTCCGAATACTGTGATTATTAAGCGAGTTGTACTACTGCATCATTTCAATCAGCTGTGACAACAAGTTCACAACATACAGAGAGTATGAACAATCTGAAAACAGTTTCTGTAATTTTCATACTGAAGTAGCAGCTTTTAATTACATTGAAATCTGGAAAAAAAAATAATAATCATCCAGGGCCAGACAGAATTTAATAGATCCTTAAAAATATTTCTAAAGGAAAAAAACAAACAAACAAAAAACCACAAAACAACCCTACAAAGGAAAACCCCAAAAAAAAAAAAACCAAACACCAACTAAACAAAACCAAAACCAAACAAAAAAAAACCACACCCCCACCACCTTCCTCTGCCGTTTTAGATTTCAATGTTTACACTTCGAAGCCAGCAAAGCCCAAGGAATCCAGAGAGACACAATCCCATAATACATTTTTTTCTCCACAATAAAAGCATTTCAGCTTTAAAATACAACAGCTACTACGATTTTGATAAGCTACTCACTTTAATATTGTTACTTTAATATGTCCCTGCCCATGGCAGGGGGGTTGGAACTAGATGATCTTAAGGTCCTTTCCAACCCTATTCTATGATTAGTCATATACTTTTTTATGATACTAACTAGCCACAGCCTGAGCTTTCAACAGTAAGAATCTGTTTAATTGTAAATGCCCAGATATTTGTACGAAGTTCTTCATGCTTATCCATGGTCTCTTAAAAAAAAAAAAAAGAAAAACAAAAAAAAAAAAAAAAAAACCACCAAACAAGCAAAAAAAATTTAAAAATTCCTTCTGTACACAAACCAATTTTCTACAGTGACACCTTTCTGAATAAGTATCTTAGTAGCAATAAAAGCCTATTCACTATGTCCTTGGGGAAACTGCAAGAATTATTAAGTTTCTGAAGAGCTAGAAGGTACGTAGTTTCTATAAAATTTGTCATTACTTCTGCATGAAATTTTTAAGTATTCTGCCACTACTTGGCTAGAACAGTGATCTGTCATTCTTGTATCCTGTTCTCATGCCCTGGTATTGATTAGTATTACATTCAACAATATTTTAAGTCATAAGCATGCAATTTCATCTTCAAGTCACCATACCTACTAGATATCATCAGTATGGCAAACAATCAAGACATTTAAAAAAATATTATTTTTAGAAGAAGATTATTTGCTTATTAGACATTTACTTTACTTGCTCTTTAGATAAAATCTCTAAATATTCAAAAAGTCGCTAAACATTAGTCAAATGTATTTATGTTAGGACATGGATGGCCTTTCCAATGACCAAACAGCCTGTAGTAACTTTGCTAGAGAAACCTGCCCTCTTTGGACTTAGCAACAGAGCAAGTGTACTTATCACAGCCACAAGCTTCTTTGCTGTGAAACACACAGGAGATAAAATGTAAACAGAAGGATGGTCACAGCAAGTGAAAAATAACACAGAACATTCTACATAGCCCCTAGAAGTGAAGAAACATATATCCAGAGATTGTTGTCAAAGGTGTCATGCCAAAAAGCTCTTTCAGCAACTGGCTGAAGTAGGGTAGCACATCTCAATTTTTTTTCCTTCTTCTCCAAGCTCCAGAAACATAATCACCAAAACATTTAGTCAAACATTACTAACAACCATGAATTCTGATGGCTCAAACAAGAAGCAGCAACATAAGCAAGCAGAACTAAAAGGGCAGTATTAAATACAAAATTAATTTGAACACACCTAATCAGTCTAGGAATCAAATAATAGCTTATAGGCCATATTTTCCACTTTTTTCTTTTTTACTCCAAGAAAAAAATATATATTTTAATTCAAAAAATGTTTGAAAGCCTTACCAATGCATAACTTTGTTAACAAATGGTTTTGGCTAAGCTATGCTCCTCACTTCATTACATTTGAGGTTCTAAACATGCCAAAACTGTGTCATAATGGGCATGAGAGAGTCAACAGTGTAAGTACTTTAAATTTGAAAACATTCATCACCAGGCTGCTTGGATACGCTATTAAGTAGCATCACAAATTTTTGTAGAAACAGTCTCAAAGGACATTTCCCCCGGGTTTGTTTTTTTTTCTTGTAATTATAGGACATGGCCTATCAAGTTGCATTAAAACATTTCCCAAACTGATAATACAACTGTAAAAATGTGCCACTTACCAAACCTTTACAGGTCAACATATGAAGCCCTCTCTTACCACATTTAACAACAATTTCAAACATCAGTTAACAGCACTTTTGTTCAGTTCCTTTTCTACTCATCTTCAAGACAGACAGCATCACCTGTATTGCCCATCCTACACATACACTATTTTTCAAAACAAACTAGATGCCATTAAGTTATTTGAAGCAGAGCTTCAAAATGTAATTTTACATGAAAGCTACACTATAAACACTGTTGCTTTTGAAATACTCAAGAAGAGCACCTGTTTAAGTTTGGGGCATTATAAGAATGCTTAGCCATTTCGGCATATTTCTGAAAGGAAGCAATAGCATCTTAAGAATCTAAAACATAGATGCAAGAACAAGATGAAAACTATCTTCACCTTTCAGATAAGAAGTCTTACAAAGTTTGACCACATCTGTTAGGAAAGTGGACAAGTCAAGTAAATTTGGATTCAAGCTAAAATTATAACATTATATCTTTATATATATTTATATGTATATAGAAGGATATCCTTTCAGGACTTCTAGACATCTTAAAGCACTTGTATAGTTAACTCTGGGAGTAGGAGACAGCAGATGGGAGATGCTTCTCAATCTCAGTTCCTTAAAACCCTGCTATTTCATCACTTCTACGATCAAGAGACTTGGGGGATGGTGGGGTGCAACACGACACCCAAACAACAAACCAGCAATCCACAACACTAACATAAAATACATCGCAAAGCTGCACAAGAAGCCACATAAGGTAGATTTCCCCCTTCTCATGAAATGTAAGGGGTGTAAAAGCAGTATTTCAGGCTCAAGACTCCAGGCAAGCAGAAACATATTCACAAGGTAGCAAAATACTGTCAGAGCCAGCAGGCCAACGAGAGCATGCAGGCAGCGGCTCCACCAGGGGAGCTCCTCCCACTAACTATGGCTTTCGCCTTGAATACCAGCGCAAGAGTTAAGGAAGCCCCTATTCAACCCCCGCTTTGCCGCGGGTGCCCCGCGCCGCTCCGCCAATTCAGCCCAGCAGGCAGCACGCCCCTCCTCCCCCCCCCCCGCTCCAGACCCCTAGGTGGGATCCGCCGCGGCTGAAAGCTAGGCGCTGTCTGCAGCCCAACGTGAAGTAACCTGGGAAAGTAGCAGATACTGAAAAGCTGCCACGCCATAGCTTTAAAAACAAAACTAAAAAAACCCGCAACTTGGCTCTGGACTCACAACAGGTACCCGGGCTCCCGAGGGAGGAAGGCAACCCCGCGGCCTACAGGCCACCACGGCAGTTCAAACGCCGCGCTCCGGCCACCCGCTCCGGCGGAGACTTGGCCCACAGCACTGGCTGTAGCCGCTCCTTAGGTAGGCTCGGCTGCCGCCGCCTTGCAGCAGCCTGTGACCGCTCTGCCTTCCCCCCGGCGCCCCTGGCCTCCCTAGTACCCGCCCGGACCACCACAGCTCCGCTCTCCCTACCCGCTTCGCCCGCCCCACCCTCCCATGCAATGTAGGCCTCGACCAAGGATACTTGTTGCACGGCTCTCTGCGTGGTGGTGTCTGGGGACTGAGACTCCTTAAGCAGCTGCAGGATCTGCTTAAGCCCCTGTTCGTCAGGCTTCCACTCATACTCCATCTTGCTTGCTGAAAAACACCAAATGTAACCGCGGTTAGCGGCGCAGCAGGCCCTGAAGGAGTGGAACGAGGAAGCAAGTAAGCTAGCTAGCTAGCTAGCACCGAACTAGCTGCGCAACGCCCGGCCCACTCTCACCCACACGCTCCGCCGACTCCGAGCCCAGCCCCACAGACAACAGTAAGCCGTTCCTGCCGCCGCACGCTGCACGCAAGCACCGAGCACACTAAATCACGGCGAATTTGCAATCTGGCTCTAAGAGCCGCCTCGCATCCTCCTGGGTCCTAGCGCCAGGCACATCCCCGCCCGCCCAAGCCTCCTCAGACCTGCCGGCATAGCTGTCAGCCTTTCCCCAGTGCGTCCCACATCGTCAGGAGCCTGGGGGCAACAAAACAAGAACCGCTCCACGGCCCCTCCCCACCACCCGAAAACAGAAAGTGAGCTCCAACAGCCCCGACAGGCGAGGGGTGAAGGAGAGTCCCAGTCCGGCCTCCTTGGGACAGCTGTGGCCTTGCACCCGCAGCTCCAGGCAGCAAGTTCCACCCACGGAATAGAAGCGGGGATGTGAATGCAGACCCAGGAGTTAGGAACGTGTGCCTGCTCTGCTGTCTGCTTTATTTTTATGTGAGTTGATTTAATGCTGCGTAGATTTCATAAGTTCTCAATTTCACCTGTAAAGAGGTAATAGGAGCAACTACACAAGAAGGGGGAAAGAAACTTAAAACTACTTTGAATACCTATTGTATCTTATCCCGAGCTTCAAAATATATCAGAGGAAATCTCAGGTCAAAATTAGCAATTTTTGTGTGTATAGAATAGAGTACTTCAATTGGAAGGGATCTACAACGATTTTAGGAAAAATTTCTTCCCCAAAAGGGTTGTCAAGCACTGGAACAGGCTGCCCAGGAAAGTGATGCAGTCACCGTCCCTGGAGGTGTTTAAAAGACATGTAGATGTGGCACTTAGGGACATGGTTTAATGGTGGACTTGGCAGTGGTTAACACTTGAGACTCAATGATCTTAAGGGTCTTTTCCTAAAAGATTCTATGATCATCTAGTCCAACTGCCTGGCCACTTCAGGGCTGACCAAAAGTTAAAGCATCTTTTTAAGACCATTGTCCAAATGCCTCAAACACTGACAGGCTTGGGGCATCAACTACCTCTCTAGGAAGCCTGTTCCAGTGTTTGACCACCCTCTTGGTAAAGAAATGCTTCCTAATGTCAAGTCTGAAACTCCCCTGACACAGCTTTGAGCCATTTCCATGTGTCCTATCACTGGATCCCAGGGAGAAGAGATCAACACCTCCCTCCCCAAGTCCTCTCCTCAGGAAGCTGTGGAGAGCAATGAGATCACCGCTCTGACTGCAAACGAGACAAACCCAGTGTTCTCAGTCACTCCTCATGGAACATGCCTTTCAGCCCCTACACCAGCTTTGTTGCCCTCCTCTGGATGGATTCTAGTCCCTTAACATCCTTCTTAAACCATGGGGCCCAACACTAAGAACAGTACTCAAGGTGAGCCGCACCAACACTGAATACAGCAGGATCATGACCTCTTTTGACTGGCTGGTTGTACTCTGATGCACCCCAGGATGCAGTTTGCCCTCATGGCTGCCAGGGCACACTGCTGACTCCTATTGAGGCTACTGTTGACCAGCACCCTGCAGGGCTGCTCTCCAGCCATCCCTCTCCTAATTTATACTTGTGCCCAGTGTTACTCAATCCCAGGTGCAGAATCTGGAATTTGTTCTTGTTAAATTGCATCCCATGAATGATTGCCCAATGCTTTTTTATATATATAAATATATATGCATTACATACATATTTTATATATCTCTACTTTATATATATTATACATATATTACTGGGCAAAATAAGAACATACACTGCTTAAATCTGGTCTGAAATACAAAAATTAAAACCAATAATTCCTTAGCTTTTTACAATCTTACTTTTAGTCATTGTGTTTGTAATCATCTTGCTTACATCCTGCTTTAATTGAAAACTACTTTCACTTTCTGCTTCCTGTGCTGTGGCATAGTACTCAATACGAGTGCCACACTGTTATGCTAACAGGCAGGGTTCACCACAAAATGACCACACACTAGCTGTATAACATGCACAGTTTATTAAACAAGCACACTAAAGCAAATAAGCACAGTAAAGCAAACAAGCACAGTAAAGTAAACAAGCACACTAACTCAAATCAGGTATATATCTCTATATATACAATAAATAAGTACAATGAAGAAAATCAGAAATATAAGTAAAGTACAGAGATTAAGAAGAAATACATCACCAATTACCACTGAATCATCATCATCCAGGCCCACACTTCCAGCTGGGAAGCCCCGTTTCAGCTGATGCTGGGAGTATCACGTAATTGGGAAAAGTCCTAAGCAGTGCATCGACCCATAGGTGAGGCTTCAGATTCAGCCACAAGAGGGTCCTGCTTTATACCCTTAGAAAAACAACTGGCTTTATGCCAGATTTCCAATTGTTTACACATGGGACTATGCAGTTTCTCATGATCTCATTGTTGTCCATGCCGACAGCATTGGCCAGGTAACCCAGTGCAGTCAAGTGTGAAGGTCATAGATCCGCTGCACACCTATGTTTTCTTGTCTCTTTCCAACAAAGTCATGATGAACATAAACATATGTATTCTACCTACATTTTGACAAAAACATACTTTGTTATATCTCTCAGTCATGAGAGAGAATCAGCTCTCAGCTAGGTTCCCATCCATTACACAAGCGCATTGCACATCAGAGCTTTATCAACTGTTGTCGTGGTTTAAGCACAGCCGGTAACTCAGAACCACGCAGCACTTCACTCACTACCCCCCTTCTTCCTCCCCCCACTCCTGGAGGGATGGAGAGGAGAATTGAAAGAATGTAACTCCCACGGGTTGAGATAAGAACAGTCCAGTGACTAAGGAATAATACAAAACCACTACTGCTACCACCAATAATAATAATTATAAGGGAAATAACAAGGGAAGAGAATACAACTGATCACCACCCTCCAATCGATACCCAGCCCAACCCGAGCAGTGATCCAGGCTTTCCGGGTAACTCCCTGTCATGGTTTAAGCCCAGCCGTAAATCTGCCATCATGTCGTTAGCTTGCCCCCCCTCCCCTTTCCTCCTCCCCTCCCAGAGGGATGGGGAGGAGAATCGAAAGAATGTAACTCCCATGGGTTGAGATAGCAGTCCAGTAACTAAGGTATAAAACAAACCACTATACTACCACCAATAATAATAATAAGGGAAATAACAAGGGAAGAGAATACAACCGCTCACCACCTGCCAACCTATACCCAGCCTGACCGAGCAGTGAACTAACCCTTCCGGATCCCTGCCCCTAGTTTTTACATCCTGGGCATGACATGCTGTGGCTAGTTTGGGTCAGGTGTCCTGTCTCTGCTTCCTCCTGGCTTCCCCTCCTCCCTGGCAGAGCATGAGACTCAGAAAGTCCTTCGTCAGACTAAACATCACTAAGCAACAACTAAAAACATGGGTGTTATCAGTGTTGTTCCCAGGCCAAAAGTCAAAAACACAGTGCTGCACCAGCTACTAAGAAGGAGAAAAATGACTACTACTGCTGAACCCAGGACACTCCCCCCAGTTTATATGCTGGGCATGACATGCTGTGATATGGAATACTCCTTTGGTTACTTTGGGTCAGGTGTCCTGTCTCTGCTTCATCCCGGTTTCCCCTCCTCCCTGGCAGAGCATGAGGCTCAGAAAGTCCTTGGTCAGAGTAAACATTACTGAGCAACAACTAAAAGCATTGGTGATATCAGTGTTTTTCCCAGGCTGAAAGTAAAAAACACAGCACTGCACCAGATACTAAGTAGGAGAAAAATGCTACTGCTGAAACCAGGACAGTATCCACCCCTTATTCCATACCATTCACGTCATGCTCAGATCCAACATTTTCCAATATACCATCACTTTTATCTTTTTTTTATATATATATACACACACACACACAAAGAGAGAGATATCATTCCTTTGTCCATGGACTAATCCCTATAAAGCTGCGGAATTCACCCAGTCCATGACACATGGTAGGGTTGTGTTTCCACCCCTGGGGCAGTCAGTTCCAAGTGTACTGGACGCTCCTCCAAGTGGAAGCGAACTGTGGCCTGCACTCTCCTGCCAAAGAAATTGAGAAAAATGCATTGACAATATCAATTGTGTCATCCCACTTGACTGCCTTTGACTCCTGTTCATACTGAAGTTCTAGCATGACCGGAATGGCAGCACTCAATGGTGGTGTGACTTCATTCAGGCCACAATAGTCTACTGTTAGTCTCCACACTCCATTAGACTTTCGCACTGGCCATATGGGGCAATTAAAGGGTGAGCAGTTCCTGCTGATCACTCCTTGGCTCTCCAGTCTAAGGATCAGACTATGGATGGGAATCAGGGAGTGTCAGTTGGTGCAATATTGCTGCCGGTGCATTGTTGTGGTTGCAATTGGCACTTGGTCTTTGACCTTCAACAACCCAAGTAGAAGGAAGTGCAGCAGGAGGGCCAGGAGACCTCCTTGGATGAATAAGGAGCTGCTGAGGAAAATTCGAAGGAAAAAGAGGCATATAAAAGGTGGAAGCAAGGACAGGGGGCCTGGGAAGAATACAGGGATGTTGCCCGGGAAGCCAGGGAACAGGTTAGGAAAGCTAAGGCCCAGTTAGAATTAAACTTGGCTAGGGATGTGAAAGATAAAAGGAAAGGATTCTATAGGTACGTAGCAAATAAAAGGCAGACTAGGGATAATGTAGGCTCCCTCTGGAAGCTATCAGGAGAACTGGCTAGCCTGGATTTGGAGAAGGCTGAGATTCTTAATGACTTTTTTGCCTCAGTCTTCACTGGCAAATGCTCTGACCACACCACCCAAGTCCTGGAAGGCAGACACAGGGACTGGGACAATGAAGACCTTAGGCCCACTGTAGGAGAGGATCTGCTTCGAGACCATCTTAAGAACCTGAACGTGCACAAGACCATGGGACCTGGTGAAATCCATCTGCAGGTCCTGAAGGAGCTGGCAAATGGAGTCGCTAAGCCACTGTCCATCATATTTGAAAAACCATGGCAGTCAGGTGAAGTTCCTGACGACTGGAAAAAGGGAAATATAACCAGGAGGAAGCAGAGGCAGGGCACCTGACCCAAACTAGCTAAAGAGGTATTCCATGCCACAGCATGTCATGCCCAGGATGTAAAAACTGGGGGCAGTTACCCGGAAGTGTTGTATCACTAGGGGTTCGGGCTGGGTATAGGTCGGCGGGTGGTGAGCGATTGTATTCTCTTCCCTTGTTGTCTCCCTTGTCATTATTATTTTTGGTGGTAGCAGTAGTGGTTTGTGTTATACCTTAGTTACTGGACTGTTCTTGTCTCAGCCCGTGGGTGTTGCTTTTTTTTTGATTCTCCTCCCCATCCCCCCAGGAGTGGGGAAAGAAAGAGGTGGGAGTGAATGAGCGAGCTACATGAGTTACAGCTGGGCTTAAACCAGGAAAGTTCTTTTTGACGCCCAACATGAGGCACGAAATGTTGAGGTAATGACAGGATTAATAGTCACTCTTCACAATGCTGATTTATTGGCTCTCAAGGTTGTTGCTCTTGATCTCACAGGTTCAGCATGTGGTACCTTTCTTACAGCCGTTATTTTCTGTCTTAGCATTTATCAGATGGGGGGCTTGGGCTAAGGTTCTTGTTTCATTGTATTTTATGGTAATACAGGCGGGCTCCAGCAGCGGGGCGGGATGGACATGGCCGTGGACTCGTAGCTGGTCGTCTGGCTGCTCTTCACAGTCCTGGACCTTGTCCTCTCCTCCGTCTTGTGTGGCGAGCCGAGGGGGAGTGGCCCCGGGAAAGGCCATCAGTCAAACTGGCCTGGGAGAGCTGCCCTGGGGAAGAGGAGGCCGGGAGGGAGCAGCTGCCTGTGGAGGAAGTCAAGGGGGGGTAGGAGGCGGCTGCCAAGCTGTGGAAGGAGGCGGCAGAGTAGCCGAGCCCTGTGGCCCAGCCTTGCCCTGTGGCAACTGAGAGCATCCCCTGGCAGCCGCCCATCGATCCCCATGAGCCTGAGCCCCAGGAGGATTCAGGAGACCACGCAGCACTTCCCAGCAAGGCGGAGGAGGAAGATCTGGACTCAGACAAAGAAAATCTGCTGGTGAGAGAGCTGACAAGTGCAGCAGTGTCATTTGAGAGTTCTGAAGGTTTTGAATGGCCTTTGGCCACCCTTGAGACCTGCCTGCTGATTGTGATGGGGGTCACCATGTTGGCATGCATAGAGTGTGTTTTACCCACAACCATTTCATCTGGTCCCAAGAGTTAGGCAGAGTGGGGTGTGGGTCTTGTCAGGGGGTTAGACTACAATCCAGGATGGCCAAGAGATTTTCCCCAAGGCTGGGCAGTCATGAGTGGCAGTCTGTGTGGGAGAATATGAGCGACTATCTAATCCACTGGGCCCCTCCAGTGCTTTGGAAGCATCAGAGATGGAAGGCAGCTGTATGGAGTCCCCAATGACAAGCTGGAAAAACTGCTGGAGGGGAGAGTGAATTATTTTGAGCCTGGTGGGCCCATGACACTTCAGGCCATCAGGGCAGAGATGCAACATACAGATGGACTCATGATCGAGGGGTGGACTTAGCAATGGACACTATTGCCCAGGTTATTCACGAGTGTGAACACTGCACATAGCCTTTCCTGCTCTGAAAGACTGTTACAAAAGATGGAGCCCAACATCATGGACCAAATGTACTCAGCAGCTTTATAGGGATTAGTCCATGCACTGAGGGATGATCTCTCTCCCTCTGTGTGTGTGTGTATGTATACATATACATATACATGTGATGGCATATTGAAAATGTGGGATCTGAGCATGACGTGAATGGTATGGAATAAGGGGTGGATACTGTCATGGGTTCAGCAGCAGCAGTCATTTTTCTCCTTCTTGGTAGCTGGTACAGCGCTGTGTTTTTGAATTTCAGCCTGGGAACAGCACTGATAACACCAGTGTTTTTAGTTGTTGCTCAAATGTTTAGTTTGACCAAGGACTTTCTGAGTCTCATGCTCTGCCAGGGAGGAGGGGAAGCCAGGAGGAAGCAGAGGCAGGGCACCTGACCCAAACTAGCTAAAGAGGTATTCCATGCAACAGCATGTCATGCCCAGGATGTAAAAACTGGGGGCAGTTACCCAGAAGGGTTGGATCACTGCTGGGTTGGGCTGCGTATCGGTTGGCGGGTGGTGAGCAATTGTACCCTCTTCCCTTGTTGTCTCCCTTGTCATTTTTATTATTGGTGGTCACAGTAGTGGTTTATGTTATACCTTAGTTACTGGACTGTTCTTCTCTCAACCTGTGGGTGTTACATTTGTTTTGATTCTCTTCCCTATCCCCCCGGGAGCAGGGGGGGAAGAAAGACGGGGGAGTGAATGAGTGAGCTACGTGAGTTACAGCTGGGCTTAAACCATGAGACATGGACAGTGGGATTGAGTGCACCCTCAGCAAGTTTGCCAATGGCAACAAGCTGTGTGGTTCAGTTGATACACTGGAGGGAAGGAATGCCATCCAGAGGGATCTTGACATGCTTGTGAGGTGGGCTGATGCCAACCTTATGAAGTTTAACCATGACAAGTGCAGGGTCCTGCACCTGGGTCAGAGCAATCCCAGGCAGAGCTAGAGGTTGGGCAGAGAAGAGACTGAGAGCAGCCCTGCAGAGAAGGACTTGGGGGTGTTGGTAGATGAGAAAATGAACATGAGCCGGCAGGGTGCGCTTGCAGCCCAGAAAGCCAACCGTATCCTGGGCTGCATCAAAAGGGGTGTGACCAGCAGGTCGAGGGAGGTGATCCTGCCCCTCTACTCTGCTCTTGTGAGACCTCACTTGGAGTATTGTGTGCATTTCTGGTGTCCTCAACATAAAAAGGACATGGAACTGTTGGAACAAGACCAAAGGATGGCCACAAGGATGATCAGGGGACTGGAGCACCTCCCATATGAAGATAGGCTGAGAAAGTTGGAGCTGTTCAGCCTGGAGAAGAGAAGGCTGTGTGGAGACCTCATATCAGCCTTCCAGTATCTGAAGCGGGCTGATTCGGAGAAAACCCCAGGAGCAAACTTGCCAACAAAGTTTTCTAGTTGACAAGCAGGTATTCTTTATTACGGGCGCCAGGAGACACGGGGGATAGCTCCTCCTAACATGTGTCCACCTATTGCTGCACAAGCAGTCCTTATATAGCTAAGGAGCATACATACGTATTCATGAGGCTACGTATGGATTATCTCATTTTCCAGAAAGTTCCCCGCATGCGTAAAAAAACGTGGTGGGGGTCTCTGAGGATTGTTTACTTCTTCCAACAATCTTCATCACTGCTGGCAGCCTTTGAAGCACACGCAGTAGATGCTTATACCAGCTTAATCGGTTCGTTAACACCACAGACATAATAATCATCCCATCCTCCTGCTTATCAGTTAGTTTAACTGCAGCCTATCCTGGGCCCCTGCCTTTCCCGATACTCCTTATCTTTATGTCCTGTTCTTCTAGCCTGTTTTTCTTACACTCATTTTGTACTAAGGTCATAAAGGCCTAAACTACGTCAACTACAGCAGTTTATCTTATACAAGGATTCTCAGTATGTTCTCTAGCTGTACTCTGTATTTTTTTTATAACTTTCCATTACTACTGTTACAAAGGCATCACACTTAGCATTACTTAAAATTGATTCTAAAGGTTTATATATTTCATTTTGTAATTTTGTACCCCCCTCGTCTCAGGGCCTACAAGGATGCTGGGGATGGACTCTTCATTAGGGACTCTAGGGATAGGACAAGGGGTAATGGGTTCAAACTTAAACTGGGGAAGTTTAGATTGGATATGAGGACGAAGTTCTTTACTGTAAGGGTGGTGAGGCACTGGAATGGGTTGCCCAGGGAAGTTGTGAATGCTCCATCCCTGGTGGTGTCCAAGGCCAGGTTGGACATAGCCTTGGGTGACATGGTTTAGTGGGAGGTGTCCCTGCCCATGGCAGAGAGGTTGGAACTAGATGATCTTAAGGTCCTTTTCAACCCTAACTATTTTACGTTTCTATGATTCTATGTCGTTGGTGAAAATCATTAAAATGTACTGGTCCCAATATGAACCTCTGAGGGACACTACTCATCACTGATCCCCATCTGGACATTGAGCTGTTGACCACTACTTTCTGAATGCAACCATCCAGCCAATTCCTTATCCACTGAATAGTCCATCCATGAAATCTATTTCTCTCCAATTTAGAGTGAAGGATGTTGTGGCGGACTGTATCAAAGGCCTTCTAGAAGTCCAGATAGATGATATTGTAGCCCTTCCTTTGTCCACTGATGTAGTCACTCCATCATAGAAGGCCACTAAGTTGGTCAGGCAAGACTTACCCTTGGTGAAGCCATGGTGGCTGTCTTGAATCACCTCCCTGTTCCCCATGTGCCTTAACATAGCTTCCTGGTGGAAGCTGTATATTCCTAAGCATAGAGGTGAGGCTGACAGGTCAGTAGTTCCCAGGGTCTTCCTTTCTACCCTTTTAAAAAATAGGTGTGATATTGCCCTTTTTCTGATCACAAGGGACCTCACCTTGACTGTCATGGCTTTTCAAATATCATGGAGAATGGCTTGGCAACTACAGCAGCCAATTCCCTCAGGACTTGGATGCATCTCCTCAGATGTAATGGATGGGAACCTAGCTGGGAGTTGATTTCCTCTCATCACTGAGAGACATAACAAAGGATCTTGTTTGCCACAGCCTATTCAGCAGAGTATATATGTTTATGTTCATCATGACTGTTGGAAAGAGGCAGGAAAACATAGGTGTGCAGCTGTTCTGTGACCTTCATACTTGGCTGCACTGGGGCGCCTGGCCAACACTCTCAAAGTGGACAACGGTGAGATCATGAAAAACTGCATGGTCCCACGAGTAAACGATTAGAGATAAAGCCACCTGTTTTGATAAGGGTGTTAAAGCGTGACCCTCTTGTGGCCACGAGAGAAGCGTCACCTATGGGTGGACGCACAGTGTAGGAATTTTCCCAATTGCCTGAGACTCCTGGCATCGGCTGCAATGGGGCTTTGCTAACTTTCTTCGGTATTTTACTTATATACCTATATCTCTGGTTTGCCTTATTGTACTTATTCACTATATATATACAGATATTTACCTAATTAACTTTAATGCGCTTGCTTTTAGTGTGCTTATTGGCTTTAGTGTGCTTGTTTAATAAACTCTGCATATTATACAGCTAGTGTGTGGTCACTTTGTGGCGTACCCTGTCTGTCAGCAAAACATCAGGTCACATAGACTTATGAGTTCAGGCTCCTCAGGTGGTCTTGAACTCCATCTTCTCTAGCACCCCCTCAGTGGGAGGGATTTTGCTCCTCCAGTCCCTGTCTTGCATTCCATCCACTTGAGAGGTGTGGGAAGAGACGCTGCCAGTGAAGACCGAGGCAAAAAAGTTGTTGAGTACCTAAGCTGTTGTTACCAGTTTGCCAGACATGTTCATCAGTGGGAAACACTTTCTTTGACCTTCCTCTTCTGCCTGACATACTTGTAGAAGCCCTTATTATTCTTTGCATCTCTTGCCAAGTTCAGCACATGCTGCACCTTGGTCTTCCTGACCCTATTCCTACACAACCAGGCAATGTCCCTATACTCTTCCCAGGAAACCTGTCCCTGCATCTACTGTGTGCATTTCCTTCTTGTCCTTTAGTTTGATCAGCAGGTCTCAACTCAGCCATTCTGGCCTCTTGCTTTCCTTACCAGATTTCTTATACCTGGCGATCTCAAGGTCTTGTGCTCTGTGGAAAGCATCTGTAAAGCTCTGTTTTGGTTCCTTGACCCTGAGGGCAGTTTCCCAGGGGTCCCATTGACTAACTCCTTAAAGAGCTGGAAGTTGGCTTTCCTAAAACTCAGGGTCCTGGCTCTACTCTTCACCTGTCCCATATCCCTCAGGACTGGAAACTCCACAAGTGTGTGATCACTGCAGCTCAGGCTACCTCCAATCTTGATGTAGAGCAATATAGTTTTTATACATACAAAGGCACAAAACCACCACCCCATTGCAGATAAAATGGATGATGTGCCACATCATCCACAAACATTTGATGTTTTGTAGAATAAATAAGAAATAATTCAAATTAGATTTATAAACAGGATTACGTACATCAGATGTAGACAGAAACCTGTTAAGCTTTCACCAATTTGAAAATCATCAGGAATCCTTTGAATTCTATTTTGATAGGATGACTGAACAAGTGGTAGGCATAATGTAAACCTGCAAATATCTCTTAATTTAAAATGCCTTTGATCAATTAATCTTTTGGATAATTATATATCTGGATGCATCATATCTTCAAATGTGCTGCTATTTAATTTCTGCAGACAGAGATACCAAATGGAAAGTTCTTGTGTTGCTAATGCTTTTTCCCCACTGTAATCACACATGCTAGTTATTAAAATGGTAATATACTTGATGCAAACAGTCATAAAACATTCTGAAACTGAATTTGGTTGGAACTAGATGATCTTAAGTTCCTTTCCAATCTTCACCATTCTTTGATTCTCTGATTCTGTGAATGGAGGGCTGTTTGAGAAACTCATCACCTCCTGAATTTGTGACAGAAGATATCAGATGTATCAGCTTAAGTCTAAAATAGTAAAAACTTCCCTTCATTTCCACCACACATTCCCCCTCCCCCCGCCCCCCCCCAAGACATAAGATTCTTTCTCCAAATTCTAGAGTACTAAGATCTCCAACATGGAAACAAAGAATGGTTTGGGATGGAAAGGACCTTAAAGATAGTCTGGTTCTAACCCTGTGCCATGGGCAAGGACACCTTCCATCCTCACAGTAAAGAACCTCTTCCTTATATCTAGTCTAAACTTACCCTGTTATTTGAAACCCCATTCCCCCTTGTCCTATCTTTAGAGTCCCTAATGAAGATTCCCTCCCCAGCATCCTTATAGGCCCCCTTCAGATACTGGAAGGCTGCTATGAGGTCTCCACGTAGCCTTTTCTTCTCCAGTCTGAACAGCCCCAATTTTCTCATCCTATCTTCCTATGGGAGGAGCTCTAGTCCCCTTATCATCTACTACGAGTCCCATAGTCTAAGTAACCAAGCCACAGACCATGGGCACCACCCCTCTAACCATTTGTTAACCTGCCATATCTACCTGACCTTTTCGAGGCCCTCCACTTTGTCCTGGAGGATGGATGAAAAATCTATTTGAGCCGCAGAGCCCCTAACTGCTGTTCCCAGGGCTCTCTAGTCTTTCTTAATGTTTCCCAGAGAACTGCTGTCTATATCACTTGTACCCACATGGACCACTAGGCGCAGATAATAGCAGGACTTACTAGACCAGGTAGCCTCTCAGCAACATCTCTGATCCAAGCCCCCCGTAGGCAACACACCTCCCTTGAGAACAGGTCAGGGTGACAGGTGGGTGCCTCTTCATCTTTCAAAGTAGAGTCTCCTACTACTATCACCCCCTGCTTTTTCCTGGATGCACTAGTATTTATCTTCTTTCTTGGTGCAGCAACTGGTTGTTCCTCAGTTGTGGTGGGTGTTGACTTGTTAGCCCCCTGCAGAGCTGCGAAGCAATTCTGGTTGGGGACATCAGGCTTTGGAGGAAGCCCCTTGCTTTTATTTGTCTTCTTCCTCATCTTTTTGTTGATTTTTTTGGTAACAAGTTCCCAACCTCCAGTATGAATGCCCTCGTTCCTTTCTGTTTGTGCTAGGGGGGATGCTCCTGTCCCCTGCACAGTTCAGACTTGGAGCCAGCAGTCCAGCTCCCTCTCAGCTTCCCTCATGTCTTAGTCTTTTGACTGTCTCCTGCAGCTCAGCCACCTGCTGCAGGAGGTCCTCCACCAGGGCACACCGTGAACAGCCCAGTCCACTGTTCACCTTTGCCTCAAGAGAGATGTCGAGACACTTGCTGCACTCTGAGGTCTGCACTGCAGCCTCCCCTTTCATCAGCTCCGTCTGGGTGGTGGCACCACCACTGGGGTGGCTAGCACAGACCTCCCAGAGTGGGTGACAGGCCTAGGCCTGAGGTGAATACTCACCCTGCCTGCCATGCCCTGATTGTCCATTCGGGTCACGGGGCTCCTGGTCTCTCACACTCCCAAGGCCAGTGATGGCCATCCCTCCTGGCGCTGCCCCCCTATGAATCAGCTGCTGCATCAGCAAAGCTGCCAGCTCCTGGACAAGTCCTGGCAAGGACTTAAGGCTCCCTTTGAGGCTCTTGCAACTATGGAATGAGACTCCTGGATGCTGCATTTCCCCCACGCTCCAGTGCTGAAGGCATCCTCTCTGTAGCTACTCACCTCTTCAGTATCTGCTTGGTTGGCCTTTCCCCTGATATTCACCCACAAACATTCAACCTTCTCACTCACAACATTGAGTTCAAGGCAGTCAATGCGCTCCCTGATATACAGTGCAACACCACCACCTCTCTTTCCTTGCCTATCCCTTCTGAAGAGCCTGTAGTCATCCATTTCAGCATTCCAATCATGTGAATCGTCCCACCACATTTCTGTGATGGCAACCATGTCACAGTTTTCCTGCTGCACAATGGCTTCCAGCTCCTCCTGTTTGTTGCCCAGGCTGTGGACATTGGCATAGATGCATTTAAGTTGCCCTGTGGATCTGGCCTTCAACAATGGCATGCTACCCCCTGGCTCATTTCTAGAGAGACTGGTTTTATCCTCTTCCCCCTCCAAATCTAATTTAAAGCACTCTCTATGAGCCCTGCTAGCTCCTGGGCTAGGATAATTTTCCCCATTTGGGTCAGACGTACTTTGTCTACCACCGGCAGGCCTGGTGATGTGTGGACTGACCCATGGTCAAAACCCACAAAATTCTGACACTGACTCCAGTCCCGGAGTCAGGAATTACTTTGCAAGATTTTCATGATGCTTCCCTTGTCACTGCTTGTGACCGGCAGGAGGGAGGAGAAAACTACTTGGGCTCATGAATCAATCACCTCAAGGCTGTGAAGTCCTTGAGTCCCCCCTGTCTTCTTATTGATGAGACCTCTTCATTGTCCACCTGAAAGACTAGTAAAGGACAGTAATCATTAGGTCGTACCAGACAAGAGAGTTCTCTGGTGATGTCCCTTACCCTGGCCCCAGGGAGGCAGCAGAATTCCCTGAGTTGGGCCCAATTGACATATTGGGCTCTGTTCATCTCAGCGTGGAGTCACTGTCCTGGGTTCAGCAGTACCAGTCATTTTTCTCCTTCTTGGTAACTGGTGCAGTGCAGTGTTTTTGACTTTCAACCTGGGAACAACATTGATAACACCAATTTTTTTAGTTGTTGCTCAGTAATGTTTACTCTGACCAAGGACTTTCTGAGTCTCATGCTCTGCCAGGGAGGAGGGGAAGACGAGAGAAAGCAGAAACAGGACACCTGACCCAAACTAGCCAAAGAGGTATTCCATACCACAGCACGTCATGCCCAGTATGTAAACTGGGAGCAGTTACCCGGAAGGGCTAGATCACTGCTCGGGTCAGGCTGGGTATGGGTCCGTGGGTGGTGAGCGTTTGTGTTCTCTACCCTTGTTATTTCCCTTATCATTGTTATTATCAGTGGTAGCAGTAGTGGTTTTGTGTTATACCTTAGTTACAGGACTGTTCTTATTTCAAGCTGTGGGAGTTCCATTCTTTTGACTCTCCTCCCCATCCCTCCGCGAGCAGGGGGAGGAAGGGGGGTAGTGAGTGAGCAGCTGCGTGGTTCTGAGTTACCAGCTGGCCACGGCAGTTCCTTTTGGCGCCCAACATGGGGCACGAAGGGTTGAGATAACGACAGATCTGAACGGAGTGTGTCTAATCGTATTTGTGATAAGCATTTATTGTTTTGGATTAATAGTCACTTGACACAATGCTGAATTATTGGCTCTAAAAGTTGTTCCTCTTGATCTCACAGGTTCAGCATGTGGTGCCTTTCTTACAGCCAGCATTTGCTGTTTTAGTGTTTATCAGCTGGGGGGCTTGGGCTAAGGTTCTTGTTTCACTGTACTTTATGGTAATGACTTGTAATACAGTAGACAAATTGAACATGAAACTGATCTGGCTTGCGTTCCCAGCGTGGTCACCACCTCTATGCTTTGGGAGGTTGTCCTGGGTTCAGCAGTAGCAGTCATTTTTCTCCTTAGCAGCTAGTGCAGTGCTGTGTTTTTGACTTCGAGGACAATCTCACCACTTTCATCATTTCAGCTGTGGAAAAACTGTCCCAGGACCTCAAACAATTGAGAGATGATCTATCTCATCTATCCAGCTCCTCACGTGTACCAACCCATGTCTCAGATATTAACAAAAGGTGTCCTACTGCTCGAGAGAGAAGATATAGGAGGTATACGCCACGGGCCACCCTATGGTTTTGCCTGCGGGATCATGGAGAAGACATGTTGTCATGGTTTAAGTCTCTAAAACTCACGAAAGTCGCTCGCTCACTCACTCACTCCCCCTCTTTCTTCCCCCAGTCCCAGGGGGATGGGGAGGAGAATCAAAAGAATGCAACTTCCACAGGTTGAGATAAGAACAGTTTAGTAACTAAGGTATAACACAAATCACTACTGCTACTACCAGTAATAATAATGACAGGAGAAGTACAAAGAAAGAGAATACAATTGCTCACCAAGCCCGACCCAGCCAGTGCACCCCCAGTCCACGACCACACCCTTCCGGGTCTCTGCCCCCCGTTTTCACATCCTGGGCATGACGTGCTGTGGTATGGAATAACCTCTTTGGTCAGTTTGGGTCAGGTGTCCTGTCTCTGCTTCCTCCTGGCTCCCCTCCTCCCTGGCATAGCATGAGACTCAGAAAGTCCTTGGCCAGACAAAACATACACCAAGCAGTAACTGAAAACACTGGTGTCATCAGTGCTGTTCCAGGGCCCAAAATCAAAAAACACAGCGCTGCACCAGCTACCAAGAAGGAGAAAAAACGACTACTACTGCTGAACCCATGACACATGTGAAAGTAGGACGGAAAACCTACCTCAGCTCTGGAGGAACGGGAGCGTGAACTGAAGAGGAGATCCGCTCAGTAGGACTCGCTCACACTTTAATAGCCCCATATGGCCAGCACAAAAGTCTAACAAAGAGTGGAGACTAACAGTAGACTATCGTGGCCTGAATGAAGTCACACCACCATTGAGTGCTGCTGTACCAGACATGCTGGAACTTCAATATGAATTGGAGTCAAAGGCAGCCTAGTGGTAGGCCACGATTGATATTGCCAATGCCTTTTTCTCAATTCCTCTGGCAGCAGAGGGCAGGCCACAGTTCGCTTTTACTTGGAGGGGCGTCCAGTACACTTGGAACCGACTGCCCCAGGGGTGGAAACAGCCCTACCACCTGCCATGGACTGATCCAGACTGCACTGGAACAGGGGCAAGCTCCACAACACATGCAATACATTGATATCATCATGTGGGGCGATGCAGCAGAAGAACTTTTTCAGAAAGGGAGGAAAATAATCCAAATCCTGCTGAAAGCCGGTTTTGCCATAAAACGGAGAAAGGTCAAGGGATCTGCACAGGAGATTCAATTTTGGGGAACAAAATGGCAAGAAGGATGTCGCCAGATCCTCACAGATGTGATCAACAAGATAACAGCAATGTCTCCTCCAACTAACAAGAAAGAAATACAATCTTTGTTGGGTGCTGTGGGGTTCTGGAGATTGCACATCCCGAATTACAGTCTGGTTGTATGCCCTCTCTATCATGTGACCTGGAAGAAGAATGTTTTGAGATAGTGCCCTGAGCAACAGCAAGCGTTTGAGCAAATGAAACAAGAGATAGTTCATGCAGTAGCCCTTGGACCAGTCCGGACTGGGCAAGCTGTGAAAAATGTACTCTACACAGTAGCTGGGGAGAACAGTCCTGCCTGGAGCCTCTGGCAGAAAGCACCACAGGAGACTCAAGGTCGACCACTCGGCTTTTGGAGTTGGGGATACAAAGGATCCGAGTCCAACTATACTCCAACTGAAAAAGAGATTCTGGCAGCCTGGTTCAAGCTGCTTCAGAAGTGATTGGCACTGAAGCACAGCTCCTCCTGGCACCCCGGTTGCCCGTGCTGGGCTGGATGTTCAAAGGCAGGGTCTCCTCTGCATATCATGCAACTGATGCCACATGGAGTAAGTGGGCCGCACTAATTACACAACGAGCTCGACTAGGAAATGCCAGTCGTCTAGGAATTCTAGAAGTCATCATGGACTGGCCAGAGGGCAAATATTTTGGAATGCCACCAGAGGAGGAGGTGATGAGTGCTGAAGAGGCCCCACCATAGAATCAGCTGTCAGAAAGTGGAAAGCAATATGCCTTGTTTACTGATGGGTCCTGACATATTGTGGGAAAGCATTGGAGATGGAAGGCAGCTGTATGCAGTCCTCGACGACACGTTGCAGAAACTGCTGAAGGGGAGGGTGAATCGAGTCTGTTTGCTGAGGTGAAAGCCATCCAGTTGTCCTTGGACATTGAGGAACGAGAAAAGTGGCCAGCACTTTATCTCTATACTGACTCATGGATTGTGGCAAATGCCCTGTGGGGGTGGTTGCAGCAATGGAAGCAGAGCAACTGGCAACTCAGAGGGAAACCCATCTGGGCTGCTGCACTGTGGCAAGATATCACTGCCCGAGTGCAGAACCTGGTGGTGAAGGTAAGCCACGTAGATGCTCATGTACCCAAGGGTCGGGCCACTGAGGAACACCAGAAGAACCAACAAGTGGATCAAGCTGCTAAGATAGGAGTGGCTCCGATGGACGTAGATTGGCAACATAAGGGTGAATTATTTTTGGCCTGGTGGGCCCACGACACTTCAGGCCATCAGGGCAGAGATGCAACATACAGATGGGCTTGTGATCAAGGGGTGGATTTAGCAATGGACACTATAGCCCAGCTTTTTCACACCTGTGAAACATGTGCTGCAATTAAGCAAGCTAAATGGTTAAAGCCTCTTTGGTATGGAGGACAATGTCTGAAGTACAAATATGGGGAGGCTTGGCAGATTGATTATATCACACTCCCACCAACCCGCCAAGGCAAGCGCCATGTGCTTACCATGGTGGAAGCAACCACCGGATGGCTGGAAACATACGCTGTGCCCCACGCCACTGCCAGGAACACTATCCTGGGTCTTGAGAAAGAGATTTTGTGGCGACACGGCACACCAGATAGAAATGAATCGGACAATGGGATTCATTTCCGAAACAACCTTATTGACACTTGGGCCAATGCACATGACATTGAGTGGGTATATCACATCCCTTGCCATGCACCAGCCTCTGGGAAAATCAGACAGTACAATGGGCTGTTAAAAACTACTCTGAGGCCAATGGGCGGTGGGACTTTCAAACATTGGGATACACATTTACCAAACGCTACCTGGTTAGTCGATACCAGACAATCTGCCAACAGGGCTGGCCCAGCCAAGTCAGAACTTCTCCATACTGTAGAAGGGGATTAAGTTCCTGTGGTGCACATAAAGAATGTGCTGTGGAAGATAGTCTGGGTTATTCCTGCTTCAGGTAAAGGCAAACCCTCTCATGGGATTGCTTTTGCCCAGGGACCGGGATATACTTGGTCGGTAATGCAGGAAGATGGGGAAGTCCGATGTGTACCTCTAGGAGATTTGATTTTGGGGGAAAACAGCCAATGAACTCAATTCTATGCTGTTGCCTGCTATGTAGCACTTCTATAGTCCACCAACTAGATGTCTTCCGGTTACCAGTGACTGGCCCTGGCTTCCCTCCGACCATTATCCCAACAAAGTATGAACTTTGATGAAACTAGACGAGTTCTGCGGTATCATCAGCAGGTGATAATCCAACACAGACTCTCCTGCTCTGAAAGACTTTTACAAGAGATGGAGCCCGACATCATGGACAGGATGGACTCAGCAGCTTTATGGGGATTGGTCCATGCACTGAGGGATGATCTCTCTCTGTGTGTGTGTGTGTATATATATATGAGACAAGAGTGATGGTATATTGAAAAAAGTGGGATCTGAGCATGACGTGAATGCTATGGAATAAGGGGTGGATACTGTCCTGGGTTCAGCAGTAGCAGTCATTTTTTCTCCTTCTTAGTAGCTGGTGCAGTGCTGTGTTTTTGACTTTCGGCCTGGGAACAGCACTGATAACACTGATGTTTTTAGTTGTTGCTCAGTAATGTTTACTCTGACCAAGGACTTTCTGAGTCTCAACCCCATGGGAGTTACATTCTTTTCATTCTCCTCCCCATCCCTCCAGGAGCGGGGGGAGGAAGAGGGGGAGTTGAGCGAGTGGCTGCATGGTTCTGGTTTGCCGGCTGGGCTTAAACCACAGCAGTCACCAAGTGCAACCGCTCTTTTTTTTTTCTTCGTAGATTTGCTCATGATACAAGACATTGTCTGACACACCCATGGCGTCTCTTCCAACCTGAATGATCCCTTATCTACTTCATCATCTTCCTCGTTTTCCTGTTCCTCAAGTACCATTGCTTTGTATCTGTTGTAGAGGGGTACTTGGGAACGTGACATGAGCTGGGGGGTAAGACGCCATCTACTGTGAGGAGTAACCTGTTTCCAACCTCCCCTGTCTCCTAGGCCCCCTTCATCTGCCTGGTGGCAAGATGGTAGTGGATCCTTAATTTATTTTGTTTTGGGTGGCTGGTTTGCTTCTATCAAGGATGGTGAAGTGGAGCTCCACCAGTCAATCTATCTCCTCTTCAGATTCCCTTATGCTCCTTAGCCATTCCACCTCTTCTCGTAGCTCTGCCACCATGCAGAGCAAATCATCAACCTGGTTACATCTTGCACAGCTACTATCCAGCATCACCGTCAGGCTCTGGCACTCACTACAGCCAGACACCTGGACGGGTACCTGTTTGTGGGGGACATTTTTGTCTGGGTCACCACGTCCTTCCTGGCCAGCAGAGGGGACTTTGTTTTCTTTTTTTTTCTGTTGAGAGGATGACATCCTTGAGCACCTTCTGAATGGCCACTGGCTGAGCTTATCTCTTAAGCTTGCTGGGCTTCTGGGCCCTTCCTGCTCGCACTGCCTGCGCAAACTGCCTCACCTTGCTCTTGCTCCCAGGAGGAATGTTGCATCTGTTCAGGGGTTCTGCTGTCCCTCCTGGTGCCACCCCCTGAGTCAGCTGCTGTGTCAGCAGAGCTGCTGGCTCCTGGGCAAGTCCTGATAAGGACTTGGGACTCCCTTTGTGGCTCTTGTCATTTATGAAAGACACCCCTGGATGCTGTTTTCTCCATGATCCTGTGCTGAAGGCATCTTCTCCAGAGCTGCTCACCTTGCCAAAAAAAAGATTTCCATCACACAGCACGTACAGGACAACTGGGTGATCAACCCCAGTCAGCATGGGTTTATAAAAGGCACTTCCTGCTTGATGAACCTGATCTTCTATGACAATGTGACCTGCCTAGTGGATGACGGAAAGGCTGTGGATGATATCTACCTCGACTTTAGTAAAGACTTTGACACCATTTCCTGCAGCACTCTCCTGGAGAAAGTGGCTGCTCATGGCTTGGACAGACATATACTTCTCTGGGTAAAAAAAACAGCTGGATGGCCAGGCCCAAAGAGTTGTGGTGAATGAAGTTAAATTCAGTTTGTGGCCAGTCACAATTGGTCTTCCCCAGGGCTCTGTAATGGGGGCAGTCCAGATTATTATCTTTAGCAATGATCTGGATGAGGGGATCGAGTGCACCCTCTGTTAACTTTGCAGATGACACCAAATTGGGTGGGAGTGTTGATCTGCTGGATGGAATGAAGGCTCTACAGAGGATCTGGACAGTCTGGACTGATTGATGGCCTATGGCCAATTGCATGAAGTTCAATAAGGCTCAGTGCCAGGTCCTGCACTTGGGTTGCAACAACCCCATGCAAAGCTACAGGCGTGGGGAAGAATGGCTGGAAAGCTGCCTGGAGGAGGTTCTGGTTGGCTGAATATGAGCCACTAGTGTGTCCAGGTGGCCAGAGCAATAGCATCCTGGCCTGTATCAGAAATAGCATGGCCAGCAGGACTAGGGCAGTGATCGTCCCCCTGGAATCAGCCCTGGTGAGGCACCACCTTGAATAGTGTATTCGGTTTTGTTCAGAATTTCAGTTTCAAAAATTTCTGTAGAGAAATTCAGTTCAGTATTTCAGTTTCCGAATTTCAGTTCACTCAGTTTCTTCAGAATTTCAAAACTTAAATTCAAAGTCTAAGTCAGGAAAACAGAGTTCAGTTCGACACATACTTACAGCTAAATTTGCATAATCTCATAGGACATTTGTGTAATAACCAGCTTTGCCTATGTCGTGGTTTAAGCCCAGCCGTAACTCAGACCGGCTTGCAGTCTGCGCACTGCTGGCTCTGCTGCCTTCCCTCTGCCCCGAGTGTGCTGCGGTGGTGGCGCAGTTCCCAGTCAAACCCCACAGTCTCTATCCCACTCCCCCCCTCCCCGTTTCCTCCCCCCCACTCCCAGAGGAATGGGGAGAAGAATCTAAAGAATGTAACTCCCACGGGTTGAGATAAGAACAGTCCAGTAACTAAGGTATAACACAAACCACTACTGCTACCACCAATAATAATAATGATAAGGGAAGTGCCGCGATTCAGAGACGGGACAAAGCTTGATGCAAGCAAAATGTTGGTTTATTAATAAAACTCATGCACTTATATATGTTTCTTTTAACACACTGATTGGATATTTCTAAACCCTCAGTACTGATACAACTGTTTCTGATTGGCTTCTAACAAATGCAAAACGCCCTTTGAAACTTCACAATCAGCGGGTCTCTGTTGTGCAAATGGAAGGTTCTTATCTATGCGACTTGCAAATTCTTACCCAGTAAGGCTTGTTCCTTAAACCCAAGCATTCCTTGTCTGGCCTTTATCTCAACCCTCAGACTGGAGAGTCAGTGGTTTCTTATCCCCTTGCTTCCTTTCCCAAGGTTTATAGCCCACAAGTTCCAGCACATCTCCCTTTATCATTTGAAAAGTACTCTGGCCCTTCAGGGAAGTAACAAGGGAAGAAAATACAAGCGCTCACCACCCACCGACCCATACCTAGCCTGGCCAAGCAGTGATCTAGCCCTTCTGGGTAACTCCCCCAAGTTTATATGTTGGGCATGACATGCTGTGGTATGGAATACCTCTCTGGCTAGTTTGGGTCAGGTGTCCAGTCTCTGCTTCCTCCCGGCTTCCCCTCCTCCCCGGCAGAGCATGAGACTCAGAAAGTCCTTCGTCAGACTAAACATCACTAAGCAGTAGCTAAAAACATCGGTGATATCAGCGCTGCTCCCAAGCGTAAGTCAAAACCACAGCACTGCACCAGCTACTAAGAAGGAGAAAAATGACTGCTACTGCTGAACCCAGGACACCCTAATAGCCCCTGCCCCTGCAGTGGGATAGGGAGATGAACTGGAAAAAGATAAAACCCACAGGTTGAGATAAGAAGAGTATAATAATTGAAATAAAGTACAATATGTTACTACTAATAATATGCTACTAATAATTATAATGAAAAGAGATATTATAGAATCAATTAGGTTGGAAAAGACATTTAAGATCATCAAGTCCAACCCCAGCAATTCCAAAACCACCACAAACCCATGTCACTAAGGGCCTTATCTACACAGTTTTTGAATACTAGCTCGAGAGAGGATGCCTTCAGCGCCTGGTCCGGGGGGGGCTCGTCGCCCAGGAGCTTCAACTCGGAGAAGCAACAGGCACCAAGGGAGCCTCCAGTCCTCAACAGGACTTGCCCAGGAGCCAGCAGCTCAGCGGACTCCAGCAGCTGAATCAGAGGGGGCGGCGCCAGGAGGAGCGGCACCACCCCTGACTGGTTACAAACCTGCCCCAGGGAGTACGAGTGACCAGGAACATGGGAACAGGGCGGGATTGAGGCAGTTTCAGTGACAGCTTGCGTGGGCAGGCGAGCAGGATGGTGAGCACTCGCCTTATGACCAGGGTCTTGTCTAAGGAGCTCTACTCTGGCTGCCCCGGCGGTGGCCAGTGTAGGCACCCAGATAGAGATGATGAGAGGGGAGGACGCAGCGAAGAGCTCGGGGTGTAGAGAGCGCCTGCACTGGTCTCCTGAGGGGAGGGTGCACAATGGGCAGGGCTGCACTCTGTGCTCCCTGGTGGAGGTTCTCCTGCAGCAGGTGGCTGAGCTGCGGGAAGCTGATACTAGGCTGAAAGATGTGAAGGAAGCTGAGAGGAAGTAGCACTGCTTGCTCCAGGACCAACTGTGCAGGGGCCTCAAGCATCCACTGTCACTCATGCAGGAAAGGAGGCAGCCAACCCAGGAAGCTGGGAAACAGTAACAGAAAAAAACAACAAAAGAAGGAGGAAGAGGACAATTAAAAGCATGGGGCTTCCTCCTAAATCTGTTGTTCCTACCCAGAACCACTTTGCTGCCCTGCAGGGGGCTGATGAGGAAGCACACTCCCACCAGGAACAACCGGCTGATGCACTGGTAAAGAACATCACTACTGGTGCTGCCAGGAAAAAATGGCGGGACATAGTAGTATGGGACACTACTCTGAAAGGAACAGAGGCACCCATCTGTCGGCGTGATGCAATCTCAAGGGAGGTGTGTTGCCTACCAGGGGCTCAGATCAGGGATGTTGCTGAGAGGGTGCCTGCTCTAGTCAGTCCCACTGACTATTACCCACTTCTAGTGATCTATGTGGGTGCTACTGATATAGATAGCAGTACCCCGGAGAACATAAAGAAGGACTACAGAGCTCTGGGAGAGGTGGTTAGGGGCTCTGGAGCTCAGATTGCCTTTTCCTCAATTCTCCAGGATACAGGGCAGGACCTTAAAAAGGCTAGGAGGATTGGCCAGGTTAATAAATGGTTAGAAGGGTGGTGCTATAGTCAAGGGTTTGGGTACCTTGAACACGAGACTCAATTTGGTAGGCCAGGTCTACTGTGGGCTGGTGGAGCTGGTCTGACAATGAAGAGTTGATTTAGTAGGAGGCTTTCCAGACTGGTCAAGGATGCTTAAAACTAGGTGTGTTGGGGGAGGGGGGCATCATTCCATCCCAACACACCCAGTCAGTTGCCAACACGTATAGTAAACATTCAGAGCAATGTAGAGATATTCCAGCTGCACCAGCCAATGAGCCGGCTTCAATTGGAGCTCAGCTCAGATGCCTCTATACAAACGCCCATAGAATGGGGAACAAACGAGGAATAAGAGATGTGTGCATGACTATGGGGGCATGGTATATTAGACATCACAGAAACATGGTGGGATGGCTCCTATGACTGGAGTGATGGAATGGAAGGTTACAGGCTCCTTAGGAAAGACAGGCCAGGTAGGAAGGGAGAGGGAGTTGCTATTTCTGTTAGGGATAGGCTGGACAGTGTGGAACTCTGTCTGGGGACAGCTGATTAGTCGACAGAGAGTTTGTGGGTCAGGTTAAAGGGAGAACAGCGATGGGAGACATTATTGTGGGGATCTGTTACAGACCACCTGATCAAGAGGACTCTGTGGATGAAGCATTGTCATGGTTTAAGCCGTAAATTTCACTTCTCTCTCCTTCCCCCAACCCCCCACTCCAATGGGGGGGAAATGGGGAGAAGAACCGAAGAAAATGTAGCTCCCATGGGTTGAGATAAGAACAGTCCAGTAACTAAGATACAATACAAATCACTACTGCCACCACCAATAACAATAATAATGACAAAGTAAGTACAAAGGAAGAGGATACAACTGTTTCGCCGCCTGACCGAGCCGAGAGATCGCGCGGGAAGAGCCAGTGAGAGCCCGCCAAACCCCCCCACTTCCTGGTTCCTCCCCCCCCCCCCCCCCCCCCCCCTTTTCCTCATCCTGGGCATGACGTGCTGTGGTATGGAATAACATCATTGGTCAGCCCGGGTCAGGTGCCCTGTTCCAGCTCTCCCCTCCTTTCCGGCGTAACATGAGACTTGGGGGGGGGGAAAGCCGAACCCATAACAATCCACCCATTATTCCGTACCATTCACATCATGCTCACACATTTTCAAAATACCATCCCATATATATATATACATACACACACACACACAGATGGAGAGATATAATCCCTTAGTGCATGGATCAATCCCTATGAAACTGTTGAGTCCATCCAGTCCGTGGTGTCAGGCTCCATCTTTTATAACAGTCTTTCAGAGCAGGGGAGGCTGTGTGCAGTGTTGGATCGTTGCCTGCTGATGCTGATTGATCCTTTACTGCAGAACTTGTCTGGTTTCATCAAAGTTTGGTCTTTGTGGAGATGATGGTCAGAGGGCCAGTCGCGGATGACTTGAAGACATCTAGTTGATGGGCTGTAAAAAATACTACATAGCAAGCAACAGCATGCAATTGAGTTCATTGGCTGTTTTCTCCTAAAATCAAATCTCCTTGAGGTGCATAGACATCAGACTTCCCGCATTACCCACCAAGTATATCCGGGTCCCTGAGCAAAAGCAATCCCACGAGTGGGTTTGCCTTTACCTGAAGCAGGAATAACCCAGACTGTCTTCCCCAGCAAATTCTTTATGTGCACCACAGGAATGTTGTCCCCCTCCACAGTATGTAGAAGCTCTGACTGGGCTGGACAAGCTCTGTTGGCAGATCCTCTGGTGTTGACCAACCAGGTGGCCTTTGGTAAATGTGTATCCCAATGTTTGAAAGTCCCACCACCCATTGCTCTCAGTGTAGTTTTTAATAACCCATTGTACCGTTCGATTTTCCCAGAGGCTGGTGCATGGTAGGGGATGTGATATACCCATTCAATGCCATGCTTTTTGGCCCAAGTATCTATCAGGCTGTTCCGGAAATGAGTCCCATTGTCTGACTCAATTCTCTCTGGTGTGCCGTGTCGCCACAAAATCTGTTTCTCAAGACCCAGGATAGTGTTTTGGGCAGTGGCGTGGGGCACAGCGTATGTTTCCAACCATCCGGTGGTTGCTTCCACCATGGTAAGCACATGGCGCTTGCCTTGGCGGGTTGGTGGGATTGTAATATAATCAATCTGCCAAGCCTCCCCATATTTGTACTTCAGCCATCATCCTCCATACCAAAGAGGCTTTAACCATTTAGCCTGCTCAATTGAAGCACATGTTTCACAGTCATGAATAACCTGGGCAATAGTATCCATTGTTAAGTCCACCCCTCGATCATGAGCCCATCTGCATGTTGCATCTCTGCCCTGATGGCCTGAAGTGTCGTGGGCCCACTGGGCCAAAAATAATTCACCCTTATGTTGCCAATCTAAGTCCATCTGAGCCACTTCAATTTTAGCAGCTTGATCCACTTGTTGGTTGTTCTGGTGTTCCTCAGTAGCCCTACTCTTGGGTACACGAGCATCTACGTGGCGTACTTTGACCACCAGGTTTTGCACTCGGGCGGCGATGTCTTGCCACAGTGCAGCAGCCCAGATAGGCTTACCTCTGTGTTGCCAGCTGCTCTGCTTCCATTGCTGCAACCACCCCCATAGGGCATTTGCCACCATCCATGAGTCAGTATAGAGATAAAGTACTGGCCACTTTTCTCATTCCGCAATGTCCAAGGCCAGCTGGATGGCTTTCACTTCTGCAAACTGACTCGATTCACCCTCCCCTTCAGCAGTTTCTGAAACTTGTCGTTGAAGACTCCATACTGCTGCCTTCCATCTACGGTGCTTTCCCACAATGCGACAAGACCCGTCAGTAAATAAGGCATATTGCTTTTCACTTTCTGACAGTTCATTATATGATGGGGCCTCTTCAGCATGCATCACTCCTTCCTCCTCGGATGACCTTCCAGAATCTTTGCCCTCTGGCCAGTCCATGATGACTTCTAGGATTCCTGGATGACTGGGATTTCCTAGTCGAGCTCGTTGTGTAATTAATGCGGCCCACTTACTCCATGTAGCATCAGTTGCATGAGGTGTAGAGGAGACCCTGCCTTTGAACATCCAGCCCAGCACGGGCAACCGGGGAGCCAGGAGGAGCTGTGCTTCAGTGCCAATCACTTCCGAAGCAGCTTGAACCCCTTCATAGGCTGCCAATATCTCTTTTTCAGTTGGGGTGCAGCTGGCCTCAGATCCTTTGCATCCCCGACTCCAAAAGCCAAGGGGTCGTCCTCGAGTTTCCCCTGGAGCTTTCTGCCAGAGGCTCCAGGTAGGACCGTTCTCCCCAGCTGCGGTGTACAGCACATTTTTCACATCTGGCCCAGTCCGGACTGGTCCGAGGGCTACTGCACGAACTATCTCACGTTTAATTTGCTCAAAGGCTTGTTGTTGCTCAGGGCCCCATTTAAAATCATTTTTCTTTCAGGTCACATAATAGAGAGGGCTTACAGTCAAACTGTAATTCGGGATGTGCATCCTCCAGAACCCCACAGCACCCAAGAAAGCTTGTGTTTCTTTCTCATTAGTTGGTGGCGACATTGCTGTTATCTTGTTGATCACATCTGTGGGGATCTGGCGGCATCCATCTTGCCATTTTATTCCCCAAAATTGAATCTCCTGTTCAGGTCCCATGACCTTACTCCGTTTTATGGCAAAACCGGCTTTCAGCAGGATTTGGATTATTTTCCTCCCTTTCTCAAAGACTTCTTCTGCTGTATCACCCCACACAATGATGTCATCAATGTATTGCATGTGTTGTGGAGCTTGCCCCTGTTCCAGTGCAGTCTGGATCAGTCCATGGCAGGTGGTACGGCTGTGTTTCCACCCCTGGGGCAGTCGGTTCCAAGTGTACTGGACGCCCCTCCAAGTAAAAGTGGACTGTGGCCTGCCCTCTGCTGCCAGAGGAATTGAGAAAAAAGCATTGGCAATATCAATCGTGGCATAGCACTTGGCTGCCTTTGACTCCAGTTCATACTGAAGCTCTAGCATGTCTGGTACAGCAGCAGTCAATGATGGGGCAACTTTGTTCAGGCCATGATAGTCTGCTGTTAGTCTCCACTCTCCATTAGACTTTCGCACTGACATATGGGGCTATTAAAGGGTGAGTGGGTCCTACTGATCACTCCTTGACTCTCCAATCTAAGGATCAGCTTATGGATGGGAATCAGGGAGTCTCGGTTGGTGCGATATTGCCGCCGGTGCACTGTTGCGGTCGCGACTGGCACTTGTTGTTCTTCGACCTTCAGCAACCCCACAGCAGAAGGATCCTCTGAGAGACCAGGCAAGGTGGACAGCTGCTCCACTTCCTCTGTCTCCAAAGCAGCAATACAAAAAGCCCATCGGCAACCTTTTGGGTCTTTGAAGTACCCTCTCCTGAGGTAATCTATGCCAAGGAGGCATGGAGCCTCTGGACCAGTCACAATGGGGTGTTTTTGCCACTTCCTCCCAGTCAGGCTGATTTCAGCCTCCAGTACAGTCAACTCTTGGGATCCTCCTGTCACTCCAGAAATAGAAATAGGTTCCACCCCTTGACAGCTTGATGGCATCAGAGTACACTGTGCACCGGTATCTACTAGAGCCTTATACTTCTGTGGGACTGATGTGCCAGGCCATCTGATCCATACAGTCCAATAAGTTCGATTGTCCCCTACCTCCACCTGGCTGGAGGCGGGGCCCCTCTAGTAGTCATCACATTGGTCACTCACCTCTTGTAGAGATGGATTATTCTTCTTCATCACAGGAGCTGAGGTAAAATCTGCTCTTCCACTCCATCTGGGAACCTGCTCACCAGAGACTGAAGCTGCAGCCTTCATGGGGTGATCAGACTTGACCTTTTCTCTCCTTTTCAGTTCTCGCACCCGCTCCTCCAAAACTGAAGTAGGCTTTCCATCCCACTCCATCATACCTTCTCCATGATCCTGCAGGTAAAACCATAGGGTGGCCCGTGGTGTATAACTTCTATATCTTCTCTCTCGAACAGTGGGACGCCTTCTGTTAATAGCTGAGACGTGTGCTGGTACACCTGAGGAGCTGGATAGATCGTCTCTCAGTTGTTGAAGGTTCTGGGACAGTTTTTCCACAGCTGAGATGATGTAAGGGGTGAGATTGTCTTCAAACTCTCAGAGTTTATAAATCATTTCATCCACTCTTGGTGGTCTTATGTCACTCCAGGTTATTGTTGCCAATGAATGGGCATATGATTGGGGTGCATTTCGTGCAAATTTCCGCCACATGGGTCATGTACATTCGACTTCATCTGGATCTATGGGTACATCCCCAACATTCGGCTTGGTAGTATAGATCATCTATACAATGGCTGATTCTCTCAGAGACTGGATGCCTTTCTCTAGAGTAGTCCACTTGGCCGAACGACTCATAACATCATCCTTGTATGGAAACCTATCTTTCACAGCTGCCAAGAGCCGTTTCCAAAGGCTCAGGGACTTTTTCTCTCTTGCAATGGCTTTGTCAATTCCCCCTTCCCTGGCAAGTGATCCCAGCTGTTTGGCTTCCCTACCTTCTAGTTCATGACCGTCGGCCCCATTGTCCCAGCATCGGAGCAGCCAGGTGATGATGTGCTCCCCTGGCTGACGGGTAAAGTCTTTTCGCATATTCCGTACCTCAGTTGAGGTCCGTGATCGGGAAGTCACCTCTTCCTTTTCTTCTTCTTCTTCATCATGTGGTAATAACTCCTGGTCAGATGCTGTCCCAGGTGGTGACATTTCTTTGTCTTGTTTCATCTTTCCTGCCTCTTCTTTGTTTTTCCTCTTGCGTACAGGGGCAACCGATATTGGTATGAGTTGGTTCTCTGGTTTAGCTGCGGTGATTATTACTGTGGTTTGGGTAGCCACTGTACTTGTCACTGGGGTTTGAGTCGTGGCTGTACATGTCGCTGGTGGTGGTGTAGCTGCTGTACTTGGAGCTGGATTAACTGGGCTGTCCATTACTCCACCCTCAGATCCAGAGATGTTTTTTTCCTTTTGAAGTTGCTGGACAGTGTTAAACAAGGCTCTGTAAGCGTAGGCCAAGCCCCAGCATGTTGCCATGATTTGTCCATCTCTGGTGTGACCAGAATGACCACACACCTCCTTTAAATGTTTTACTAATTTTTCTGGGTTTTGCATTTGTTCATTGGTGAAGTTCCAAAGCACTGGAGGAGCACACTGGCCGAGATACTTGCCCATACTATCCCGCACACCCTGCCACTCATGACTGTCCAGCCTTGGGGAAAATCTCTCGGCCATCCTGGATTGTGGTCTAACCCCAGACATGGCCCACACCCCACTCTGCTTAACTCTCCGGACCAGACTAAATAGTTGTGAGTACAACATATTCAGTATGTGTGCCAACATGATAATTCCCGTCACCACCAGCAGGCAGATCTCAAGGGTATCTAAAGGCCATTCAAAACCTTCAGAATTCTCAAACAGTGTTGTAAACGGCCTGGTGGGGGCGCTGGGAGCGCAAAAAAATGTCTCCTTCACAGGCTGACTACCCGAGGAGGTGAAAAAAGACGTGTAATTGCTAAGAACTTCCATTATATACCTCCCAAAGTACGGAGTCGGTGGCCACACTGGAAACACAAATACATTCTCCCACGAGGACTGTTACGGGCGGGGATGGGGTCCAGACCATTGCTTGTAATTGTCCTTCAAAGTCAGCATCAATTATCCCAGGCAGAACAAAAAGACCCTGAAAGGTGACACTAGAGCATCCCAGTAATAAAGCACTAAATCCATTACCCAACAGACTTTTCAGTGCAAGCGGCACGTTTTGCACTTTGGTATCTGTTATCTTTAATTCTGTTGCTGTGGGGACATCCACTCTGGTACTTCTGGGGGTGAAGGAACAGAGGCGTGCCAGACCCATCTCGTTGGCGAATTGGGATTTTGTGGGGCAGAGACTTCTTGTATCTGCCCGCTGCTCCGCGATGCGCTCCACCTCCCGTTTCCCGAAACTGGAACTGGTTCCCTTTTGATGTTGCACTTTGACCGGCAGTGCTTAAAACAGTGACGCCCCCTTTTGCAACGTGGACAAGGATTCAGGTCACTCTCTTGGCTCACCTGGGGGCAGTAATGCTTGAAGTGGCCAGGTTTTCCACGCTTAAAACACTACCGCTGTGTAGTTTGCAGACCTGCCGCTAAATGCCCCACTAGATTTTTGTTAACATGGTCTATTGAGCCAATACGCTTGCATGCTTCAATCATATCTATCAATGTAGGATTTTTTAGCATTCGCAACACCTTCTGACAGTCTGGGTTTGCATTCTCTATTACTATTTTCAATAGTAAGGCATCTTTGGCAGCATCATTCTCCACTTGCTTATCGACAGCCATCTCCAAACGATCTATAAATTGCATATGCGGCTCGTCTTTTGCCTGTCTGATACCCGTGAATGCCTTTACGGATTTCCCGACATCCGGCACTTTAAGCATTGCCTTAAGCGCTAGTTCTGCCGACTGGCGTAAATTCTCTGGGGCTAGCCGAGCTTGCAGCTGTGGCTTGTTAACAGGAGCATCCCCCATTAATTGCGCGATTCCAGCCCTCAAGAGGGGGTCCCCCGGATTCCAACCGAGATTATCAATCGCTACTATGTCACATCACTCCCGCCAAAATGACAAAAATACTGCTTTCTGGGTGGGGGTGAGCAGCATTTCGGCAAGGGCTTTGATATCAAATGGACTCATAAGCTCGCCCTGTAACGCAGTCTGTAAAAGGCTCCTAGTATATGGCGAGGCTAGCCCATACTGCAATACAGTCTTTCTCAGTTCTTTAATCAGTTCCCATCTCATCAATTCACACTCATTAGGACAATTATTTTGCGTTATCACAGGAAATGCCATATCAAAATGCTCCCTGTTTGCCACAGCATCATGTTGCAATTTTTGCCAGCGTTTACGAGGGTCGTAATCTTCTCCACACCAAACGGCTATGGGGAGTACCGAATGGGGGGTGTGTGCGGTGGGGGGATTTGCCGGCGGGGGAGTCACGGCGGGGAGGCTAGTGGTAGGGAAGGTTATTGGGAGGGTTGTGGTGGGGGGGGTCACTGCCAGGGGGTTCGCTGTCTGGGGGGTGCAGTGGAGGGGGTCGACGCCATGTCTGCTAGTGGTGGCGCAGACGGCACCACCGGTGCCAGAAGGGCAGCAGTACTCGGCTTGTTAACAACTCTGCCCTGCGATGGGCTCTGCAGCTTGCTAAGAGCCACATAGAGTAAGCGCCATGTTTTTATCAGCTGAAAAGCGATCTCATCCCCCCTGGATGCAGCCTCCCAAAGAGTCTCTTTAGCCAAGTCCTACTGCTCCAGCTGAAGCGCCGTCTGAGAATCGACAACAAATCCCCACCCCTTAAGCCATGCAAGCAGTGCATGAATAACCTTTTCATTGTATGTAATGCCCTGTTGCTTTAAAACATACATTAGCAAAGAAACAGTAGTCTTTTCTTCTGCAGACATCTGTGATCCCATCTTCCTGACTGCTCACCTTTTTCAAAGGTGCGTATTCTCCCGGGAGTACATCTCTCTTGTCTGCTGTCTTAACTTGTTAGGTCAGCTTCTCCACCGGGGCTCTTCATCTGCCTTTAAAGTCCCTGTTCGGACGCAATTTCTGGAGAATAAGGCACAGACCTCGTTTCTGGTTACAAACAAAATCATTTATTATCTGAAGGCCCAGGGTTGATATAGGCTGTGTGAAGTGCCCGTGTGTATGAGCGGCTAATACAATTGGTTAGCTATCACCACCCATGTGGGTATTTTGGCTTCTTCATTGGTAGATATCTTGCTCACTGGTTGCCTTGATTGGATGTCTGCTTCTCGCTTCTTTCTTCCTTCTTATCTTTCCTACCTTTCCCTGCAATACTCCCAAAACTTTCCCAGTAACATTCCTCTGCTATCTCAAAGCTTTCCCAGCAGCTAGTCTAGCGCAGCAATCCATCACATCATGGTCCTTTACACCCACAAGCTCCTCCTCATGGAAGTAGTGAAGAGGAAGAATTTAGTCCAGTGGCTAAAAGAACTAGAGGGATGTCATGGGTTCAGCAGTAGCAGTCATTTTTTCTCCATCTTGGTAGCTGGTGCAGCTCTGTGTTTGCAACACAGAGGGAACAGCGCTGATAGCACCAGTGTTTTCAGTTAATGCTTGGTAATGCTTTGGTCTGACCAAGGACTTTCTGAGTCTCATGCTCTGCCAGGGAGGAGGGGAAGCCGGGAGGAAGCAGAGACAGGACACCTGACCCAAACTGACCAAAGAGGTATTCCATGGAAAAACTGGGGGCAGGAACCCGGAAGAGTTCTCGGCTCTGTTGTCGGGTGGTGAGCAGTTATATCCTCTTCCCTTGTATTTCCCTGGTCATTATTTTCATTGGCAGTAGCAGTAGTGATTTGTATTATACCTTAGTTACTGGACTGTTATTATCTCAACCCGTGGGAGTTACATTCTTTTGATTCTTCTCCCCATTCCCCCCCCTCCCGGAGTGGGGGGGAAGGAGAAGGGAGGAGTGAGTGAACATGCTGCGTGATTTATAGCTTAAACCACGACAGTTCTTTTTGGCGCCCAAGATGGGGCACGAAGGGTTGAGGAAACAATATGATTAATAGCCACTCATCACAATGCTGATTTATTGGCTCTCAAAGTTGTTGGTCTGGTTCTCACGGGTTCAGCATGTGGTACTTTACTTACAGCTGGTATTTTTAATCTTAACATTTTTCAGATATGGGTTTTGGGTTAAGGTTCTTGTTACATTGTACTTTATTGCACTGATTTTTAATACAATAGACTCAGTGATCATGAAACTGACCCGGCTTTTGTTCCCAGTGTGGTCACCAACTCTATACTTTGGGAGGTATATAGTAGAAGTGTTTAGCAATTACACATCTCTTTTCACCTCCGGAACCTGAAAGAGCTCTCGGCTCGGTCGGGCTTGGTGAGCAGTTGTATCCTCTTCCCTTGTATTTCATTATTATGTCATTATTATAATATGTCATTATTATTATTGATGGTAGCAGTAGTGATTTGTGTTATACCTTAGTTACTGGACTGTTCTTATCTCAACCTGTGGGAGTTACATTCTTTTGATTCTTCTCCCCTTCCCCCCCCCGGAGTGGGGGGAAGAAGGAGGGAGGAGTGAGTGAACAGGCTGCGTGATTTATAGCTAAAACCATGACAAGGGAAGAATGAGAATGGTGCAGCTTTTCAAGCACCTCTCCAAGAAGCAGTAGGGAACGAGGGTTCAATAATTGTTCAAGTTCCATTTTCAATTACCAATTTAAAATCATGGAAGGAAATCGCAGGAGTATAGAGAGAGGATCTTGAAAGGGTAGCTAAAGCCGTGGAAACTATTATTAGAACTCATTATCCTGATTGGAGTGATTTACAAGTAATTCTGGACACATTATTAGATGATACTGAAAAGAAAATGGTATTAAATGTTGCTAAAAAACAAGTAGAAGGGGCTCATGCAAATGGAGAACTACAAGGATCGGTGGAACAAAATTTCCCTTCTACCAATCCTGAATGGGATCCAAATCTACCAGGCCCAAGGGGAACGTTACCTAGGTATCAACGATGGATTTTATTTGGGATAAGACTTGGAATGCCAAAAGCTTTAAATTGGTCCAAAAGTTATGAAGTAAGACAGGAACCAAATGAATCCCCCTCGGCTTTTATGGAAAGTCGTAAAGTGACAGCTAGGAAATACACTAATTTGGATCCAGAAAAAACAGAGGAGGCAGCACAACTTGCTTTTTTATTTATGGGACAATCAGCCTCAGATATTAGAAAGAAACTTCAGAAATTGGAAGGACCTGAATCTAGGGACCTAGGTAAAATGCTGGAAATAGCATGGACTGTGTATAATAACAGAGAAAAAGAAAAGGAATTGAGACAGGTGCGAAGAGACAGCAAATTACTGGCTGTTCTAGCTCAAAATGGCAGAAGAGAAAAGGGGAGAGGGAAAGAACGAGGAATAAACAATGATAGAGGGAGAAAGAACCCAAACTCTCGACTGGCAAACGATCAATGTGCTATTTGTAAAGAACGAGGGCACTGGAAAAGGGAATGCCCGAGAAAAGGAAAATTAGATCCAACCCTCCAGGCAATCAAATTAATGACTTTAGATGAAGAATCCTGAAGGGGACCGGGGGAGTCAACCCTAGCTGAATCCCTGGTTACATTAAGGCTAGGGAATGAAGAGATAGAATTTTTAGTAGATATGGGGGCAACTTATTCGGTTTTAAATGTTTGTAAAGGGGGGTATGGAAATAAAACAATAAACGTTGTTGGTGCGACAGGGCAAGCAGAAAATAGGCCATTTTTGAAATCCCTGAAATTAAAATAGGGAAAACAATGGGTAACTCATCAATTTTTATATATGCCAGAGTGTCCGATACCTTTATTGGGATGGGATTTGTTGAGCAAATTAGATGCTCAAATAACTTTTAAGGACAGGGAAATTAAATTGTTGATACCAGAATCAAAGGCCATAGAGGCTAGAACCTTTATGTTCCAGGAAACTCCAAAGGAGGAACAGATTCCAGAGGAGGTGGAAAATGCTGTAATCCCTTTGGTCTGGGCCAGTGGAGTTCCAGGACGGTCTAAATTGGCAGAACCAGTAAAAATGACTCTGAAATCTGGAGCCAACTGGTAAGACAAAACCAATATCCTGTTAAATGGGAAGCTCGGAAAGGATTAGAGGAATTAATAACAAAATTTTTGGAATATGGGCTTTTGGTAGAATGCGAATCAGAGTACAATACTACTATCTTGCTAGTAAGGAAATCTAAAAGTAAAGAATATCGATTGGTTCTGGATCTAAGGGCTGTAAATCAGATTGTACAGGACATACATCCAATAGTAGCTAATCCATATATGCTGCTAACTTCTTTAAAAGAAGAGCATAAATGTTTTACTGTGATGGACCTTAAGGATGCCTTCTTTTGCATACCTCTGGATAAAGAAAGTCAATGCATATTTGCATTTGAGTGGGAAAGTCCCACCACAGGGCGAAAAGTACAATTAACCTGGACTGTACTCCCCCAAGGATTCAAAAATAGGCCCACAATATTTGGAAACCAATTAGCTAAAGAATTGGAGATTTGGAAGAAACAGGAAGAAGGAAATACTACTGTATTGCAATATGTGGATGATATCTTAATTGCTGCGGAAAGTAGACAGGAATGTCTTAAAACAACCATCAATCTGTTGAACTTTTTGGGTCAAGGAGGGTACCGAGTCTCCTGAAACAAGGCCCAGATTAGAAAAGAAACAGTGATTTACTTGGGATTTGAAATATCCCAAGTACAGAGACAACTTTGAAGTGAGAGGAAGGAAGCAATTTGCCAAATTCCTGAACCCAGTAGCCCCAAAGACTTAAGGGCTTTCTTGGGAATTATTGGGTGGTGTAGACTTTGGATCATGAATTATGGACTGTATGTAAGGCTATTATACGAAGCCTTGAAAGAATCCAAAGACAGGTACTTAGTCTAGACACCTCATTGTCAAGCTGCATTTAAAGAACTCAAAAGGGTACTGATGATGGCCCCTGCACTAGGCCTGCCTGACCTAACTAAGCTCTTTGAACTTTTTGTGCACAAAAGGCAACACATAGCTCTTGGAGTGTTGGCCCAGCGATTGGGATCCTGGAAGAGACCAGTGGGATACTTTTCCTAACAACTCAACGACGTGAGTAAAGGATGGCCAGGATGCCTGCGTGCAGTGGAGGTGGCAGTCTTGCTTATCCAAGAAGCCCGAAAATTGACTATGGGTCAAAAGATGGTGGTATATGTACCTCACATGGTAATAGCTGTCCTAGAACAAAAGGGGGGGTCATTGGTTATCCCCCAGTAGAATGTTGAAATATCAGGCTGTCCTGGTGGAACAGGGCGACGTAGAATTAAAAACTACGTCAACTGTTAATCCAGCAATGATTTTATCAACAGAAAACTCAACAGAAAATTTAGAACATGACTGTTTATTAACTATTGAACAAGTCTATTCCAGTAGGCCCAATTTAAAAGATGTACCATTGGAAAATCCTGATATAGAACTATTCACAGATGGAAGCAGTTTTGTGAAAGATGGAAAACGAATGGCTGGATATGCGGTTGTCACCACCACAAAGGTGATGGAATCAAGATCTTTGCCTGCAAACACTTCAGCGCAAAAAGCAGAATTGATTGCTCTGAAACAAGCTCTCTGAATAGCTGAAGGACATGAAGTGAACGTTTGGACAGACTCTAAATACGCCTTTGGTGTGATCCACGCTCATGGGGACATTTGGAAGGAAAGAGGATTGTTAACAGCTCAAGGATCATCAATAAAGTACAAAGAGGAAATCCTCCGACTTTTGGAAGGTATCCAAAAACCAAAGGAAGTGGCAGTAATGCATTGCAAAGCTCACCAGTTTGGAGAGACGACTGTGAATATAGGTAACCGATAGGCAGACAAGGATGCAAAGGAGACTGCATCACAAGCTATCCTTGCACTGGTGACAGTAAAACAGGTGAAAATTTTTTATTTTAAACCAAACTATAGCAAATTGGAAGACCAATTAGCAGAACAATTGGAGGCCTCACAAAATGCAGAAGGATGGTGGGTAACGCCAGTAAAACAGGTAATAGTAACCCCACAAGTTATGATTGAGTTAGCAAAAGAAAAGCATGAACAAACACATTGGGGAATAGAATCCATGGTAGAAAGTTTAAAGAAATCAGTATTATGTCCAGGAATGACAGGAATAATTAAATCAATAGTAGTTAAATATCCACTCTGTCGCAAAAACAATCCTCAACATTTGAGAAAACCACCATTAGGAATAACAAGACAAGGAAATGTTCCTGGAGATCACTGGCAGATTGAATTTTCTGAGTTACCTAGACAGAATGGATATAGATATTTATTGGTATTGATTGATACTTTTTCAGGGTGGCCAGAAGCTTTCCCTTGCAGCATCAACAAAGCTAGAGAAGTGGTTAAAATATTGAGGGAAATAATACCAAGATTTGGAGTACCTATAGGAATGTCCTCTGATAGGGGACCTCACTTTGTGGCAGATGTAATTCAAAAAATTAGTAAAATCTTTGGAATTAAATGGGGCCTACATACCAAGGACTGCATACCAAGTCTGACCAAGGACTTTCTGAGCCTCATGCTCTGCCAGGGAGGAGGGGAAGCCGGGAGGAAGCAGAGACAGGACACCTGACCCAAACTGACCAAAGAGGTCATTCCGTACCACAGCACGTCACGTCCAGGATGTGAAAACTAGGGACCCGGAAGTTTTGGGGTTCACTGTTTGGTTGGGCTGGGTATCGGTGGTGAGCAGTTGTATTCTCTTCCCTTGTTGTTTCCCTTATCATTATTATTATTGGTGATAGCAGTAGTGGTTTGTGTTTTACCTTAGTTACTGGACTGTTCTTATTTCAGCCTGTGGGAGTTGCATTCTTTCAATTCTCCTCCTCATCCTCCCAGGAGTGTGGGGGAAGAAAGAGGGGGTAGTGAGTGAGCAAACTGTGTGAGAGGCTTAAACCATGACAGTTCTTTTTGGCGCCCAACGTGGGGCTTGAAGGGTTGAGATAACGACAGGATTAATAGTCACTCGTCACAATGCTGATTTATTGGCTCTCAAAGTTGTTGCTCTTGATTCTCTTGAGTTCATGGTTTCAGCCTGGGGTACCTTACTTCCCACTGCTATTTGCTGCCTTAGTGTTTATCAGCTGGGGGGCTTGGGCTAAAGTTCTTGTTTCATTGTACTTTATGGTAATGATTTGTAATATGGGTGGGCTCCGGAAGCAGGGGGGGACGGACGTGGCCATGGACTTGTACCTGGCTGCCCATCTGTTCTTCACCAACCTGGCCCTCGTCCTTGCCTCCGTCCTCGTGAGGCTGTGGGGAGCCGAAGGGGAGCAGCCCTGGGAGCCCCCAGCAGCCAAAACGGCCCAGGAGCATGGCCCTGGGGACCAGGAGGCCAGGAAGGAGGAGGCAGAGGAGCTGAGCCCTGACGCCGAGCCCAGCGGCTGCCGAGCAGTGGGAGGGGGCGGTGGAGGAGCTGAGCCCCATGGCCAAGCTCAGCCCCGCAGTGGCTGAGAGAATTCCCCAGCAGCCACCTGCCGAGACTTGCAAGCCCGAGCCCCAGAAGGATGCAGGAGACCACACAGTGTTATAAATTGAGACCATAAATGATCAAAATCAATTAGAATTTATTGATTATAGTAAGCAGAATATGAGCAAATACAGCTCTGGGCGACAGAGGAGTCCCCGCTCCACCAACTGCCACAATTTCAGTTCTCCCTTCAGTCCTTTTTTATAGGCTTATTAGTTTCGCTTCTGACGTGGCCGTGTAGTATTTTGCGCATGCTCAGGCTGTTGCTAAGGGGTCTTTCTCTATCTCCTGGTGGTCGCCGAGACTGAAATCAGACATCTTCCCCAGTTTCTGAGTACTCTCTTCTTCCTTGTATGGTTGTTCTTGTAATTCCAGGAGCTGCTTTTGCTGGCAACAATAGATTACTTGTGCAAACATATTCTGCAGTATACATTCTCTATCTGTCACAAAACATGTGCTTTGGCAGTTTGGGCGTATACATTCTCTATCTGTCACAAAACATGTGCCTTGGCAGTTTGGGCGTATACATTCAGAACATCTTGTTTGATAAACAACCTTAACTTTTTACAACAGCACTTCCCAGTAAGGCAAGGAAGATCTGGACTCAGATAAAGAGAAGCTGGTGGCGAGAGAGCGAGCAAGCGCAGCAGCTACACCAGCCCCGGGGACAAGTACGGCAGAAACATGTGAGAGTTCCGACAGTTTTGAATGGCCTTTAATACTCTTGAGACCTGCCTGCTGATTGTGATGGGGATCACCATGTTGGCATGCATACAAAGTGTGTTTTACCCACAACCATTTCATCTGGTCCCGATAGTTAAGCAGAGTGGGGTGTGGGCCTAGTCTGGGGTTAGACGACGATGTAGAAGAACCAAGAGATTTTCCCCAAGGCTGGACAGTGATGAATGGCTGTGTCTGTGGGAGAGTATGGGCGACTATCTAGTCCACTGGGCCCCTCCAGTTCTTTGGAAGCGTCAAAGACGGAAGGCAGCTGTATGGAGTCCCCAGTGACAAGCTGTTGAAACTGCTGAAGGGGAGAGTGAATTATTTTGAGCCTGGTGGGCCCATGACACTTCAGGCCATCAGGGCAGAGATGCCACATAGAGATGGACTCATGATCGAGGGGTGGACTTAGCAATGGACACTATTGCCCAGGTTATTCACGAGTGTGAGCACTGCACACAGCCTCTCCTGCTCTGAAAGACTGTTACAAAAGATGGAGCCCAATATCATGGACTGGATGGACTCAGCAGCTCTATAGGGATTGGTCCATGCACTAAGGGATGATCTCTCTCTCCCTTTCTGTATGTGCATCCATACATATACATGTGATGGTATATTGAAAATATGGGATCTGAGCATGACGTGAATGGTATGGAATAATGGGTGGATACTGTCATGGGTTCAGCAGTAGCAGTCATTTTTCTCCTTGGTCCGTGGGATTGGTGAGATATACCCTCTTCAGAAATATCCTTTACTGTATCTGTTAGATTCTCTATATATTCCTATATTAATAAACTAGTTCAGAGTTCTCTATTTTTCTCCCGTTTTCTCTCACCTGGAATCCTCGAAATCTGGAACACACTGAATCACTAAAGTTGGTAAATAGAAGATAAGAGGGTCAGAAAAAATGGGGGTGCAAGAAAGAAAGAAAGAAAAGAAGGAATTTCTTTTTCTATCTTTAAGCAAAATGTGCAGCCATTTCATTTCCACTGAGGTGTTCCTCTTGACTCTTCACTCTTTCATAGAAATTCTTTACTGGTTTTATCTTATATCTCCATCTCTGCTTGGCATTGTTCTTGATTAAATGCTAGATTTATAAACTACAAATGAAATGTTTCACTAGTGCAGAAAGTTATACTTTGAATGTCGTTGAAGTTAAGACCTTTTCAGGTTGCGTACTTAAGCCTCTTCCCTTCTTACAACAACATTCCCTGATTTTGGGGAATCCTTGACTGTGTGTGCCTCCTTGTCACCAAATAAAAAAAAAATTTAAAAATGGCAGCAGTGCAGAAGGCCCTAGATAGATCAAACGTAACCACATATTCTTGTTTGTAGGTTTTTTTGCCTGTATCTTTGAAAAGCAAATTGCAGCCAGAAGCTTCCAGGGTTCAAGCTGAGAAGGGTAGGTTCTATTTCCTTTTAAAATGTTCTCCTTGGAAGTACCCCTACAAACAAGTAATTTTTATTTTTACTATTTTTGACAGCTGTGTGGAAAGGAATTTAACAGAATGCACAATTTAATGGGACACATGCACTTGCACTCAGACAGTAAGCCTTTCAAGTGCCTCTACTGTCCCAGCAAATTCACTTTGAAGGGGAACCTGAGACAAGGGGGGGTATAAAATTACAAAATGAAATATATAAACCTTTAGAATCAATTTCAACTAATGTTAAGTTTGATGGCTTTGTAACAGTAGTAATTGAAAATTACTGAGATGCATGATATACAGAGAAAAAAATACAAAGTACAGCTAGAGAACATACTGAGAATTCTTGTATAAGATAAACTGTTGTAGTTGACGTAGTTTAGGCCTTTATGACCTTAGTACAAAATGAGTGTAAGAAAAACAGGCTAGAAGAACAGGACATAAAGATAAGGAGTATCTGGAATGGCAGGGGCCCAGGATAGGCTGCAGTTAAACTAACTGATAAGCAGGAGGATGGGATGATTATTATGTCTGTGGTGTTAACGAACCGATTAAGCTGGTATAAGCATCTACTGCGCGTGCTTCAAAGGCTGCCAGCAGTGATGAAGATTGTTGGAAGAAGTAAACGACCCTCAGAGACCACCACCACATTTTTGTACGCATGCGGGGAACTTTCTGGAAAATGAGATAATCCATACGTAGCCTCATGAATATGTATGTATGTATGCCTGGCAGCTATATAAGGACTACTTGTGTAGCAATACGGGAACGCACATTAGGAGGAGCTATCCCGTATCTCCTGGCGCCACAATAAAGAATACCTGCTTGTCAACTTGAAAACATTGTTGGCATGTTTGTTCCTGGAGTTTTCTCCGAATCAAACCTAACCAGGCACATGAAAGTCAAACACAGCATCATGGAAAGAGGATTTAATTCTCAAGGTAATATTTTTCAGTTATTCTCTGAGAGTTTTGAAGGGAAATATCAGTAAACCCAAATGGACTTTGTACTACAGATCTATGATCTCATACCATAGATCCAATGCAATTGGAAAAGATTAAATCCCATAAGTCTGGGAGGTTGATATTAACTATTTATATTACTCCAGTGCTATAGTTCAGAGATCCCTACGGCAGTGACCCTTGTCTCAGAGACCTTTCAGACTATATAACTTATGATACAGAGGTACAGACTGAGATGGAGTAGTAGATGGAGACAAAATGTTACAGTACTTTCCACAAAGGAAATAATTTTAGTGCACTAAGTTGCTGTTTTCAATTGTTAGGGAAAATATAGTCAGTAATGTTAGGGCAGAGGGTTTATCAAGCCATACCAAACACTCTTGTACTTAAGCCCAGGGTGTCCATTACTGTGAGGAAGGTGCAATATCCACATCACCACAAAGTTTCTCTCAGTATGTGGGTACCCCTGAGACACGAAAGGGAGTGAACTGGTGGAGACCCAGCCTTAGTGAGACTGTGGAACATGCAGTTGGCCAGGGGAATGATTAGAGGATGTGGCTGACATTGCCTTGATCTTCCTGACTGAGGGTGTAGTTCCAATATTTTTTAATAACCTTGACAGTTTTGGGGGGGGGATTCCCAGTTGCTGACAGACTGCAGCCTAGCAGCCATGAAGAAGCAGTCATTTTTTCCCAGATACACCTGGTTAGGAGTTGTTTTTTTCTCTCATGTTTTAGGTACATCCCCATGGTTTTAAACACAGGGATAAATCATAAATATATTCAAACCTGACAAGGAAAAATCTAGAAGATTTCATGGATCTTGTTCACTGCTTATTAGATTCTGGTCTGGAATGGGAATGTGAAGCTCAGTTTACAAAGATTTACTAAGCGCAGTTTACAAAGAAGCATGTGGACAGGAGAAGATGCTCCTCCCTCATCTCAAAGTATATGGAATTTTGACCACTCAGGGTATCCTGCAAAGCATTTCCTACCTCCTGCCCACCACGTGAAATTCCTAAAATCAACCTCATGTGTACACACATGCAAATGCTATCTTGTCATGGTTTAAGCCAGCTGTAACTCAAGCAGTTCGCTCACTCACTCCCTCCTCTTTCTTCCCCCGCACTACCGGGGGGATGAGGAGGAGAATCGAAAGAATGTAACTCCTATGGGTTCAGATAAGAACAGTCCAGTAACTAAGGCATAACACAAACCACTACTGCTACCACCAATAATAATAATGACAAGGGAAACAAGGGAAGTGAATACAACTGCTCACCCCCCCACAACCAATATCCAGCCCAACCCAGCAGTGAACCCATTCTTCCGGGTCCCTGCCCCTAGTTTTTACATCCTGGGCATGATGTGCTGAGGTATGGAATACCTCTTTGGACAGTCTGGGTCAGGTGTCCTGTCTCTGCTTCCTCCTGGCTTCCCCTCCTCCCTGGCAGAGCACGAGGCTCAGAAAGTCCTTGGTCAGACCAAACATTTGAGCAGTAACTAAGAACATCGATGTTATCAGTGCTGTTCCCAGGCCAAAAGTCAAAAACACAGAGCTGCACCAGCTACTAAGAAGGAGAAAAAATGACTGCTACTACTGAACCCATGACATATCTAAAGTGGAGGATTGAGGGGAGATGATTGTTTTGAGAACTTCAGTGCTCTAGAGATTTTGTTTGATAAGATTTTCTGGATAAATAAATGCTCTGTGGGTGAGATTTTTTGGTGTTCCTCAAATTCGTGCTTTAGGGCAGCTTGGAACATATGGAAAAGACATACTCTAATGACATCTGGGATAAAATTTACAAAGAGCCTAACAGATAGCATAAATGGTTCTTTTTCCCCTGTAAATCTCCTACAGCACTATGCTATCTTCACAATTACCTGTAAGAAGACAGCCTAAGTGCTTTTCAGTGTACAGAATATCCTGGCTTCAGTAGTAGTAGTCATTTTTCTCTTTAGCAGCTGGTGCAGTGCTGTGGTTTTGACTTTCAGCCTGGGAACAATGCTGATTGCCATGGGTTCAGCAGCAGCAGTCATTTTTCTCCTTGGTAGCTGGTGCAGCGCTGTGGTTTTGACTTTCGGCCTGGGAACAGCACTGATAACACTGATGTTTCGGTTACTGCTTAGTAATGTTTTGGTCTGACCAAGGACTTTCTGAGTCTCATGTTCTGCCAGGGAGGAGGGGAAGCCAAGAGGAAGCAAAAGACACCTGACCCAAACTAGCCAAAGGGTTATTCCATACCACAGCACGTCATGCCCAGTATATAGACTGGGGGGAGCTACTCAGAAGGGCTTGATTGCTGCTTGGGTCGGGCTGGATATTGGTCGGCGGGTGGTGAGCGGTTGTATTTTCTTCCCTTGTTATTTCCCTTATCGTTATTATTATTGATGGTAGCAGTAGTGGTTTTGTTTTATACCTTAGTTACTGCACTGTTCTTATCTCAACTCATGAGACTTACATTCTTTCAATTCTCCTCCTCATCCCTCCGCGAGCAGGGGGATGATGGGGGGGGTGTGGGGGGGAAGTGAGCGAGCAGTTGCATGGTTGAGTTACTGGCTAGGCTTACACCACAACGTGGGGCACAAAGGTTGAGATAATGACAGATCTGACCAGAGTGTGTCTAATCGTATTTGTGATAAGCATTTATTGTTTTGGATTAATAGTCACTCATCACAATGCTGATTTATTGGCTCTCAAAGTTGTTACTCTTGATCTCAGAGTTTCAGCATGTTGTGCCTTATTTACAGACTGCATTTGCTGTTTTAGTGTTTATTGGCTGGGGGGCATGGGTTAAGGTTCTTGTTTCGCTGTGCTTTATGGTAATGACTTGTAATATAATAGAATCATTGATTATGAAACTGATCTGGCTTGCGTTCCCAGTGTGGTCATCACCTCTATACTTTGGGAGGCATATAAGGGAATTTTTTAGCAATTACAAGTCGTTCTTTTTCCTTTTCTTGGGGGGTCAACCTATGGAGAATATATTCCCTCCCACTCTCTGCTCCCACACCTGTCTATTTACAGTGGAAGTAGATTCTGGAAGACTTAAAGAACCTGAATATCATTTCAATACCCTTGAAAGCACCCTGCTCCTCTTACTGGGAACAAGCTTGCTGCTGCATATGCTCTTTATGTACTGCCTACAGCGTGACGGACCTGAGAATGCACAATCTCGTCCCATCGTGGAAGCTAAGCAGGGTCTGACTTGGGTTTTGTCAAGGGTTAAATGACGATATAGGAGGACCTTGCACTTCACTTTGTTGAACTTCATAATGTTGGCATCAGCCCACCTCACAAGCGTGTCAAGGTCCCTCTGGATGGCATTCCTTCCCTCCAGCGTATCAACCCAACCACACAGCTTGGTGTCATCGGCAAACTTGCTGAGGGCGCACTCAATCCCACTGTCCATGTCACCCACAAAGATGTTGAACAAGACCATTCCCAACACCAGTACCTGAGGGGCACCACTTGTTACTGGTCTCCAGCTGGACACTGAGCCGTTGACCACAACTCTTTGAGTGTGGCCATCCAGCCAGTTTTTTATCCACGGATGGGTCCACCTATCGAATTTATGTCTGTCCAATTTAGAGACAAGGATGTCATGCGGGACAGTGTCGAACACTTTGCACAAGTCCAGGTAGATGACATCAACTGCCCTACCCCTATTCATCAGTTCCGTAGCCCCATCCTAGAAGGCCACCAAATTGGTAAGGCATGATTTCCCCTTAGTGAAGCCATGCTGGATGTCACCAACAACCTCGTTGTTTTTCATGTACCCAAGCATGCCTTCCAGGAGAATATGCTCCAAGATTTTGCCAAGATTTTTATTGCATTAAAAGGCTAAAATGAGTATGGGTATTTCTCCCCACATGACCAGCATGACCTCTCAAAATTCACACCGCCTGTGCCAAAGCCTTATCTGCCTAAATTAACATAAGTAAAGGGAATTTGGCAGGCATTTTGTAAAATGATAATGAGTATGCATATAATGAAGATTAAGCTATAAGCTGTCTCTTCTCAGTGTGTGTGAAAGGCAGAGTGATCCCCCAAGAACCCAGTACTGTAATAAAGTAATGTCAGCTTTCTAACCTGCTATTCTGATTAGAAAATTAATTTCCTGGATTTTGGTGACAGTATCCCATTCACAGCCAAGTCAGGACAAACAAAACATTATGCTGTTCACCTGATGAGAGAGCTAGGAATAAAAGTGAAGTGAACCTACTGTCCTGGTTTCATCTGGGATAGAGTTACTTTTCTTCCTATTAGATGGTACAGTGCTTTATTTTGGCTTTAGCCTGAGAAAAGTGGTAATAACACAACGATGGTTTAGTTGTTGCTCAGTAGCACCCTGATCAAGGACTTTTCATTCTCTCATGCTCTGCCAGGGAAGAGGGGCACAAGAAGCCAGGAGGGAGCAGCGACAGGATGCCTGACCCAAACTAGACAAAGGGGTAATCCATACCATAGAATGTCAGACTCAGTATATAAACTGTCCCTCAGGGGTTTGTGTTGAAACCAATCTTGCTCAACATCATTGTTAGCAACATGGACAGTGGGATTGAATGCACGCTCAGCAAGTTTGCCAATGACACTAAGCTATGTGGTTCAGTTGACATGCTGGAGGGAAATGATGCTATCCAGAGGGTCCTTGACACACTTGAGAGGTGGGCTGATGCCAACTTCATGAAGTTCAACAAAGCTAAGTGCAAGGTCCTACACCTGGGTAAGGGCAATCCCAGGCACAGCTACAGGTTGGGCAGAGAAGTGATTCAGAGCAGCCCTGTGGAGAAGGACATGGGGGGTGTTGGTCAATGAGAAACAGAACATGAGCCAGCATTGTGTGCTAGTAGCCCAGAAAGCCAACCATATCTTGGGCTGCCTCAAAAGGAGAGTGACCACCAGGTCAAAGGAGATTATCCTGCCACTGTCCCACATGACATCCACATGTCTCTAAATTGCAGAGACATCAATTTGATAGGTGGATCACTCGGTGGATAAAGAACTGGCTGGATGGCCTCATGCAAAGAGTAGTGCTCAATGGCTCAATGTCCAGCTGGAGACCAGTAACGAGTGGTGTCCATGAGGGATCGGTGTTGGGACCGGTCTTGTTCAACACCTTTGTTGGTGACATGGAAAGTGGGATTGAGTGTGCCCTCAGCAAGTTTGCCGATGATACCAAGCTGAACGATATGGTTGGTACGTTGGAGGGAAGGAATGCCATCCAGAGGGACCTTGACACTCTTGTGAGGTGGGCTGATGCCAACCTGATGAAGTTTAACCATGACAAGTGCAAGGTCCTACACCTGGGTGGGAGCAATCCCAGGCACAGCTACAGGTTGGGCAGAGAAGAGATTGAGAGCAGCCCTGCAGAGAAGGACTTGGGGGTGTTGGTCGATGAGAAAATGAACATGAGCCGCCAGTGTGCGCCCGCAGCCCAGAAAGCCAACCATATCCTGGGCTGCATCAAAAGGAGTGTGACCAGCAGGTCGAGGGAGGTGATCCTGCCCCTCTACTCTGCTCTTGTGAGACCTCACTTGGAGTACTGTGTGCACTTCTGGTGTCCTCAACATAAAAAAGACATGGAACTGTTGGAACAAGTCCAAAGGAGGGCCATGAGGATGATCAGGGGACTGGAGCACCTCCCATATGAAGATAGGCTGAGAAAGTTGGGGCTATTCAGCCTGGAGAAGAGAAGGCTGTGTGGAGACCTCATAGCAGCCTTCCAGTATCTGAAGGGGGCTATAGGGATGCTGGGGGGGACTCTTCATGAGGGACTGTAGTGATAGGTGTTGTGGTTTAAGCTGTAAATCATGCAGTTTGCTCACTTACTCCCCCTTCTTTCTTCCCCCCAACTTCAATGGGGGAGGGGGAATGCGGAGGACAATCGAAAGAATGTAACTCACATGGGTTGAGATACGAACAGTCCAGTAACTAAGGTGCAAAAAAATCACCACAGATACCACAAATAATAATAATGACCAGGGAAAAACAAGGGAAGAGAATACAACTGCTCAGCACCCAATGACCGAGCCATGAAGTGAACTCTTCCGTGTTCCTGCCCCGAGTTTTCCACCCAGGGCATGACGTGCTGTGGTATGGAATAACCTCTTTGGTCAGTTTGGGTCAGGTGTCCTGTCTCTGCTTCCTCCCGGCTTCCCCACCTCCCTGGCAGAGCATGAGACTCAGGAAGTCCTTGGTCAAACCAAACATTCTAGGCTGCAACTAAAAAAATCTGTGTTCGCAGTGCTGTTCCCAGGCCGAAAGTCAAAAACACAGCGCTGCACCAGCTACTAAGAAGGAGAAAAATGACTGCTGCTGCTGAACCCAGGACAGTATCCCCGCCTTATTCCATACCATTCACGGCATGCTCAGATCCCTTATTTTTAATATACCATCACATGTATATATATACATACACACACACAGAGGGAGAGAAATCATCCCTTAGTGCATGGACCAATCCCTATAAAGCTGCTGAGTCCATTCGGTCCATGATGTCACACTCCACCTCTTGCAACAGTCTTTTAGAGCAGGGGAGGACACGTGCAGTGTTGGTTCATCGCCTGCTGATGCTGATCGTTCCTTTACTGCAAAACTCGTCCGGTTTCATTAAAGTTCATTCTTTGTTGGGATGATGGTCAGAGGGCCAGTCGCTGATGACTTGAAGACATCTAGTTGGTGGGCTATGAAATTATTACATAGCAGGAAGCAGCATGCAATTGAGTTCATTGGCTGTCCCCAAAATTCAAATCCCCTTGAGGTACACATCGGACTTCCCCATCTTCCCGCATTACCCACCAAGTATATCCAGGTCCCTGAGCAAAAGCAATCCCACGAGTGGGTTTGCCTTCACTTTAAACAGGAATAACCCAGACTGTCTTCCCCAGCAAATTCTTTATGTGCACCACAGGAATGTTGTCCCCCTCCACAGTATGTAGAAGTTCTGACTGGGCTGGACCAGCTCTGTTGGCAGATCCTCTGGTGTTGACCAGCCATGTGGCCTTTGGTAAATATGTATCCCAGTGTTTGAATGTCCCACCACCCATTGCTCTCAGAGTAGTTTTTAATAACCCATTGTACCGTTTGATTTTCCCAGAGGCTAGTGCATGGTAGGGGATGTGATATACCTATTCAATGCCATGCTCTTTGGCCCAAGTATCTATCAGACTGTTCCGGAAACGAGTCCCATTGTCTGACTCAATTCTCTCTGGTGTGCCATGTTACCACAAAATCTGTTTCTCAAGGCACAGGATAGTGTTTTGGGCAGTGGCGTGGGGCACAGCGTATATTTCCAGCCATCCGGTGGTTGCTTCCACCATGGTAAACACATGGCGCTTGCCTTGGCGAGTTGGTGGGAGTGTGACATAATCTGCCAGGCCTCCCCATATTTGTACTTCAGCCATCGTCCTCCATACCAAAGAGGCTTTAACCATCCAGCTTGCTAAAAAAGTGGTTTAGCCTGGTCCAGACTGGTCCGAGGGCTACTGCATGAACTATATCACGCTAAATTTCATCAAAGGCCTGTTGTTGCTCAGGGCCCCATTTAAAATCATTTTTCTTCCCGGTCACATAATAGAGAGGGTTTACAATCAAAGTGTAATTCGGGATGTGCATCCTCCAGAACCCCACAGCACCCAAGGAAGCTTGTGTTTCTTTCTCATTCACTGGAGGCGAAATTGGTGTCATTAGTTGATCACATCTGTGGGGATCTGGCGGCATCCATCTTGCCATTTTATTCCCCAAAATTGAATCTCCTGTTCAGGTCCCATGACCTTACTCCTTTTTATGGCAAAACCAGCTTTCAGCAGGATTTGGATTATTTTCCTCCCTTTCTCAAAGACTTCTTCTGCTGTATCACCCCACACAATGATGTCATCAATGTATTGCAGGTGTTCTGGAGCTTGCCCCTGTTCCAGTGCAGTCTGGATCAGTCCATGGCAGGTGGTACGGCTGTGTTTCCACCCCTGGGGCAGTCGGTTCCAAGTGTACTGGACGCCCCTCCAAGTAAAAGTGGACTGTGGCCTGCCCTCTGCTGCCAGAGGAATTGAGAAAAAAGCATTGGCAATGTCAATCGTGGCATACCACTTGGCTGCCTTTGACTCCAGTTCATACTGAAGCTCTAGCATGTCTGGTACAGCAGCAGTCAATGATGGGGCAACTTTGTTCAGGCCATGATAGTCTACTGTTAGTCTCTGCTCACTGTTAGACTTTCACACTGATCATATGGGGCTATTAAAGGGTGAGTGTGTCCTACTGATCACTCCTTGACTCTCCAATCTACAGATCAGCATATAGATGGAAATCAGGGAGTCTTGGTTGGTGCGATATTGCTGCCGGTGCACTGTTGTGGTCGCAATTGGCACTTGTTGTTCTTCAACCTCCAGCAACCCCACTACAGAAGGATCCTCTGAGAGACCAGGCAAGGTGGACAGCTGCTCCACTTCCTCTGTCTCCAAAGCAGCAATACAAAAAGCCCATCGGTACCCTTTTGGGTCTTTGAAGTATCCTCTCCTGAGGTAATCTATGCCAAGGAGGCATGGAGCCTCTGGACCAGTCACAATGGGGTGTTTTTGCTATTCCCTCCCAGTCAGGCTGATTTCAGCCTCCAGTACAGCCAACTCTTGGGATCCTCCTGTCACTCCAGAAATAGAAATAGGATCCACCCCTAGACACCTTGATAGTATCAGGGTACACTGTGCACCGGTATCTACTAGAGCCTTATACTTCTATGGGACTGATGTGCCAGGCCATTTGATACACAGTCCAGTAAATCTGATTGTCCCCTACCACCTCCTGCCTGGAGGCAGGGCCCCTCTAATAGTCATCACATTGGTCACTCATATGTTGCTGACAGGAATTATTCCTTATCACAGGAGCTGAGGTAAAATCTGCTCTTCCACTCCATCTGGGAACCTGCTCACCAGAGACTGAAGCCGCAGCCTTCATGGGGTGATCAGACTTGACCTTTGTCCTCCTCTTCAATTCACGCACCCGTTCCTTCAAAATTGAAGTAGGCTTTCCATCCCATTTCATAATATCTTCTCCATGATCCCACAGGTAAAACCATAGGGTCGCCTGTAGTGTATACCTTCTGTATCTTCCCTCTCGAACAGTAGGACGCCTTTTGTTAATAGCTGTGACGTGTGTTGGTACACGTGAGGAGCTAGATAGAACAGATAGATCGTTTCTCAATTGTTTGAGGTCCTGGGACAGTTTTTCCACAGCTGAGATGATGTAAGGGGTGAGATTGTCTTCAAACTCTCAAAGTTTATGAATCATTTCATCCTCTGTTGGTGGTCTTATGTCATTCCAGGTTACTGTTGCCAATGAATGGGCATATGATGAGGGTGCATTCTGTGTAAATTTCGGCCACATAGGTCGTGTACATTCGACTTCATCTGGATCTATGTGTATATCCCCAACATTTGGCTTGATATGGTAGATCATCTCTACAATGTCTGATTCCCTCAGAGACTGGATGACCTTTACTAGAGTAGTCCACTTGACCAAACAACTCATAACATCATCCTTGTATGGAAACCTTTCTTTCATAGCTGCCAAGAGCCGTTTCCAAAGGCTAAGGGACTTTTTCTCTCTTGCAATTGCTTTGTCAATTCCCCCTTCCCTGGCAAGTGATCCCAGCTGTTTGGCTTCCCTACCTTCTAGTTCATGACCACCGGCCCCATTGTCCCAGCATCGGAGCAGCCAGGTGATGATGTGCTCCCCTGGCTGACGGGTAAAGTTTCTTTGCGTATTCCGTAGCTTGGTTGAGGTCCAAGATCGGGAAGTCACCTCTTCTTTTTCATCATGTGATGATGACTCCTGGTCAGATGCTGTCCCAGGTGGTGAGTACATTGTTTCTTCATCTTGCTTTATATTTCTTGCCTCTTTTTTGCTTTTCCTCTTGCGTACAGGGCAACCGATATTGGCACGAATTTATCCTCTCGTTTAGCTGCAGTGATTATCACTGTGGTTTGGGTAGCTGCTGTACTTGTCACTGGGGTTTGAGTCATGGCTGTGCTTGTCGCTGGTGGTGGCGTAGCTGCTGTACTTGGAGCTGGAGTAGCTGCGCTGCCCATTACTGTTGAAGTTTGAGTAGCTACTGTACTTGTCCCTGGGGGTGGTGTAGCTGCTGTGCTTGGAGCTGGAGTAGCTGCTCTGTACATTACTCCGCCCTCAGATATATTTTTCCCCTTGAAGGTGCTCGATGGTGTTGAGCAGAGCTCTGTAAGCATAGGCCAAGCCCCAGCATTTTGCCATGATTTGTCCATCTCTGGTGTGACCAGAATGACAACACACCTCCTTTAAGTGTTTTACTAATTTTTCTGGATTTTGCACTTGTTCAGTGGTGAAGTTCCAAAGCACTGGAGGGGCCCACTGGCCTAGATACTTGCCCATACTATCCCACACACCCTGCCACTCATGACTATCCAGCCTCGGGGAAAATCTCTTGGTCCTCCTATATCGTTGTCTAACCCTAGACAAGACCCAAACCCGACTCTGCTTAACTCGCGGGACCGGATGAAATGGTCGTGAGTAAAACGCACTCTGTATGTGTGCCAACATGGCGATCCCCATCACAATCAGCAGGCAGGTGTCATGGGTGTCTAAAGGCCATTCAAAACCTTCAAAATTCTCAAATGATGCTGTAAATGGTCTGGTGGAGGGGCTGGGAGCATAAAAGAATGTCTTCTTCACAGGTTGACCACCCGAGGAGGTGAAAAGAGACGTGTAATTGCTAAACACTTCTACTATATACCTCCCAAAGTATAGAGTTGGTGACCACACTGGGAACAAAAGCCGGGTCAGTTTCATGATCACTGAGTCTATTGTATTACAACTCATTCCAATAAAGTACAATGTAACAAGAACCTTAACCCAAAACCCATATCTGAAAAATGATAACTAATACCAGCTGTAAGTAAAGTACCACATGCTGAACCTGTGAGATCCAAACCACCAACTTTGAGAGCCAATAAATCAGCATTGTCACGATTGACTATTAATCCTGTTGTCATCTCAACCCTTCGTGCCTCATGTTGAGCGCCAAAAAGAGCTGTCGTGGTTTAATCCGTAAATCATGCAGTTTGTTCACAAACTCCCCCCTCTTTCTCCCCCCCACTCCGAGGGGAGGAGGAATGGGGAGAAGAATCGAAAGAATGCAACTCCTACAGGTTGAGATAAGAATAGTCTAGTCACTACGGTATAATACAAATCACTACTGCTACCACCAATAATAATAATGACAAGATGTCATGGGTTCAGCAGTGGCGGTCATTTTTCTCTTTCTTGGTGGCTGGTGCAGCACTGTGTTTTTGATTTTGGGCCTGGGAGCAGCGCTGATGACACCAGTGTTTATAGTTTCTGCTTGACAATGTTTTGGCCTGGCCAGGGACTTTTCTGGGCCTCGTGCTATGCCAGGGAGGAGGGGAGCCGGGAAGGAGGGGAGGGCTGAGAGGAAGCAGAGACAGGACACCTGACCCAAGCTGACCAAAGAGGTTATTCCATACCACAGCACGTCACGTCCAGGATGTGAAGATGGGGAGCAGAGACCTGGAAGGGTGTGGTGGTGGACTGGGGGTGCACAGCATGGTCAGGTTTTTGGTATTGGGGGGTTTGCTGCTGGGGGGTGCACTGGCTGGGTCGGGCTTGGTGAGCAGTTGTATTCTCTTTCTTTGTATTTCTCTTGTATTATTACTGGTGGTAGCAGTAGTGATTTGTGTTATACCTTAGTTACTAAACTGTTCTTATCTCAACCTGTGCGAGTTGCATTCTTTTAATTCTCCTCCCCATCCCCCAGGACTGGGGGAAGAAAGAGGGGAGTGAGTGAGGGAGTAAAACTGTGAGTTATTAGCCTGGGTGAGGCTTGAACCACGACACAAGGCAAATACAAGGGAAGAGGATACAACTGCTCACCACCTGACGACCGAGCCGTGAAGTGATCTCTTCCGTCTTCCTGCCCCCAGTTTTTCCATCCTGGGCATGACGTGCTGCAGCATGGATTACCTCTTTGGTCAGTTTAGGTCAGGTGTGCTGTTTCTGCTTCTTCCCGGCTTCCCCTCCTCCCTGGCAGAGCATGAGACTCAGAATGTCCTTGGTCAAACCAAACATTCTAAGCTGTAACTATAAACATCGGTGTTATCAGTGCTGTTCCCAGGCTGAAGGTTGAAAACACAGCGCTGCACCAGCTGCTAAGAAGGAGAAAAATGACTGCTACTGCTGAACCCATGACAATTGGACTAGGGGTAACGGGTTCAAACTTAAACAGGGGAAGTTCAGATTGGATATAAGGAAGATGTACTTTATTGTGAGGGTGGTGAGGCACTGGAATGGGTTACCCATGGAGTTTGTGAATGCTCCATCTCTGGCGTTGTTCAAGGCTGGGTTGGACAGAGCCTTTGGTGACATGGTTTATCGTGAGATGTCCCTGCCTATGGCTGGGGGTTGGAACTAGATGACCTTAAGGTCCTTTCTAACCTTTACTATTCTATGATTCTATGATTCTAAATCTCTTAGTTAAGGGCACTGAAATGTGTGTTTAGTCTTTCCAATTAATTGTATGTTCTTGTTTGGTCTAATTTACAACCCTGAGAGGCTCCTTGACTTTTCTTTCACAGCTGTTTACCTATTTCTCAAGCCTTATCAAGAGGAGGAAGGCCTACATTGGTTTTAGAGAAGACATTTTTTCTCTTGTTTCATGCCTTTCTTATCTCTATATCCTCTATGCACAGTAAAATTCTTGTTTAAGAATCCTTGTAGCCCTTTCTGTGTCTAAGTCTCTATATTCAGTGGAATACTAATTTAATTTGATATCAGTTATACAGTGAAATACTAATTTAATTCAGTATCAGTATGATAGTACTTCTTTTAACCACATCTCAAAGAAGATGTCATAGGATGTAAACAGTAAAGTGGTTGGAGATAGCTGGGTGGAAGACAAAGATAAAATATTAATTAGAAGGCCATCTCACATTTTTTAACCATGTATCACATAGTAAATTTTGCTACATATATAATTTCTTCCTTCTCTCTCCTCTCAAAGCACTACGATTTTTTGGAAGAAGAATTTCTCTGTCCCAGAAAAATGTCTGGAGAAGCTTTGAACAGGAAGAACCCTTTGATCTTTCCCAGAAAAGCCAAGGGAAGGGAATTCCATTTAATTTGGCAGGAGTGCCAAGGGAAACTCATGCCAGGAAGAAGGGGAAGACAGTTGCTACGTATGAGACAGAGCATTGCAGCCCTAGCATGTGCCATCATGACAACAACAAGCTTGTTATAAATTGAGACCACAACAGACTAGAATCCAATTGGAATTTATTAATTATAGCAAGTAGAATATGAGCAAAAGCAGCGCTGGACGACAGGGGAGTCTGCGCTCCGCCAACTGCCGTACTAAGCAGTTTAAACAGTCCCCTTTTATACATCTTTCCTTTCATGTTCTTTGAAGTAGTGCATGCTTCAGTTGTTGCTAGGGGGTCGTTTTCTGCTTCCCGGTGGCCGTTTGAGTAAGAAGTCCTCCTCCCTTGTCCCATAGTCAACTCCTCACTCACATTTCCTTTTGTCATGTTTATGTCGGTTCCTGGAGCATCTCGCTGTTATCTTGCACAAATGGTGTCTGATGGCTGTTTTAGTTTGCATAAGCAATCTTATCTTGCACAAGTGGTCCACCTTTACATTGGGCTTAACTTAAATCTTAATAAACAATACCCTAGTCCATAGTTTCTCACAATCCCCCCTTTTTCTTTTTATTCTATTATTGTTTATTAGATGCTGCTTTCATTCTCGACACTGCAAGTAAACCTTTTTCCACAATCCCAACATTTATCATAACATTCACAAGGTAATATTTCACAATTACAATCATAATTTCTATGTGGCATAACGCATTCACAACAATCTTCATCTTCATTAACAGATACACTCTTATACTTTGCCCTAGTCATCGTAGTTAAAATAAGTAATTTATTCATGTCAAATCGTTCTTTAATAAAGCATAAAATATAGTATAATATACAAAGCCCAAATGTAAGTCCTAGAATCAACAGAATAAGTGGTCCCGCTAAAGCAGACAATAACGTGGTTAGCCAAGGTGAAACATTAAACCAGTTTTCATACCATGACCTGCCCGTCTCACGATCCTTTTTACGTTGATCCAACCTTTTTCGGAGTTCAGCCATGGTATCCTGGACTACTCCCGTATGATCAGCAAAAGAACAACATTCTTCATTGAGAGCTACACATAACCCTCCTTCCTTTAAGAACAATAGATCTAATCCTCTTCTATTTTGCAGCACTACTTCTGATAAAGACTTTACTGAAGTGGCTAAATTTTGAATAGATTGTTCTATTTTTGTTAAATCCTCATCTACAGCCATTTGCAAATTTTTTAATTCCTGACCTTTTACTAGGGAGGCTATACCTGTACCTGCTCCAACTCCACCTGCTATTAGCAGTGTAGCTAGGGTTACTACTGTAATTGGCTCTCGTTTTTGTCTATTCAGGTTTCCTTCAAAGTGGCGTAATATCTCCTCAGAGGTGTGATAGATCAGACGGGGAACAATAATCACCTGTACACAAAACTGAGATTGATTAAACATGTATAGGGATAGACAAGGCGTTACTCCAATGTCTGAACAAACCCATTTGGCGTTTCCAGAGGGTATTATCCATTTATAACTCTGGTTCCTGTGTATTTGTATAGTATAGTTTTTAATAGTTTCATTACACAGTGGTTGATACATGAGCGGAACAGTCCCGATACATCGTCCCTTTCCAGTTACCATTTGCATAGTTATCCCTTGAGTAGGGTTTGGGGGTTTTTGTTCGGCCCATTTACATTCTTTTGGATTTACTTCGTTAGACCAACGAACCTTACTAGGGTTTCCTATAGCCTCGAAATATGGTGGTCTTATGTTGTAACATAACCAACAACCGTCAGTTAAGTTGGGTCTAGTTTTGTTTAAGGCTTTATAGGACTTCTGCATCATGTACCAGAGTGGATCTCTTGGTTCCTGCTCAAGTGGTATAATTGCAACAGGTAGTGTGGTATTTGGAATTTGTATATTATTCTTATTTGATTTCAAATCTGGTAGAGGAGCTATAGGACGAGAAATCTCATTTAGGACTGGATTAGGGCCTACTGCTAGAGGGGGTGACTGAGGTCGTTGTTTCTTTATTAGGATAAGATTTCCCCTATCAGTTCCTGGTTCCCAGTATCTAACTCCTCAGGTTTTTCCTAACAGCCATCCTGGGTTATCTGGTTGTTTTACTTTAAGGATTAAATGGTGGCAATTACCAACTTCTATATTTCCCCCTGTTGAGTCAACTCGGGGAGGTGTACAACCCAGTGGTCCCCAGGTCGTTTCTAAAAATTTGTCTTGGGCGGGAGGGTCCCAGGCGGAAGCAATAGTCTCACAACCCCAATATGTGCAGTAATACTGATTAGGAGAATTACAATATCCCTTTCCTGGGTTAGATGCAGGACAAAAATAATAAGGTTTCCGGTTTAGACAAGGTTCTATGGGTGCTAATTGGCACAATGCAGCAGAGAAGCTAGGAGGTCCAGCTGTAAGATTATACCCAACTTTTTGCTGGTCATCCCATCTTACAAGAATCCATTCAAACGGCTCGTGTGGGTTTCCTGCTTTTGTTGGTAAAATTAGTAAGCATAAAGTGTACAGGAAAAAGAGTGTTTTTGGAGGGTATTGTGTTTGTTCTATATTTGAGTTTTTACCAGTCCTGTGGAAGTTTAGCCAAGGCTGCTTGCACGTCCCAAGTCGCAGGCTCTTTCCTCCGGTGGGTTTTCCTCCTCTGCCTCGCCCGTCGACTGGGTTGTGGCCAGACACGGGGGTTGCCATCTTCTCGGCAGCAAGAGTCTCTGGTAGGAATATGCCTTTTGCAACTGGTTAGACGGTTATGCGGGTTAAGGTTTGGCTTTTCACTATATACCTGTTACACCTTATGGCTACTACTTCCAGTCTACGCTGGACTGCAACGGTGCCGAATCGTTTAAGAGCCCAATTCGTAAAATCACGCTCACTCTTGTAGTAAACACTACAAACCCCTCGGGGAGGAGTTCCCTCCTTGTAATGTTGCCACTATTTCTCTCGACACTTTATGCACTTAAAACATTCAAACAGATAAGTTTCCCACACTTGATTCGTGCGTTAGAGGTGTAGTTTGCGACGTATAATTAACACATCCCATATAGCTAGCACACCCCTCTTCCACACTTAACTATTTTCCACAAATAATATACAGTCAAAGAAACCATTAATGCAAACAATATTCCTATTACACACTGGATACCAAAAGGTAGATCTAAGAAATACGTAAAAACAGTTTGTATCATTATTTATCGTTTTAACACAAGCCTGGTGTCTCCGGGTGAGCTGACAACCTTCCACTGTGGAGGATTTACTGGTCCTTTAACACGACTGGCATGTGTCCATCCGCGCTCTGCAGTGCGAATAACTGTCTCTGTGGTGAGTAGAACAAGGAAAGGTCCTTCCCAATTGGGTTTTAGGGTTTCTTCTTTCCACGTTTTAACCAATATCCAGTCCCCAGGTTTAAGATTGTGAATCTTTAAGGCCAACTGGGGTCGTTGCACAATTAGTCCCCGTTCCCAAAGCTTGTTACGATGTTCTGCTAATTGTGAAACATACTCATTAATTACACGATCTCGAATTAAAACATTCGTTTGTGGACTTTCAATTCTATAGGACATTCCATACACCATTTCAAATGCCGATATTCCCACATCTGCTTGGGGTCTGGTTCTAAGAATTAATAGGGCCATGGGTAGGCACTTAATCCATGATAATTTAGTTTCTATCATTAATTTAGTCAAAATAGTTTTGATTTCTCCATTCATCCTTTCAACCTTTCCCGAACTTTGTGGATGCCATGGTGTATGGCATTCCCACTTAATACCCAAACTTTCTGTTAGATCTCTAACAATTTTTGACACAAAATGTGTTCCTCTGTCCGAGTCAACTACTTCAGGTACTCCATATCGAGGTATAATGTGTTCTAATAACGCTTTGGTAACTTGATTAGCAGTTGCCCGGGAGGTAGAAAAAGCTTCGACATAATGTGTTAAATGATCTACTATTACCAATAAATATTTGTAACGCCCTACCTTAGGTAGTTCAGTAAAATCTACTTGTATGTGTGAAAAAGGTCTATATGCTGGTGAACGTCCTCCAAGAGGTTTTTGTCTCATGTTGTTTCGATTAACCTTTTGACAGGTCTCGCAGGCTGCCGTGACTGCTTTTGCTATGTTATATACGCCTATACAGGCAAACTGTTGATTGAAATGATCAACTAACGCCTGGGTTCCCCAGTGTGTTTTACTGTGTATTTTTGAAAATATTTCGAGTGCTATGCCCTTAGGTAAGATTTCTCTTCCATCTGGTAATATGTATTTACCATCCTGTTCCTTAGCTCCCATTTGTTCTAGTTTTTCTTTTTCTACAGACTCAAAACTTAAATTTTTATTAACAGGTATTTGTTGTAGAGTCAATATCGTACTATGATTGCCTGCCACTCGTTTTGCTTCTGTATCAGCTGCATTATTTCCCCTAACTTGATAGCTTGTACCTCGCTGGTGTCCCTTTCTGTGTACAACTGCTATTTTATTCGGCATTTTCAATGCCCTCAGGACTCGCCGTATTAGTTCTGGGTGTATCAGTTCTTTTCCCTGTGAGTTAACGAATCCTCTTTTCTCCCATATTTTTCCAAAAGTGTGTACTACTCCGAATGCATAGCGTGAGTCTGTATATATAGTTCCATCCTTTCCCTTCAGTGACACTAATGCTTTCCACAATGCATACAGTTCACAGGCTTGAGCCGACCAGCTGGCGCTCAGGGGACCTGATTCTATTGTCTTAAATTCTCCTTTTTCCAACTTAATAATGGCATATCCGGACAGTCGTTTACCTTCCACTATTCGTGATGACCCATCTATAAATAATACTTCTCCACATTGTAGTTCTTCTTCTTCTAAGTCTGGCCTAATGCGTGTCTGCTGTTCAATTGTTTGAAAACAATTGTGCAATAGTTCATCACCTTCTCCAGGGTACAAAAATTCAGCGGGGTTAACTGCTCCAATAGTTTTCAAAGATAGTTTAGGGGATTCTATAAGTATTCCCTCATACTTTAATAATCGGCTATCTGTAAGCCATTTTTCTGCTTTTTGTTGTAACACTCCCCTGATGTTATGAGGCGCATATAAGACAACTTCTCCATTAAAGGTAATGCGGTTCGTTTCCTCAAGTAATAAGGCAGCAGCAACTATGATTTGTAAACAACTCGGCCAACCCCTGCTCACAGGGTCTAACAGCTTTGATAGGTATGCCACCGGTTTCTTTTGTCCAGCCCGTTCCTGAGTTAATACTCCAAATGCTGTTCCTTCATGTATGTTAACAAATAAATGGAATGGCCGCTTTTAATCTGGTAGGCTTAAAACCGGTGCCTGACTCAACTCTCTTTTGAGATTGGTAAACTGCTTTTGATCCTGATGAGTCCACTTGGGTATTTTGTCTTTAGACAGTTGTTCATATAAGAATTTGACTTTAAAGCTGTAGTTCTCTATCCATTGCCTACAATACCCAAATAGCCCTAATGCCTGTCGAATTTGCCTCTTAGTGACAGGCATAGGTAATTCCAGAATTCCTTTAATGCGCTCTGGGTCCAATATCTTCTTACCGTTAAACAAATAATGCCCCAAATATTTTACCTTTTCTTCCACAAATTGTAACTTTTCCTGTGATACCCGTAGTCCCTTTTGTGCAAGAAAGTTTAAGAGTTGAATGCTCTCTTTCCTCACATCCTCCTTATTGTTCCCTGCTATGAGCAGATCATCTACATACTGTAACAGCACGTTCCCCGTTTGTACCTGGTATTCTTTTAAGAGCTCCTCTAGGGCTTGTCCAAACAGATTAGGGGACTCAGTGAACCCTTGGGGGAGTACGGTCCACCTCAATTGTTGTCTACGGCCTGTCTCTATGTCTTCCCATTCAAAGGCGAAATAATCACGGCATTCTTCTGCCAGCGGACAGGCCCAAAAGGCATCCCTTAAATCAACCACACTATACCAGGAATTATGAGGTCCTAACTTGCTTAACAGTGTGTATGGATTTGCTACTACAGGGAACCGGGTGACAGTTCTTTTGTTTATTTCCCTTAAATCATGTACGAGCCGATATTTCCCATTTGGTTTCTTTATGGGCAGAATGGGGGTGTTAAAGGGCAACATACAAGGCTCTAAGATTCCTTGTGATAATAATCGATCAATTTCTGGTTTCAATCCTCTCCGTCCTTCTAGGGATATTGGATATTGCTTTACCCTTACAGGTATGTGGGGTTCGGAAATTTGGATTTTAATCGGTGGGATTTTTAGTCTACTAATTGTATCCGGAGAGTACCAGACATCGGGGTTAATTTGTTTTTGATCATCCACAGTCAAAGGATAAGCAGACACTGTTAGCTCTTGATTTTTCACTTTAATTTCTAATTGCAATTCAACAATTAAATCTCGTCCTAGCAGATTAAATTCTGCTTCAGGGACGAGCAAGAGTTCACCTATTCCAAATTTATTTTCAGTTTCGAATACCACATTCTTGATTTTGCTGACTTTAAAGGGTTCCCCTTTTGCTCCAATTACTTGTACTTTTTCAGGGGAAACCTTACATCCCTCAGGTATTTGCCTAATAGTTGATTTCTCAGCCCCAGTGTCTACTAAAAAGGTGAACTCTTGTTTATGGGGACCTATTTTTAATTTTATCAAGGGCTCATGGTGACTCCGATCCCCTAAGATATAGAGCCCCTGACTCTCCTATTCCGTTTTCAATACTTCCTCATCCCTGATCCTTTCTCTGCAATTCTTCTTTATATGCCCCTTCTTTCCACAGTAAAAACGTCCCTGTTCTTTCTTTACTACTACATTCCCTTGTTTCATTACACCAGATCTGTGTTTACCAGTCCGTCCTTTGCGATCTTCTCTGACTGCTGCTACCATCATTTTTACCTGCCGCTTGCTGCTCTCCTCTTCTCGCCTCACATAGACTTTCTGAGCTTCCCTTAACAATTCATCCAAGCCTCTATCTTGCCAGTCTTCTAACTTTTCAATTTTCTTTCTGATGTCTTCCCATGATTTTGCTACAAACTGAGTTTTAAGGAGTGCCTGCCCTAAAGGGTTGTCAGGATTTACTCCAGAATACAGTTGAAGAGCCTTCCTCAACCGTTCCAGCCACTCAGTAGGGCTCTCATCTTTCTTCTACATTTCATTAAATGCCTTGTTAATATTCTGGCCACGAGGTACTGCTTCTCTAATTCCCTGAATTACTATTGTTCTTAGGTCTTGCATATGGGTTCTATGCAGTGGATCCTGATTATCCCAATTAGGTCTTTGGAGTGGCCATTTAATATCTGCTTGGGGTCCCTGGGCATGTTGAGCATCCCACAATCTCATTCCTGCTCGCCTAATCATTTCTCTCTCCTCGGCAGTAAATAATTGACCCAGGATAGATTGCATCTCATCCCAGGTGTAAAGATTTGGTCCCAGAAATTGATCTAACCTTTCTGCCACTCCGAGTGGGTCCTCAATTAAGTTCCCCATCTCGGTTCTTTTAAAATCTCGTAGGTCAGTCGAATTTAAGGGCACAGAAATATATCCGATCACGGGTTGAGGTCCCCCCATGGGCATTTCCCTTAGGGGGTACATCTGAGCTGCCCCTTTTTGACTTCTAGTCACCCGTCTAGGAGTAGGAGGGGGGGAAGATTCTTGTTTTGACTCTGAGGGAGGAGAAGGTGCTCTGGGGACCTCTGGAGAGGCTGCGGGAGCAGGAGGAGGAGCATAAGGGGGGGAATTAGAAGGGTTTCGTCTAATTCTTCCTTCTTTTTCCTTTGTTTAGTTTTTATTTCATTCAGCGGGTAAAGTCTAGCTCCCGGTCTTTCTAGCCACACTTCCGCATATTGACTTTCCTCCGGGTTAAGGGGTTTTTTATTATTAACCCAGAAGTTTAACTGCTGTTTTACCCAATCTTCTTCTGACCCGTATACCGGCCAAAAGACATTTTTAGAAATCTTCTTCCCTCCCCATATCTTAGTACAATATTTTATCATCTTCTGCTTATCTTTCCCTAGGGTTCCAGGGAAATATCTCCAATTGTCTAAGATATATGCCAGAGGGGTATTCTTAGGTACAGTGGGTACCCTCCCCATGGGAGTCGAAGGCTTGCTGCCCTTCGCCCCCATCTTCTGGAATATCCACAAACACACACTCACTCTCCCCCCCTTGTTCCTGGCCCAGTCCCTCGCGGGAGATGGGAAACGCAGTACTTAAGGGTCCACAATCGCTTGGTTCAGTATGTCGAACCTCTCATTCGCTATATTCCAGGAAACCCAATCCCGCCCGAACGGTAAACCCGCGAATAAATTCGCAATATACTTACGCGTCCTGCGTCTTCGTCTGGACTCCCGTGCACAGAATCTTTATGGGATTTTACCGGTTCCTTTTTGCTCAATATTCTAGAAGTTAGGTTCGTCAGTAAGGTGACAGTGAGCTGTTGGTCGCGGAGCCGCGGGCTATCGCGGGGCGCCTCCCCGGAGGACCAAAGCTCACTGTTCCTTATCCGAGTCACGGCACCAAGATTGTTATAAATTGAGACCACAACAGACTAGAATCCAATTGGAATTTATTAATTATAGCAAGTAGAATATGAGCAAAAGCAGCGCTGGACGACAGGGGAGTCTGCGCTCCGCCAACTGCCGTACTAAGCAGTTTAAACAGTCCCCTTTTATACATCTTTCCTTTCATGTTCTTTGAAGTAGTGCATGCTCCAGTTGTTGCTAGGGGGTCGTTTTCTGCTTCCTGGTGGCCGTTTGAGTAAGAAGTCCTCCTCCCTTGTCCCACAGTCAACTCCTCACTCACATTTCCTTTTGTCATGTTTATGTCGGTTCCTGGAGCATCTCGCTGTTATCTTATCTTGCACAAATGGTGTCTGATGGCTGTTTTAGTTTGCATAAGCGATCTTATCTTGCACAAGTGGTCCACCTTTACATTGGGCTTAACTTAAATCTTAATAAACAATACCCTAGTCCATAGTTTCTCACAAGCTGTATGTGGCTCAAGATCTGTCTGGCAAGCCTGAGTGTGTGATGAAGGACTGCAATGAGAAGGAAGAAATGCTAAGTGAGTGAGGAGTGGAGAAGAGAATAAGAAATTCAGACAAACAGGAGAGCCAAGAAGAGAGAGATCTTGCAAACAACAAAGAACACCTCAGCTTTAGATCCTTTGAAGAAGTCAGACTTGGCCAGTCTCTCTGATTATTTTTAGTAGCCTTTAGAAATAAACAAGCCAAATGAATAAAAATAATTTAAGGTAAAACATGTACATTAACAGAATAAAGAAGTCCAAGGTCACCAAGAAATACAATATTTTTAGAATTAGATTTTTCAACAATTTATTAGAATTGATGTAAAAGCAAACAATGGGGTGGGTACAGAAGTTTATTTTCCTTTATCTGGGGTGTCAGAGACTTATACACAACTTTTTAGTTATCAAAAAGCAACATACTTTAGTGTTTGATTTATTATCTGACTAAATAGATATGAACATTTCTAACAATGTCTCAAGAAATCTCAAAATTCTAAGTATTTCACAGTATAAGCAAGAGTACTGTTAAATATTGCGTACATCAAAATGCTGTGTCATTCTCAGAACTAACACAATCCAAATAGTTTAATTTACTGAAGTTACTGCTTTGTTAAACCACTTACAATGACAAATGGAAAACAAATTAAGAAGAAATACTAACATCTTGTGAGATTGTGAACTGCAAGTCTGCAAGACTTTGAAAGTTGTGGAATTTGTTATGGTGACAGAAACTTTTCCTCTGGCAGAAGAAATGTTCATGTTTTGCTGTTACAGTCAGCATGGGAGTATTCAGAAAATCTTCAAGTGAAATAGCATGGACCGAATTGACATTTTGCTTACTGTCTGCTCAGACTACTACATTTAATCAGAAGTCGCAGCAGCGTGTAGCATTTGCAAGTCTTGCTGTAATTACACATAAAGCAACAAGAGTAATTTCACTGAGAAAATGATGTAATTTTGCTGTTTAACACTTCAGTTTATCTTGGTTAAAAAGGATAATTTTGTAATTCCCAGGTCCAATAAGATTTTATTTTAGAAGGGATACCAAAAAAGAGCCCTTACAGATCAAGCAGCACCTCACAAAGGAAAACTGTTTTTAGATTTCCTCTTATCTGAGTAAGAAATAAACATGGCTATTAACATGGCTTGACCAGTAAGCTCCAGGCCTTTCAGAATTCTATTAATGTAGTTTTTAATGAGTCATTCCCAACTTCTCATCATCTGATTCCCATATAATTATGTTCATAACAAATATATATATATATACAATTGTATGTTCATAAAAGCACATTCCATTAAGGACATTCCATTAATTGCATGAATAGCTTGACCAGCCCCTTCATTCCTGCATCTTCAAGATATACAAAAAACAGCCCCAAGTCATCCTGTTGCATATATGGAAATAAAGGTTTGATAAGTGGTTTAATTATTCTTATGTCATTTTGACATCCCAGCTCAAAGTTTAAAACATATATATGGTACATAATTTCCAAATATTACTTCATTCTACACTTACCTGCCAAGATCTTGATTTGAAATATCTTGTTATCATCATGCTCAATATACAGTAAATTATAATTAAATATAAGGTCATATACTTATGGCTTGCTAATGCTAGAGGCCTGTAGCTGCAGCTCTCTGACATTATAAAAAACCTCTCACCTTGCAGAAGTAATTCTCACACCTACCAGTTAATCAGCATTTACAGGGCAAGAGTCCTTATTCATCATATAAAACTGTGTTTATGTAGTCCAGGGCTGCAGAAGATGGTTTCATTTTTCAGGGCTCAAACATGACATAATAAAGATTCTGAATGAAGAGCAAACTATTGATATAAGAAGCTTTAACATGCAGGTCACTCTTCTAATGTAATTAACTCTACAAAGTTGATGTGGAATGTAGGTCGCTTTAGGACTAGAATGAATGATGTCTTTCAAAATTCGACGTATTTCAGAGGTACATAGCCATTTTTTGTCAGTGATGAACTGTTTTATCATATATATTCAACTTCCTTGATTCCACTGCAAGATAACTACTCTTGAAAAAGGAACCATCTTTCAAGGAAAACATTGTGGTCAAGCAGAAGAATTGGAAAACTTTCAGGAATAATGTGTGTCATAGGTTCAGCAGTAGCAGTCATTTTTCTCCTTCTTGGTAGCTGGTGCAGCGCTGTGTTTTTGACTTTCGGCCTGGGAACAGCGCTGATAACCCCAGTGTTTTCAGTTACTGCTTGGCAATGTTTTGGTCTGACCAAGGACTTCCTGAGTCTCATGCTCTGCCAGAGAGGAGGGGAAGCCAGGAGGAAGCAGAGACAGGACACCTGACCCAAACTGACCAAAGAGGTTATTCCATACCACAGCACATCATGTCCAGGATGTGAAAAACGGAGGGCAGAGACCCAGAAGGGTGTGGTGGTGGACTGCGGGGTTCGCTGCTGGGGGGTGCACTGGCTGGGTCGGGCTTGATGAGCAGTTGTATTCTTTTTCCTTGTATTTCTCTTGTATTACTACTGGTGGTAGCAGTAGTGATTTGTGTTATACCTTAGTTACTAAACTGTTCTTATCTCAACCTGTGCGAGTTGAATTCTTTTGATTCTTCTCCCCATCCCCCTGGGACTGGGGGAAGAAAGAGGGGGAGTGAGTGAGTGCGAAAACTTCATGGTTGACTGGGCTTAAACCACGACAATGTATACAGCAGTCTAGGAGACTCTCTCTTAGAAATGGGAACAAGTCTTTCAATTACCTTCTTGCCAATATATTGCCTCTGCCTGACAAAAGCTCCTATTTTTGAGTGTATGCAGCCAATAGCTGGGAACCACTGACTCTCAAAAATGTCTCTCTCAAGGTGATATAGATCCCAGCTGTGCACCATTCAAGATCAGTACACCCCACCTTTGCAGCCATATAAGTTCCTATAATAAAAGTCAAACCTGTTTGCAATTTCTATAATAGTGGTCATGCAGATGAGTTGAACTTAGCAAGTCACTTCACTTCTGCAGCGAGTAGAGCAGAAAGGCATGCAGCCTTTGCATAGCTCTCTTGTCTAAAAATTGGAAAGTGTTACAGGAAAGCTAGACAATTCTTATCAAGAAAGAGCCAAATGGTTACATATCAAGAGCATTCCAGGCAAATGGAACAAAGGGGACATTTTCAGCAGAGCTCAACTTCCAGTAGATAATATTGTAAACACAAAAATTATGTCTACTGAAAGCATGCAGTACAGAATTCCCTTACAGACCTCATAAGGGAAAATGTCAGAGGCGTCCTCAGGAAAGGAACTCACAGCAAACAATTCTGGGTTGTCTGAATGGTTAACCCAAACACTTTCAACCACACCTTCACTCCAGCCAATTTGTCCACTTCTACAATCCCACTTCTTATTGGAGCAAAAGCAACTGTCAACAACATACAGCCAGGTAGAAAAGGAGTAGAGGTCCCCAGAATGGCAATGCTATTTGGGAATAATGTGTAATGTAAAATCCTGCTGCGAGGACTCAGTCAGGAATCAATACGATTAGACTAAAGCCCATTTATTGATGGCGCAGTTACAGTTTATATACTTCAGGCTTACAGCTCTAACATTACATGTCTTTCTACAATTGGCTACATATACTTAGCAACAGGCATACTATTGGTTAACATATTTCGTGAGAACCTAAAGTGCGGTTTTTATAAGCAAGCAAGATTTACAGCCCAATTTAGCAACCTCCTTATCTTAGCTCCTTCTTATCTTCCAGGCCTACGTTCTTGTTTCATTAACTGTCCGGGAGTTGCTTCTTTTCCATGGTCGGTTGCACAGAGGTAACCAGGAGTTACTCCTGCTACATGGCCAGCTGCGCATAGTTGCTTTCATTCAGAGCAGGCCTATGTCCATTCTCTAACAAGAAGTCATCCACAAAATCCCTTTTCCTGCATTTTTCCTAGAAAGTGGAGAATATTTCATTACAACGAAGCCTTGAGATTGTGTCTGGTCACAAAGTCACACTAAGCTAATTCACAAGCACTCACGGCTAATTCATGTTAGAGTAGTAAAGAACTAATCTAAAACTCCAAGTGACCAGTCAGAGGAATTGCAAACAAAACTGTTACTGAGATCAGGAGGCAGTGCCAAGTGACCCAAGCAAAAGGATTAAATGATAGTCCTCCCTACTGCAAAACATAATGCAGTTGGGTCTAAATACACTTATAAAGAGGCCCCAAGGGAGAAATTAAAAGTGGCATAAAAGCTTTCATTGTGAAGCACCTTGCTTTTCAAACATAAGTTATTTTCACACTTGACATTGGCACCATTTTGGGAACAGACAGTAACAGTCTTTGTTTAATAGCTTTGAAGAAACTTACTCTCATAACCAAGTTACTTTCCATTTTCAAAGGATTAGCTTCCTTATTTTGCTTTGAATAGAGGCCCAGTAGTCCTGTAGAGACATTGTCTGTGTCCTGGACCTTGGGACACTCATTTTCTTTTTTCCTCCTTCCTAATCTGAGTCTATCTACCTTTTTCTTGCAATGCTGTAGGGAAAAAAAGGTATCTATCTGACTCTTCTCTGCTATTCGGGTTTTCAGCTTGTGATAAAACACTGAAGACCAGTCTCCAACACGTCTATATTAAATCACATCCATAATATTTCCCTACATTATTATATGAAGCCTAACTTCATCCTCTTGGAGAGCATCAGAGCAAATAAGAGTGATCACAAACTCATACAACTGAGACACTTTCCAAACCAGAGGCTCAAGAAGCCTTGCTGAGGAATGGTAAATTGGCAACACTATAATGAGTCTGGGTGAGTGAAGGCATACGGTTTGTTAAATTAGAGGCTTTTCTTCTGTAAAGGGCAGCAGGGAGAATTCTGCAAGATACTGTACAGAAGATAGTAGGTAGATAAAAAGTCAAAAGTCAGGTTAATAAAATCTGAGGGAAAAGAAATATTATGTATTTACTGAGAAAGTGTAGTTGTGGGTAATCTTGGACTGAGCTGTTTTGAGTCTGGCCACCAGAACTCGGACATCTCCTTCTGAACCTCAGTTCTCCTGGCTGCTGGACAGCCTCAAGTCTGTAAAGACAAAAACATGTGCTATGTGCTCAGCAGCTCAAAGGATAAAACACTTTATAATAATATTAGAATAGAAGTTTATCCTGTGCTGTTTCCTATAAAACATGTTCTTGGAAAGTTACTGGAAAGCCACTACACTCACATTTTTTACAAGTCTGTAGTGGTTTAGTGGCTATTCTCTGATTTCTTTCTTCATACAGTGCTGTAATATGCTGTTATGAGTGTACAATTAAGAAGTAATATAGGTATTATAGACAGGATAATGCCACCCTGTCAGTGCAAGATGACAGCAGAAATAAATTTACCCACATTTGTGAAGAGCTTAAATCCTAAACTGTGAATTTCCTTCCTGCCATGGTCAGGAAAGAAAAGTGAGTTATTTCAGACTGTCCTGGTTGTTTCTTAGGCCTCCAACCCTACCAGAAATGTCTTTCTCTTGTGCTTCTTCAGGGTGGCCTCTTGGTGGAGATGGCTGTAGGCTAGAATTGCTGCAAGGAACTCCCTGGAGCCAGGATACCCATCCCCATGCTCACTTGCACTCTGCTATCCAAAAGCTACCTGAAAAAAGAAGACATCCCTGAAGGATTAAGGCCCACTTTCATGACTCTGTATGATGTTCTATGTCTGAGCACAAGCACCTTTGCAGGCCAAGAACAGATCACTGCTCTCCAAAGACAGTGACATGTTCCTTATACTAACAAGGGAAAGCCCGTTACAGCTGTGGCTTGACTAAGTTCATTTGGCATTCTGAACTTTGCCCTGTTGGCTAAACAGTACTGTTAAAACAGTTACGCCATTTTTTTCCTCAGGTTTCAGACACAAATTACTGATTACAACTCTACTTATATCCACAACACAGCTACAACAACTCATCTACTTCTCCATCAGGCTTCATTTCATACGGTTTAAATTCCCCCTACTGAAATAAAGTGTGCTATGGATCTGGAAGCATGGCTCTTCCATCTGTTCATCCACTCAGGGTGCCAGCTGGAGCTGAGCATGCACCATTTTAAAATAGGAAAAGAATTGTGTCCTCAATTGCTCCTGTGTTGACAGCCAGCACAGCACAAACTCCTTCTGCCTCACTGTGTCCAATCTCCCACCTGGAGAGTTGCACTATGTCATAGGAGAAGTTCTATTCTTCAGCTGAAAGGATTTTCGTATGTTTCAATGAACTGTGATTACATATGGAAGTCTTAGTATTAAGTTATTCCTAGCAAACTATAAATTACCAGAGCTTTACCTCTCACCATATCACAGCATTGTTTTCATTAGCTAGGCACAGCAATACAGAAACCTATATATGGAGGAAGAATTAATGGTGCCACATCCAGATTTTTTTTCTGTCAGAACTTCCATGGCCTGTGACTGCGCAAGGCTGAGAAAGAAGACAAGGGGTTTGTGGGATGGTGAGGGGCACACCACACAACCACAAGACTGCCTTGCAGGTGCACTCAAAGCAATGTAAGGGACAAGCTGACCCATGGTCTGTGGGCCCCATGGCTTGAGGGTGACCTAGAGACAGCTTTTGCTGACAGTGGAGACATATCCACTGACTTGACTGTGAGCAACATGCCTAGAAGTCTCACTGCATGAAACCTATGCCAGTACTTACATTTACCATCTCTAGGAACACCCCTAATTTCTGCATTTCTCTTAGCTGTTATGCATTTTTTCCTTTCTCTACACAGATGTGCTGTTCTGCCTTACTCATTCCATAGTCCACTGTTATTACTAAGGTCAACTGGCCACTCTTCAGTCTTCATGCGCCCCATTATCTGCTTCGCTTACATGTGGATGAAAGAGGGAGAACAGGATCAGAAAGATCTACCGCCAGCAGCTGAAAGCAAGCTGAATGTGGGACCTCTTCTCTCACATCTTAAGGAAGATGCAAGCAATGCCAATGGCACTCAAAGTATGTGAAGGGCTGGAAAGACTTGGAGCAGTACAAGAAAGATACTGAGGTGCTGGAGCAGGTCCAGAGAAGGGCAACAAAGCTGGTGAAGGGTCTGGATCACAAATCTGATGCGGAACAACTGAGGGAATTGGGGTTTTTTCATCCTGGAGAAGGCTCAGGGGTGATCTTACTGCTCTCTACAACTACCTAGAAAGGAGATTGTAGTTAGGTGGCAATCAGTTCTTTTCTCCCAAGTAACAAGTGTCAGGACAGGAAGTAAGGGCCTCAAGCTGCACCAGGGGAGGTTTAGACTGGATATTAGGAAAAAATTCTTCACAGAGAGGGTGATCAGGCATTGGAATGGGCTGCCCAGGGCAGAGCTGGAGTCACCATCTCTGGAAGTGTGCAAAAACCATGTAGATGAGGACTTCAGTAATATGGTTTAGTGACGGTCTTGGCAGACCTGGGGTAATGGTTGGATTTGATGATCTTAAAGGTCTTTTCCAGTATAGTTGATTCTATGATTATATTTATTATTCCATTAAGGTTATTATTATTACTATTAGTAGTAGTAGTTTTGAAAATAAGTCATGTCTGCTTAGTTGAACAAATTGTAACAGTGTTAACATTTTGTACTCATAACAGATTTTGCATTTTTATGTGATGCATATTTATTTCACACAGAACACTGGGTTCCTATTTATAGCCCCAGCTAAAAAAATGGACCAATGATCTGTGAATATTTAGTTTCTGGCTTTCTATATCAGCAGTAAAAGCATGTATGATGCACAGTATAATTTAAGCAAATAAATATATACTGGAGATGCTGCTGTACTTTGTATTGAAATAGAAGTTCTTGGCACCCTAGCTATTTTATATAGTAAATGCATGGGGATGGTCTGATAAGGGCATACTTCACTCAGCACCACTCAAGAGTGGTCCTTGTAAAGGGAAGCTTAAATGAATGAAAGAGGACTAGTTAGAAGACAAAGGCAGAAGGGCTGCCAGATCCTCTGAGACAGTGAGATCACCTTATTATTACAGACTGCAGGAAGGATGCAAAGAACACTCTGGAATGATTATAGTATTTGTTAACTTAGCCTCAGACAAGCTAAAACCAAGATTTAATCCTTATCTTAAAGATATTTCAAAGAAAGACCTTCATCCTGCAAAAAGAGAAGAAAAAAAGAACATATGTGTTATAAAATTGAAGTCAAGAAAGTAGGAATACCCTTATAATTTAACGAATATGCAGAAGACTTTTAAGTGATGAGTAAACTCTTGGATTTGTTTGTTTGTTTTAATGAGAACCTAATGGAGTTGGCATCATCAGACTTCACAGAGGCAATTTTAAGCTTTTTTTTTGAACACAGAGCAACTGGAATGCTGGCTATAAAAAACTCAAGTAATAAAAGAAAAGATATTCAGTTTCTAATTATCAAAGGTATATACCTTCAAAAGTGCAATAAAGCTTATACAAGCACTAGAAATATATGTAAGAGGCTAAATGAAACAGAACTAAGCCTTTTTTTGCTTTCTTGTTTTCTTATTTATTTCTTTTTTCTTTCTGTTTTGATTGTAGATAAAAGCATTATGACTATTATAAGGTAAACTACCTGAGAAGGTGGATATGTTTCTTGAGCTGGGGAGACACCTAGTTCATTTCCATGTGTCTCAGTGTCAGTGATACTCAAAGTTTCCTCTTTGCCAGCTGCAATAACATAATTTAGAAAAACATGTTTGGTCCTTTTAATTTTTCTTGAAAACTGAGTTATGCTCACTAATGAAGCAGAAAGGAAGTAGAAGAGAAAGAGAGAAGAGCTTAGAGAAAAGAAGGCTCAGGGGAGACCTTATCACCACGTTCCAGTATTTAAAGGGTGGGTACAAAGAAGATGGAGACTCCCTTTTTACAAGGAGTACTGGTGACCCGGTGCCACCCAGATGTAGCCCCTTTGAGCCCTGACATTCACCCAATTCTTCACCCAGCGCAGTGTGTACCTGGCAATCTCATGGCTGGACAACTTGTCCAGAAGTATACTGTGAGGGACAGTATCAAAAGCCATACTAAAATCCAGAAAAACTCCATCCAACACCTTCCCTTCATCCACTAGGCAGGTGACCTTACTGTAGAAGGAGATCAAATTACTTAGACAAGATATTCCCATTGTGAACCCATGTTGACTGTGCCTGATGGTTGCATTGTATATTCAGTGTAGTCTAATAAATGATTTAATTTAGATGGAGCTAGATGCCATTTTCTTTTAGTGAATTAGTTCCTGGATTAAAAAATCTCTTGATTATTTGTGTTCAACACACCTCTGTCAATTTACATCAGTGGAGAATGCTGGCCTATTTTTTTGGAACTGGGATTGTCTGTTTATATTTTACTTTATTCTGCATTAAAGTACCCTTACAATTCTCAATGGAAACTCATTAAAGAATAAATTACGACCGAGACACTGTAGTGGTTTAAGTCTCTAAAACTCACGAAAGTCGCTCACTCACTCACTCCCCCTCTTTCTTCCCCCAGTCCCGGGGGGATGGGGAGGAGAATCAAAAGAATTCAACTCGCACAGGTTGAGATAAGAACAGTTTAGTAACTAAGGTATAACACAAATCACTACTGCTACCACCAGTAATAATACAAGAGAAATACAAAGAAAGAGAATACAACTGCTCACCAAGCCCGACCCAGCCAGTGCACCCCCCAGCAGCAAACCCCCCAATACCAAAAACCTGACCATGCTGTGCACCCCCAGTCCACCACCACACCCTTCCAGGTCTCTGCTCCCCATCTTCACATCCTGGACGTGACGTGCTGTGGTATGGAATAACCTCTTTAGTCAGCTTGGGTCAGGTGTCCTGTCTCTGCTTCCTCCCGTCTCTCCCTCCTCCCTGGCATAGCATGAGACTCAGAAAGTCCTTGGCCAGACCAAAACATTACCAAGCAGTAACTGAAAACACTGGTGTTATCAGCGCTGCTCCAGCTACCAAGGAGAAAAATGACTGCTGCTGCTGCTGAACCCAGGACAGACACTAATTACCCTACTGAAAGATGTAGCCTAGTAAAATGAGAATGATGCAGTTGCATGAAAACAAGAAATGTGTTTCTACCCTATGGAAAGCTACTATATGAATTAATGGAGATGAGAACAATATAAAGATGACAGACAAGGTATCACAGAAATTAGTCTATAAGAAATATAGTTCAGCAAGTGGCAGCTATCAACCCAGAAAAATATCTATCAATACAGAGTGATATCTTGCCAGGGAAATCTGCAAGCTGGCTAATTCTTCACAAATCTTGCCATTTTCTACTACAAGTTATAGGACTTTTCTAGAAGTGCATAACTCTAACTTTTTTGTTTCATAGGCCAAGATAATTTTTTAAAAATCAGTATATAAAGCATTTGCACAAGAGAGAATCAGCCCTCCATACAGCCACATAAATACAATGAAAACTAAAAGCAGTGGCAAAATCCTGCTGTGAAGAAAGTTACACTAAAATTGAAACAGGATTGTACTTAGTACAAACGTATCTTGGAAAACTATGAGACCAGCACCAAGACTAGCAAGATCCAAGATGATATAGGTAAGATAAATGCACATGCAAACACGGCTTGGGAGCTTGGAAAGAAATGTGATCTTACTTAAGGGGAAAAAAAACCCCAACTTTCTCCTAACGAGAGTTTTTATTAAACTCAGATTAATTCCATTGCAAGTTCTACAAGGTTGTATGATGTAGACTTCTCATGAGCAACAAGTTGGGACTTGACACTGGCAAAACTAATGCCACTCTCAAATATTTTGTGCAGAAAAGGCCAGGGTTGCTGTGATAGGTTGACCCACTCACCAATTACTGTCACAGACAAAACAGACTCTACTCAGGGAAATTAATTTCATTTATTACCAATCAGAGAAGGATAATGAGAAATAAACCCAAATCTTAAACACCTACTCCTCACCCCTCCCTTCACTCCTGATATTCGCTACTTCCTCCCCTCCAAGCAGCACACAGGATGGGGAATGGTGGTTCCAGTCAGCTCATCATGTGCCTGCTTCTCCTTTCTTCTCACACTCCTCCCCTGTTCCATGGGAGACAGTTCTTCATGAACTTCTCCAACATGACTCCTTCCCACGGGCTGCAGTTCTTCACAAACTGCTCTAGTGTGAGTCCCTTCCATGGGGTTGTAGTCTTTCAGGAATGGACTGCTCCACCGTAGGTCCCCTGCAGGGTCACAAGTCCTACTAGCAAACCTGCTCCCACATGGGCCCCTTTCTTTTCACAGGTCCACAGGTTCTGCCAGGAGCCTGCTCCAGTGTGGGCTCTACATGGGGTCACAGCCTCTTCCTGGTATCTACCTGTTCCAGTGTGTGGTCCTCCATGGGCTGCAGGTGGATATCTGCTCCACTGTGGACCTCCATGGGTTGCAGGGGGACAGCCTGCTTCACCATGGTCTTCACCATGGGCTGAAGGTGAATCTGTGCTCTGGTGCCTGGAGCATCTCCTCTTCCTCCTCCTTCTCTGATCTATGTGTCTGCAGAGTTGTCGCTCTCACATATTCTCGATACTCTCTCTCTCTCCTGCTATTGTTTCGCCTAGGGTTTTTCCCCCTTATTAAATACGCTATCTCAGAGGCACTACCACTGTAGCTGATGGGCTCAGCCTTGGCCAGCAGTGGGTTCATCTTGGTGCCAGCTGGCATTGACTCTATTTGACATAGGGGAAGCTTCTAGCAGGTTCTCACAGAAGCCACCACTGTACCCCCCTCCCCCCAAAAAAAAACCTTGCCATGCAAAACCAGTTTCTTATGATAACAGTAGCTCATACATACTTGTTACCATCACTCTGTAGGAGGCAGACACCCCACAGCCAACCAGCAGAATGGATCATGACAATGCATCATTGAAGTGTGACACAGTCCAGTGAAGTTAGTCCATTTTAATTATATCATCCTCAGGTTAAGCAAACCTGCCTAATTTCACTCTGAAGGGGATGAGTCATGCTCATGTATCCTGTTCCACCCACTCTTCTTTAACAATCAGCTCTGGAACAAATACATTTTAAATGGTTGCACTCATTTTACTAATGAACATCTGATGAAGGCATCTACTCAGATGCCTGATTTCAGCAGTGAGGTCAGTAGTCCTTCTATCTGAATTGTATTAGCATATTCAACTCCTGTGCAGCATGAACCCACCCAACTACTGATACTCTGTTGGATAATATAGGACTTTTCAATTTCCATTGCCTCTTCTTTATAAAAGACATGAAGATGAGGCCTATTTGACCACCAAGTAGAAAGCTGTCCTACACTGTTCAAAAAAAGCTATCCTACACTGTTAAAACTTGTAAACTCTTAAAGAACATTTCATTAAATAAGTAGTTTTTCAAGCCTTACTCTATAGATTTTTTTGTGTGTGTTGTACATTCATATAACCGACCCTCCTGCGGCTTTCTGAAGCAGTTATGCAGGACTATACCTGGAGGCAAAGCCAGCAGTGCAACCACACCTCCCTCTCCCTGAAGTACTGTCCTCTCCACCCAAGGTGTCTCCTCAACCAGTACCTCCTGACTAGTGCGTTTTGCAAAGTGGTTACTGAGAAAAATCTTTCCACCTTGGCCTTGGGGTACAAGTCTCTGCAAGCAGTTTTGCAGAAGAGATGTGAGGATTTTCCTTGCTGTGTTACAGGGTAATGAGCTTTGAACAGCCCCAGGGCTGAAGGAGCTGCAGCACAGCTGCCTGAGTGGCCTGTGTCAGGGCTGGGGCACTGGGGTCAGACTCACACAGGTGGGAGAAAGGAATTCAAAAGATGTATAAAAAAGGACTACACTACGTCTGTGTGTCACCATTACCATAACCAATTGTTCTTTCTCCCATAAAGCTCAGTCTGTGTGGATGCAAGAGAGAGGGTCTCATTTCAATCTCCTCTGTGCATTGGCAGGTATTATTTTAAGAAAAACACCTTTCAGTAGAGCACAAGTACTCTCAGGATGACATAGTTTAACCCCAGCCAGCAACTAAGCAACACACAGTTGCTCACCCACTCCCCTCACAGTAGGATGGGGGAGAAAATCTGAAGACTAAAAGTGAGAAAACTCATGGGTTGAGATAAAGACAGTTTCATAGGGAAAGCAAAAGCTGCACACACAAGCAAATCAAAACAAGGAATTCATTCACCACTTCCCATCATCAGTTAGGTGTTCATCCATCTCCAGGAAAGCAGGGCTCCATCATGCATAATGGTAACTTGGAAAGACACATGCCACAAGTCTGAACGTCCTCCCTTCTTCTTCCCCCAGTTTTATATGCTGAGCATGACAACATACAGTCTGGAATATCCCTTGGGTCAGTTGGGGTCAGTTGTCCCAGCGGTGTCCTCTCCCAACTTCTTATGCACCCCAAGCCAACTCACCGGTGGGGAGAAAAGCAGAAAAGACCTTGACTGTGTGTAAGCACTGCTCAGCAGTAACAAAAACATCCCTGTGTTATCAACACTGTTTTCAGCACAAATCCAAAATATAGCCCCATACTAGCTGCTATGAAGAAAATTAACCAGGAGAAAAACAGCAGACAGGACCAGCAAACTCTGTTGGATACCAGCTCCAGAACTGATCGGAGAGACAAATGCAGTCATAAACTGAGACACAGTTTGTCTTTTACGTCATATAGAAACATAGAATCATAGAAGAGTTAGGGTTGGAAAGGACATTAAGATCATCTAGTTCCTACCCCCCTGCCATGGGCAGGGACACATCACACTAAACCATGCCATCCAAGGCAGTGCCCAACCCAGCCTTGAACATCGCCAGCAATGGAGCATTCACAACTTTCCTGGGCAACCCATTCCAGTGCCTCACCACCCTCACAGTAAAGAACTTCTTCCTCATATGAAATCTAAACTTCCCCTGTTTAAGTTTCAACCCATAACCCCTTGTCCTGTCACTACAGTCCCTCATGAAGAGTCCCTCCCCAGCATCCCTATAGGTCCCCTTGAGATATTGGAAGGCTGCTATGAGGTCTCCACACAGCCTTCTCTTCTCAAGGCTGAACAGCTCCAACTTTCTCAGCCAATCTTCATACGGGAGGTGCTCCAGTCCCCTGATCATCCTCATGGCCCTCCTTTGGACTTGTTCCAACAGTTCCATGTCCTCTTTATGTTGAGGACACCAGAAATGCACACAGTACTCCAAGTGAGGTCTCACGAGGGCAGAGTAGAGGGACAGGATCACCTCTCTCGACCTGCTGGTCACGCTTGTTGGCTTTCTGGGCTGCAAACACACACTGCTGGCTCATGTTCATTTTCTCATCGACCAACACCCCCAAGTCCTTCTCTGCAGGGCTGCTCTGAATCTCTTCTCTGCCCAACCTGTAGCTGTGCCTGGGATTGCTCCCACCCAGGTGTAGGACCTTGCACTTGTCATGGTTAAACTTCATCAGGGTGGCATCAGCCCACCTCACAAGCGTGTCAAGGTCCCTCTGGATGACATTCATTCCTTCCAGCATATCAACTGAACCACACAGCTTGGTGTCATCGGCAAAGTTGCTGAGGGTGCACTCAATCCCACTGTCCATGTCACTGACAAAGATGTTGAACAAGACTGGTCCTAACACCGATCCCTGATGGACAACACTCGTTACTGGTCTCCAATTGGTCATTGAGCCGTTGACCTCTTTGCGTGCGGCCATTCAGACAGTTGTTTATCCACCAAGGGATCCACCTATCAAATTGATGTCTCTCCAACTTAGAGACAAGGATGTCATGTGGGACAGCATCAAATGCTTTGCATAAGTCCAGGTAGATGACATCAGCTGCTCTACCCCCGTCCATCAGTTCCGTAGCCCCATCCTAGAAGGCCACCAGATTGGTCAGGCAGGATTTCCCCTTAGTGAAGCCATGCTGGCTGTCACCAACAACCTCGTTGTTTTTCATGTACCCAAGCATGCCTTCCATGCAAATCTGCTCCAGGATTTTGCCAGGTACAGAGGTGAGGCTGACTGGCTTGTAATTCCCCGGGTCATCCATTTTCCCCTTCTTGAAAATGGGGGTTATATTTCCTTTTTTCCAGTCGTTGGGAACTTCACCTGGCTGCCATGAATTTTCAAATATGATGGGCAGTGGCTTAGCAACTTCATTTGCCATCTCCTTCGGGACCCGCGGATGGATTTCATCAGGTCCCATGGACTTGTGTACATTCAGGTTCTTAAGATGGTGTTCTAAGCGTGGTCATCTCTTCTATACTGTGGGAGGCATATAATGGAATTTCTTAGCCATTACACATCTTTTTTTCCTCCTCGGGGGGTCAACCTATGAAGGAGACTTTCCCTCACACACACCCCTCCCCCCTCCATCCTATTTACAGCAGCATTTGTGAATTCTAAAGGTTTTGTATGGCCTTTGAATGATCTTGAGACTTGCCTTCTGCTTGTGCTGGGGATTGGCATGTTGGTACATATGCAGTGTGTGTTTTACGCATGGCCATCCCACCCTGAGAGCACCCTATTTCATCTGGTCTCGAAAGTTAAGCAGGGTAGGGCTTGGGTCTTTTCTAGGGTTAAACGACAATATTGGAGGACCACCAAGAGATTTTCCCTGAGGCTGGACAGCCATGAGTGTATGGCTTGCATGGGCAAGCACCTGGGCCAGTGAGCCCCTCCAGTGCTTTGGAACTTCACACTCAGCAAGTGCAAAATCCGGGAAAATTTGTGAAAAACCTACTTAAATGAGGTGTACTGTCGTCCTGGCAATACCAGAGAGGACATATCATGGTAACATGCTGGGGCTTGGCCTGCACCTACAGAGCCCTGCTCTGTAAGGATCAGGAAAAAGATGTCTCTGGGTCTGATGGCAAAGCAACAGACCACACAGCTACTCGACCCTGTTGCATTAAAAAGGGGGGGGAAAGAAAACCCCTTGCTTTATTCTCCAATATGCAACTACCAGTCTGACCGCATTCACTTATATCAAACTTCTACTGGTCCGGATTTACCAATAGTGGCGATTGGCTATCGAAACAGGGTGGTTTATTGATTGAGTTTACTGAGGCAACAGATACAGGTTCTTATGGATTGCCACTGATAAATACTGTCTGCAAAAGCATGTGCAAATAAAAGTTATATGGATACAAGCGCTTGATGAAGTTAACACAGCATAGCTCTAAAATATACAGGTGACAGTAACTCTATAGAGATTCTAAGTTTTCCTAGGAAAGCACTGGATACAGTGCAAGTTTTACCCACAGGCGTCCCTATGGGGGGAAAGAGAGGTCCAGCCCATCGACCAGTCCCAGGAGTCTGTTGATGATATCTTCCTTGACTCATCCACGATGGTAGCGATGGTATCTGATTTGGAGAAAACTCCAGGAACTCGCCAACAAAGTTTCAAGTTGACAAGCAGGTATCCTTTACTGCAGCACCAGAGACACGGGGGATAGCTCCTCCAAGCGTGTCTCCCCGTATTGCCTGACAGGCCATCCTTTTACAGTCACTGGGCATACATCCATATTCATGAGGTTACACAAGTTTCCAGGTACACAAAAGGTGATGGTGGTCTTTGAGAGTTGTTTACAGCATTCATACCCGCTGGCAGTCCTTAACATTAGACTTAATCATCCTGTCCTTTTGTTGAGCAGATAGTTTCACTGCCCCCTCCCCGGGACATCTGCTGGTCCCTGATACTCCCCAGTAGATGTTTACACCAACTTAATGGGTTCATTGACTTAGCAATCACCCTGTCCCCCCACCCATCAGCCAGTTTAACTGTGCCCATCCCCAGGTCCTGTTTTTCTATTTTATTTTTCTTGCACTTTTTGTACTAAGGTCCTATGGACCTAAAACTACCCTCAAGCACCCCCATTACGAAGCCATAACCTTATTTAGAACTGATTATATTTTGTGCTTTTGTGGTCCTTCTTTTATATCTTCCCCAATATCCCCCTTTCTCTTGGGTTATTTTATATTATTTTCACCTTCAAGGTGGAGCTTGAGTGACTCTAGTCATACATACCTTTACTATTATTGGTGCAAATCTCTCTCGCTTCGTTTTAAAGGTATATGACACCGAAAATTCAGAGCACATGCTCAGAGGGGGGTGGTCTCATTTTGGAGGGGGGTCCCATTGGAGATGGTTGTGTATTTTAGCATGTGAATGCATTATAATGACATTATAATGAAGCAAAGTTCACACAGAGGACAGCATTCTGTCAAAAGATGACAGGCTGCTGGCTCAGGGTAGCAAATATGAAGCTTATCAGTTTCTTGTACCACCTAGTTCCCATCTTTTGCTGAGGCTAGGACAAAGCGTAACTGCGAGATCTCCACCTTGCTCTACCCTCCGTCTGTGTTGCCACAGGAACCGCTGTGAAGTGCACATTCCTGGCATACCAGGTGTGACTGCATCTCGTCCCAAGAGGCCCTTAAAGTCCGTTTTTCCCCTATGTGTGGACAGTGCTACATTTCACATATAAGTTTAATTCCACATTTCCTAATTATTCCACAGACCCCCTAGCACAGCAGCTACTCAACCCCTGAAAAAAAGACACTGCAGCCACTCCAAACACAGTGGAAGAAAATGCAGCCACTCTAGCTCCAGGGACAGACACTGAAGACACTCCAGTACCAGTGAAGACACTGCAGGTGAACCAAAGGATCAATCCATGCCAGTATCAGTTGCCCCTATAAGCAAGAGGAAAAGCAAACGAAAGGCACGAAACACAGCTGGTGAAGGAAGATGAAGATTCAGCACATGAACTAGAGGGGGTGACATCTGAACTAGACGTGTTAGTACAGGAATCAGAGGAAGAGGAAAGTTCTCGATCCCTGACATTGACTGAGTCGTGGAATATGAGAAAACATTTCAGTTGTTTTCCAGGGGAGCACATCGTCACCTGGTTGCTCCAGTGCTGGGACAGTGGGGCTGATAGTCATGAAGTAGAAGGTAGGGAAGCCAAGCAGCTGGGATCACTTGCTAGGGAAGGGGAATTGACAAGGTGATTGCAGAAGAGAAAAGAGCCCTCAGCCTCTGGAGGATGTTCTTGGCAGCTGTGAAGGAAAGGTATCCTTGCAAGGACGATGTTATATGTTGCCCAAGCAAGAGGACCATGATAGAGAAAGTCCTTCAGTGCCTGAGGGAATTAACCATTCTACAGATCATCTATTGTAGGCTGGATGCCAGGAATGCACCTGTAGATCCAGATGAAGTTGAATGTGCACAACCCATGTGGCAGAAGTGTAATAAAAACCAACATTGTAAATTTGCTGAGAGTAATGTTAACTGTGTAACTGAAGCAAGGCTGATACAATAAGGCCTGAGTAACTGTGTAACTGAAGCAAGGCTGGTACAATAAGGTTTGGGTAATTGTTAATTAAGTAAGGCCCCTACGTGAAGTTTGGGTAATCATAAACTACAGATGTTCCTTTGTCTTTAAGAAACTGCAGAAACCCCCTTATCTGTGTTCCTTTGTCTTTGAGACAAACTGTAGAAGCCCCCTTATCTATGAGACTGCAAATTCCCAAGGACAACTAAGAGGGGGGCAGAAGAAGCAGTAAGGGACATGCGCAGAGAAAGAAGGTAAAAAGTTCAACCTTAAAAGTCTGTATAAAGGTCACTGAGGAAGACTCTCACTTCATCCTGAGACCCTCACCCAAGACCACCAGGAGACAGTGCGCATGTGGAAAAGACTTGCGAAACTAATTATCATACAAAGCGGGAGCAAATTTACCTATTACAACATCTTAGTGAATATGCATGTATAAGCTCTGTAAAAGGAGTGACTGTGTGATCCTTGGTGTGCGTGCTGGCGGAGCGGAGACTCCCCGCGCACCCAGCGCTGCTTGCTTACTGCCTTTCCTATATGAAATTACAATAAATATCCATTTGATTTGGAATTGGTCTTTGAACATTTATAACAATTTGGTGACCCCAATGTGATATCTGATATGTCTCTCGGACCGAGTCTTCCCGAGGGGCGCCCCACAGACTGTTAGTGTGGCTCGGGAAAGGTATCGATCAGAGTGCATCTTCAGATATCTACGAACAAAAGAAAGGCAATAAGCAAAGAAAATTGGGCCCCGAAAGGGAACTGCAGTAACGGTTGCCCATAATTCTGGTGCACAAAGATCCAGACGCAGACTATCTGGAGTCGTGAGTATGAAGAGTGTACTCTCGTTCGGTTGGGTGGAAATCGGTTGCCTGTGAATGTAAGAGTGTGATTGAGATGGGGCAAAAGTCTGGAAACATCTTGAGACAAAGTCCAGGGGTGGATCCAGACAAAGCTCCGAAGCGAGTGTGGAGGTCTTCTAACCGCGGTTCCAATTTCCCGCAAGGGACTTGGCCGGTGAAGGACCGAAGCGCACTTCACAAAAGGGTTCACGGGGGGTGGGGAAGGGTCGTACCTCCTGTAAGACACTCTTACTCTGAGAGTTCGAAGACAATTTCAACGCCTCCAACATTTCAGCTGTGGAAAAAGCTGTCCCAGGAGGTCCAACAATTGAAGGACAATCTATCCAGCTCCCCACGTGCACCAACCCATGCCTCAGCTTTTAACAGAAGGCACCCTATTTCCTGAGAGAGAAAATACAGGAGTTCCACACCACGTGCCACCCTATGGTTTTACCAGCAGGATCACAGGAGAAGGTGAATTGAGTCAGTTTGCTGTGGTGAAAGCCATCTAGCTGACCTTGGACATTACTGAACGAGAAAAATGGCCAGTAGTTTAGCTCCAGACTGACTCATGAATGGTGGCGAATGCCCTGTGGTGGTGGCTGCAGCAATGGAAACAGAGCAACTGGCAATGCAGAGGTAAACCCATCTGGGCTGCTGCATTGTGGGAAGATATCATGACACCGAAAGGTGGGGGAGACGTGTCCCATTGATTTAAACAGCCCTGTGTTTCATCGACGGGGGTTCCAGCGATTGACTGATTGGATCTCGAGACTCATTTTTAAGGTTAGACCAGGTGAACCACTGAAAGCAGAGAATAGAAATGTTGGTAGGCACAACCGCTGTGACCAGGTAACTCTGTGCACAGACCGAGGTAAGAAAAAAGGCCAGGTGCGTGTATGTGTGAGACATACAAATAATTAAGAAGTGAGTGCAGAGTCTGGATCTGCATTTTTGTTATCCTGCGAGGGAAAAGGCCGGAGAAGGATGAAGCGAAAAGCAGTGGGACTGAGTGAGTGGTCAGAAGGCCTTGGGTAGCTCAGAATGGGAAATTCTAGGCCTCAGGAAATTAAAGAAGAAAAAGGGAAATCTCCTGAAGACATTCCTCCAGACAGTCATTTAGGGAGGATATTAAAAGCTTGGGAAAGTATGTCAAGGATTAAAAAAAGGTATGAAAAGTATGATAAATTATTGTGGTTTTGTTTGGACAAAGGAACCTATCTATATTAGGGCAAAAAGTGTTCTGGCCAAAATATGTATCAGATGAAGATTAGCTCTGTCAGGAGATAAATTTATATGTAAACTGCAAAACACCTTTTTCACAAGAAGAATCTGAATATGCAGCATGTTATATTGTTGGGATGTTGCTTTTTGGGCATGTTTAGAGCAATTATCTAGAGTAGAACATCTTTTTGCCTTGAAGGTAGAGCAGGGAAAAAAACAAAGAGAAGGAGTCCCAAACTTGGGACCCCTTGAAGAGCCTACCTCCCCCCTATAACCCACCTCCAGCAGCTCCCCCGGTGGATCCTCCCCCACCTCTGCCACAGAATCCTGACCATCAGGCTAATCACCCTGATGCACCAGTAGGGACTCAGGATCCACAGGGTGGGGAGGTAAGTGCCCCCTCCCCCCAGGTAATTTATCCCAGATTAAGATGGGAGATAGAACAATGTGAGAGGGATTTGGAAAATCTCCCTGTGACCCTTTGAAGAGGACAAGGGGGGGCAGCGGAAGGGGGTTTAGATTGGATATAAGGAAGAAATTCTTTACTGTTAGGGTGGTGAGGCACTGGAATGGGTTGCCCAGGGAAGTTGTGAATGCTCCATCCCTGGCGGTGTTCAAGGCCAGGTTGGACAGAGGCTTGGGTGGCATGGTTTAGTGGGAGGTGTCCCTGCCCATGGCAGGGGGGTTGGAACTAGATGATCTTAAGGTCCTTTCCAACCCGTACTATTCTATGATTCTATAAGGGATGTTTCCCCTCTGGGAGGTCCCTATGGGTCAGGGACAAATAGGGTATGTCAGTGCTCCCCTTACTTGCAGTGAAGTAAGGAATTTTAAAAAGGAAATTAAATCTTTGATTGAAGATCTGGTGGAATTAGCTGAACAATTGGTTCAATTTCTGGGGCCTATTTTTTTTACATGGACAGAAATGATGTCTATTATGAATATATTGTTCAGTGGAGAAGAAAGGGGAATGGTTAGGTGAGCTTATATGCATGAGTGGGAAAGGAGAAATCTGCCTGGAGCAGGGGTCATGTTGGTGGAACAGAAATTCCCTAATGCAGATCCTAATTGGAACAACAATGACCCCGTGCATCAAAATAACATGAAAGATATAAGGGAATTAATAATAATAGGAATCAAAGGAGCTGTTCCAAAATCTCAGAATTTTGTGAAGGCATTTGGGAATCAACAAGAAAAAGATGAAGCTCTGTTGGGGCCTGGTTAGCATCAAAGGATTATTTAGAGTTATAAAGTGCAGTGTCAGCATGACAAGCTTGCAGAAAAACAAGTTTACTGCTACAAAAATAGAACTTTAGAAACTACAAAGCTGGATGCTTGCTTGCTTCAGTAGATAAGAAGTAACCAATCATTTAATCCTAGTCGGCGTGTGAACAGCAGCTTGTAACCAATTAAAAGTGCAACTCTGGCGCGTGTTAGAAGTTATGTAACTTGAGCACAGTATATAAGCAAGAGCTGTTAATAATAAAATCGGACTGTAACTTGCATCTTATAGATGTGTCGTTCTTTCCCGCTCGCCTGAATGCCCGCGGCAAAGCTCTGTCTGCATTTTTAAAGGAACAAATGAGAAAGTATTCAGGAATGAATCCTGATGATCCTCTGGCACAGGGGTTGTTAAAAATACATGTTGTTACTAAAGCTTAGCCAGATATTCAGAGGAAAGTGCAGGAGATAGAGAATTGGAGTGAAACGCCATTAGAAGATTTGTTAAAGGAAGCTCAGAAGGTGTATATGAGACGGGAGGAAGAAAAGCAGAAACAAAAGGTTAAAATAATGGTTTCTACAGTAGATCAGGTAGTGAAACAAAGGATGGAGCCAATAGTGCAACAAGAGAGGGATGACAGGGGTCAAGTTCGAGGAAGAGGAGGATGAGGAATAAGAGGAGGACTCACTAGTCAGGGGAGAGGACAATGGCAAGGGTCGTCTGGTAATTGCCCTTCAACTGGATGTTACAATTGTGGGAAACCAGAGCATTTTAGGAAAGAGTAACCTGAGTTGAATAAAGAAGAAAAAGTGATTCCATTGATTAACTTTGCTAGTCAGGAATAGGGGTGTCAGGGGGTCTCTAATTATTAGTCCCACCCAGAGCCCTTGATAAATCTAAAGGTGGGACCTCAGGAAGAAGATGAGGTTTTTTTAGTAGATAAAGGAACAGCTAGGACCTCTCTAAATTATATTCCTTTAGGAGAAGAATTGTATGACCAACAGATATCAGTTTGAGGGATTAAAGGGGAAGGGTTTTCGGTCTCTGTTTTCAAGCCTATGATGTTAAGGTTTAAGGATAAAAACATCCAAGGAAAATCACTGTATATACCTGAGGCAGGGAGTAATGTATTAGGCAGATATTTGATTATTCGACTAGGATTAGAAATTAGAACCCGCACTGAAAGCATAACTATTACCATGAACATGTTAAGGGAAAAAGATAAAAAAGACATAGACCCTGTGGTGTGGGTTAAGGAAGGCAATCAGGGGGGGTGTGGGGTTTCTAAACATTACACCCTTGAAAATAACACTTCAAAAGGACTATGAGGTAATCACTCAAAGACAATACTGTGAGAAATGGTCACTAAGATCGGGCAGGCCTCGGTTTGACACAGTAGTGAAGCAGCTATTTATTAACGTTTTTGCAAAAATGGGTGCCCTAGCAAGTAAAGCACACACAGCAAAAGCAGAACTATGATTCGTACTTCCTATCCTGTCCGCAGGTTCCCTCCCTTGTTTCTTCATTGAATACTCCAAAGTTTACAGCCTATCTATCTGACACGTATAATCTAAATGACAACTGTCCCACCTCTTTTTACATCTCCCCTGTCGTGGTTTAAGCACAGCTGGCAAACCAGAACCACGCAGCCGCTCACTCACTCCCCTCTTCCTCCACCCTCTCCCAGAGGGATGGGGAGGAGAACCGAAAGAATGGAACTCCCACGGGTTGAGATAAGAACAGTCCAGTAGCTAAGGTATAATACAAACCGTTACTGCTACCCCCAATAATAATAATGACAAGGGAAACAACAAGGGGAGAGAATATAACCGCTCACCACCCACCGACCGACACCCAGCCCAACCTGAGCAGTGATCAGGGCCTTCCGGGTAACTACCCCCAGTTTCTATCCTGGACATGACATGCTGTGGTATGGAATACCTCTTTGGCTAGTTTGGGTCAGGTGTCCTTTCCCTGCTTCCTCTCGGCTTCCCCTCCTCCCTGGCAGAGAATGAGACTCAGAAAGTCCTTGGTCAGAGAAAATATTACGTAGCAACAATTAAAAACACTGGTGTTATCAATGTTGTTCCCAGGCTGAAAGTCAAAACCACAGCACTGCCCCAGCAACCAGGATGGAGAAAAATGACTGCTACAACGTAGGAGGACCAAGAGATGTTCCCCGAGGCTGGATAGTCATGAGTGGCAGGGTGTGTGGGATAGTATGGGCAAGTACCTAGTCCAGTGGGCCCCTCCAGTGCTTTGGAACTTCACCACTGAACAAGTGCAAAATCCAGAAAAATTAGTAAAACACTTAAAGGAGGTGTGTTGTCATTCTGGTCACATCAGAGACGGACAAATCATGGCAACATGCTGGGGCTTGGCCTATGCTTACAGAGCCCAGTTCAAGACCATCGAGCACCTTCAAAGGGAAAAAAATGTCCCTGTATCTGAGGGTGGAGTAACGGACAGTGCAGCTACTCCACCTCCAAGTACAGCAGCTACACCACCCTCAGGGACTAGTACAGCAGCTACCCAAACCACAGTAATAATCACTGCAGCTAAACCAGAGGACCAACTCATACCAGTATAGGTCACCCCTGTACACAAGAGGAAAAGCAAAAAAGAGGCAAGAAATATAAAGCAAGATGAAGAAACAATGTACTCACCACCTGGGACAGCATCTGACCAGGAGTCATCATCACATGATGAAGAAGAAGAGGTGACTTCCCGATCTCGGACCTCAACCGAGCTACGGAATATGCAAAAAAACTTCACCTGTCAGCCAGGGGAGCACATCATCACCTGGCTGCTCCGATGCTGGGACAATGGGGCCGGTGGTCATGAACTAGAAGGTAGGGAAGCCAAACAGCTGGGATCACTTGCCAGGGAAGGGGGAATTGACAAAGCAATTGCAAGAGAGAAAAAGTCCCTCAGCCTTTGGAAACGGCTCTTGGCAGCTGTGAAAGATAGGTTTCCATACAAGGATGATGTTATGAGTCGTTCGGCCAAGTGGACTACTCTAGAGAAAGGCATCCAGTCTCTGAGGGAATCAGCCATTGTAGAGATGATCTATGCTATCAAGCCGAATAATGGGGATACACACATAGATCCAGATGAAGTCAAATGGACACGACCCATGTGGCGGAAATTTACATGAAATGCACCCTCATCATATGCCCATTCATTGGCAACAGTAACCGAGAATGACATAATACCACCAACAGTGGATGAAATGATTCATAAACTCCGTGAGTTTGAAGACAATCTCACCCCTTCAATCATCTCAGCTGTGGAAAAACTGTCCCAGAACCTCAAACAATTGAGAGACGATCTATCCAGCTCCTCACGTGTACCAACACACGTCTCAGCTATTAACAGAAGGCGTCCCACTGTTCGAGAGAGAAGATACAGAAGTTATACACCACGGGCCACCCTATGGTTTTACCTGCAGGATCATGGAGAAGATATGATGAAGTGGGATGGAAAGCCAACTTCAGTTTTGGAGGAACGGGTGCGTGAATTGAAGAGGAGAACAAAGGTCAAGGATGATCACCCCATGAAGGCTGCGGCTTCAGTCTCTGGTGAGCAGCTTCCCAGATGGAGTGGAAGAGCTGATTTTACTTCAGCTCCTGTGATAAGGAATAATTCCTGTCAATAAGATATGAGTGACCAATGTGATGACTATTAGAGGGCCCCGCCTCCAGCCAGGTGGAGGTAGGGGACAGTCGGATTTACTGTGTGGATCAAATGGCCTGGCACATCAGTCCCACAGAAGTATAAGGCTCTTGTAGATACCGGTGCACAGAGTACCCTGATGCCATCAAGCTGTCGAGGGGTGGAACGCACTTCTATTTCTGGAGTGACAGGAGGATCCCAAAAGTTGACTGTACTGGAGGCTGAAATCAGCCTGACTGGGAGGGAATGGCAAAAACACCCCATTGTGACTGGTCCAAAGGCTCCATGCATCCCTAGCATAGATGATCTCAGGAGAGGGAACTTCAAGGACCCGAAAGGGTACCGATGGGCTTTCGGTATTGCCGCTTTGGAGACAGAGGAAGTGGAGCAGCTGTCCACCATGCCTGGTCTCTCAGAAGATCCTTTTGTTGTGGTGTTGCTAAAGGTCTGACCTGGGTTCAGCAGTAGTAGCAGTCATTTTTCTCCTTAGTAGCTGGTGCAGTCCTGTGTTTTTGACTTTCGACCTGGGAACAGCACTGATAACCCCAATGTTTTCAGTTACTGCTTATAACGTTTTGGTCTGTGCAAGGACTTTCTGAGCCTCATGCTCTGACAGGGGGGAGGGGAAGCCGGGAGGAAGCAGAGACAGGACACCTGACCCAAACTGACCAAAGAGGTATTCCATAACAGAGCATGTCATGCCCAGGATTTAAAAATGGAGGTCAGAGATCCCGAAGGGGGGGGGGTTCTCTGCTGGGTCGGGCTTGGTATTGGGTGGTGAGCAGTTGTATTCACTTTCCTTGTATTCCCCTTGTCGTCATTGTCATTGGTGGCAGCAACACTGATTTGTGTTATACCTGATTTACTGGACTGTTCTTATCTCAGCCTGTGGGTGTTGCATTCTTTTAGTTCACCTTCCCACCCCTCTGGGAGCAGGGGGAAGAAAGAGGGGGGAGTGAATGAACGACCTGGGTGAGTTATAGTGGCTTAAACCACAACAAGGTTGAAGAACAAGCGCCAATCGTGACCACAACAGTGTACCGGCAGCAATATCACACCGAGACTCCCTGATTCCCATCCATTGGCTGATTTGTAGATTAGAGAGTCAAGGAGTGATCAGTAGGACTCACTCACCCTTTAATAGCCCCATATTGCCCGTGCGAAAGTCTAACGGAGAGTGGAGACTAACAGTAGACTATTATGCCCTGAATGAAGTCACACTGCCATTGTGTGCTGCCATACCGGACTTGCTAGAACTTGATTATGAACTGGAGTCAAAGGCAACCAAGTGGTATGCCACGATTGATATTGCCAATACATTTTTCTCAATTCCTTTTCAGTAGAGTGCAAGCCGCAGTTCGCTTTTACTTGGAGCGGCGTCCAGTACACTTGGAACCGACTGCCCCAGGGGTGGAAACACAGCCCTACCATCTGCCATGGACTGATTCAGACTGCACTGGAACAGGGGCAAGCTCCAGAACACCTGCAATACATTGATGACATTATTGTGTGGGGTGATACAGCAGAAGAAGTCTTTGAGAAAGGGAGGAAAATAATCCAAATCCTGCTGAAAGCCAGTTTTGCCATAAAACAGAGTGAGGTCAAGGGACCTGAACAGGAGATTCAATTTTTGGGAATAAAATGGCAAGATAGATGTCACAGATCCCCACAGATGTGATCAACAGGATAACAGCAATGTCTCCACCAACTCATAAGAAAAAAACACAAGCTTTTTTTGGGTGCTGGGGGGTTCTGGAGAATGCATAACTGTCGTGGTTTAAGCCTCTAATCCCCCCACGCAGTTTTCTCTCTCTCTCACTCACTCACCTCTCTTTCTTCCCCCAGTCCCGGGGGAATGGGGAGGGGAATCAAAAGAATGCAACTTCCACAGGTTGAGATAAGAACAGTTTAGTAACTAAGGTATAACACAAATCACTACTGCTGCCACCAGTAATAATACAAGTGAAATACAAGGAAAGATAATACAACTGCTCACCAAGCCTGACCCAGCCTGTGCACTCCCCAGCAGCGAACCCCCCAATGCACCACCACACTCTTCTGGGTCTCTGCTCTCCGTTTTTACATCCTGGACATGACGTGCTGTGGTATGGAATAGCCTCTTTGGTCAGTTTTGTTTACTGATGGGTCTTGTCGCATTGTGGGAAAGCATCGTAGATGGAAGGCAGCAGTGTGGAGTCCTCCACAACAAGTTGCAGAAACTGCTGAAGGAGAGAGTGAATCAAGTCAGTTTGCTGAGGTGAAAGCCATCCTTCTGGCATTGGACATTGCTTAATGAGAAAAGTAGCCAGTACTTTATCTCTATACTGACTCATGGATGGTGGCAAATGCCCTGTGGGGGTGGTTGCAGCAATGGAAGCAAAGCAATTGGCAAAGCAGAGGGAAACCCATCTGGGCTGCTGCACTGTGGCAAGATATCGCTGCCCTAGTGCAGAACCTGGTGGTGAAGGTAAGCCACGTAGATGCTCATGTACCCAAGAGTCAGGCTACTGAGGAACACCAGAACAACCAACAAGTGGATCAAGCTGCTAAGATTGAAGTGGCTCAGTGTCATGGTTTAAGCCCCCCACCCACGCAGTTTTACTCACTCACACACACTCTCTCTTTCTTCCTCCAGTCCCAGGGGGATGGGGAGGAGAATCAAAAGAATTCAACTTGCACAGGTTGAGATAAGAACAGTTTAGTAACTAAGGTATAGCACAAATCACTACTGCTACCACCAATAATAATAATAATGACAAGACAAATACAAGGGAAGTACAAAGAAAGAGAATATAACTGCTCACCAAGCCCGACCCAGCCAGTGCAACAGCGAACCCCCCAGTACCAAAAACCTGAGCATGCCATGCACTCCCAGTCCACCATCAAGTCTCTGCCCTCTGGTTTCACATCCTGGACATGAACGTGCTGCGGTACGGAATAACCTCTTTGGTCAGTTTGTGTCAGGTGTCCTGTCTCTGCTTCCTCCTGGCTTCCCTCCTCCCTGGCATAGCATGAAACTCAAAGTCCTCGGCCAGACCAAAACATTAGCAAGCAGTAACTGAAAACACTAGTGTTATCAGCACAGTTCCCAGGCACGAAATTAAAACCACAGCGCTGCACCAGCTACCAAGAAGGAGAAAAATGACTGCTGCTGCTGAACCCATGATGCTCAGATGGACTTAGATTGGCAACATAATGGTGAATTATTTTTGGCTTGGTGGGCTCATGACACCTCAGGCAATCAGGGCAGAAATGCAACATGCAGATGGGCTTGTGATTGAGGGGTGGACTTAACAGTAGACACTATTGCCCAGGTTATTCATGACTGTGAAACATGTGCTGCAATTAAGCAGGCTAAATGGTTAAAGCCTCTTTGGTATGGAGGATGATGGCTGAAGTACAATTATGGGGAGGCCTGGCAGACTGATTATATCACACTCCCACCAGCCCGCCAAGGCAAGCGTCATGTGCTTACCATGGTGGAAGCGAAGACTGAACGGCTGGAAACACATGCTGCCCCCCACGCCACTGCCCCGAACACTATCCTGGGCCTTGAAAAAGAGATTTTGTGGTGACACGGCACACCAGAGAGAATTGAGTCAGACAATGGGACTCATTTCCGGAACAGCCTGATAGATACTTGGGCCAAAGAGCATGGCACATCCCCTACCATGCACCAGCCTCTGGGAAAATCAAACGGTACAATGGGATATTAAAAACTACACTGGGAGCAATGGGTGGTGGGACTTTCAAACATTGGGATACACATTTACTAAAGGCCACCTGGTTGGTCAACACCAGAGGATCTGCCAACAGAGCTGGTCCAGCCCAGTCAGAAGTTCTACATGCTGTAGTGTGGGATAAAGTTTCAGTGGTACTCATGAAGAATTTGCTGGGGAAGACAGTCTGGGTTACTCCTGCTTCAGGTAAAGGCAAACCCATTTGTGGGATTGCTTTTGCTCAGGGAGCCAGATATACTTGGTGGGTATTGCGGGAAGATGGGGAGCCTGATGGATGCCTCAAGGGGATTTGATTTTAGGAGAAAACAGCCAATGAACTCAATTGGATGTTGTTGCCTGCTATGTGATGCTTTTATAGCCCATCAGCTAGATGTCTTCATGTCACCAGCGACTGCCTGTGACTTTCCCCCTACCATTATCCCAACAAAGAAAGAACTTCAATAAAACCAGTCAAGTTCTGCGGTAAAGGCAATGATCCAACACTGCACACAGCCTCTCCTGCTCTGAAAGACTGTTACAAGAGATGAATTCCGATATCATGGACTGAATGGACTCAGGAGCTTTATAGGGATTGGTCCATGCATTAAGGAACGATCTCTCTCCCTCTCTATGTGTGGAGATATACATATATACACATATATATATGATGGTGTATTGAAAATGTGGGATCTGAGCATGACGTGAATGGTATGGAATAAAGGGTGGATACTGTCCTGGGTTCAGCAGTACCAGTCATTTTTTCTCCTTCTTAGTAGCCAGTGCAGTGCTGTGCGTTTGACTTTAAGCCTGGGAATAGCTCTGATGACACCGATGTTTTCAGTTACTCCTCAAAAGTTTAGTCAGACGAAGGACTTTCTGAGCCTCATGCTCTCCCAGGGAGGAGGGGAAGCCGGGAGGAAGCAGAGACAGGACATATGACCCAAACTAGCCAAAGAGGTATTCCATATCACAGAACGTCATGCCCAGTATATAAACTGGGGGCAGGAACCTGGATGAGATGGTTCACTGCTTGGTCGGGCTTGGTATCGGTCGGCGGGTGGTGAGCAGTTATATTCTCTTCCCTTCTTGTTTCCCTTGTCATTATTATTATTGGTGGTAGCAGTAGTGGTTTGTGTTATACCTAAGGTTCTGGACAGTTCTTATCACAACCCATAGGAGTGAGGCTGTGGGGAGCTGAGGGGGAGTGGCCCTGGTAGCTGCCGGTAGCTGAAACGACCCAGGAGACCGGCCCCAGGGACCAGGACGCCACGAAGGAGGTAGAAGAGGGGGTGAGCCCCGTGGCTACCAAGCAGCGGGAGGGGGAGGTTGAGAAGCTGAGCCTCTGCGGTGGCCAAGAGCATTCCCCGGCAGCTGCCCGCAGAGCCCCGCGAGCCCGAGCCCCAGGAGGATACAGGAGACCACGCAGCACTTCCCAGAAAGTCAGAGGGGGAAGATCTGGACTCAGACAAAGAGCAGCTGGTGGTGAGAGAGCCGGCAAGCGCAGCAGTTACACCAGCCCCAGTGACAAGTACAACAGTGTCATTTGAGAGTTCTAAAGGTTTTGAATGGCCTTTGGGTACTCTCGAGACCTGCCTGCTGATTGTGATGGGGATCAGCATGCTGGCATGCATACAGAGTGTGTTTTACCCCTGCTCTGAAAGACTGTTACAAAAGTTGGAGCCCGATATCATGGACTGGATGGACTCAGCAGCTCTATAGGGATTGGTCTATGCACTAAGGGATGATCTCTCTCCCTCTGTGTGTGTGTGTGTGTGTATGCATATATATATACATATGATGATATATTGAAAGTGTGGGATCTGAGCATGGTGTGAATGGTATGGAATAAGGGGTGGATTGTCATGGGTTCAGCAGTAGCAGTCATTTTTTCTCCTTCTTGGTAGCTGGTGCAGTGCTGTGTTTCTGATTTTGGGCCTGGGAACTGCGCTGATAACCTCAATGCTTTCAGTTACTGCTTAGAATGTTTAGTCTGACTGTCGTGGTTTAAGCCCAGGCAACCAATGAAGTTTTCTCACTCACTTCTCTCTCTTTCTTCCCCCCCTCCCGGGGGATGGGGAGGAGAATCGAAAGAATGCAACTCCCACAGGTTGAGATAAGAACAGTTTAGTAACTAAGGTATAACACAAATCACTACTGCTACCACCAGAAATAATACAAGAGAAATACAAGGAAAGAGAATACAACTGCTCACCAAGCCCGACCCAGCTAGTTCACCCCCCAGCAGCGAACCCCCCAGTCCACCACCACCACACCCTTCCAGGTCTCTGCTCTCTGTTTTCACATCCTGGACATGACGTGCTGTGGTATGGAATTACCTCTTTGGTCAGTTTGGGTCAGGTGTCCTGTCTCTGCTTCCTCACGGCTTCCCCTCCTCCCTGGCAGAGCATGAGACTCAGGAAGTCCTTGGTCAGACCAAAACATTGCCAAGCAGTAACTGAAAACACGGGTGTTATCAGTTTAATCAGGGTATTTCCAGGCCCAAAATCAAAAACACAGTGCTGCACCAGCTACCAAGAAGGAGAAAAATGACTGCTGCTACTGCTGAACCCAGGACACTGACCAAGGACTTTCTGAGTCTCATGCTCTGCCAGGAAGGAGTGGAAGCTGGGAGGAAGCAGAGAAAGGACATCTGACCCAAACTAGCCAAAGAGGTATTCCATACCACGGCACGTCATGACCAGGATGTAGAAACGGAGGGCAGAGACCTGGAAGGGGGGGGTAGCTGCTGGGTCGGGCTGCGTATCGGTGGTGAGCAGTTTTATTCACTTTCCTTGTATTTCCTTTGTCATTATTATTATTGGTGGTAGCAGCAGTGGTTTATGTTATACCTTAGTTACTGAACTGTTCTGGTCTCAACCTGCAGGAGTTGCATTCTTTCGATTCGCCTTCCCATCCCTCCGGGAGTGGGGGGAAGAAAGAGGGGGGAGTGAGTGAGCAAACTGCATGGTTTACGGCTTAAACCACGATAAGCAACCAACAGTCTTGGGCCCTCCTGCTCTCTAGGGCTATATCCCTTGGAACCTTACTAAGTAGGTTCCTGAAGTGGCCAAAGTCTGCTCTCTTGAAGTCCAGGGCAGTGAGCTTGCTGCACGCTCTTCTCACTGTCCGGAGGTTCTCAAATTAAACCATCTCATGATCGCTGCAACCAAGGCTGCCCCGGAGTGTCACATTTCCAACCAGTCCTTTCCTATTGGTGAGCACAAGGCCAAGCATGACACCTCTCCTTGTCGGCTCCTCTATTACTTGCAGAAGGAAGTTGTCTTCCACACAATTGAGGAATCTCCTGGATTGCTTGTGCCATACCACCCCTCCAGCAGATATCAGGGTGGTTGAAGCCCCCCATGAGAACAAGGGCCTGCGGACGTGAGGCTGTTCCTTTGTATAGAGGCATCTGAGCTGAGCTCCTATTGAAGCCAGCTCATTGGCTGGAGCAGCTGGAATATCTCTACATTGCTCCGATCATTTATTATAGGTGCTGGCAAATGCCTGTGTGTGTTGGGATGGAATGATGCGCCCCTCCCCCAACACATCTAGTTTAAAGCATCCTTGACCAGTCTGGAAAGCCTCCTACCAAATTCACTCTTCCCTTTCTTTGTCAGGCCAGCTCCACCAGCCCACAGTAGACCTGGCCTACTAAATTGAGTCCTGTGTTCAAGGTACCCAAACCCCTGACTATGGCACCACCCTTCTAACCATTTATTAACCTGGCCAATCCTCCTAGCCTTTTTAAGGTCCTCCCCTTTATCCTGGAGAATTGATGAAAAGACAGTCTGAGTTCCAGTGCACCTAACCACCTCTCCCTGGGTGTTGCGGTTGAGATGGACAAGCGACATGTGACATGCTTCTTTGGTGATTAAGTAGAAAGTTCTGCTTTACTGTTACAAACTCTTATATACAGTTTCTGGCATACATGTGTCTTTTAGCCATTGGTTACATCAGTTAGCAACAGCACATTATTGGATGACCCCTTGCCGCATTACTGAAATCTGTTATCTTGCCAAGCTCTTGTTCTGCAGTTAGTTACTCCCCTTGACTTGCTCGCTCCTCCAGATGCCTTCTGCTTTCTCATCTGGATGCCTTCGGCTGCCTCATTTTTCATGGATAAGCTTTGATATCTTCAAGACTAAGTTCTAACTTTATGCCCTCAGTCACGTAGTCCCCCACACCAGGGCTCTGTAGTCCTTCTTTATGTTCTCCAGGCTATTGCTATCTATATCACTAGCACCCCACGTGGATCACTAGAAGTGGGTAATAGTCAGTAGGACTGACTAGAGCAGGCAGCCTCTCTGCAACATCCCTGATCTGTGCTCCTGGTAGGCAACACACCTCCCTTGAGACTGGGTCAGGCAGACAAATGGGTGCCTCTGTGCCTTTCAAAGTAGAGTCCCCTACTACTACGACCCGCTGCTTTTTCCTGGCAGCACCAGTAGTGATCTTCTTTGCCAGTGCATCAGCCGGTTGTTCCTGGTGGGAGTGAGTTTCCTCATCAGCCCCCTGCAGGTCAGCAAAGCGGTTCTGGGTGGGGACAACACATTTAGGAGGAAGCCCCTTGCTTTTAATTGTCCTCTTCCTCCTTTTTTTGTTGTTTGTTTTTTTTTTTTGTTACTTTTTCCCAGCTTCCTGGGTTATTGGCCTCCTTTCCTCTATGAGCTATAGTGGACACTTGAGGCCCCTGCACAGTCTGGGCCTGGAGCAAGCAGTGCTGCTTCCTCTCAGCTCCCCTGACATCTTTCAGCCTCTTGACAGCGTCCTGCAGCTCAGCCACCTGCTGTAGGAGGACCTCCACCAGGGAGGAACGAGTGCAGCCCTGCTCATTGTGCACCCTCACCTCAGGAGAGCAGTGCAGGCACTCTCTACACCTCGAGTTCTGCACTGCAGTCTCCCCTCTCATGGGCTCTGTCTGGGTGCCTACGCTGGCCACCACCGGGGCAGCCAAGCAGAGCTCCCAGACCGGGCCCTGGTCATATGGCGAGTGCTCACCATCCCACTCACCTGCCTGCATGAACTGCCTCGAACCCGCCCTGTTCTGCCTCCAACCTGCCCTGTTCTGCTTCGAACCCACCATGTTTGCATGCTCCTTGTCGCTTGCGCATCCTGGGGCAGGTTTTTAAACAGTATGGGCTGGTACCTCTCCTTCTGGCATCGCCCCCTGTGAGTCTGCTGCTGATGTCGGCTGAGCTGCGAGCTCCTGACCACAGTCAATCCAGTCAGACAATGGCTCCCACTTTCCTGCTAAAGTTGTTCAAAACTGGGCAGCGGGAGAAGGAATTGTCTGGGTTTTTCATATCCCATACTATCCCCAGGCAAATGGCATAGTGGGAAGGACTAATTGCCTTCTCAAATGCTTCCTTAAGCTGCATGAAACCAGATGGATGGAACGTTTGCGGGATGCTGTTACCTGTGTAAATAACTGATGGGGAATAAATGGATGCCCCAAAATTATGGCATTCTGCCCCAAAGGTCCAAAGATAATTCCTGCTTCCATGAACCCTGACCATTCTAAGAACCCATCTCATTTTCCTGGTTAACCTGTGTTAGTAAACTTACCTACCGTAGGGAATGTATCCTTGGTGTTCAATACCCCTATGAACAAGTATGCCCGGAAGGCCAAAGATGCCTATGGAAAGGAACACAAGATTAACACACAATGGATTATTCCATCCTTTTAACTGTAACTCCCTACTTCCGGTTCCCAAAACCGAACTGAGGATGTTTTTCTTGGTTTTTCTGTTTACAGGCTAACTCCCATGGAGGATAGTATTCTAGGTCACAACAGAGGACCTTGATGTGGATCCCAATTAGCACCATAACACCGATGGTTATTGCTCTGCTGATATTCATAGGATGTATCATATATTATTGTCAAAATTGTTTTGGTCTACCATATTCTTCTCCCTTAATGCCTCAGGAAATTCCCAGACTGCTATCCTGAGTTGCAGTTGGGAAAATGAATTTATAGTTTTGGGTTATCAAATAGTTCGTGTGCTTAACCTTAGTAATTGCTGGGTTTGTGGAAGTCCAGGAGGATCCAAGGACTGTCCATGGGTGGCTAGTCTAGTCCTACCCAAATGCTGGGTCAGTAACCTAAGTGACATTCGTAATGGAACTGGGTTTTCGACTGAAGAAGGAAGTCCCTGGTGACTGAAATTTTCTGTGGAAGGAACTTATTGTCTAAACTGGATAAGAGAAAAGGGTGTACAGGTGGGACAAAGTACTTGTGAATGGACACTATCACCCAGTTATGACTGTATACACCCAGAGTGTAAATGTCTTAATTGTTCAAGGTATAAGGGAAAGTGGAATCAGACCCATGTTCAGCTATCCATGGTCAGCTGGACAAAACGTGCATATGGTAAATGTTCTTGCCAAGGCTGTGACACAGTAATTAAAGATCGAGGCTTTGATATGACCATTATGATGTGCCAGCAAGGCAACACCACTGGGGAGAGGTATGTAGCGTGTTTCATTGGGCTTGGAAACACCAAAATGAAACCAGAACCTGTTTTAAAAAATTCTGGTCCAACACCAACCAAACAGGACATCCCTTAGTACATAATTGCACTTGGAACCCAAATGTGGGGGCATGAAGATGTAGCTACAGTACCCACTAGGGCATTGAAGGCGAGCCACTAGGAAATAAAAATACTCGATATTATCATTCCTCGAAAAATTAGGAAAGCTGGGATGGGCCCTACAAGGCCATTACTGGATTTGTGGGCAGCATGCCTACAGAAAGTAGGTCAGAAATACGTTATGTAGGCTATATTCAGCCTTGTTTTTCTTATTACCCCAAACCCAAGGAAACATGTTGGGAATCAAAACATATGATGATCTGGTAAGAGAAAAATGGTCAATTGATACTTCCCTTACTGTTGGGAGCACTCAGAGGTGGGGGAACGATGAGTGGCCACCAGAATGAATTATTCAACACTGTGGGCCTGCTACATGGAATCCAAATGAAATAGCTAGTGGTGCTCGAGAACCCATATATAATTTAAATTGCATTATTTGACTACAAGCTGTTTTAGAAATTATTACTAATGAAACTGTGCATGCCATGGATTTATTGGCAGACCAGGCTACACAAACGTGAACAACAATTTTGCAACAGTGTATGGTTCTCGATTACCTGCTAGCTGAAGAAGGAGGTGTTTGTGGAAAATTAAACGATTCAAACTGTTGTTTAAAAATAGATGGCAATGGCCAAATCATTAAGCAAATTACACCAGGTATACAAAAATTAGCCCACGTACCAGTTCAAACCTGGAAGGGTTGGGAATTTGATCTCTTCTCATGGTTTCCAAGTGCTTCGTGGGTTACAAGGATATTGGCTGGATTTATTTTCCTTCCGTGTTTTATACCTTGCTTTATCCACTTAATCCAGCGTGTTGTATCTAGCACGTACATAGCCACAATAGCTCCACCACCTAATGCAGGACCCACCAATTCCAGGTCTTATCTCTGTATTGTTCAGAGAGCTTCTTCCCCTAACATTGTAAAAATTGTATAATTTTTATCTTTCTCTTTCTGCTTTGATGTGTCTTGCATAACTTGTAGCCACCAGGGATCAAAGAAGAAATCTTTGAGTCACGGGGTGGTGTGAGGAACTTTTAATAAACTATGGACTTTTGCCTCAAAGCTTGCTTTTGCCGCTAAGGTGCCTAGGGGAGAGCTGTGACAGAGAGGGGGTGGACGGGGGAACGGAAAGGCCCAAACAGATGCTCTCTCTCTGCATTGCCTGTGTAACGTGCAAAACCGCATGGCAGAACTAAGAAGCCTGCTTGCAAAACCACAGGGCAGAGAGGTGTGCTATGAAATGCCTTGAAGCTTGCTATCACAAAACTGCAAGAAAAAGGAACAGAAACCAACATCCACTTCGGTGACTAATAAATTGCTGCACAGCAGAAACGCTGTGTGGCCACCCACCACTGAAGAACTGAAGATTATGGACCTGCAAGAAGTCGCTGGATCCCTGGTGGTGACTATACTTGCTTAGGTATACACTCTTGGGATTGACACAAATTTACCCGAGTCCGTTATCAGACCAAGACAGTGGTGACACCGGCCAAACGCCAGGGTGACCAGTGCAGATGTCCCAGACTTAGACTTGGCTCTGGCCCTGGCCGTGGGGCAAGTGCTCATCATCTAACTTGTCCTGTCTGCCTGCTCTGGTCACTCACCCTCCCAAGGGCAGTGTTTTAACCCCTTAGGAGTGGTGCCGTCCCTCCTGGCACCTCCCTATGAGTCAGCTGCTCATCTGCAGAGCTGCCATCTCCTGGGCAAGTCCTGATGAGAACTTGAGGTTCCTTTCGAGGCTCTTGTTCAGTATTGAGGCTCCTGGATGCTGTGTTTTTCCCATGCTCTGGTGCTGAAGGCATCCTCTCTGGAGCTACTCACCTCAGCAAATGGGTATGTATGACGAATAACATCAGTAATTCACATGGGACTGTGCAGACAAAGGACCTGGGGGAGAGCTGCCTGTGGCCTTTGGGGTTTGCCCTGGAGGGATTTTTTTTTACACTTTCCTAAGGGCATGAAAGGAGCAGTCACTGAGTGAGAGCATTCATGGCAGAGAATCAGCTCAGCCTGCTTTTGGAGAGGAGGCTTGACAGGGAAGAGCAGTCTACAGAAATTTCTGCTCCTGAAATGGAAACAACTATTCTCTTCGCACTGGGCTGATTATTGTAAACCTCAGGCCAGGCCAGTACTGAGCCAAAGAGCATCTGATTTGTTTGAACTGCCTGTTGAAAACTGCCTCCAGTAATCTACTCTTTGCCTTTACTGTACCCAGTCCTAAGAGCTGTTGCCAGTTTTGCGCAAGCCAGGCAGGTGGACCAGTTCTGGCCAAGGAGACCTGAAGACTGCTGGTTGTATCCACTAATGTTGTTTATGCTTTCAGAAGAGCTAATGTAGTGTTGTGGTTTAAACCTAGACAGCAACTAAGTACCACACAGGCCCTTGCTCACTCCCCCCACCTTCCTCCCCCCAGGCAGGATGGGGAAGAGAATCAGAAGAATGTAAAACACACAGGTTGAGATAAGAGCAGTTTAATAACTAAAATAAAGTAAAATATACTGGTAAAAGAAATAATGCCAACAATAACAATACTAATAATAATGGGGAACAACAAAAAAAGATAAATGAAAATTCAGAAAACACAAATGATACAGCTCACCCCCCGCTAACCAGTACCCAGCCCAACCCGAGCAGCAGTCAATCCCTTCTGGGTAACTTCCCCCAGTTTATATATATGGGGCATGACATGTTGTGGCATGGAATACCCCTTTGGCTAGTTTGGGTCAGGTGTCCTTGTAACCCTTTAGATGAATACCATTGACCAAGTCTGAGACTAAGAATAGATCCAGCCATACCTAGACTTCTTTGGGAGTTTAGAAAGCAAGGGGGTCTATTCTGAACCTTGTGATTCAATGGGAGGGTCTCCCTTACCCTTTGTGATTTTCCTTTGTATGCTTCATCCATGCAATAAGTAATAGAGTATAATTTTTAAAACGGTTCTTGCTAATACCTTTGATGGTCATTCTTTGAGCGATGCTAAACCACCAATTTTGTGACAAATTGGCATAGTTGGCAGGAGAGCAAGTGCTATCACTGATTGCTTAGAAAAACGTGGAATCAGTCCAAGTCTCAAATTCTCAGAATGCTCTGGTGATAATTGGCATGATCAGAAAGTTGTGGAAGAACAATTAAAGTTGGCCAGAGGCCATTTAATGGATGGTAAAGGGAAAATAATTATTTGCAAAATGTTAGGCACCTACCTAGAAGCCTCCTGTCGGGATAGGAAAAATTATAATAGAGAGAAACAAGATCTGAGAGATGAAATAGGAGGCAGGAGAAAGGCAGCCGAATGAAAACTGAAACCCCTGAAAACTGAACAGCTACAGAAACAGTTACAGGAAGAAAAGGAGAAAAAAAACAAAAGTTGGAAGAAAAGGTTGAAATGATGCTTATGTGGGCTTCCAATCCACCTGAGATTGCTCAAATTAGGAAACTAATTGTATCCCCTGAAGAATGGGGTGGGAACATACTGGGTGATTCCGATGATAGCGAACTGGGGGAAGATGATTTTTTTGTTTCCCTCAGATTCTTCTGAATATGAGGCTAGACTCATTATTAAACTGGAATACATTCTTGTCCTGGGTTCAGCAGTAGTAGTCATTTTTCTCCTTCTTAGTAGCTGGTGCAGCGCTGTGTTTTTTGACTTTTGGCCTGGGAACAGCGCTGATAACACCAATGTTTTCAGTTACTGCTTAGAATGTTTGGTCTGACCAAGGACTTTCTGAGCCTCATGCTCTGCCAGGGAGGAGGGGAAGCCAGGAGGAAGCAGAAACAGGACACCTGACCCAAACTGATCAAAGAGGTATTCCATACCATAGCACGTCATGCCCAGGATGTAAAAACTGTGGGCAGGAACCCGGAAGAGTTAGTTCACAGCTCGGTCGTCAGGTGGTGAGCAGTTGTATTCTTTTCCCTTGTATTTCCCTTGTCTTTCCCTTGTCATTATTATTATTGGTGGTAGCAGCAGTGATTTGTGTTATATCTTAGTTACTGGACTATTCTTATCTCAACCCATAGGAGTTGCATTCTTTCGATTCTTCTCCCCATCCCCCCCCGGAGTGGGGGGGAAGAAAGAGGGGGGAGTGAGTGAGCAAACTGCGTGAGCTACGGCTTAAACCACGACAATTCTGATTCTATATTGCCCTCAATGACAACTGGCAAAATTCCTGATAGGTACAGGAGCACAAATTTCAATATTAACACAACAGGATGCTGAGAAGCTGGGTGTACAACCTGATGGAAAAGAGTTAAATTCACAGGAGTAAACAGAGCAAGCACTGCCTGCCAAACTTCAGAAGTTAATTTATGGCTCCTGGTGAGAAGGAACGTCCGCTCATTTTGCATTCAGGGATCACGATGAAAATATTTTGTGCTTCAATGTTTTGAACCACCGAACCTGGCTCCTGCCTGATGGCAGCTGTGATGGTCAAGAGACCCTTTTTGTGCTTGTCTCAAAACAACTCAAAAGATAGAAGGAACTGACAACTTGTCACTTGGGCAAACGGCAAGGGGGGCAGAGTAGGGGAAGGTGGGGGATGCTTTCCTGTGTTATCAGCCCTGGGACCACAAAGATCAAATGCCCAGGCAACAAACTACCTAGAGATAGCACTACAGACACTGTAGCACCTGTCAGGACACAAAGTTAACTGGGTTTGGGAGCTCACCAGATACCCCTGAAAATGAGTCTGTACCAGGATAGACTGACCCTATAAAAAGGCAGCCGTCCTTCAGCTGTGTGGTGCACACTTCTCCACCCTGGACCCCAGCGGACTCACTGACTAAAAGGACTAAAACTAAAACAACTCACTGACTGAGAAGATGTCCATGGGGTAGTGATCCTATTTCTCTGCTTCCTCTCCTACTTTCTTTCCTTTCTCCTTTTCTTCCTCTACTTCAGATCTTTTATAAGAATAAGAACTTGCCAAGACTTTTGTTTCTCCTGACACAGTTTTAGGGAAGTTTAGAATAAAATTAACTGTTCTTTAATTTTTCAACCTCTGGAGAGCCTGTGGTTTCTCCCATGAACTAAGCAGAGTATGATAAAAGATCATCTCCACATACATCCACAGAGCAGGACCAGACAGAAGCGTGTAGCCCTTTGTTTCAAATGTCAAACTTAACCCTGACAAAAACTGTGAGGCTACGGTATGTTTAATCCACGCAGAACCTGCACTCCCTGAATCAAAGATTACTAATTTACCACAATACCCAACTTCTGCTTTGGCATGAAAGGGAACTTATGAAGTCATAGCTGTCATGGAGAAACAACAAATTATCTCCATAACCCACTCTTTATATAATTCACTGGTTTGGCCAGCCATAAAAATGGATGGGAAATGGTGGCTAACAATTGATTACCAGTGCTTAAATGCCAACACAGCCCCCTCAACAGCTGTAGTATCTAACATTGCAACACTAACAGCCACACTACAAGCAGCTGTGCACACATGGATGAAAGCACTGGATGTAATGATCTTTATGGTCCCCTTACAAGACGAGGATATAAAGAAATTTGCTTTTACTTGGGACAGTATACCATATACTATTAACAGACTCCCACAGGGGTATAAAAATTGGCTGAACTTTTACAGTCTCAGTTCCTCAGAATGTGAAACTGTACTAATATATAGATGATATTCTGATTGGAGGAGATTCCCCTGAAAAGGTAAGGGAAGTGGCAACAAAAGTGCGGGAAGTACTCCATGATGCAGAAGTTGAGATCCCACCTGAAAAAATGTCAAGGACCAAGTAGAGAAGCAAAATTTTTAGATACTTGGTGGATGGCAGGTAGTGCAGCAATTCCACCAGACACCCTATGTAAAATAGAACAGAAAGAATTAAAACAATTATGTCATGGGTTCAGCAGTAGCAGTCATTTTTCTCCTTCTTGGAAGCTGGTTGTGGAATAATTAGGAAATGTGGAATTAAACATATATTAGAAATGCAGCATTGTCCACACATAAGGGAAAAATGGACTTTCAGGGCCTCTCGGGGCGAGATGCAGCCACACCTGGCATGCCAGGAATGTGCACTTCACAGCACATGTTTCCGGTAACACAGATGGAGGGTAGAGCGAGGTGGAGATCTTGCAGTTACGCTTTGTCCTAACTTCATCAAAAAGATGGGAACTAGGTGGTGCAAGAAACTGATAAGCTGCATACTTGCTACCCTGAGCCAGAAGCCTGTCATCTTTTGACAGAATGCCGTCCTCAGTGTGAACTTTGCTTCATTATAATGTCATTATAATGCATTTACATGCTAAAATACACTCCCATCTCCAGTGCAACCCCCTCCAAAATGAGACCACCCCCCTCTGAGCATGCGCTCTGAATTTTCGGTGTCATATACCTTTAAATCGAGGCAAGAGAAATTTACACCAATAGTAATAAAGGTATGTATGACTAGAGTCACTCAAGCTCCAACTTGAAGGTGAAAATAATATAAAATGACCCAAGAGAGAGGGGGATATTGGGGAATATACCATCGCGGACAAGTCAAGGAAGATAACATTAACAGACTCCTGGGACCGGTAGACTGGCTGGACCTCTCTTCCCCCCCCATAGGGACGCCTGTGGGTAAGACTTGCACTGTATCCAGTGCTTCCCTGGGAAAACTTAGAATCTCTATAGAGTTACTTTTACTGTTACCTGTATATTTTAGAGCTATGCTGTGTTAACTTTATCAAGCGCTTGTATCCATGTAACTATTATTTGCACGTGCTTTGCAGACAGTACTTATCACCGGCAATCCATAAGAACCTGTACCTGTTGCATCAATAAATTGCGACCTCATTTCTCTCAGCGTGGCTGTGAGAGTTTGTGAGCAACCTGTGGTGTGGTGCATTATCAGTGAATCCGATACCAGACGCGATCGGACTGATAGTTAAAACTGATTGTGTACTATCAGTGAATCCGGTATCAGACGCGCTTGGACTGATAATTGCATATAGGAGCTGTCCCTGTGGTAAATTATCAGTGAATCGGATACCAGACATGCTCAAACTGATAGTTATAACTACTTGTGTACTATCAGTGAATCCGATATCAGACGCGCTTGGACTGATAGTTGTATATTAGGGCTGTTCCTGGCTCCCTTTTATAAAGTGAGGGGTTTATCTTCCCCCTTTAATGCAACACTGGTGCAGCACTGTTTTTGATTTTGGGCCTGGGAGCTGCGCTGATAACACCTGTGTTTTCAGTTACTGCTTGGTAATGTTTTGGTCTGACCAAGGACTTTCTGAGCCTCATGCTCTGCCAGGGAGGAGGGGAAGCTGGGAGGAAGCAGAGACAGGACACCTGACCCAAACTGACCAAAGAGGTTATTCCATACCACAGCACGTCATGTCCAGGATGTGAAAATGGAGAGCAGAGACCCGGAAGGGTGTGGTGGTGCAGTGGGGGTTTCGCTGCTGGGGGGGTGCCCTAGCTGGGTTGGGCTTGGTGAGCAGTTGTATTCTCTTTCTTTGTATTTCCCTTGTATTGTTATTGGTGGTAGCGGTGGTGGTTTGTGTTATACCTTAGTTACTAAACTGTTCCTATCTCAACCTGTGGAGGTTGCATTCTTTGGATTCTCCTCCCCATTCCCCCCGGGACTGGGGGAAGAAAGAGAGGGAAGTGAGTGAGTGATAAAACTTTGTGGGTGTGGGGCTTAAACCATGACAAATTAATAGCAACTTTAGGGTACCGGAGGAAATGTACCTGGCTTTTCTATCACTGTACTCACTTTTACGAAAGGAAAAACTGTAGAAATGAAACCCAGAACACGATGAGGCAGTCAAAATCCTAATAGAGGTATTAAAACCATATTAGTCATTAGGAGCAGTACATCCCCAAGACCCTGTTATAGCCAAATTGGTTTTTACCTGAACATGGTACTTTTACTTATTGTAACCTGTTTCAAACTGGCCCTGAAAGACAAGAGATATCTTTATTATTCAGCTCAACTGCATTTAGAAAGTCAGAACAGAGATATTGTGAATGGGAAAAGGGTCTTCTGTCTTTAGTCCAAACAGTTACACAAGTTGAGCCAATCAGGGGCAACCTGTCTGGAAAAAAACATGAAGACTTGTATTGTTTTCCCTTTCTAGGAATGATACTGGAATGATACTGACACACCTCCACTGGAGATTGGTTTACCCATCGAAGGATTGCTTATCCTTCTTTCAGGTTCATTGCCAGCATGAACCAAATTCAATTCACACACCAACAAGCTTGACCCACAGGGTGGAGGAACTCCTTTTATTTATGCTAATCAATACAATAATTATAGTACATCCTGCACCGTACATGTTCCTCAATTGTGAATGCAATCTACTATAACCTTTGACGGTCATTCTGTGAGTGACCCTAAACCACTCATTTCATGACAATGTCTATCTGTATGCCAGCAGACGTGGGCGCTAATGAATGTGCTACGCTGCCCAACTTTGAAGTCTTATATTTTTATTACAAAATTGCTGTAACTGTAAATTTCACAAGTCATAAGCTGAATTTAAGGGAGGTCGCTAAAAAAGAAACATCCAAGGAGAATATTTTTACATCCAAAATGGCAACTGAACATAGACCTGTCGTGATTTAAGCCCAGTTGGAAAATCAGAAACATGCAGCCACTCACTCACTCCCCCACTTCTTCCCCCCCACTCCTGGAGGGATGGGGAGGAGAATCAAAAGAATGTAAATCCCACAGGTTGAGATAAGAACAGTCCAATAACTAAAGTATAATACAAAACTACTACTGCTACCACTAATAATAACAAAAATAATAATAATAATAAGGGAAATAACAGGGGGAGAGAATATAAAACTAAAAGGGGAAAAGGAAAAAAAAACAATAAATACACCTGATGCACAATACAATTGCTCTCCACCCACTGACTGATACCCAGCCTGACCTGAGCAGTGATCTGGGCCTTCTGGGTGACTTCCCCCAGTTTATATACTGGGCATGACAGTATGGAATACCCCTTTGGCTACTTTGGATCAGGTGTCCTGTCTCCGCTTCCTCTCGGCTTCTTGTGCCCCTCTTCACTGGAAGAGCATGAGGGACTGAAAATACCTTGATTGGGGTATTACTTAGCAACAAATAAAACCCTGGTGTGTTATCAGCATTTTTCTCAGACTAAAGTTGAAAACACATCTGTGCACCAGCTACTAAGAAGGAGAAAAAAACCTGTTACAGCTGAACAAGGACAAGACCACAGTCAGTTGAATTTATTTTATCATTTGCTTGCCAGGGAAGTCGAATCGCATTCAAATAGCTGCTTCACATTGCTGTATCTGGATTTATTCTAGTGTCTTGCAGCTGCAGAATTAAAGGATTAACATTAGTTTAAACTTCAGTGTCCCTCAGTTTTAATCCTTGGTGAGGATGCTTTACAGTTCAGTGAAGTTCAAAGAATCATAGAACAGTGTGGGTTGGAAGGGACCTTTAAAGGCCATCTAGTCCAACCCCCCCTGCAATGAGCAGGGAAATAACTTACAGCAGTTTTTTCTAAAATTCCTCCTGTTTCTGGGCAATAAGTGCTTATATCCACCATGCCTATTTCATTTACCTACAGCTGAATTTTCTCTTTCTAGAAATATGCTAAAGCACATGAATCTCCTTACAAAACATGTCTGCCCCCCCAACTGCATGTGTAAAAGGTCTGGCCCCCTTACAGTAACTAATTGTTTAGTGATGAGTTGAAATAGAAGGGAAGTAAATTTGATGGTGGGAACCCTACAAGGAGAAAGAAAAAGTGGAAAGTTTGGCCCACCTAACACCTATGAGAAATTTTTGGTCAGCTTCAGAGTGGGACACCATTTCCTAGGAGGTGTTTATCAAATCTTTTGCCTCACCTTCTAGGCTTGGTATCTATAGAAGGGAGAAACTTAGCAAATCTTTTAGACCCTATACAATCAAAAGATATAAAAAAAACATTCATTACGAGAAACTGTAAAATATTTAATTCCTAATAAGAAAACAGGACTACATAAAACTAGATCACTACATGGACAGAAGGTATGACAAGACACAGCAATATACAGGCCCAATTAGATCAGTCATCACAGCCTTTCCTTGTAGCACATACTGAACCTAAAGGCAGCAGCTACCTGGGCTAAAGAAGCCTAGACCTGCAAACCCACTTCACCCTGAACCTCAAAACATTTTGTAAAACAGACACTGTAAGAATGAGCAGTTTGGGTTATTCCAGCTGCTGCTCTGCTGGCTTTAAAGTGATGCTTGAGGTGGCAATTAAGTTCCTCTCACTTCCTTTTGAACATGAAGCCCACAATCATACACTCAAGGAACAGTTTTCAGTATAGTTTTGACCTTGCATACAAAAGAAAGAGGGAATGGGAAGAAGAGCTGTATCCCTGTGTTGGCAGGAATGGCCTACATGATAAATAGAATCATAGAATCATAGAATAGTTAGGGTTGGAAAGGACCTTAAGATCATCTAGTTCCAACCCCCCTGCCATGGGCAGGGACACTTCACACTAAACCATATCACCCAAGACTTTGTCCAACCTGGCCTTGAACGCTGCCAGGGATGGAGCATTCACAACTTCCTTGGGCAACCTGTTCCAGTGCCTCACCACCCTCACAATAAAGAATTTCTTCCTTATATCTAACTTGACTTCCCCTGTTTAAGTTTAAACCCGTTACCCCTTGTCCTATCACTACAGTCCCTAATGAAAAGTCCATCTCCAGCATTCTTACAGGCCCCCTTCAGATACTGGAAGGCTGGTACGAGGTCTCCACGCAGTCTTCTCTTCTCCAGGCTGAACAGCCCCAACTTTCTCAGCCTGCCTTCATACGGGAGGTGCTCCAGTCCCCTGATCATCTTCGTGGCCCTCCTTTGGACTTGTTCCAACAGTTCCATGTCCTTTTGATGTTGAGGACACCAGAGCTGTACACAATGCTCCAAGTGAGGCCTCATGAGAGCAGAGGGACAGGATCACCTCCTTCGACCTGCTGGTCACGCTCCTTTTGATGCAGCCCAGAAGAAAAAAGAATGGCAAAATGTTTGAAAATTAAGATCAGTGAAAAGAAAGTTCTGAATAGAAACTTAAGTGTCTGTAACTAGATATCAATGCCATTGGCTTGGCTATTTAGAGTAAGCTGAATTATTATAAATAATGAAAGAAATAACTAAGAAATTATGCAAAATATTGGAGACAACCATATGATTGGTAAAGTAATGGGACAAGCTACCATGGCAAGTTGTTAAATCACCTTTATAGTTATTCACGGAGACCATACATGAACTTCTGGATATGATTTAACAGTAATAAGATGAATCGTGCATTACATAGGAATAAATACTAGAAGAACTTCTAGACGACTATTTCTTTTCACATATTTTTGCAAAAATTCACAGAATCACAGAATCATTAGGGTTGGAAGGGACCTCTGGAGATCATCTAGTCCAAGCCTCCTGCCAAGGAAGGGACACCTAGAGCAGGTTACACAGGAATGTGTCCAGGCAGGTTTTGAATGTCTCCAGAGAGGGAGACTCCGTGACCCTCCCTGGGCAGCCTGTTCCAGTGCTCTGCCACCCTCAATGTAAAGAAGTTCTTCCTCATGTTGAGGTGAAACTTCTTGTGTTTTAGTTTATGGTCATTGCTCTTCGTCCTTTCACTGGGCACCACTGATAAGAGCCTGGCACCCTCCTCTTGGCACCTGCCTTTGAGATATTTATATGCATTAATGAGATCCCCTCTCAGTCTTTTACCAATAGTTAACACATTGTCTGGTGCATTATTTCAATATGTTTTCAAAACTGAAGAACTGTTGTTGTCATTTTCCCCCCCTTTTTTTTTTTGGAAGCAGGAGGTATGTGATTAGCTGGTGTCTGGTTTCCTACTTTGAAAATTTTCTTTGAAATCTTGAAATTCAAATGGAATTGCTTTTAACTGACAGTAACTAGACATGTAGAAACTATAATTTCTGTATTCAGTTGGTATAGATGTTTTGATTTCCATAGGATAATGAGAAAATGCTATTTTAAATCAGTCTTCTTGCCTTTCTCTGGTCTATCAACTGGTATTTGCAAGGATCTTTGATATTATTGTTTAAGTGCGTGTGTGTGGTGGTGTTTTTCTGGGTTTTTTATTTGTTCCCTCATCCCAGAAATGCAACTGATGTAGCTGTTTAGAGTAGCTACATCTTAAGTGTGTTACTCATTATATGATGCTCCATGTATGTGCCTTGCATCTGGAGCCTAACAGCTGTTGTAGGTACAAGGTCTGATTACAAATGCAAGTAATCTTTTTTTTTCCCCCCCCTCAAAAGAAGCTGCTGTTTCAGCTGCCCATAAAGAATCTCAGATTTGATAGGAACGAGTAAAAAGCGTGTTTCTTAGAACACTTAGAGTGGGAATGTCCTGTTCTGTCTTCACTGTCCTCTAGGAATAGCATGTAAACATTTGGGTACTTATGACTTGTTGCTCTCATCCTGAATTTATAGTCTATACTACTAAAGGAAGCTTTTCTGAACTGTGACATATGAAAAGAGCTTGAATGATTTGTAAACAGTGTGTGAATCAAAGTATGTAAACTTCATCTTCTCAAATTCATGAAAAACTAAATTGCTGTCAGCTATCTATATCACAAAATTGCTATAACCTAGTCACTTCATTGTTTCAAATGAGAGAAGCTAATGTTGTGGCTCAGATCTTATGGACCTGTGGGTATGTGTACCTGTAGATATGGAGCTGCAATTGATACAGCTGTGTGCTTCAGTATGTTCTCTATTTTAAGCTAGCACAGCAGTACTGTGTACCTGTAGTTATATATTGCCTAGTCCTGGTTTCTGTAAAACGTACAACTGTGCACACAGCTCAAGGTACATCTTTTTTCCTTAGAAAGAATAGATGGAGTATGATCTTGTGTATTCACTATAACTTTGAAGGAAGATGATAGAATCTTAACCACTGCAATTTGGAGTGCCAGGACCTACTCAGACTACCTACTGTTCAGTAGCAAGTGTTAAGTGAACTCTCGAAGCCTACCACAGATTCCTTACTTTGTAGTGTGAGGTATTTGTCCATAGAATCATAGAATATCATGTTAGAAAAGACCTCAAGGATCATGTACAACCTTTCTAGGCAAAGCATGACTTAGACTAAGTGTCCTAGCAACCTGTTCAGACGAATCTTAAAAGTGTCCACTGTTGGGGAATCCACCACTTCCCTGGGGAGATTATTCCAATGGCTGACTCTTCTCATTGTGAAAAATTTTCCTCTTATGTACAGTTGGAATCTCCCCAGGAGTAACTTATGCCCATTACTCCTCATCTTTCCATGTAACTCCTTGTAAAAAGGGTGTCTCCATCTTCTTTGTAGCCACCCTTTAAATACTGGAACATGGTGATAAGGTCTCCCCTGAGCCTTCTTTTCTCTAGGCTGAACAAAACCAACTGGTTCTCTCAGGCCTTCCTCACATGGCAGGCTTCCCAGTCATTTGTTCATCTTTGTGGCCCTTCTCTGGACCCTCTGCAGCCTGTCCACATCTTTTCTGTATAGCATGGACCAAAACTGAATACTGGAATTCTTTCCAGGTGTGCCCTGACAAGCACCGGCTAAAGTGGGACAATGACATCTTTGTCTCTGCTGGTGATGCCCTTGTTGATGTAAGTCAACATCCTGTTGGCTTTCTTTGCTACAGCTGCACACTTGTAGAAGCGTTTCTTGCTAAAAACTGCCATGTGAGGAATCCAGACAACTGTTTGACATTTGTAAAGTAGTGAACCAAAGGCTTTGAGGCCTAGCTTGGAGGTTACTAAAGGATGTGTGGAGGTTACTATGGGACGCGTACGTGCAGAAAGCTTTGAGAAAGTTGGCACAGACGGTTGTTGAGAGGGATGCATATGAAGGAACTGATAGCTATGTCCTTGAAACCATCTGCTGTTATAACCACAATGTTGGAATCACTTACTATTGTAATAACCAATCATTAAACTGTTGCTAACACTTGGCTAAGGAATGTAACCAATCAGATGTTATCGAATGTTCCAGTGCTCTGAGGCTTTTTCTATAAAATGCGCTATAATAAATTGTCAACGCTTGATCATATTGGTCAGAGGACTTTGTCCTTAATCTACAACAATTGGCGCCCGAACAGGGACAGCAGGCAGTCCAGGGACCCTCAGATCTGCCTCCTGAGAGCTGGTCATACGGTGAAGATCACTGTAGATTTGACGGGTGGAAGGCTGGTCGAAAATGATCCGACAGCAGCGACTGTCGATGACTGTCATGGGTTCAGCAGTAGCAGTCATTTTTTCTCCTTCTTGGTAGCTGGTGCAGCACTGTGTTTTTAATTTCGTGCCCGAGAGCAGCGCTGATAACACCAGTGTTTTCAGTTACTGCTTGGCAATGTTTTGGTCTGGCCAAGGACTTTCTGAGTCTCATGCTATGCCAGGGAGGAGGGGGAGCCGGGAGGAAGCAGAGACAGGGCGCCTGACACAAACTGACCAAAGAGCTATTCCATGCCACAGCACGTCATGCCCAGGATGTAAAATACTGGGGGCAAGAACCCAGAAGGGGCTCTTTCATGCTCTCTCGGGTCAGTCAGGCTGTGAGCGGTTGTAGCCTTTTCCCTTGTATTTTCCTTGTCATTAGTATTATTATTAGTGGTAGCAGTAGTGATTTGTATTATATCTCAGTTACTGGACTGTTCTTATCTCAACCCGTGGGAGTTGCATTCTTTAAGTTCTTCTCCCCATTTCCCCCCCCATCGGAGTTGGGGGGGGGGAAGGGAGGGAGAAGTGAAATTTACAGCTTAAACCACGACAGTCATTTTTGGCGCCCAACATGGGGCACGAAGGGTTGAGATAAACGGCAAGGATTAATAGTCACTTGTCACAATGCTGATTTATTGGCTCTCAAAGTTGTTGCTCTGGTTCTCACAGGTTCAGTGTATGATACTTTACTTACAGCCAGTATTGCTTATCTTAACATTTTTCAGATCTGGGTTTTGGGTTAAGGTTCTTGTTACATTGTACTTTATTGCACTGATTTTTAATACAATAGACTCATTGATCATGAAATTGAACCGGTTTGTGTTTCCAGTGTGGTCACCAACTCTATACTTTGGGAGGTATATAATGGAAGTTCTTAGCAATTACACGTCTCTTTTCACCTCCTCGGGTGGTAAGCCTGTGAAGGAGACATTCTTTTGTGCTCCCAGACCCCCACCATAACGTTTACAACACTATTTGAGAATTCTGAAGGTTTTGAATGGCCTTTAGATACCCTTGAGACCTGCCTGCTGGTTGTGATGGGAATCATCATGTTGGCACACATACTGAATATGTTGTACTCACAACTATTTAGTCTGGTCCGGAGAGTTAAGCAGAGTGGGGTGTGGGCCATGTCTGGGGTTAGACCACAATCCAGGATGACCGAGAGATTTTCCCCAAGGCTGGACAGTCATGAGTGGCAGGGTGTGTGAAATAGCATGGGCAAGTATCTAGGCCAGTGGGCCCCTCCAGTGCTTTGGAACTTCACCAATGAACAAATGCAAAACCCAGAAAAATTAGTAAAACATTTAAAGGAGGTGTGTAGTCATTCTGGTCACACCAGAGATGGACAAATCATGGAAACGTGCAGGGGCTTGGCCTATGCTTACAGAGCCTTGTTTAACACTGTCCAGCAACTTTAAAAGGAAAAAAATGTCTCTGGATCTGAGGGTGGAGTAATGGACAGTGCAGCTACTCCAGCTCCAAGCACAGCAGCTACACCACCCCCAGGGACAGGCACAGCAGCTACTCAGGCTCCAACTGTAATGGACAGCGCAGCTAATCCAGCTCCAAGTACAGCAGCAACACCACCACCAGCGACAGTTACAGCCACGACTCAAACCCCAGTGACAAGTACGGCGGCTACCCAAACCACAGTGATAATCACAGCAGCTAAACCAGAGGACCAACTCATACCAATATCGGTTGCCCCTGTATGCAAGAGCGAAAGCAAAAAAGAGGCAAGGAAGATGAAGCAAGACGAAGAAACAACGTCACTACTTGGGACAGCATCTGACCAGGCGTCATTATCACATGATGAAGAAGAAGAAGAAAAAGAAGAGGTGACTTCCCGATCTCGGACCTCAACCAAGCTACGGAATATGCGAAAAGACTTTACCCGTCAGCCAGGGGAGCACATCATCACCTGGCTGCTCCGATGCTGGGACAATGGGGCTGGTGGTCATGAACTAGAAGGTAGGGAAGCCAAACAGCTGGGATCACTTGCCGGGGAAGGGGGAATTGACAAAGCAATTGCAAGAGAGAAAAAGTCCCTCAGCCTTTGGAAACGGCTCTTGGCAGCTGTGAAAGATAGGTTTCCATACAAGGATGATGTTAGGAGTCGTTCGGCCAAGTGGACTACTCTAGAGAAAGGCATCCAGTCTCTGAGGGAATCAGCCATTGTAGAGATGATCTATGCTATCAAGCCGAATAATGGGGATATACACATAGATCCAGATGAAGTCAAATGGACACGACCCATGTGGCGGAAATTTACATGAAATGCACCCTCATCATATGCCCACTCACTGGCGACAATAACCTGGAATGACATAATACCACCAAGAGTGGATGAAATGATTCATAAACTCGGTGAGTTTGAAGACAATCTCACCCCTTCCATCATCTCATCTGTGGAAAAACTGTCCCAGGACCTCAAACAATTGAGAGATGATCTATCCAGCTCCTCACGTGTACCAACACACGTCTCAGCTATTAACAGAAGGCGTCCCACTGTTCGAGAGAGAAGATATAGCAGTTATACACCACGGGCCACCCTATGGTTTTACCTGCAGGATCATGGAGAAGATATGATGGAGTGGGATGGAAAGCCTCCTTCAGTTTTGGAGGAGAGGGTGTGAGAACTGAAAGGAGAGCAAAGGTCAAGTCTGATCACCCCATGAAGGCCGCGGCTTCAGTCTCTGGTGAGCAGGTTCCCAGATGGAGTGGAAGAGCAGATTTTACCTCAGCTCCTGTGATGAAGAAGAATAATCCATCTCTACAAGAGGTGAGTGACCAATGTGATGACTACTAGAGGGGCCCCGCCTCCAGCCAGGTGGAGGTAGGGGACAATCGAACTTATTGGACTGTATGGATCAGATGGCCTGGCACATCAGTCCCACAGAAGTATAAGGCTCTAGTAGATACCAGAGCACAGGGTACTCTGATGCCATCAAGCTGTCAAGGGGTGGAACCTATTTCTATTTCTGGAGTGACAGGAGGATCCCAAGAGTTGACTGTACTGGAGGCTGAAATCAGCCTGACTGGGAGGGAATGGCAAAAACACCCCATTGTGACTGGTCCAGAGGCTCCATGCCTCCTTAGCATAGATTACCTCAGGAGAGGGTTCTTCAAAGACCCAAAAGGGTACCAATGGGCTTTTGGTTTTGCTGCTTTGGAGACAGAGGAAGTGGAGCAGCTGTCCACCTTGCCCGGTCTCTCAGAGGATCCTTCTGATGTGGGGTTGCTGAAGGTCGAAGAACAACAAGTGCCAGTCGTGACCGCAACAGTGCACCGGCGGCAATATCGCACCAACCGAGACTCCCTGAATCCCATCCATAAGCTGATCTGTAGATTGGAGAGTCAAGGAGTGATCAGTAGGACCCACTCACCCTTTAATAGCCCCATATGGCCAGTGCGAAAGTCTAACAGAGAGTGAAGACTAGCAGTAAACTATCGTGGCCTGAACAAAATTGCACCACCATTGAGTGCTGCCATACCAGACATGCTAGAACTTCCATATGAACTGGAGTCAAAGGCAGCCAAGTGGTATGCCATGATTGACATTGCCAATGCCTTTTTCTCAATTCCTCTGGCAGCAGAGTACAGGCTACAGTTCTCTTTTACTTGGAGGGGTGTCCAGTACACTTGGAACCGACTGCCCCAGGGGTGGAAACACAGCCGTACCATCTGCCATGGACTGACAAAGACTGCAGTGGAACAAGGGCAAGCTCCAGAACACCTGCAATACATCGATGATATCATTGTGTGGGGTGATACAGCAGAAGAAGTCTTTGAGAAAGGGAGGAAAATAGTCCAAATCCTGCTGAAAGCCGGTTTTGCTATGAAACGGAGTAAGGTCAAGGGACCTGCACAGGAGATTCAATTTTTGGGAATAAAATGGCAAGGTGGACATCGCCAGATCCCCACAGATGTGATCAACAAGATAACAGCAATGTCGCCACCAACTAAGAAGAAAGAAACACAAGCTTTCTTGGGTGCTGTGGGGTTCTGGAGGATGCACATCCCCAATTACAGTTTGATTGTAAGCCCTCTCTATTATGTGACCGGGAAGATAAATGATTTTAAATGGGGCCCTGAGCAACAACAAGCCTTTGAGCAAATTAAACATGAGATAGTTCGTGAAGTAGCCCTCGGACCAGTCCGGACTGGGCCAGATTTAAAAAATGTACTGTACACCGCAGCTGGGGAGAACGGTCCTACCTGGAGCCTCTGGCAGAAAGCTCCAGGGGAAACTCGAGGTCGACCCCTCGGCTTTTGGATTTGGGGATACAGAGGATCTGAGGCCAGCTACACCCCAACTGAAAAAGAGATATTGGCAGCCTATGAAGGGGCTCGAGCTGCTTCGGAAGTGATTGGCACTGAAGCACAGCTCCTCCTGGCACCCCGGTTGCCCATGCTGGGCTGGATGTTCAAAGGCAGGGTCTCCTCTACACATCATGCAACTGATGCTACATGGAGTAAGTGGGCTGCATTAATTACACAACGAGCTCGACTAGGAAATCCCAGTCGTCTGGGAATTCTAGAAGTCATCATGGACTGGCCAGAGGGTAAAGATTTTGGAAGGTCACCCGAGGAGGAAGGAGTGATGGGTGCTGAAGAGGCCCCACCATATAATGAACTGTCAGAAAAAGAGAAGCAATATGCTTTGTTTACTGATGGGTCTTGTCGCATTGTGGGAAAGCACCATAGATGGAAGGCAGCAGTATGGAGTCCTCAACGACAAGTTGCAGAAACTGCTGAAGGGGAGGGTGAATCGAGTCAGTTTGCAGAAGTGAAAGCCATCCAGCTGGCCTTGGACATTGCTGAACGATTATTGCCCAGGTTATTCACAAGTGTGAACACTGCACACAGTCTCCCCTGCTCTGAAAGACTGTTACAAAAGATGGAGCCCAATATCATGGACTGGATGGACTCAGCAGCTCTATAGGGATTGGTCCATGCACTAAGGGATGATCTCTCTCCCTCTGTGTGTGTGTGTGGATGCATATATACACGTGATGGTATATTGAAAATGAGGGATCTGAGCATGATGTGAATGGTATGGAATAAGGGGTGGATACTGTCATGGGTTCATCAGCAGCAGTCTTTTTTTCTCCTTCTTGGTAGCTGGTGCAGCACTGTGTTTTTGATTTTGGGCCTGGGAACTGCGCTGATAACACCAGTGTTTTCAGTTACTGCTTGGTAATGTTTTGGTCTGGCCAAGGACTTTCTGAGTCTCATGCTCTGCCAGGGAGGAGGGGGAGCTGGGAGGAAGCAGAGACGGGACACCTGACCCAAACTGACCAAAGAGGTTATTCCATACCACAGCACGTCATGTCCAGGATGTGAAAACGGAGAGCAGAGATCCAGAAGGGTGTGTTGGGGCAGTGGGGAGTTCGCTGCTGGGGGGTTCGCTGGCTGGGTCGGGCTTGGTGAGCAGTTGTATTCTCTTTCTTTGTACTTCTCCTTTCATTATTATTATTGGTGGTAGCAGTAGTGATTTGTGTTATACCTTAGGTACTAAACTGTTCTTATCTCAGCCTGTGCGAGTTGAATTCTTTGGATTCTCCTCCCCATCCCCCTGGGACTGGGGGAAGAAAAAGAGGGGAGTGAGTGAGTGAGTGAGTGAGTGAGTAAAACTTCGTGAGTTTTAGAGGCTTAAACCACGACAATATTCTTTTGACATTATTCCAGCAAGGGAAACAGCATGGTATAAAAAGCATACAGGAAAGATTGTTCTTACCATAACCATCAAACTGTGGAAATTTTAAATACAAGTTCAAGTGTTTGAAACAGTCAAAGTCATAATAAGTGTAACTAGTCAGAAATTTCAGTAAGAAATGTTATCCAGGTACATGTAGCTGTCAAAACAATGCATTTCTTTCCTTGTCAGTTGATAATTCTTTTCCAAGAAGTCAGAAAAACTTTGGCAATTGTAGGCATTGAAAACAATTTTCAAAGTTCATGACAGTCACAGCATTTTCTTTGCAGAAGGTAAAGTGTACACCAAGGCTCAGAGGCCGTAAAAATTTTTTCCAAGTGGAAAAAAGTGCAAATATCTTGCACAGATAGTTAAAAAAGCTGCTGGTAAAATTATTCACTAACAGAATCTTTGTTGTCTTTTCGCACAGTTCACACATCATTGGGAATGTGACAAGGTGTGCTATCTTTGGCAAGAGCAAAAAAAGTGATACTTGTATGAGTTGCCATGTTAGACATGCTGGATCCATGCAGAATTCAGGTAGAGGACTGCTACCTGATGTTATTAGACACTGAATACTGATTTTGTTTTTGTTGAAGCAGTTCTGTAATAGCCAACAGCTTCTTAAGAACATGCTGTAGAAAAAAAAAAACAAACAACAAAAAAACAAACAAAACCCAGTACAACCCTACATTAGCAATTCAAAAAAAAAAAACAACCAAACCCAAACCCCATCTTGCTTGAGAAGCATCTTCAACATAAACCTACCAGACTTAGAGTTAGGTAGTTTAAAAAATATTTAAACCACCCACCATCATCCCCCTCCCCATAGCTCCAGTTCCCTAGTCGCTAAGACATTACTTCAAAAGGCAATTGTAGACCAGCAGTATGGAATTTATCCACACCCATGGAGGCTCATTAAGTCTTGCCAACTTAACCTAAGAGTTTCAAAATGAGAATTCTCCTATCTCTTAAAAACAACCTGTAAGCCAAAAATCCATTCTCAGGTACTGTCCCCATGTGAAAGTGCAGAACTGAGCCAAGAAAATGAAAAAGAAGTCTGGTGACAAAAAAAGGTGATAATATAATTTGCTTCTGCACAGGCAGGACTACCCTCTTTTAACTTTCTTAAAACCTGGTCATTAAACTAAACCAAATGCAACTGAATATACACATAAAACAGTTTGAGAAATTGTATTGCTAATGCACTGTCAGGAGTTAAATTATTTTTCCATTGTAGTAGAACTGTGTTCAGCTACAACAGCATGATCCTGAACCATTAGAACACTTACAGGAGGAAAAGGGGAAAAAAAATCAAGAGTTTTCTTTATGGAAACCCATGAGGAGAAATTACTCCTCTGAAGTAGAAATATAAGTATAACGAGGAAACGGTATCACATCTGTAGCAATCAAGTACTTCAGATACAGGCCTTGTGAAAGAAATTATATCCCTTATCTGTAAGCAACATATATTTAGTACTGAAAACTTCTATTATCCTGCCTTGCCAGTCTAGCTATCATTTTTGCTTTGTCAAGATTAGCAGTAATTGTAAGTGAATTATGAACTTGAATACAACTGATTTTTTTTCCCTTATACCTCACTGAAGAAATAAATTTTAGTTATTTAAAGTGGATTAGTTTTGAACTGCTATAATGAAGCATTCTCTCATTTTTAATTCCTTGAGCTTTCTTCTGCCAAAGATGATTAAATACAAATATGTTTTCACCTTTTTCAAAATCACCATATGAGTTTCCAGTAATCCCCTTATTTAAAAAAACATTACTGCTGAGAAATGCATTATTTGAGTAACATTTGCTTCCAGGAGAAAGAAATATAGATTTATCATCTACCTGGGTTTAAATTAAGGCCTTCAAAGATTCAGGATATAGGAAGCCCAGTATTTAAACCATGAGAATAATAAATTTTTGTAACTGGATTTTTTATTTTGAAACAAATTAAAAACTATTTTAACTACCTCTTTGAAAATGAAACATTAAATAAGTAGTTTAAGCTGATACTAATGAAATATAACGAAGACCATCTCTAAACATAAAAACTTTCTATAGTACAACTGCCTCTGTCCCCAAATCATTAGCATTAAAATAGGAAGACTACTTTATCTCCTGCACAGCACAGTATACCAGTCAAGCATGCCAAAACATATTACTGTGCAGTAAGTAGAATTGCCAACTTGAAGTTCATCATAATTAGTAGACCATAGGCAAGTATATTACTTTTGTAGTATTTTGAAATAATGCATGAAGTCATGTGAATTTTTTTCCTCATAAAAAATAAGTTTTCATAAAATCTGTATAGAAATTTAGTGGTTGGAACAGAACACTCATTTATAGTTTTTGCTAGAGAAGTTTGTCATGTTTGTTTACGAATGTAATAAATCAGGAAGCAGAAATGAAGTAGCGATAGAAACCTAAGGGAAGTAAATTTATTTATTTTGTTTGAAATTCAAAAAAGTAGATCTTAAAACTAGAGCCTGTCAGGAGACAGTAATTGGTGATTTTTTTTTTCCTGTTGCTGTGGGGTTTTTTGTTTGCTTTTGTTTTTGTCTTTTTTCACAAAAAAATCAACCCAACCCCCCCCAACCCAATACTTTGAAACAGTTTTTTTTGTTGTTGTTGTATAAATACTTCATATTTTTGAGCTTCCCCACCTTTACAACTAGCAACTTCCTGGTGAAATTTATCACTCATACTGCTGGACAGAAAAATTACAAAAGAATCACAATATTAAGCAATAACTCAGGACATGCTATCTGTACCTGTGATTTTTGTTAACCACTGTAGTTTACCTGCATTACACCTCGCTCATTACTGAGTGTCCGAAGTTCATCTGAATGTGCCATACACATCTCATGCAAGGCTGCCAGATATCGAGATAAGTCAGTTCTAGAGTGTTCTGTAGTGTCTGGAAGCTCAGGTACATTCTTTAACAAAAATTATGAGAGCAGACTTAGAATTGTGAGTAGTCAGGCATATGAGAAATTAAATTACAGTTCTACAGACCCACCAACAGCTGTTTTGATACTGCAAGCATGTACTGCAATGTTTTTCTTCACAATTAAGTCTTCTGTCCATGTTATCTAATACAAATTATATATTTCCTCCTCTCCACAAGCTCCTATTTTATTAAGACATTTTAATTATGGTAACACATTTCACATTGAGAGATTGCTAAATATACAGCAATTCTTATACCTACTAGGAGGATCCTACTAAAAGGTTTGATGTTGCTATGCTACCTTTGAGCTGTCCAAAAAGATGCTGAGAAAAGAGATTCATATTATGTCCTCTTCCCAAATGAGGAGGATCCATCCATTAGGGTCTTTTAATTAATTTTAATCAGACAATAGCAGTAACAAAAATGGACAGAAAAAAACCGCAACGTAAACTGTCAAGTCTGTAAATCCACTAATAAAATGCAGTTAAAACAGTAGATTAATCAGTTACTTTTAAACCAGTTTTCTGAGTCCTCATGCATAATCTGCCATTTAAAGAAAAAAAACCCAGCATATCATAATATGCAAAAGTTACCATTTAACCAGAAAAGGGTGACATATTGTAATCCATCTGAATGACATAAAATCACATAGTCATAGAATAGTTAAGGTTGGAAAAGATCTTAAGATTATCTAGTTCCAACCCCCCTGCCATAGGCAGGGACACCTAACCATGTCACCCAAGGCTCAAAACAGATTATCAAAATAGTCTGAGATGTCTTCTAGGTCATGTTTAATGAATCAATTCCGGAAGCTAGACACATTTCTTTCATCTTCATTTTTAAAACAAATTCTTGGTTTAAACATATACATAAGCTCCTAACTCTTATTACTGTAGTGATAGGACAAGGGGTAATGGGTTTAAACTTAAACAGGGGAAGTTCAGGTTAAATAGAATCATAGAATCATAGAATAGTTAGGGTTGGAAAGGACCTTAAGATCATCTTGTTCCAACCCCCCTGCCATGGGCAGGGGCACCTCCCACTAAACCATGTCACCCAAGGCTATGTCCAACCCAGCCTTGAACACTGCCAGCGATGGAGCATTCACAACTTCCCTGGGCAACCCATTCCAGTGCCTCACCACCCTTACAGTAAAGAATTTCTTCCTCATAGCCAATCTAAACTTCCCCTGTTTAAGTTTGAACCCATTACCCCTTCTCCTATCACTACAGTCCCTAATGAAGAGTCCCTCCCCAGCATCCCTATAGGCCCCCTATAAGGAAGAAGTTCTTTATTGTGAGGGTGGTGAGGTACTGGAACAGGTTGCCCAAGGAAGTTGTGAATGCTCCATCCCTGGCAGTGTTCAAGGCCAGGTTGGACAGGGACTTGGGCGACATGGTCTAGTGTGAGGCGTCCCTGCCCATGGCAGGGGGGTTGGAACTAGATAACCTTAAGGTACTTTCCAACCTGCGGCGTCTGTAACTAAAGAAGCTAAACACACACACACACACACACTGCTCTTCTTCTTTAATTATCCACATAGTAGAAACAGGATGGCTTGCAGTTCCCACACAACCCTAACCATCCGATGATTCTGTGATTCTAGCTATCATATACAAAACAGTAACCGTTTCAAAGTGAAGTGCAATTATTATTTTATTTTAAACTAAAATACCTAGAACTCATGCAGTGAGACATTTGGTAATGCATATTTCAAAATTAACATCAAGTCTCAGTTCAAAGCATGACAAATTACACGTAATAATTTTGTTGTTTAAAATATTTTTTAAAATAATTGCTATTTTTGGACGAAAGCCCTAATGCTTTGGAAGAAGCTCAAATAGATCTCATGTCTAAAGCAGTGCTAAATGAATAAAATATTTCTAACTTGACATTTGATTGGTTTTAATTCTGTGTGACAGGCCAGCAATCTGCAGTTCCTAAACATGCATAAGGAAAAATTTTCAGTAGCAAGCATTCAAAATTCTGTGTAAGCTGATGTATTTTTGAGCTAGTTAACAAGAGCTATAAAGAATTTTAATTTAACTGTAAGTGTTGATATACAACTTCCAATAGGTTTTTTAAACCACTTACCCCAAGCTCATCTAAGAACATGATCATGCGATGTTTGTTACTCTTGATGAATGGATTTACTCCCTCCATATATGGCTCCTAGTAATTTTAAAAAGTATTTATTAGAACAAATCAATACCAATTTAACAGTCATACCTGTATTTGAACACATTCTAATCAGAGACCTAGCAGTCTTCCAATACCTAAAGGGGGCCTACATGAAAGCTGGAGAGGGACTTTTTACAAGGGCATGTAGTGATAGGACAAGGGTTAATGGCTTTAAGTTGAAAGAGGGAAGTTTTAAATTAGGTATTAGGAAAAATTTCTTCACTATGAGGGTGGTGAGGCACTGACACAGGTTGCCCAGAGAAGTTGCGGCTGTCCCATACCTGGAAGTGTTCAAGGCCAGGTTGGAAAGGGCTTTGAGCAACCTGGTCTAGTGGAAGGTGTCCCTGCCCATGGCAGAGGGGTTGGAACTAGATGATCTTAAGGTCCTTTCCAACCGTAACTATTCTATAATTCTATGATTCTATGACTTCTTTTTTTCATTGCTTCTATATAATGAAGAAAACACTTTCAGTGGTAACATCAGGACACAAGTGCCCTCCTTATTGTTCTTTCGCTAATGCTTACATTCCAAGTTGTGAGTCATCAGATTTTTATTGTTGAATCATGTTGTGAATTGGGCACCAGAACAGACCAATTGTTGCTGGCATTCTTTTAGTGATGCAATAGAAACTTTATTAAAAGCTGAGGCTTTTTAGTGCAGCTTGTAAAACTGATTTACAGTATTAAGTCAAGCAATATGAAAATGAATACAAATTAAAGGGCTGTTTCAAAATGCTGTACCAACAGAAAGCACTGGTCTAAGGAATAAGTATAGGAAAAGTGTGTGTGTATGCTGGGAGCCAGAGGTTGGTATTTATTCATTTGTTTAAGAATTAAAATACTCTATATCCAGGCTGGAAGTTTAATTCTAATTGGTCTTGATTTGAAAATGATTTATTACATATAGTATATAAAAGAATGTGGATGTGGAATGTATTTCAGTGTTCTGTACAGAGATATGCCAATATTACTGAAAGATGCCTCCCTATTTTGACATCAAATAATCAGTGGAAATGCAAAAAGGCTTCCATCATCTCCTTAAGGCAGATTATCCATCCTTGAACAGATTCTTTCTAATCACAGATTTCTACTCCAGCATTTCTCAGTTGTCTTTTTGATATGGATATTCCTAAAGAAAATTTACCCATTTTACCATCACATAGATGTTTTCTTTGTGGAGGGATGACTGCCTGCCTGCCTCTCCTCTCACCCTTTTTCAACTCCAACATCCATCTAGTGGACCAAGGGAAGCCAGTAGATGCGGTGTTTCTGGATTTTAGCAAATCTTTTGATACTGTTGCTCACAGTATCCTTCTGCATAAAATGTCCAGCTCACAGCTACACAAATCCATAATTCGTTGGTTAAGCAATTGGCTGACGGGTTGGGCTCAAAGGGTTATAGTAAATGGGGTTACATTAGGCTGGAGACCAGTCACCAGTGGGATTCCCAAAGGCTCAGCTTTAGGGCTAGTGCTCTTTAATGCTTTTATAAATGACCTGGATGCAGGTATCAAATGTACATTAAATAAGTGTGATGATGATACTAAACTAGGAAGAGCTGTGCACTCCCTCAAGGGTAGAGGCCTTACAGAGAGATCTGGATAGACTAGAGAGCTGTGCAATCATCAACCGTATAAAATTTAGCAAGAGCAAGTGCCAGATTCTCCACCTGGAAAGGAGTAATCCTGGTTATACATACAAATTTGGAAACAAAGAGGCTGGAGAGCAGCCCTGCAGAAAGAGATCTGGGGGTCTAGGTTGATGGTAAGTTAAATATGAGTCAACAGTGCTCTGGCAGCCAAAAAGGCCAACTGTGTTCTGGGGTGCATTAAGCACAGCATAGCTAGACAGTTGAGGGAATTGACTGTCCCACTCTACACTGCACTGGTGTGGCCCCAACTTGAGTACTGTGTGCAGTACAAGGAGGATTTCAGACTTTAAGAGTGTGTCCAGAGGAGGGCGACCAAGATGGTGAAAGACCTCAAGGGCAAGACTTAGGAGGAATGGCTGAGGTCACCTGGTTTGTTCAGCTTGCAGAAGAGAAGGATGAGGGGTAACCTCATCACAGTCTACAACTTCCTCAAGAGGGGCAGTGGAGAGGGAGGTGCAGATCTCTCTCTGGTAGGAGATAGGATATGAGGAAATGGAATGAAGCTGCATCAGGGGAAGTTCAGATTGAACATTAGGAAAAGGTTCTTCACTGATGGTGGCTGGTCACTGGAACTGGCTCCCCAGGTCATGGCACCAAGTCTTTCAGTGTTCAAGGAGTTTTTGGATGACACTCTTAGTTATATGATTTAGTTTTAGATAGTCCTCCGAGGAACAAGGTGTTGGACTTAATGATCCTTATGGGACCCTTCCAACTTGAGATATTCTATGAGTCTATGAATACTAGAGTATGACTGCTACCCTTTTGGACAGACAGAAAAAACAGTCCACATACTTCCACTGTTGTCTTTGAAACAAATGACTAAGTTTATCTGTTCTCATAGCATGAAAATACTGCTGCATCACTCTTTATAATACCTGCTAGTATGGTCATTGGTTCATCAATTATTTTAACAAGTCACTGCTGTTGTTCATACTACCAGATTCAAAATCTTCATGGTATGTACCAAATCATTCACATAAGTTTCTAGATGACCCATTCTCAAATGACTGACTCCTCTTTCCAAATCAGCCAGACTTTATGCTACTGTTCTAAACTAAATCAATACCCTGTTGAGCTCCAACTGAAGAGGATAGAAGAAACTGCAGGAACAAGGCCTCCTTGCTGACCCAGGTCACACATCAGGATTTGCATAAGAAATAGCAACAGATTTTTGTCTGTATTAAACAGGAACATTGAAATTTATTGGAAATACAGTTCTAGACTGTTCTGTGTAAAATTATATTCACCTTAGCTCCAAATTCAACCAGATTTGCTAAATTCTGCACAGACTTGGCGACGAGCGTCAGCGTTCTTGCAGCAGTAGGGGAAGGAGAATCTGATAGGAATACAAAGTAGAGAGTTACTGGCTTAACATGAAAGTTAAGCTCTTCCACAATTTGCTATTTATCATGGAACTGCATGTGGACAATATCTCATGATAAGTAAACTTTTGTTGATTTAGTAATTATGTCCACAAAAATATTAATAAGCATATGTGACTTTATGTACTACTTGCTTATAGAACAAAGTAAGCAAACTAAAGTGTTCCTCAGAAGCCTAAGGCTAACAAGCATTTTATGAATTAAGTGAAAAGCCTTTTCAGAAAAATCAAACAACTCTTAAAAGGAAGATTTGTTGTTAGAATTTAATAAAATAATTAAGTTTACCCTTTTCCTTACTTTCATATACTCATATTTGCATATAAGTAGGTCCTGCATTGTTATGCAAATTATACCATAAATTATGAGTACCAGGAAAATAGATTAAACATTACATACAATTGTGGCTTGTACTTCCATGAAAGTATAGCTATTTACTGCACAAATCAAATGCTAGAAACTCCTGTTACAATTGCTTGTTGAAAAAGTTGTTTCAACTAAGAGATTAGTGTCCAACATAGGGGTTTTTGGTTTGTTTTTAAATAGTTAGGGTAAAATCTGGCTTTCCACTTGCAGGCCATTTAAGTGTTCCAAAATTGACATGGTTATTATATAAACTCTATATTTCACAGTGCTTCATGAGAATGCTGTCTATCTGTATGTTTTGTTCTTCTGTCTTTCTGCCCCCTTTCCCACTCAGCATTGCAATTAATTAAAAAATAGGTTCCAACTTTTTAGGCATAGCTGGAGCTTAGACTGAAGCACTAATCATACTTCTAATGTCAGTTGTTCATAGTATCTAGTGCTCAGTACTATACATCCCTTTGAAGAAGCAATGCCGAAAACATTGTCTTAGGATTCGCAAGTTCAGGTGAAGTGAACTGATCTAAAGAAATGTATTCTTTTTAAACAGTCAACTAAGAAGGTTGAAACAAAGGACTTCTTTTCAGTAAAGATTTTTGAGAACAGTCATTGAGGTGACAGGATAGGCTCATTGCTGCTGAAATTGTAGTCTATCTCCACACACAGCCTTCAGAATATTTCCCCTCCCCACCCCATTACAGCAAGGAAGCATGTTAAAAGCTTTGCTCCAAAACAAAGAGGGCCCCCTTCCTTTTCTTTTTTATTTTAACAGCTCTAACAGACCTATATAAAGTCCATAAATTTACCTCAGCAAAAGTGAAGAATATTATCTGAACTTCTAAACAGGACTAGGACTTATAGACAAGCTTAAAAGGGATTACAGAAATTTATGGATAACAACTCCATTTACAGCTGAAGATACAGTGGTCTCAGTGCAGTCCTCAAGTTAGAAAATATGTAACTCATAAATCTGAGGATGACAAAAATACTAAAGAAAGGATGACTATATACAGGACCAGGTTCTTTAATGCTTTCCCCAAAAAGTGCATGAAAATTATTAAAAGAGAAAGATTTTTTTTTTTTTTTTACTCACTCAGGACTCCTCATTTAGTATAGCTTAAAGAGAAAGAACAGAAAACTTATGTTGTCTGAAAAGCTGCCTATAAAGGCAAAAAAGGAAAAGTTTTTCCCCCAAGTAGTTTCTGACACAAATTATTTCGGTTTCTTCCGATTTCCAAACCAAGATTTTGCAGGTAAAACTGAGAAAGTGTTAGGGATGGAAGGAGGAACAACAACGGCTAGTGCAAACCAAATGCCTTCTTCCGAAGGGGAAGAGTGTGAGGAGTCCTGCCCCTCAGGAGGAAGGAGTGGTAGAGACAGTGTGTGATGAACTAACCGCAACCCCCATTCCCTGTCCCCTCCACGCTGCTTGGGAGGGAGAGGAAGTAGAAAAAATTGGAAGTGAAGTTGAGCCTGAGAAGAAGGGAGGGGTGGAGGAAAGGTATTTTAAGATTTAGTTTTTATTTCTCATTATCCCACTCTGATTTGATTTGCAACAAATGAAAACTAATTTCCCTGAATTTAGTCTGCTTTGTCTGTGACAGTAATTGGTGAGCAATTTGTTCCTGTTCTTACCTTGATCTGAAATCCCATCAACACAGCCTTATATCTAGCACAACAGTAACACACATACTAGTTGTTTTATCTGTAAGACCTCAGCTGTATCTGTAAGTTAAAATGTTCAGGAACATTTCTAGGTGCTTAATCCAACTGCCATGGAATAATCCATGCCCTCACTGTTAAAGCTTTACAACAAAGCCCCATATCAACTGTGTCAATTGTAGTCCCTGATGCATGCCAACACCCAATCACACCTAAGAACTGCTTAGGGGAATGCTATCTGATATCAGCCTGAATTGTGCTACGTAAATTGTATACCAATTTCACAGTCCTGTTCTACCAAAGAGGAAAAGTCCCTGTCACTGCTTTATTTACTGATAGAGATGCACTCTACAAAGAGAGCACCAAAACTAAGGGTAACATTTTTGTACTGGGCCTGTCTAGGATAGAGTTAATTTTCTTCATAGCAGCTCATATGGTGCCGGTTTAGATTTTTGATGAAAACAGTACTGATAACACACTAATGTTATAGCTTTTGCTGAACAATGTTTACATAGCATAAAGACCACCTCTGTTTCTCAGTCTGCCTCACCAGTCAATAGATTGGGAGGTGTGCAATAGGCTGGGAGGGGACATAAATCAGCAGATGACCCAGAATAACCAAGGAGATATTCCATACATATAACTTCATGGTTAGCAATAAAAGGGAAAAGAGGGGGTTTATGGATGCTAGCCATCTTTTTCTCAGGAAGTGGCTGGGCATTGGTCTACCCGTGGAAGGTGGCATGATTGCCTTTGCATCACTTGGTTTGTTCTGTTCCATTTATCCTTCACTTATTAAACAATTATTTAATTTTTGTTTGTTTTATCTTGACCCTTAAGTTTTCTTGTTCTTATTCTTCCTTTCCTCTTCCCCCATCCCACTGAGGGTGAGGAGGGAAGTGAGCAAGTGACTGTGCGGAGCTTTATCTGCCCACTGGGGTTAACCCACAAAAATTTTCTTTATGAAACTTTTCTTTAACATTCTTCTTTATTTTTTTTTTTTTTACTTTAAAAACAGAAATTGGGACTAAACACTATCTGACCCTTACGGGTGAAAATGCTATCTTCCTTAGGGAGAAAGTTAATCAGTTGATATGGATAACATGACTTTGGACATAGTGTTCAAAAGACTTCATATTTTGCTAAATTAGGCACTAAAGTAAGTTCATGTCTATTACTACATAAAGGATGAATTCAGTCTGAAGCATAGTCACCTGAGATTATATTAAACATCCTTGGGTTCAGGATAGCAGGACAAATCAATCGAAGAAAAACAAAGCCGCTGAAATGGAAAAAAAAATTGTTCTGTTCAATAATAAAGTTAAAGAATTAATTTAGTCTTTAAGCATTTAAGTCACTATGGAAATCTTTGTGAGATAGATGACAACCAACCAGCCTGTGTTCTGTGAATGTTTAAGAATGCATTCTTAATTAAGAATGTCTTGTTATGATTTCAACTATGATAAAAACGGAAAAAACCCCAACCCAGGCATATTGATTTCCCAATTAAAGTGAACCTCTGAAACCACCTGGGAAAAGCTTAACTGTAAAGCCATATTGAAGCCTGTAGTCTAAGACCACACTAGCTTTAAAAATGAGGAACACTTAATCTCCTGCAGCCACTCGCTTCCCCAAGCCAACATAAGGAGAGAAAGAGTGCACAGTCAGAATGGAGCCTCTCTTAGCCTTAGTTCAGCTTGGACTGATGCATATCTTGATAACAGAACATTATTATCCTAGAAGAATAATACTAGATCAGCTACTTTCCTCACAGAAGTAATTGCTGTCACCCAGACAGTCTAGAAAGACAGGGAATAGCACTCAGTTTGATTGCAGAACTAGGAACTTATTAAACAGAAACCCAAAATAGCCTTCAGTTTAGCATGAGAAAAATCTAACTTTCTGTTGACAGCTGAAGCAAAAAGGTATCCATCTGAGGTTAACCATAATTCTGGAAGACTGCTACAAAATAAAGTCACATATGGACCAACTAAAGCAATTTAACTCACCTCTCATTTTGTTCAGAGTGTGTGGACACTACCAGCAGACTGTCTTTTCAGTACTGCAATACCAAAGCATGACCACTTACAAAAGCGGACCTTGCATTACCTTGCTTGTTAAGTATACAGTGACATTATTGTTCATTATTAATTGGAAGTGACACATGTAGCAGTGAGGTTAATACACCTTTCATGTATCCAAGCTCTTGATTTCCAATATATACCGTTATAGACGTTTCTTATTTCTCCAAGAACCATGGATTATGGGCTGACAAAACACTCCTGGCCCAATGTGAAATAAAAATATTTTTTGAGATTAACTTAAAGCTATGAGGAAGTAAATAATTTTGAAGTCATGGCACATATATCGGTTTCTCTTGTAGACAGCCTGAAGTTGAAGACAACTGGGGTATGAACCTAAGATGGACCTTGCAGATACAGAGTTGGTGATTCTTACACTGGTCAAACTGTATAAAATGAGTAAATACCTATGCATAGATTTTTACAACCAGAAAGAAATGGCAGAAATTTCAGAATGATATAGAATGGAAGCTACCCAGACAACTTAAAAACTTGTCTTTGAATATGCAATCGTTCTTGGACCAAAACTAGTGCAACAAAAGATATTCTTCACTGTAGGCTGCAAAACTCCCTGTACTCTAGAGACAAATCACAAGTATCCACTTATGAAGGCTAAGATAATGAAAGGGACCAATATTTATGTTATCCAGTAGAGACCCCAGGAAAACTGTGAATGCCAGCTGTATTCACTTAAGGAAAGCCACATCCCCAGAGACGGGGAGGAACAGAAACATGGTATTTGCTTCTAAGTTCTACACACTTGTAATAGGCTAGCCCCAAAACCTCCGATAAGAGCAGCCTCAATTTGAAGGCAAAACCCCTGCAGAACACTGTTGGCTGGCATTTTATTGATGATATTTTTTCAAGAAAATCATGAGTCACTATTGTTACAAACACTAAATGACAGGGAAATAAGCATGGCAGGTACTGTACTAATTACAATAACGTTTACTGAAACTGAGGGACAGAGAGCATCCATGTCTTCATTTCTCTCTCCAGCCAAAGTGATAAACAAAAGCCAACGATAAATCATCTGGAAGACACTGCTCAATGGGAGATTAACCTCAGCAAATCATATCAGTTCCAGACATTGGTCTACCAGCAAGCTAGGCTTGCAAAAAACAGGTAAAGCGAATGTAGAAGAGATGTGGCTTTGATAGCCACAGTGAATCACGATTATTTTGATAGCCACAGTGAATCACAATTGATTTGTGAAGCACAACAGTTCTTTTTGGGGGCCAATGCGGGGCCAGAAGGGTTGAGATAACGACAGATCTGAGCAGAGTGCGTCTAATCGAATTCGTGATAAGCATTCATTGTTTTGGATTAATAGTCACTTGTCACAATGTTGATTTATTTGCTCTCAGAATTGTTGTGCTTGGTCTCAGAGTTTTATTATGTCACACCTTACTTGCAGCCAATATTTGCTGTTTTAGTGTTTGCCACCTGGAGGGAGTTATCCGGAAGGCCCAGATTGCTGCTTGGTATGGGCTGGGTATTGGTCGGCAGGTGATGAGCAATTGTATTGTGCATCACTTGTATTTATTGTTTTCCCCTTTTAGTTTTATATTTTCTCCCCTTGTTATTACCCTTATCATGATTATCATTGGTGCTAGTAGTAGCTGTTTTGTATTATACCTTAGTATAATAGAACCCAGAAAGCTCTCAATCCTTAATTGGGATATCATGCCACAGCACCATAATAACGTTACATGTTCTTGTAACCTATATAAGGTACTTTAAAGTTTTGGCACTAAAAGAAAAAAATAGATAAGGGCACTGAAGTATGACAGTAATAAGACATTAAAAGATTATTTTCAGCATAAAGTGACAAGTAACTTACCTAACAACTCTTGTTCTCATTGTGGTATTAGCTGGCCACTTGCTTTGAACAGACTTTTGCAAGCATCCATAAATATATCTCAATGTCCTGTAAAAATAATAGCTAATTAGTAATTTTCATAAAACCCTTCATTGAATAAAAAAGCTGGTCAGAAAGGATCTAGTCCAACCTCCTGCTTAATGCAGAACTATTATCAATACTAAAATTATGATTCAGACATAATCTTTAAATTATTTTAAAATCTGCTATGAGAGTCCATTTACCAATGGCAAAGAAAGTCCTTGACTAATACACTATTCTATTTGTGCAGGTAAAATTCTGATAATTCACATGTGTGTTAAATGTGTTATGATACTTTTTTTCCTATTACTTAGGTAGTGTTTCCTTTTAAAAAATGAAAAAAAAAAAAAAAAGGTTTGTTGGCTTCCCCCCCCCACTTTTTAACTGAACAAATAACAACTTGTGCATCCATAAATACAGGTTGGGTGTAGTTAAGCAATAGTCCTCTCCTATCAGAAAATGGGAGTACTCTGGTGTATTTCAGAAAATGTTAAGACATGGACCATACACTTAAAAGACTGAAGATTTTAATGCTAACCTCGCCATCACTGACCATCTTCTGTGTTATTCTGCCATTCTGTGTTGGGTTGACCCCAACCAGCAGCTAAGCCTCACCCAGTCATCACTTGCTCACTTTCCCTCATCAGGATAGGGGAGAGAATCAGAAGGTAAAAGTGAGAAAACTTGTGGGTTGAGATAAAGACAGTTTCATAGGAAAAGCAAAAGCTGTGCATGCAAACAAAGCAAAATAAGGAATTAATTCACTACTTCCCATTGACAGGCAGGTGTTCAGCCATCTCCAGGAAAGTAGGGCTTCATCACATAAAACGGTTACTTGGAAAGATAAACACTATAACTCCAAATGTCCCATTCCCCCCCCATCCTTGTTTTCCTGCAATTTTATTGCAGAGCACGACGTCATATCATATGGAATATCCCTTAGGTTCTTGCCTACCTCCAGCCTGCTTGCTGGGAGGGGGGGAGGAGAAAAAACAACCCTCAACACTGTGCAAGCACTGTTCAGCCAAAACATGGGTGTATTATCAACACTGTTTTACTCACAAATCTATAAAATACAGCACCATACAGATTGCTATGAAGAAAATTAACTCCATCCCAACCAAACCCAGTACAAATCTCCACCCCTTATTCCATACCGTTTGCATCATGCTTGGGTCCTACACTATCCAGTACATCATCATTAATCACCCCCACCCCCTTCCCATCCTTTAGTATACATACAGATATCATTCCCGTAGTCCATGCCCCCCCCCCAAGTGTCCATAAAATGTTCATTGAATTAATTTAATCTGTAACTTGGGCTCCATCTGTTATGGTGGTCACTCAGGACAGAAGAGGTGGTGTGGTGTGTGGAGTCATTCGGCACCAAAGCCAGTTCAGGATGGGTCACTGCTGCATTTGCCTGGCTTCTTGCAGAGCTCATGCACCATTAGTTCAGGTGGTCTCTGTTATAGTATTTCTTATAGCATACAACTCAAATCATCATTTAAACATATCCATTACAATCTTCACCCCTGGTCTTTTTGTACCAGGCTATAGAGTTTAACATTGCAATGAACTCCTCCCCTTGCCCCCTGCTCCAGCATGGATCCTCCATAGGCTGCAGTCCCTTTGGGGGTATACCTGCTCTGGTATGGATTTACCAGTCACTTTGACTCCAGCTCATACTGGAGTTCCTCCATGTTCAGTACAGCTACACTCAACCATGACATGATTTCATTCAGGCTACAATAGTCCACTGTTAGTTTCCACCCTCCATCAGACTTTTGCAGGCTATATGGAACTATTCAATGGTGATTGAGTCTTGCTGATCACTCCTTGACTCTCCAGCTGATGAATCAGTTCATGGAGGGGAAACTGAGAATCTTGGTTGTTGTGATATTACCGCTGGTTCAATGTTATGGTAGCAGTTGATACCTGCTGCTCTTCAACCTACAGCAACCTCACAACAGAAAGGGTCCTGCAAGAGGTTGGGCAAGGTAGGCAGCTGTTTAATCTTCCCTGCATCCATGGCTGCTACAACAAAGGCCCACCTGTTTGGGTTCTTGAAGTACCCTGTCCTGAAATAGTTTATGCCAAGGATACATGGAGCCTTCAGGCTAATCACAATAGGGTGCTTCTGCCACTTGTCCCCTGTAAGGCTCATCACAGCCTTCAACACAGGTAACTGCTCCCCTTGTCACTCCAGAAATCCAGATGGGTTCTACCCCCTTGGACCCTAATGGCATTAGGGTACACTGTGCACCCATGTCCACCGAAGCCTTATATTCCCATGGGTCTGATGTGCCAGGGCATCGAATCCACACAGTCCAATAAACCTGGTTGTCCCTTTCCTCTGCCTGGCCAGAGGAAAGATCCCTCCCTTCTTGGTTGGAGCATTAATTATCCAACTCCTGTGACTGCAAACCAGAAGTCCCTTCATTAGGATCAGAAGGAGGATCAGCCCATGCTGGAGCAGGCTCCTGGCAGGACCTGTGATCCCACGGAGAGAGGAGCCTATGCTGGGTCAGGATTGCTTCCAGGACCTGTGGCCCTGTGGGGGACCCATGCTGGAGCAGTCTGTTCCCAAAGGACTGCATCCCGTGGAAAGAACCCACGCTGGAGCAGTTTGTGAAGAAGTGCAGACTGTGGGAAGGACCCACACTGGAGAAGTTTGTGAAGAACAGTCTCCCATGGGAGGGACCACACGCTGGAGCAGGGGAAGAATGTGAGAAGGAAGGAGTGGCAGTGACAACATGTGATGAACTAACCGCAACCCCCATTTCCTGTCCCCCCGCACCACTTGGGGCAGGGAAGAGGTAGAGAAAATTGGGAATGAAGGTGAGACCACGAAGAAGGGAGGGGTGGGGGGAAGGTGTTTTAAGATTTATTCTTATTTCTCATTACCCTACTCCAATTTGATTTGCAATAAATTAAACTAATTTCCCCAAATTAATTCCCATTAGCCTGCTTTGCCCATGACAGTAATTGGTGAGTGATCTCTCCTTGTCCATATCTCAACCCATTTTGTTTTCTATCCCCTGTCCAGGTGAGGAGGGGAGTGATAGAGCATCTTTGGTGGGCACCTGGCATCCAGACAATGTCACCCACCACACGTGCAAAAAGCACAATTCATTCAAGTGTTGATGTTTTGGTTTTTTGTTTTGTTTTGTTTTTTTCTCTGTACATAGAACATCCCTAAAGAAATTAGTCTTAAGACTGATTAGTATAAGATAAACTAATAAGAACACCATTTTATGGTGCAATGTAAATCACACAAACAGGAATTTTCAAGTGCAAATTTGAACAGATTGCAAACTTACGGAGGTAGTATCTCTGCAGCCATGAATATTTTCTCCAACAATTCTGAAAGTATATTGAGTAGATGTGCCAAATTAATGTTTACATCTTCATTTTTTTCTAATTTTGAGGGATTTAACTAAAACCAAAAGGGAAAAATACTAAGTTTCTTCTCTTGAATAGAAATACATGCATAATTTTATAATATTAGACACTGAATACTATTTCAAAATAAATCTTCTACTGCTGTACAAATCTCAGAATTGTACAGAAAATACAAATCTGCTTCAAGGGCTAGCCAGGAAACTAATGTGAAAAAGCAATGTTTTTAAGTTCTAGTACACTGATTTTAACAGCACATTTAACACTATCCATAACTGCCCATCTTCTTTTAAGTACATATATTTTCATATCTTATAATCTAGTCCTCTGAGGACACCCTCCCCCCACCTTTCCATAATTAAGTTCAAGTGGAACAGAAGTTAGGAGGGTCGTTTTAGAAATAACTATAGGATCTAACACAAGCACTTAAGGTAAGGGAGTTTTAAAATGAAACTAAGTTCAGACACTGACTTTAGTATATCTGGAGCTTAACACAAGTTATTTAGGGTAGACCATTCAGTAACTGCTACAAAAGAACCTACAGTTGCTAAAGAACAAACACATAATTTAAAGAAATTTGAGTTTAAGAATGTATTTAAAAGTGATGCTATGAACATTGTTCAAGCTAACATTTAGAAAAAGCTCATAATCAGTTCAGTTCCATTATTGAAATTATTTCTGAAGGATTAATAAATGCTTCCAAAGCAAACAATAGGTAGATCATCATTTCAACAAATCAAAATAAAAAATATTTCAAGGTATCACCTCACAGGACTGCTTGCTATCCATTATCTTTAATATACTGTCTTTCAGTGCATGGTGAACAAAACGTGTTGCCGTGGTTTTCATATATTGCTCCATTAGTGTACTTGCTAAAGTGGTGGCACGAAACAAAGTAGTAGCTTCATCTGAAAAAAATAAAGCGAAAAATCGGGAAAATGAGACAACAAAAAGCAGAGGAAAAAACACACTGTGTTCATAGTTTGATATATGATGTAATTAAGGAAGGAAACAAAAACAAAGGTGTAGGAGCCCTTCCCAGAACTTCAGTAAACATTAGTGCAATTGGAACAGTACCTTCCATGCTTATTTCCCTGTCATTTAGTGTTCGTAACAATAGTGACTCAAGCTTTTCATGAAGAAAAATCTTCAATAAAATGCCAGCCAACAGTGTTCTATCCTGTCCACAAACATGTGATAAGGCATAGACTACATGCATCTCTTTCTGGAGTATAAGCTGAAAGAAAACAGGAATAATGTTCAGAAATGTGTCCTAACATAGTCACTACAAATACTACTTAGTGACATTTATTAGTGTTACTGAAATCTCTCTCAATCAACAGAGAAAATCAGTTTTTTTTGACAGAAAAACTGAGGAAACAAATTTAATACCTCTTTAAACTCACTGTACTCCTCTTCTGGCATGATCTTCTCCATAGAATATCGTGCTCGAACACGCAAAGATCCTGGCTCAGTACCCTTCAGTGGTATATAGGAACTGAGCTGAAACCACTCGTCTGTTGCATGTCCTTTCTGTAATCGGCTTAATTTGCAACGCATAAAAACTGTAGGAAAAAAAGCATGGTTAAGTAGGTTATGTCCAGCAAAACAGTGCTATTATTGAATAAAAAAGTCTGTTTACAGCATGTCACCTTGTTTCAGCAAGAGTATTAATAAAAAGAATCAAACTTTGTGCCATGAAGTATATTGACATATTATCTCTTAAATGGTTTCAGACTCCTGAAAACTGAAGCTGAAATGTAAAGCATGCTGTAAATAATGAATACACAGAGATCATAGAATAGTTAGGGTTGGTTATTAACAAAGTTTTCTTTTTAACACCCAAATAGGGAGAAAAGCCCCCCTCTCCCCCTGCTACCTAGCAAACCTAGGAAGCAATCAGAAAATTAAAACAAGGAAACTGATTTGAATTCATTGTCCTCTTTTGAAGCCTTGGGCTCATACTGCCATCAGGTCTGCTCTTGAATCACTTTGTTACTATTTGTAGTTTTATTATTAGCATTACTACATCTTTCCCAAATGTCACCAGATGTATTTCTTTAATACTTAGAAACTCCCAGATTAAGGCTGCAACAGTTTATGCAAACTGTATAAAAAAACATTCCCAGGGGATAAACAAATTCATCATCATCTACTACTTATCACAAGTGTGGATTAGACTGACTTTAGACCAGATAATCAATTGACTTTCCCAAAATATTTCTTATGAGCAAAGTTCTCATGTCCTTGACTGTGCAACAAAACAACATTCTTGTTTTGCTTGTGAATATAAGGCATATATCTCACTGACAGGAAGAGCAAGGTACAGGATTCAAAATAACCTGATGATTTAATTTTCCCATGGTTATACAGTAGCACTTACTAGCAATAATATAAATACTATAATCTTGCTTTGATCTTAAAAGATCAAAACAGAAATATCAATATCTGGACTGCAGAATACTTGTTATCATAATTTATATTCAAAGACTTTAAAGAAACACTTTCTGCTATTTAGCAACATAAACTATTAGGCTATGTTCAATGAGAGACTGTCACTGGATGAGAATTTAAGGATTATACTTTGCAGTCCAGAACATTATGATAGAATAACAGATATACAGAAAAAAATCAGTAGTTGATCCCATCTTTGCAAGAACTGTTAAGAGCTATACACAACAACCCTGATCCAAGACTATTTTATATGATGAACACTAGCACAAAAAAAGATAAGACTGAGGTTTCTTAATGGTTTATTTGCAAATAAAGCTTAGGGATTAGTATTTAGTTTATATTTTGATGATTAATACTTATAACCTGAAATCAAATTTACGTTTTCCTCAGAATGGAAATTAACTTCATTTTACACTGAAGCCTTTGTTGAACCTAACCAGAACCAGCCAAAATCATCCACCCCCTCAAAAACCCTAAAAACATTTACAGCTACTGAATCAGAATAAAACCCTACCTAAATGTTGACAAGGAAGAAATTGCTCAATACATGGACATACTAAATCCTGGCTTTCCCACTCACAGCTGATATGCTAGCACAATCTATTTACTAAGCAGTGAGGATCTGTTGAGGACTAGAACCTCTTACACTTTGTCCTTCATTGAAGTGGCTGTCATCATCTTATTTTTGGTACCTAGTGTTGGTAGACAGTATGTTGTTACTATTATTAACACCTGCCTGATAGGCTCCATAGTTTTTCCCCTTTGTCCAAAGTCCACCCATGTCTATGGGAATGTTTACATACTTTGCACTTAATGTGTTCGGTGCATATTTCCTGGAGAGTATGGGAAAGAAAGAACCAAGTCTATAACCTGCCATAGTAGGCTTATTTCCCAGTGCCACAGAAATGATAAATGTGTAGTACAGTGACATATTTTTCCTCCAGCTGCATATTCTCAAATAACGACTTCAAAAACAAGCTGTGGCACTACTGCAAACACAAACTGCTTGAAAGGACAGGCAGAGGTAATGTGCACTCACAGCCCAGAAAGTCAGTCCTGGGCTGTATCAAAAGGAGCATGGCAAGCAGGCCAAGGGAGGAGATTCTCCCCCTGTACACTGTTCTCGTGAGACCCCATCTGGAGTACTGCATTCAGCTGTGGGGCTCCCAACATAAGAAGGACGTAAACCTGTTGGAGCACATCCAGAGGAGGGCCATGATGATGATCAGCGGGCTGGATGTAGCACCTCTCCTATGAAGACAGGCTGAGAGAGTTGGGGTTGCTTAGCCTGAAGTCTCCAGGGAGATATTATAGCAGCCTTCCAGTATTTAAAGGCTTAAAGGGGACCTACAGGATAGATGAGGAGGGACTCTTTATCAGGGAGTGTAGTGATAGGATGGGGGTAATGGTTTTAAACTGAAAGAGGGTAGAGGTAGATTAGATCTTAGGAAGAGATTCTTTACTGTGAGGGTGGTGAAGCACTGGAACTGGTTGCCCAGAGAAGTTATGGATGCCACATCCCTGAAAGAGTTCAAAGTCAGGTTAGATGGGGCTTTGAGCAACCTGGTCTAGTAGAGAATGTCCCTGACCATGGCAGGGGGGTTGAAACTAGATGATCTTTTAAGGTCCCTTCCAACCCAAACTGTTCTGTGATTTTGCTCTACAGACTTGCCTTCATGAGGTGACCACCTGTAGTATAAAAATATTTTCTTTTTCAATGGGTATTAATCCGGAATTAGCCAACTATCCTGGTGCAAAACCAAACCAGTACTTCCACTCCAGCTGAACCCTATATGGAGCTGCCCTGAAACATTTACTGATTTAACTGTCCGATCACATTTCAGCATTCAAACTTATATTTATATATTTATTCAAATAATTTATTAAGAAACTGTTAGAGAAACAAGGAAAACAAGTATTTTTCATGAAAAAAATATTTAGTATAATTTATGAATATTTGAAATATCTTTTAAAAGCAAAAATACAAAGCCAGTAATGGAATGAATACTCATAATAGGCAAATTTCAAAGTGAAAGACTTGAAAACTAAAGAAATATTTTTAAATACTCATACTGGGTCTGGCTGGGATGGAGTTAACTTTCCTCATAGCAGCCCTCACAGTGCTGTGCCCTGTATTTGTAGCTAGAATGTGTTGATAACAAACCAGTTGTGGCTACTGCTAAATAGTGCTCACACAGCATCAAGGCTGTCTCTCCAACCCCACTCCTCAAAGGCCAGCAAGCTGGGGGTGGGAAAGAGGTTGGGAAGGGACATAGCCAGGACAGCTGACCCAAACTGACCAAAGGGATATTCCATACCATATGATGTCTGGTCAGCAATAAAAGCTAAAAGAAATGAGGAGATGGGGCATTCATTATTAAAGTGCTTGTCTTCCAAAGCAACTGCTATGCTTGCTGAGGCCCTACTTCCCAGGACGTGGCTGGACATCACCTGCTGATGGGAAATAGAGAATAAATCTTGTTTTCCTTTGTTTCCACATGCAGCCTCAGCTTTTCTTTATTAAGCTGCCTTTTTCTTGACCCACAAGTTTTTAATCTTATTCTCTCCCCCATCCCACTGAGAAGAAGGACTTGGTGGGCACCTGGCAGCCAGCCAAGGTCAACCCACCACAAATACTGAAAGAAATAGCCCTTATGCTTGCATAATTTGGGTATTTAATTCTGTGTTGCAATGGAAAAGAAAGCAGTGAATCCGATACAAGATTTTTCATCTGTCATTCTGCTTTATATGACGGAAAAATAAGCAGGAAAATTGACTTAATGGGTGTCATGGGTTCAGCAGTAGCAGTCATTTTTCTCCTTCTTAGTAGCTGGTGCTGTGCTGTGTTTTTGACTTTCAGCTCTGATAACACCAATTTTTTAGTTGTTGCTAAGTAATGTTTACTCCAACCAAGGACTTTCTCAGCTTTATGCTCTGCCAGGGAGGAGGGGAAACCAGGAGGAAGCAGAGACAGGACACCTGACCCAAAGTAGCCAAAAGGGTATTCCATACCACAGTACATCATGCCCAGTATATAAACTGAGGGCAGTTACCCGGAAGGGCTAGATCGCTGCTCAGGTCAGGCTGGGTATCGTTGGCAGGTGGTGGGCAATTATATTGTGCATCACTTGTGTTTGCTTTCTTTCCCTTTTCCCCTTTTAGTTTTATATTCCCTCTCCTTGTTATTTCCCTTATCATTATTATTATTGGTGGTAGCAGTAGTAGTTTTATATTATACCCTAGTTACTGGACTGTTCTTATCTCAACCTGTGGGTGTTACATTCTTTTGATTCTCCTCCCCATCCCTCCAGGAGCAGGGGGAAGAAGAAGCGGGGAAGTGAGCAAGCCGCTGTGTGGTTCTGAGTTACTGGGTGGGCTTAAACCACGACAATGGGTTAGCTGGGAAGAGGAGCCTCACATTACTCCCACTTCAGAGCAATCCACATTTAATAATTGTGGCTACAAAGGAGAAATGTTCAGATAGGTAACCAACCTATTTTAATTGGTTTTGGAGATGGCAAAGATTTATGCAACACAGCACACAGGCAAGTTGAATAAGGTCTCTTTTAGCTCAATTTTCTTCCCTATATACTTCAAATATTTAATAGGGATGGGGATGTAGGCAGAGAAGCTTGTTATTTCAAATTGATGTGGTCTAATCCTTATCCCAAAATGAAAGGATTGTTAGGCTATGCTCTAAGAGTCTTCCTAACCATAATCAGGAAAACATTGCCAATCCTCTTGACCTAGATAAAGAAACAATCTATAACCTTCCACCAGTTGGATACCTCTGAAGGTAGCATGCATGATCTCCATAATCTGGACAGGGAGAAGGAAACTATAAAAATGCTTTAAAAGGAGTTACTGAAGTATTCCATTCATGAATTATTGCTTAAGGAGTTCTTTAACTAACCAAAGCTTTGGCCCAGATAAAGAATTTTCCAGCTCAAATGAATAAAACTGTGCGAAACCAAGGTCCCAACTGCAATTAGAAAGTCCTTCTGTCTGTGTAGCAGGAATGATATACAGGTATTGGTCTCAACCATTTGTTTCCGTGAACTATGAATTGTAGCGGTTGTGGCGGGACCATTTACCCCTAAGAAAGAGACTTTAGTGTTTTCTGAAACAATTTGTGGATTCAGCTCTGTTGATTCAGCTGTGTATCTTCGCACAAGGAAGAAAGTTTCACTTCTGACAAGCAGAATGAAATGTCCTTGAAAGAAACAAAAAGCGGACTGGAACACCCTTGCAAGAAACAAACTGTATGGTCAGCAGATAAGAAACCTGCTTGTCCTGGATTCAGCAGCAGCAGTCATTTTTCTCCTTCTCGGCAGCTGGTGCAGCTCTGTGTTTTTGATTTTGGGCCTGGGAACAGCGCTGATAACACCAGTGTTTTCAATTTCTGCTTGGTAATGTTTTGGTCTGACCAAGGACTTTCTGAGCCTCATGCTCTGCCAGGGAGGAGGGGAAGCCGGGAGGAAGCAGAGACAGGACACCTGACCCAAACTAGCCAAAGAAGTTATTCCATACCACAGCACGTCATGCCCAGGATGTAAAAACGGAGAGCAGAGACCCGGAAGGGTGGGGGGGTTCGCTGCTGGGGGGTGCACTGTCTGGGTCGGGCTTGGTGAGCAGTTGTATTCTCTGTCCTTGTATTTCTCTTGTATTATTACTGGTGGTAGCAGTAGTGATTTGTGTTATACCTTAGTTACTAAACTGTTCTTATCTATCTCAACCTGTGGGATTTGCATTCTTTTGATTCTCCTCCCCATCCCCCCGGGACTGGGGGAAGAAAGAGAGGGAAGTGAGTGAGTGAGAAAAACTGCGTGGCTTAGGGGCTTAAACCACGACACTGCTGAAACACACAATTCACAGATGCAACCCTGACTAATTACACAAAGCTGGGGGTAACAGCTATCTGATTGACATCTGGATACAACACGGTATAAAGGACCACATGACCACCTGCTAGTTGGAAGACACCCTATGACTCCATGGCGGTAAATATTTGACTCTCTCTGCAAATCTATCGATATACTGCTTCTATCCTTTCCTACTCTTCCTCTTTTTCTTCTTTTCTTTTCCTTCTTTTGTAGGTTACAATTATTTTAGGTAACAAATTGCATTCTTCGGACATTTGACCTTGTTTGTGTCTTAATTTCACCCTGTGAGATCTGAGCCCTGCACGTACCATCCACTGAACATGACAGTCTGTCAAACAATATATCTTTTTTGCCTTCTGCTATGCCAAAATTTTTCCAGTCAGAGGAAAGGGCAAGAGTTTTGAAATTTAATTAGGTTCTGCAAGAGCATTCAGTCTTAGAAGTAATTCTAACTTTGGTCAAGGTTTCCCTACAAATCTCTGAGAGGAACAAAAGAGAAATAGGCAAACATAACAGGCCAGTAACACAATACCTGCAAACCAAAGCCAAGAGCAACAGATTATAAATACTGTACCAGGCTTTGGGACAGGTCTGAAAACAACAGAAAAGTACTTGGAACAAGTCTTGGGTGGGGGAAGGGTGGGGTATGTGTCTGCACTGCAGGCAACAGAAAGGAGGCAAAGGGCTGAAGTTACATGACAAGTATGGTGGGAAACAAGATACCTTGAAAGCAAAGAAAACAACATTGTGTGGCTCAGAATCCAGATGTGGGGTTTTGAGGGAGAGTTTTTTGGTTTCGGTTAATTTTGGGGTTTTGTGGGGGGTTTTGTTGTTTGATTTATTTTTTTTTTTTGAAACCTGATATGTCTTACCATCTTCCTACTACTTTGCTATAATAGAAAAACAGAAGTAAAACAGCTGAACAAGGAAAGTAACTGTCGCAGTTTAAGCCCAGCTGGTAACTGAGCACACACCTGCTCACTCTCCCCCCATTCCTGGAGGGATGGGGAGGAGAATCGAAAGAATGCAAATCCTACATGTTGAGAGAAGAACACTCCAGTAACTAAGGTATACTACAAAACTACTACTGCTACCACCAATAATAATAATGATAAGAGAAACAACAGGGGGAGAGAATACAATTGCTCACCACCTGCCGACTGATACCCAGCCCAAACCAAGCAGCAATCTGGGACTTCCAGATAACTCTCCCCAGTTTATATACTGGACATGACGTGCTGTGATATGGAATACCCCTTTGGTTAGTTTGGGTCAAGAGTCATGTCTTTGCTTCCTTCTGGCTTCCTGTGCCCCTCCTCCCTGGCAGAGAATGAGACTAAAAGTCCTTGATCAGAGTAAACATTACTTAGCAAAACCTAAAAACATTGCTGTGTTATCAATCAGTGTTGTTCTCAGGCTAAAGTAAAAAAAACCAGTACTGCCCCAGCTACTAAGAAGGAGAAAAAATGACTGTTACAGCTGAACCCAGGACAGTAAACTCTTGAAAACACAGTTCAGATAGAATGGGGGGGAGAACAGGATGAGACAGGACTGACGCAAATTTTGCTCTACAGACTGTCAAGATGTCACATTGGCTGGATGCCCACACGCAAAGAGTTGTGTCAATGGCTCAATGTCCAGTTGGAGACCGATAACAAGTGGTGTCCCTCAGGGGTCAGTGTTGGGACCTCTCTTGTTCAACATCTTTGTCAGTGACATGGACAGTGGAATTGAATGCACCCTCAACATGTTTACCTACAACACTAAGTTATGTGGTTCAGTTGATGATATGCTGGAGGAAAGGCATGCCATCCAGAGGGATCTGGACATGCTTGAGAGGTGGGCCAATGCCAATCTCATGAAGTTCAACCAAGCCAGGTGCAAAGTCCTGGACCTGGATGGGGGCAATCCCAGGCATACCTACAGGTGAGTACAGAAGATATTCAGAGCAGCCCTGCGGAGTAGGACTTGGAAGTGTTGGTCGATGAGAAAATGAACATGAGCCAGCAGTGCGCTTGCAGCCCAGAAAGCCAGCTGTATCCTGGGCTGCATCAAAAGGAGTGCGACCAGCAGGTCGAAGGAGGTGATCCTGCCCCTCTACTCTGCTCTTGTGAGACCTCACTTGGAGTATTGTGTTCAGTTCTGGTGTCCACAACATCAAAAGGACATGGAACTGTTGGAACAGGTCCAAAGGAGGGCCATGAGGATGATCAGGGGACTGGAGCACCCCCCATATGAACATAGGCTGAGAAAGTTGGGGCTGTTCAGTCTGGAGAAGAGAAGGCTGTGTGGAGACCTCATAGCAGCCTTCCAGTATCTCAAGGGGGCCTATAAGGATGCTGGGGAGGGACTCTTTATTAGGGACTGTAGTGATAGGACAAGGGGTAACGGGTTTAAACTTAAACAGGGGAAGTTTAGATTGGATATAAGGAGGAAGTTCTTTACTGTGAGGGTGGTGAGGCACTGGAATGGGTTGCCCAGGGAAGTTGTGAATGTTCCGTCTCTGGCAGTGTTCAAGGCTGGGTTGGACAGAGCCTTGGGTGGCATGGTATATTGGGAGGTGTCCCTGCCCATGGCAGGGGGGTTGGAACTAGATGATCTTAAGGTCCTTTCCAACCCTAACTACTCTATGTTTCTATGATTCTACTCTGCCCTTGTGAGACCTCACTTGGAGTAATGTGTGCAGTTCTGGTGTCCCCAGTGTAAGAAGGACATGCAGCTGTTGGAGCAAGTCCAGAGGAGGGCCACGAGGATGATTAGGTGGCTCACACACCTCCCGTATGAAGACAGGCTGAGAAAGTTGGGGCTCTTCAGCCTGGAGAAGAGAAGGCTGCATGGAGGCGTCATAGCAGCCTTCCAGTATCTGAAGGGAGCCTATAAGGATGCTGGAGAGGGATTCTTCATTAGCGACTGTAGTGATAGGACAAAGGTAACAGGTTCAAACTTAAACAGGGGAAATTTAGAGTGGATATAAGGAAGAAATTCTTTACTGTGAGGGTGGTGAGGCACTGGAACAGGTTGCCCAAGGAAGTTGTGAATGCTCCATCCCTGGTAGTGTTCATGGCCAGTTTGGACAGAGTCTTGGGTGACATGTTTTAGTGTGTGTTTTCCCTGCCCATTGTAATGGGGTTGGAACTAGATAATGTTAAGGTCCTTTCTAACCTTAACTATTCTATGATTTTTATTTATTCAATTTTAAGTGAGGAAAGTACCTTTCCTCCCTCTTTTTCACTGGAAGCAACAAAAAAAAAAAAACGAAAAAAAAAAAAACATGAAAAGGACAAAAGAAATCCCACACAGTTGGTCTTAAAACAGATTAAAGAAATAAACTTAGTGGAATGTAACATTTCATGGAGCAGATTAGTCCTGACAGATTCTCTTTCCTTTTTTTTTTTTTGGGTTCGTCGTGGTGTGTAAACATGGTCGCAGTATAACATAACAGGTATACTAGAATAGATCTATAAAAGACATCAGTTACATAGGATTGGATTACTGTGCATTTTACTACTAAAAACCATGCAGGTCCTTATTGTAAAAACATTAGTGTCAGCAACAGATGTTCAAAACATACTAATACAGCTGTATGGTAATCGCAGAATATACTCAATTTTCTTATGACAATGTTTGACAAGAGCAATGAAATTGTTGCAATATATATGCATCTTTTACAGAAAAAATACTTACGTATATCTGGATCTTTACTTTTCTTTGTTTTGTTGCAAAGACTTATCTCAAACCTATTAATATCAGATGAAAGATCACTAGAGGAAAAGACAGAGAGCCTCAATTAATACTAAACTTGGCCAACATTTAAACTTATTCTGAAGTTATTTCAATACTGAGTTCTCATGATCAGCCAAAGACAGTTATAGTAATAAAGATACATGCATACATAAGATTCTACCCATGCATTTATGGCTGCGATATAACCATGCATACAATATTTTTTAAAAGCATATGCAAACCAGTACAGCATAAAGAATCTTAAATGAAATGCAATTTTCAAGTAATTAAAATAATTTTCAGTAATTCAATAAGACTTACTCAAAGACAAATTCTTCTGACCATACAGGGTTCTGCCCTTCCCTGATATGTGTTTTTGCTACCTGGACACTGTTCAGGTAGATGTTACAATATGGATTAGTAAAATGTTTTACTGGGAGCGTATGAGCTTCTTCTACATGTAAAATAAGACTGCTGACCTAAAGAAAATAAACAAAATTAATCTTTTTATTTTTAAAGAAAGAATGGAATTTCCCCCTATGTGAAGGCTTAATGTTAAGGTATAAATATTAAATACAAAATATAATTTCCTAATAGAAAGAGCAGAGAACAGGAATAATGGAACAAGATTTTAAGAGGCACCAGTGACAACTTAAGAGCAACTCAAATAACGTGAAAGTAAACTTCCAGCACCATAATTTTAATTCATTTTTTACTTTCAAAAACATCACTATGAGACATTAAGATTTGCAAGTACAATCTTTTCTATGTATAGAAAATTCTACTGAAGTCAAAGACTTGTATTTTGAATAAGAGCCATGGACAGCTCCTACCACAGTGCCATATTTGGTTCTTTCCTAACAGATTAGGCTCAGTATGAGTCGGCAGTGTGCCCTGGCAGCCAAGAGGGCAAACTACATCCTGGGGTGCATCAAACACAGTACGACCAGCTGGTCAAAAGAGGTGATGATCCTCCTGTATTTAGCATTGGTGTGGCCTCACCCTGAGTACTGTGTGCAGTGGTGGACCCCACGTTTTAAAAATTACATTAATGCGTCCAAAGGAGGGCAACAAAGCTGGTGTAGGGGCTGAAAGGCATGTCCTATGAGGAGTGACTGAGGACCCTGGGTTTGTCCAGTTTGGAGAAAAGGAGGCTGAAGGGTGATCTCATTGCACTCTACAGCTTCCTGAGGAGGGGAAGTGGAGAGGGAGGTGCTGATCTCTTCTCCTTGGTATCCAGTGGCAGGATGCATTGGAATGGTTCAAAGCTGTCAGGGGAGGTTCAGACTTAACATTAGGAAGCATATCTTTACCAAGAGGGTGGTCAAACACTGGAACAGGCTTCCTAGAGAGGAGATCGATGCCCCAAGCCTGTCAGTGTTTAAGAGGCATTTGGACAGTGCCCTTAATATTATGCTTTAACTTTTGGTCAGCCTTGTAGTGGTCAGACAGTTAGACTAGATGATCACTGTAGGCCCTTTCCAACTGAAATATTCTATTGTAAACAACAGTAGATTACATAAAATTCCCTTGTTTAACACACTACATTGTTTTCTCCCTGTTAAAAGTAAGATATTAGTCTATACTTATAGATTCTCAAAATAATAGCACTTGGAAGAAAAATTTCCAGAAAATGAGAATTCTATGAAATCATTTATATTAAATAAATTTTAAGCAGTCTACTATTTTACAAATTTCTGAATTGTATGCCATTCATAGCTTAATCAAATATCTACTGATATTGACTGAAGTCAATTTAGACAAATACAGGAAATATCATACTTGATCAGGTCAAAATTCCATTTAAATACAATTATTCGGTACCAGAAGTTTCAAAGGACAGTTCAAGAAATCCTGAAACTGATAAAATTTCTGTAAGAAAATCATGGAAGTATAATTTTTGATCTTTATACACTTCATCTACCTTGATCATTCATGCTTTTTATACTTTTCACCTCTCTAGATAGTCCAATACTTCCCACACTTATTTACTTGGAAACTCTTTTACATATTCTGGCCTATAATGAAAATAATTTTCTAATTTCCTTTATGCATTTTCATATAAGATGATCAAAATTAACTATATATTAAATGAGAATATCATAAATATTAAATAGCATCTATTTTCTATTCTATTCCTTCATGCAGCCTAGCAATTTCTTTGCTTTAGAAAGTACAGAATTAGTTCAGATGATCACTCTGTAGCTGCTTCACTTTTGTGTCTCCCAATTTCTTCTGCCAGTTCATATATAAATTTACCTAATTTAGCTTGGTTCTTCAAAAGTATTCAATCATCTTTAATGCTGACCACAGAATAATTCTGTGCTTCCTAAAAAAAAATAATAATTTATTCCTTTTTCCACACACTGATAAAATAGCTACTTCCAACATTCACAGCATTAAAAGATACCGGGGATTCTTGACTCCTGTTATTCTTCAATCATTGCTGATATAGCTATTTATGACTAACAGTCCTTTACATCTGAAAGAAATTCTGGCCACAACAGTACTCTCAAGAGACCAAAAGAAATAACAGCATAATCACAATTCAGCATGTATTTGTCACTGAAAAATGAATAATATTAGTTATGCTAGTATTTTGGTTACATGTGACATAATTCTGTCAAATATGGTCAACTGTAAGAGTTAAGACAATATAAATACTGAATTCTTGACACATTTACTCAAATGCGGTCAGAAATTAATACCTATCAAACCATCTGTCAATTGTCGAAAAATACTTTGTTCTTGTGTATATAGATATTATAATAAAGTGGAAGTCATTCCATTTGGTTTAACAAAGATACTGCATAAATCCAAGAAAATGAATGTACATGCAAGATTTACTATTGTTGAAAAAGAAGTTCTGAGATGTATCATCATCATTTTGAAACAAGTATCTGCTTCACCTGACGTAGACGTTTATTAAATTTCCCTGGACTGGTTTTTCTTAAATTGCAAAACATCTGCAGAGCCTTCATCCAGTCCTAAGAGAGAAAGGCAGAAAATAGTGTAACAAAAAGTCAGATTCAGCTTCTTGCAGTAGAATAGATGTGTCTAAAAAATATAAAATAATAATACATTGAAATATCTGAAGTTGGTTTTTTAGATTAAAAAGAATCAACTTGAATTGAATTCAAAGTATGAAAATTTTGAATACTAAAGCAAAATTCATACCTTTTTCAGTAAAACTAAATAAACATTTGCAAATTTGCAAGTTTTTCTTTTAGAAATATCAAGCATTACCAATATAAAGCGTGACCTTTATCAATTTTCCAGATTAGTCAGACTGAATTAAATAAAAAATGGGATATAAGATGAAAGGGAAGAGTGGATTTGGTAGGAGGCTTGCCAGACTGGTCAAGGATGCTTTAAGCTAGATATGTTGGGGGAGGTGGGCCTCATTCCATCCCAACACACCCAATCACTGCCCAGCTCATATAGTAAACGTTCAGAGCAATGTAGAGATATTCCAGTTGCTCCAGCCAATGAGCCGGCTTCAATTGGAGCCCGGCTCAGATGCCTCTATACAAATGCCCGTAGCATGGGGAACAAACAAGAGGAATTAGAGATGTGCGCACATCTATGGGGGAACGATATTATAGGAATCACAGAAACATGGTGGGATGGCTCCTATGACTGCTGTGTTGGAATGAAAGCTTACAGGCTAGTTAGGAAAGACAGGCCCGGTAGGCAGGAAGGGGGAGCTGCTATTTCTGTTAGGGATAGGCTGGAGACTATGGAACTCTGTCTGGGGACAGATGAGCAGTCAATAGAGAGTTTGTAGGTCAGGGTTAAAGGGAGAACAGTGATGGGAGACATTATTGTGGGGATCTGTTACAAACTGCCTGACCTAGAGGACTCTGTGGATGAAGCACTCTATAGACAGATAGGAACAGCCTCACGCATGCAGGCCCTTGTTCTCATGGGGGACTTCAACCACCCTGATATCTGTTGGAGAGATGGTATGGCCCGGCACAAGCAATCTAGGAAGTTCCTCGACTGCGTGGAAGACAACTTCCTTCTTGTCGTGGTTTAAGTTCTTCTGCAAGTAATAGAGGAGCCGACAAGGAGAGGTGCCATGCTTGACCTCGTCCTCACCAACAGGGAAGGGCTGGTTGGAAATGTGATGCTCCAGGGCAGCCTTGATTGTAGTGATCATGAGATGGTCGAAATTGAAATACTCAGGACAGTGAGAAGAGCATGCAGAAAACTCACTGCCCTGGACTTCAAGAGAGGAGACTTTGGCCTCTTCAGGAACCTGCTCTGTAAGATTCCATGGGATATAGCCCTAGAGGGCAGGGGGGCCCAAGACTGTTGGTTGATATTCAAGGATCACCTGCTGCAAGCTCAGGAGTGATACATCCCAACAAGAAGGAAGCGCTGAAGGAGGGCCAGGAGACCTCCTTGGATGGATAAGGAGCTGCTGAGGAAATTTCGAAGGGAAAAAGAGACTTATAAAAGGTGGAAGCAAGGACAGGTGGCCTGGGAAGAATACAGGGATGTTGTCCGGGAAGCTTGGGAATAGGTCAGGAAAGCTAAGGCCCACTTAGAATTAAACTTGGCTAGGGATGTGAAAGATAACAGGAAGGGATTCTATAGGTATACTGCAAATAAAAGACAGGCTAGGGACAATGTGGGCCCTCTCCAGAAACCATCAGGAGAACTGGCTTCCCTGGATTTGGAGAAGGCTGAGGTTCTTAATGACTTCCTTGCCTCAGTCTTCACCGGCAAATGCTCTGACCACACCACCCAAGACTTTGAAGGCAGATGCAGGGACAGTGAGAATGAAAACCCTGGGCCAACTGCAGGAGAGGATCTGGTTCGAGACCATCTTAAGAACCTGAACTAATACAAGTCCATGGGACCTGATGAAATCCATCCGCGCGTCCTGAAGGCGCTGGCAAATGAAGTTGCTAAACCACTGTCCATCATATTTGAATAATCATGGCAGTCAGGTGAAGTTCCCGACAACTGGAAAAAGGGAAATATAACCCCATTTTCAAGAAGGGGAAAATGGATGAGCAGGGGAACTACAGACCAGTCAGTCTCACCTCTGTGCTTGGCAAAACCTTGGAGCAGATTCTCCTGGAAGGCATGCTGAGGCACATGAAAAACTATGAGGTGCTTGGTGACAGCCAGCATGGCTTCACTAAGGGGAAATCCTGTCTGACCAATCTGGTGGTCTTCTATGATGGGGCTGCAGAACTGATGGACAGGGGTAGAACAGTGGATGTCATCTACCTGGACTTGTGAAAAGTGTTTGACACTGCCCCCCTTAACATCCTTGTCTCTAAGTTGGAGAGACATCAATGTGATAGGTGGACCACTCGGTGGATAAAGAACTGTCTGAATGGCCACACGCAAAGAGGTGTGCTCAATGGCTCAATGTCCAGCTGGAGACCAGTAACGAGTGGTGTCCATCAGGGATCGGTGTTGGGACAGGTCTTGTTCAAAACCTTTGTCGGCAAGGTGAACAGTGGGATTGAGTGCACCCTCATCAAGCTGTGTGGTTCGGTTGATACACTGGAGAAAAGGAATGCCATGCAGAGGGACCTTGACACGCTTGTGAGGTGAGCTGATGCCAACCTGATGAAGTTTAACCATGAGAAGTGCAAGGTCCTACACCTGTGTTGGAGCAATCCCAGGCACAGCTACAGGTTGGGCAGAGAAGAGATTCAGAGCAGCCCTGCGGAGTAGGACTTGGAAGTGTTGGTCGATGAGAAAATGAACATGAGCCAGCAGTGCGCTTGCAGCCCAGAAAGCCAGCTGTATCCTGGGCTGCATCAAAAGGAGTGCGACCAGCAGGTCGAAGGAGGTGATCCTGCCCCTCTACTCTGCTCTTGTGAGACCTCACTTGGAGTATTGTGTTCAGTTCTGGTGTCCACAACATCAAAAGGACATGGAACTGTTGGAACAGGTCCAAAGGAGGGCCATGAGGATGATCAGGGGACTGGAGCACCCCCCATATGAAGACAGGCTGAGAAAGTTGGGGCTGTTCAGTCTGGAGAAGAGAAGGCTGTGTGGAGACCTCATAGCAGCCTTCCAGTATCTCAAGGGGGCCTATAGGGATGCTGGGGAGGGACTCTTTATTAGGGACTGTAGTGATAGGACAAGGGGTAACGGGTTCAAACTTAAACAGGGAAGTTTAGATTGGATATAAGGAAGAAATTCTTTACTGTGAGGGTTGTGAGACACTGGAATGGGTTGCCCAGGGAAGCTGTTAATGCTCCATCTCTGGCAGTGTTCAAGGCTGGGTTGGACATAGCCTTGGGTGACATGGTTTAATGCGTGGTGCCCCTGCCCATGGCAGGGGGGTTGGAACTAGATGATCTTAAGGTCCTTTCCAACCCTAACTATTCTATGATTCTATGATTCTAAAACTTTGTTAATTATGAGAAAATAACAGTCAGCAAGTCTAACTGTTCTGATCATTGTCTCCTCTATTTTTATATTGCAGTTGTAGTTTACTCCATATGGTTCGAACAAAAAAGCAAAGCAGCATTAACAGAGAAAAACCTAAAAACTACAACCTACACTCCCATTCTCTTGGCTCCCAAATATATAAAACAGAGTAGATACTTTGGAAGGTGGAGGATATACTATAGCCTCATTCTCATGTTTTCACATCCCCCCCCCTCAAATTTTTTTCAGCTCTTATAAAGCTAAAAATTTAGGCCTTGACTAACATTCATAAGGGTGCAGCTCTAAGATCTGCTACCTGATCTCTAAGTAAAATTTAAAGTAATTAAAGAAAATAAAGCCCGTTTTGAGTCTGTCCTGAGTTCAGCTGTAACAGTTACTTTTCTCCTTCTTAGTAGCTGTTGCAGTGCTGCGTTTTCGACTTTAGTATGAGAACAATGCTAACACACCGATGGTTTAGTTGTTGACAAGTAATGCTTACCCTAATCAAGGACTTTTCAGTCTCTCATGCTCTGCCAGGGAGGAGGGGCACAAGAAGCCAGAAGGAAGTAAAGAGAGGACACCTGACCCAAACTAACCAAAGGGGTATTCCATACCACAGCATGTCATGCCCAGTATATGAACTGGGGGAGTCACCCAGAAGGCCCAGATCGCTGCTCGGGTCAGGCTGGGTATCAGTCAGTGGGTTGTGAGCAATTGTATTGCGCATCACTTCTGTTTACAGTTGGTTTTTTCCCTTCCCTTTTTAATTTTATATTCCCTCCCCTTGTTGTTTCCCTCATTATTATCAATATTATTATAAATTCTCTATTATACTTTAGTTATTGGACTGTTCTTATCTCAACCTGTGGGGTTTACATTCTTTATATTCTCCTCCCCATCCTGCTGGGAGCAGGGGAGAGCAAGCAAATGTCTGTATGGTTCTGAGTTACCGTCTGGGCTTAAACCATGACAGTCCTTTGGGACGCCCAAGGTGAGGATCAAAAGGTTTAGATAACGACAGATCTGACCAGAGTGCGTCATGTTAAAATGTATTTGTCATAAGTATTCATTGTTTTGGATCAATAGTCACTCATAACAATGTTGATTTATTTGCTCTCAAAGTTGTTGCACTTGGTCTCAGTGTTTTATTATGTCGCACCTTATTTGCAGCCAATATTTGCTGATTTGGTGTTCATCTGCTCTGGGGCCTAGGGCAAGGTTCTTATTTCACTGTACTTTATGATAATTGCCTGTAATACAATAGAACTATTGATTGTAAAACTGATCTGGTATGCATTGTCAGCGTAACCATCACCTCTATACTTTGGGAGGTATGTAATGGGAACTGTTAAAAAGTACACCTCTTTTTTTCCCCCCTTGGAGGGCCAATCTATGAAGGAGACATCCTTTCACACCTTCTGCTCCCCCTCCAGGCTATTTACAGTAGATTTTTGAAATTTTAAAGATTTTGAATATGCTTTGAATACCCTTGAAACTAGCCTTCTCCTTTTGCTGGGAATATGCCTGTTGCTGCATATACTGCATATGTTTTACCTAAGGCCATACCACCTCAAGAACACCCGATCTTGTCTGATCTCAGAAGCTAAGCAGGGTCAGGCTTGGGTCTTGCCTAAAGTTAAATGCCTATTTAAGAATGCCACCAAGAAATCTTCCCTGATGATGGACAGTCATGAGTGGCAGGGAGCGTGGGATCGGATGGGCAAGTACCTAGGCCAGTGGGCCCCTCCAGTGCTTTGAAACTTCACCCCTGAACAAGTGCGAAATCCGGAAAAAATAGCAGAACACTTAGACAAGGTGTGCTGTTGTCCTGGCAATACCAGAGAGGAATAAATCACCGCAATGTGCTGGGGTTTAGCCTATACCTAGAGAGCCCTGCTCTGTAAGGAGTAGGAAAAAGATGTCTCTGGATCTAATGGCAAATCAACAGACAATATGGTTGCTCCATCCCCAGCAGCAAGCATGACAACCACTCCAACCCCAGTAGCAGGCACTGCAGCTGAACCAAAGGATCAATCTGTGCCACTATCAGTTGCCCCTATAAGCAAGAGGAGATGAAAACTAAAAGCATGAAGAACAACTCATGTAGTGAAGGAAGATGAAGAAGACTCAATGCACAAACTAGAGGGGGTGACATCTGAACAAGAGGAATGAGAGAAATTAGTACAAGAATCAGAGGAACAGGAAGAGGTAACTTCTCTATCCACAGCTGCAGGTTGGGCAGATAAATGATTCAGCGTAGCCCTGCGGAGAAGGACTTGGGGGTGCTGGTCGATGAGAAAATGAACATGGCCTGGCAAGGTGCACTTGCAGCCCAGAAAGCCAACCATATACTGGGTTGCATCAAAAGAAACTTCACCAACAAGTCAAAGGAGGTGATCCTGCCTCTCTGCTCTCGTGAGACCTCACTTGTACTGTGTAATGTTCTGGTGTCCTCAACATAAGAAGGGCATGGAGCTGTTGTTGCAAGTCCAGAGGAGGGCCATGAGGATGGTAAGAGGGCTGGAGCACCTCCTGTATGAAGACAGGCTGAAAAAATTGGGGCTGTTCAGCCTGAAGAAGAGAAGGCTACATGGAGACCTCATAGCAGCCTTCCAGTATCTTAAGAGGGGCTACAAGGATGCCAGAGAAGGACACTTCATCAGGGGCTGTAGTGACAGGATAATGGGTAACAGTTTCAAACTAAGACAGGGGAAGTTCAGGTTAGATACAATGAAGAAGTTCTTTACTGTGAGGGTGGTGAGGCACTGGAACAGGTTGCCCAAAGAAGTGGTAAATGCTACATCCTTGTCAGTGTTAAAGACCAGGTTGGATGGAGTTTTGGGCGACATGGTCTAGTGTGACCGATGCTGGGACAATGGGACATATAAGAATTATAAGGTAAGGAAGCCAAGCAGCTGGGATCACTTCCTAGGGAAGGAGAAATTGACAAAGTGATTGCAAAAGAGAAATGAGTCCTCAGCCTCTGGAGGCAGCTCTTGGCAGCTGTGAAGGAAAGTTATCCCTACAAGAACGATGTTATATGTCGCACAAGCAAGTGGACCACAATGGAGAAAGGCCTCCAGTACCTGAGGGAATTATCAATTCTAGACATAATTTATCATAAATTGGATGCTTGGAATAAACCCGTAGATCCAGATGAAGTCAAAAGCACAAGACCCATGGGGCAGAAATTTACACGGAGTGTACCATCATCATATGCCCACTCATTGGCATCAATGAGCTGGAGGGATACAGCAGCACCAATAGTGGATGAAGTAAGTCGTCAGCTCCAGGAGTTTGAAGATAATTTTGCCCCTTCCATCAGATCAGCTGTGGAAAAACTCCTTTCCCAGGATTGCTTGAAATTGACAGATGATTTATCTAGCTCCTCATATGTACAGACCCGCATCTCAGCTATTAACAGAAGGCACCCTATTGCTCGAGAGGGAAGATATAGGAGGTACACGCCACAGGCCACCCTATGGTTTTACCTGCTGAATCATGGAGAAGACATGAGGAAGTGGGATGGAAAACCCACCTCACTTGTGGAGAAATGAGTGTGTGAATTGAAAAGGAAAACAGTGGTCAATGATGATCCTCCCAAGAAAGTCGCTGGTCCTGTCTCTGGTAAGCAGTTTCCAGGATGGACTGGAACAGCTGAATCCCTGTGTAGAAGTAAGTAAAGAATCTTATGATCGCTATCAGAGGGGCCCTGCAACCGGCCAGGTGGAGAAGAGGGAAAATCGGGTTTACTGGACTGTGTGGATCAGATAGCCGGGCATGTCGGTCCCACAGGAGTATAAGGCTCTAGTAGATACTGGTTTATGGTGTATAGTGTACCCTGATGCCATCAAGCTATGAAAGGGTAGAACCCATTTGTATTTCTGGAGGGACAGAAGGATCCCATGAGCTGACTGTACTGGAGGCTGAAATCAGCCTGACTGGGAGGAAGTGGCAAAAGCACCCCATTGTGACTGGTCAAGAGGCTCCATGAATCTCAGAAGTTACTTTAAAGACCCAACAAGGGTACCGACGGACTTTCGGTGCAGCCGTCTTGGAGATGGAGGAAATAAGCAACTGTCTACCTTGCCTAATCTCTCAAAGGATCCTTCTGTTGTGGGGTCACTGAAGGTCCAAGAACAATATGCACCAACTGTGACCACAACAGTGCATAGGGGAAATATCACACCAACCGAGATGCCCTGATTGCCATCCATAAGCTGATCTGTCGATTAGATAGCCAAGGAGTGATCAGCAGGACCCACTCACCCTTTAATAGACCCATATGGCCATTGCGAAAGTCTAATGGAAAGGGGAGACTAACAGTAGATTATTGTGGCCTGAATGAGGTCACACCTCCAGTAAGTGCTGCTTTGCCAGACATGCTCAAGCTTCAATATGAACTGGAGTCAAAGGCAACCAAGTATGATGCCACAATTAATATTGCCAACGCATTTTTCTCAATTCCTTTGGCAGCAGAGTGCAGGCCACAGTTTGCTTTCACTTGGAGAGTTATCCAATGCATGGAACAGGGGCAAGCTCCAGAACACCAGCAATACATTGATGACATCATTTTGGGGCAATACAAGAGAAAAAGTTTTTGAGAAAGAGAAGAAAATAATCCAAATCCTTCTGAAGGCTGGTTTTGCCATAAAACAGACTAAGGTCAAGGGACTTGAAAAGGAGATTCAATTTCTGGGAATAAAAAGGCAAGATGGATATAGCCAGATCCCCACAGATGTGAACAGCAAGATAACAGCAATGTCTCCACCAACTAATAAGAAAGAAACACATGCTTTCTTAGGTGTTTTGGGTTTTTGGAGGATGTACATCCCAAATTGCAGTATGATTGTAAGCCCTCTCTATCATGTGACCTGGAGGAAGAATGATTTCAAATGGGGCCCTAAGCAACAAGAAGACTGAATAAATTAAACAAGAGATAGTTCATGCAGTAGCCCTTGGACCAGTCCAGAAGGGGCAAGCTGGGAAGAATGGTCCTACCTGGAGCCTCTGGCAGAATGCACAAGGAGAGACTTGAGGTCAACCCCTCGGCTTTTGGAATCAGGGATACAGAGGATCCGAGGCCAGCTATACTCCAACTGAAAAAAAGATATTGGCAGCCTATGAAGGGGTTTGAGCTGCTTCAGAAGTGACTGACACCGAAGCACAGCTCCTCCTGGCATGCTGGTAGCTCATGCTGGGCTGGATGTTCAAAGGCAGGGTCTCCTCTACACATCATGTGAGTGAAGCTACATGGAATAAACGGGTTGCACTGATCACACAATGAGCTCGAAGAGGAAATCCCAGTTGTCCAGGAATACTAGAAGTCATCATGGACTGGCCAGAGGGCAAAGATTTTGTAATGTCACCAGAGGAGGAGGTGATATGTGCTGAAGAAGCCCCACCATATAATGAACTGTCAGAAAAAGAGAAGCAATATGACTTGTTTACTGACGGGTCCTGCCATATAATGGAACAACATCGGAGATGGAAGGCAGCTGTATGGAGTCCCTGATGACAAGTTGCAGAAACTGCTGGAGGAGAAGGTGCATCGAGTCAGTTTACAGAGGTGAAAGCCATCCAGCTGGCCTTGGACATTGCTGAACGAAAAAAATGGCCAGTACATTATCTCTATACTGACTCATGGATGGTGGCAAATGCCCTTTGAGGGTGGTTGCAGCAATGGAAGCAGAGCAACTAGCAACGCAGAGGTAAACCCATCTGGGCTGCTGCACTGTGGCAAGATATCGCTTCCCGGGTGCAGAACCTGGTGGTGAAGGTACGCTAAGTAGATGCTTGCGTACCCAAGAGTTGGGCCACTGAGGAACATCAGAAGAAACAACAGGTGGATCAAGCTGCTAAGATTGAAGTGGCTCAGATGGACTTAGATTGGCAACATAAGGGTGAATTAGTTTTAGCCAAGTGGGCCCATGATACCTCAGGCTAGAGATGCAGTGTATAGATGGGCTCATGATTGAGGAGTGGACTTGACCATGGTCACTATTGCCCAGGTTATTCATGAATGTGAAACATGTGCTGCAATTAAGCAAGTCAAGGAGTTAAAGCCTTTCTGGTATGGAGGACGATGGCTGAAGTACAAATATGGGGAGGTCTGGCAGATTTACTATATCAATCACACTCACACCGACCTGCCAAGGCAAGCGCCATGTGCTTACCATGGTGGAGGCAATCACTGGATGGCTGGAAACATACACTGTGCCCCACGCCACTGCCCGGAACACTATCTTGGGTCTTGAGAAACAAATCTTGCAGAGACATGGCATCCCAGAAAGAACTGAGTCAGGTAATGGGACTCATTTTTGGAATAATCTCATAGACGCTTGAGCCAAAGAGCATGGCATCAAGTGGGTATATAACATCCCCTATCATGCACCAGCCTCTGGGAAAATCAAACCATACAATGGGCTGTGAAAAATGACACTGAGAGCAATGGGTGGTGGGACTTTCAAACATTGGAATACACATTTAGGAAAAGCCACCTGGTTAGTCAAAACCAGAGGATATGTTAACAGGGCTGGCCCAGCCCACTCAGAACTTTTACATACTGTAGAAGGGGATAAAGTTCCTGTGGTGCACAAAAAGAATCTGCTGGGGAAGACAGTCTGGGTTATTCCTGCTTCAGGTAAAGGCAAACCCACTCATGGGATTGCTTTTGCTCAGGGACCTGGATGTACACTGTGGATAATGTGGGAAGATGGGGAAATCTGATGTGTCCCTCAAAGGGATTTAATTTTGATGGAAAACAGCTAATGAACTCAGTTACATGCTGTTGCCTGCTATATAACACTTCTATAGCCCACCAGCTAAATGCCCTTCTCCTCCACTCTGGGCTTTGAAAAGAAAATATGTGCTGTCATGATCGTCAGCAGAGCATTAAGTCATGGGAAAAGCTGGCAGCAGCAGCAGGAGTTTCCCAGTGCTGCCCTCAGGTCATCATCGAGTGAACCTGACTTCCCTCTGATCATCACCCCAAGAAAGAATGAATTTTGGTGAGACTAGACAAGTTCAGTGGTGTCATCAGCAAGCAACAATCCAACACTACACACTGTCTCTCCTGTCCTGAAAGACTCTTATGACAGATGAAGCCCGACATCATGGACTTAATGAACTCAGCAAAATTTTTAGGGATGGTCCATGGAATAAGGAATGATATCTGTCTCTCTGTGTGTATATATATATGGATGTATATATATAGATATATCAAGAGACAGGATGCGATGGTATATTGAAAAAATTGTGGGACCTGAGCATGACACAAATGGCATGGAATAAGGGATGGATACTCTCTAGGGTTCAGCAGGAGATTTAACTTTTCAGTTACTTTTCTCCTTCTTAGTAGCTGGCGCAGCGCTATGTTTCGGCTTTAGTCTGAGAACAATGCTGATAACACACCAATGTTTTAGTTGTTGCTAAATTATGCTTAACCTGATCAAGGACTTTTCAGTCTCTCATGCTCTGCCAGGGAGGAGGGGCACAAGAAGCCAGGAGGAAGCAGAGACAGGACACCTGACCCAAAGTAGCCAAAGGGGTATTCCATACCACAGCATGTCATGCCCAGTATATAAAGTGGGGGGAGTCACCCAGAAGGCCCAGGTCACAGCTCAGGTCAGGCTGGGTATCTGTCGGCGGGTGGTGAGCAAATGTATTGTGCATTATTTGTGTTTATTGTTGATTTTTCCCCTTCCCTTTTTAGTTTTATATTCCCTCCCCTTGTTCTTTCCCTTATTATTATTATTAGTAGTAGTATTTTTGTATTATACTTTAATTACTGGACTGTTCTTATCTCAACCTGTGGGGTTTACATTCTTTCAATTCTCCTCCCCAACCTGCCAGTGGGGGAATGAGTGAGCAAATAGCTGTATGGTTCTGAGTTACCAGCTGGGATTAAACCACGACACAATCTTACCTTTTATATTACCTTACACATTTTTAAAATACAGGTACATTCTATATTGTAGCTGTTCTCAGGTAAAGTACTTTGGGAGTAAAGTTTTGGCTTTCAAAACCTCCCATAAAAGGAGGAACTGCCCACTACGCATCACATTTTTATTAGCTTGCTTTCTTTTTCAGATAAGGAAAAATAAATACAGAACCATAGTATCTACTAAATACTCTAAGTATTTGTTAGATACAAAGTCATCTTTATTCCCCTTACTAACAGGGAAGCCCATCCCATTAAATAACAAAATTTAAAGCAGCAAGTATGAACAATGCACCATATTATGCACAACGACATTAGCATATGAGGCTAACACTCTACATTACATTCGTTTAATAGTTTGTACAAACCTCAGAAAACATGCAATCCATTGGACAACTTTGATATTCACCACATTATATCAAATCCATCATACTTTCCTTAGTATATCAACAAAACTATCCTTCTGTGAAATGTTACAATGTATAGACAGCTGTCTTCTGAGAAGTATCAGTAAAACATCTGACTTGTCTGAACCAGTATAATTTCATAAAAGAAATCCTAGTTTTCTGTATAAATGCAGTGAACAGCTCAAGTGTTAAGCAAATCTAAGCCAAAAGCAGATTATACCAAATGTTCAGAAAACAGGACAGGATATTCTGCCTATTACACATTCCTAAATAAAATAAAATGCATAGCCTAACTTCTAACACAACAGGTATATTTTGGAGCTCTGGAATACCAAAAGAACTTTATGAATAAGAACGTTATCACATCTTCCATTTGCTCTTCTGGTGGTGAGTGACTTTTAGAGAATTAGACTCCATTACTACAATTTTTAATCAGCAAACACAAGCTGCTAGTGAGCCAATAACTTAATGATATCAATGTAAAACAAACAAAACCCAACCCTTATTTTTCATGCAAGAGCAGGGCCTAAGACTATAAACAATGACCAATTTATGGACAGGACAAATAACTGTTAAAGGCTCAAAAGATTCTGATTGGTAGGCATACCTGCATTAGCATTTTAGTTCAGAATGTGCTCTTGAAGCAAAACTCCCACTTATAATGCTCTGGTTCAGTACATGGAAGAGTGTTGAAGAGCAAACAATTTTTTTTTGGACTCAACTAGTGTCGTGGTTTAAGCCCACCTGGTAACTCAGAACCACGCAGCCTCTCGCTCATTCCCCCCCTTCTTCCCCCCCTGCTCCTGGAGGGATGGGGAAGAAGGGGGGGAGTGAGCGAGAGGCTGCGTGGTTCTGAGTTACCAGCTGGGCTTAAACCATGACAGTTCTTTCTTAACTACTACAGCTGAACCCAGGACAACTACTCCAAATGATATTCTCCAGAAATATCTAATGGAAATGGAAGCTAATGGAAGTTCAGTCCATGGGACCAGATTAGAACTTGTCCAAAGTAAAATCCCTAAAGTGCAGGTAATGTACATACTGGATTCTCAGCACCAACTATTCCTCTTACAGATCTGTTACAGTTGCAGGGTAATAATTGCAGGGTAAACTTAGCCACCATCTGTGGTCTGCTTGCTTTCTATTAGAGAAGGATGATATCATTAAACATGACAAAACAAAAAAATACTTTCAAAATTATATCTACCAACAAAAAGTCTCACCTGTGCTTGTTCTGGAGTTTCTCCTGCAAAGTAAAAGATGTAATGCTCTTCACTGAAGTGCTGAACTACTATCTGAAAACAGTTTGGCCTTAAAAACAAACAAAAAAAAAATGTAGGGAAAACCCCAACAAGAAAAGTTTCTACATGCTTCAAAAGTGCATTTCGGTTTGAATTAATTATGCAATTTCAAGAAAATTGCACTGCAGTACAACTAATTTGCTTAAGAATATTTAAGAAACTTGAAACAGTTTGTATTGAATATGCATGTATACTGACACATAGTTGAGGCAAAATACACCAGATAACATTAAAAGACTTGTTAATGAGGACTATTCCTCAGAAACATTTTAGATGATGTACAGGTTAAGCATTAGTTCCCAATGACTTATTGATGCATTATGGATTTGTTGTTTTAGGAGTTTAGGAAACTATATTAACATAAGGAATTCCTTATTGGGCCAATGCCAACCTCATGAAGTTCAACATAGCAAAGTACAAGGTCCTACACCTGGGTTGTGGCAATCCCAGGCACAGCTACAGGTTGGGCAGAGAAGTGATTCAGAGCAGCCCTGTGGAGAAGGACTTGGGGGTGTTGGTCGATGAGAAAATGAATATGAGCCGGCAGTGTGCACTCGCAGCCCAGAAAGCCAACCGTATCCTGGGCTGCATCAAAAGAAACTTGACCAGCAGGTCAAAGGAGGTGATCCTGCCCATCTACTTTGCCCTCGTGAGACCTCACTTGGAGTACTGTGTGCAGTTCTAGTGTCCTCAACATAAGGACACGGAGCTATTGGAGCAAGTCCAGAGGAGGGCCAAGAGGATGATAAAGGGGCTGGAGCACATCCTACATGAAGACAGGCTGAGAAAGTTGGGGTTGTTCAGCCTGGAGAAGGCTGCGTGGAGACCTCATAGCAGCCTTCCAGTATCTGAAGGGGGGCTATAAGGATGGTGGGGAGGGACTCTTCACCAGTGATTGTAGTGATAGGACAAGGGGTAACAGGTTCAAACTTAAACAGGAAGTTCAGGTTAGATATAAGGAAGAAATTCTTTACTGTGATTGTGGTGAGGCACTGGAATAGGTCGCCCAAGGAAGTGATAAATGCTCCATCCCTGGCAGTGCTCAAGGCCAGGTTGGACGGAGTTTTGGGCGACATGGTCTAGTGTGAAGCATCCCTGCCCATGGCAAGGGGTTGAAACTGGATGATCTTAAGGTCCTTTCAAACCTTAACCATTCTATGATTCCATGATTCCGTTATCTGAATGATTTCCACAGCTCTCACCACCAATCAAACGTGTATTGGATCCCATACTAATCATTAAATACGTGTGATATAAACTTCTAAAGCTTTAAATGCAATTATAACATCTTTACCATTTTATATATCTACACTAATTTGTCAGGAAGTATTAAAAATATTTTGTACTGCTACAAGCTGAAGTGCACACTTGATTCATGGCCTTCCACATTACCTTCAAGGGAATTTAGCTCTCCCAAACACAAGGTTACATGAAGTATCTTACTTCACTTGCAAATGAAGTTTCAGTTTTCCCTTCCCCCCCTCCATTGCTTAGGGAAATACTGGCATGGCATTTTGTGGCCATGCCGACAGGAGTAAGGGGGAGGGGGGCGAGAAGTAGCCAGGTCAGGGGCTACTTAAGTCATTGTTGCCAGAGACATGTGAAGCTACAGCCCTCACTGTTCTGAGTAAAAGGGAAAAGTAGTTTTTACCACCTACTTAAAATATAAGAGGAATTTTGTTTCCACTACAGTTCTTCACCAACAGCTTTCCCAAGCAGGTGTAAACATGCATTATCCTTCTATTCACATTTTTTTAGTGTTACTTATTACCCAACTACATTTGAAACCACAGTAGAGTGTTTCTTAGAAGCTGCTTAACAGTCACCATTAACCAAGAATGTTCCTTGTTTACAGTTTACTCCAAAGCTTCCTGCATAATTGCCAACTTACATGAGGAACATTTCAGTAATTGTTATTTTTTTAATGGTATTCTCATATCTATGGCTCCTCCTTGCAATAGTTGAGTAAATTATTCAAAATGATTAAGTGCATAAAAATTAGATGTTGCAAGGACACCAGATCTTTGCATCTTAAGGAATGCCACTAATTCTAAACACTTATCTTCACATTATCTCTGTGAAAAGACTTAAAGTTGATTAAATACTTTTAATATATATTAAGATGCATGGAATAACCAGAACATCTGTTTAATGCATTTTTCTCTCTGGTATAAAAAAATAATAACATTTGTAGAAATAAATGCATCTTTTTCTTCTATAGCACACAGGAATGCACTTTATTTTTTTGTAATTAGCAATTTAAAAAAATAAAATATGTTACATGTTTCATCTTAGTTACCGATGATATAGAAAGTGTTTTGATTCCTGTTTGACCAACTAATCTCCTATGACAAGGTGATCGGCCTGGTTGATGAGGTAAAGGCTGTAGACATTGTCTATCTGGACTTCAGTAAAGCATTTAACACTATCTCCCACAGCATTCCCCTGGAGAAAATGGCTGCTCATGGCCTGGATAGGTGTATTCTTTGCTAGGTTGGAAACTGGCTGGCTGGCCGAGCCCAAAGAGTGGAGGTAAATGGTATCACATCTAGTTGGCAACCCGTCACTAGTGGTGTCCCCCAGGGCTTGTTATTAGGGCCAGTGTTATTTAATATCTTTATTAATGATCTGGATGAGGGGATTGAGTGCACCCTCAGTAAATTCGCAGGTGACACCAAGTTGGGAAAGAATCTTGATTTGCTGGAGAGAAGGAAGGCTCTGTGAAAGGATCTGGACAGGCTGGATCAATAGGCTGTGGCCAATGGTATGAGGTTCAACAAGGCTAAGAGAGCTGGGTCCTGCACTTGGGCCACAAAAACCCCATACAACACTACAGGACTGGGGAGAAGTTGCTGGAAAGATGCCCAGTGGAAAAGGACCTGGGGGTGCTGAATGATGGCTGGATGAATATGATCCAGCTTGTGCCCAGGTAGGCAAGAAGACCAATGGCAACCTGGCTTGTATCAGAAATAGTTTGGCCAGCAGGACTAGGGAATTGATCATCCCCCTGTACTCAGCACTGGTGAGGCCGCACCTCGAATCCTGTGTTCATTTCTGGGCCCCTCACTACAAGAAAGACATTTGAGTTGCTGGAGTGGGTCCAGAAAAGGGCAACAAAGCTGGTGAAGGGTCTAGAGCACAAGTCTTATGAGGAATGGCTGAAGGAACTGGGGTTGTTGAGTCTGGAGAAGAGAAGCTCAGGGGGGACCTTATTGCTCTCTACAACTTCCTTGAAAGGAGGATGGAGAGAGGAGGTGGCTGGTCTCTTCTCCCAAGTAATAAGTGATAGGACAAGAGGCAAAGGACTCAAGCTGCACAAGGGGAGGTTTAGAGGGGATATTAGGAAAAATTTCTTCACAGAGAGATTAATCGGTTATTGGAACAGGCTTCCCAGGGAAGTGGTGGAAGCACCGTCCCTGGAAGTGTTCAAAACCCATGTAGATGATGCGTTTAGTGATATGGTTTAGTGGTGGACTTGGAAGTCCTTGATAAAGGTTGGACAGGATCTTACAGGTCTTTTCCAACCTAGCTGATTCCATGATTCCATGGTAATATTTTTAATGCCTGTAATATGAAATGTGGAACAATTAATACACAATATTGAAAAATGACAATGCAAAAGACCAAATCATTATCACATTGTATTGCATGAGAAAATCTTAAGACTAAGTTCTAAAATGTCTTACTAGAAGCTGTTTATGAATAGTTTTTAGCAATCAACTTGCTATGGCTTAACAAATTACCATGACTTAACAAGTTCCCATTAATCAGTTAAGTATGTCCACATATGCTCTTGCAATCCACACCAACTATGGAATAAAATGCAGTATGAAACGAGTCACAGTGCTTTCATTTCCCAATCAGCAAAACCTAAAAAAAACCCACATGCTGACAGTGACCAGGACTCAGGTGTCAAAAAGCAATTTATTGTGCCAGGCCAATTTGTTCATTAGTGACATATTGTCTGTTTCTTGTATAGGGCTCAAACTAGTAGTTAACCATCCTGCTGCATGTACAAGAATTAAATAACAAGAGTCCTACCTGCCAAATAAACTGTCATGTACTCCATAGACTGAACACACACTAAGGTCTATTAATCCTTTAGGCTTTGTGGCTCGTTTTTCACTTTCAAAATAAATAAGTTGGGCATCATTTCCCTCCAATATAAAATACAAGTTTTTCCATCTCTTTCCTTTACCTGTAAGGAAAGGAAGTAAGAAGTTACAATATTGTTTTAAAGAAAATGCAAATTTTGTAAATGAAGAAAAAAGGTTAGTAAGGTTTTGTCAAAATACAAACAGAACAATGTACAGTTAATCATGCTTAAGCAATAACATCAGTTATACATACTCAATTTTTTGTAGCACATAGTTAAAACAAGACTTTTCATAGATTCAAGTACAATTTTAGACGGTGCTCTAAGCATTTTCATAAATCTCAGCAGGATTAAGCAAGTGCATATGAGCTCCGTTCATATCAGTAGGAAGACTGTCTACACAGTTGGCAAATAATGTGTGATGCCCTAAGTGATCCAATTTATTATGGCTATTTAAATTAAGAAATAGATTTCCCTTGACGTGAGAAAATTATTCATAAACTCTAATCAACTGACCAGCATAACAGATTGCATCACAATATCTTAAATCACAAAGACTGAAGAATAGAAATGGGAATACAATATATACAAACATGGATCAGAACCATGCCTCAAACACACCTATACCAAAAAATTTGACCAGTTCCACATGTTTCAGAAAAAAAAAAAAAAATTAATAACCGGAGATTTATATGTCAACGTTTGTTAAAAGACACATTAGATGTATCTGCAAAAATATGGATTTAGCTACTGACTAAACAAAAAAAAAAAATGCATTGTTTAATGGCCTCTGAATTAAAACTGATCAGGAAATTTCTGCAACTAATTCATACATAAGCCATAGCACCTTTTAGAAAAACATTCAGCTTTAATTTTTTACTTGATCATCATAGATCCACCACAGCCCTTCATAAATAATGCTTAGTACTCAAAGAAAACTGACATCCAGTTATTATACTCCACTAGATGGAAGAGTGATTTTATTAAATTTCTGTTCTATATGCAGGTATGCGCATCTCTCCACACCTAATCAGTACTCCTGCTTGCACATAGAATCATAGAATAGTTAGGGTTGGAAAGGACTTTAAGATCATCTAGTTTCAACCTCCCTGCCATGGGCAGGGACACCTCACACTAAACCATGCAACACAAGGCTAGGTCCAACCCAGCCTTGAACACTGCCAGGAACGGAGCATTCACAACTTTCCCTGGGCAACCCATTCCAGTGCCTCACAACCCTTACAGTAAAGAATTTCCTCCTCATATCCAATCTAAACTTCCCCTGTTGAAGTATTAACCCATTACCCATTGTCCTATCACTACAGTCCCTGATAAAGAGTCCCTCCCCAGCATCCTTATAGGCCCCCTTCAGATATAGGAAGGCTGCTATGAGGTCTCCAATCAGCCTTCTCTTCTCCAGACTGAACAGCCCCAACTTTCTCATCCTATCTTCATACGGGAGGTGCTCCAGTCCCCTGATCATCCTCATGGCCCTCCTCTGGACTTGTTCCAACAGTTCCATGTCCTTTTGATGTTGAGGACACCAGAACTGAACACAATACTCCAAGTGAGGTCTCACAAGAGCAGAGTAGAGGGGCAGGATCACCTCCCTCGACCTGCTGGTCACACTCCTTTTGATGCAGCCCAGGACACAGCTGGCTTTCTGGGCTGCAAGCACACACTGCTGCCTCATGTTATTTTTCTCATCGACCAACACCCCCAAGTCCTTCTCTGCAGGGCTGCTCTCAATCTCTTCTCTGCCGAGCCTGTAGCTGTGCCTGGGATTGATCCCACCCGGGTGCGGGACCTTGCACTTGTCATGGTGAAACTTCATCAGGGTGGCATCAGCCCACCTCACAAGCATGTCAAGGTCCCTCTGGATGGCATTCCTTCCCTCCAGTGTATCAACCCAACCACACAGCTTGGTGTCATCGGCAAACTTGCTGAGGGCACACTCAATCCCACTGTCCATGTCACCAACAAAGATGTTGAACAAGACCTGTCCCAACACCGATCCCTGATGGACACCACTCGTTACTGGTCTCCAGCTGGACATTGAGCCATTGAGCACACCTCTTTGCGTGTGGCCATTCAGACAGTTCTTTATCCACCGAGTGGTCCACCTATCAAATTGATGTCTCTCCAACTTAGAGACAAGGATGTTAAGGGGGGCAGTGTCAAACACTTTGCACAAGTCCAGGTAGATGACATCCACTGCTCTACCCCTGTCCATCAGTTCTGTAGCCCCATCATAGAAGGCCACCAGATTGGTCAGACAGGATTTCCCCTTAGTGAAGCCATGATGGCTGTCACCAAGCACCTCATAGTTTTTCATGTGCCTTAGCATGCCTTCCAGGAGAATTTGTTCCAAGATTTTGCCAAGCACAGAGGTGAGACTGACTGGTCTGTAGTTCCCCTGCTCATCCATTTTCCCCTTCTTGAAAATGGGGTTATATTTCCCTTTTTCCAGTCACTGGGAACTTCACCTGACTGCCATGATTATTCAAATATGATGGACAGTGGCTTAGCAACTTCATTTGCCAGCGCCTTCAGGACGCGCGGATGGATTTCATCAGGTCCCATGGACTTGTGTATGTTCAGGTTCCTAAGATGGTCTTGAACCAGGTCCTCTCCTACAGTGGGCCTAGGGTCTTCATTCTCACTGTCCCTGCGTCTGCCTTCCAGGACTTGGGTGGTGCGGTCAGAGCACTTTCTGGTGAAGACTGAGGCAAGAAAGTCATTAAGAACCTCAGTCTTCTCCAAATCCAGGGAAGCCAGTTCTCCTGATGGTTTCTGGAGAGGGCCCACATTGTCCCTAGCCTTTTCTTTGCAATGTACCTATAGAATCCCTTCCTGTTATCCTTTACATCCCTAGCCAAGTTTAATTCTAAGTGGGCCTTAGCTTTCCTAACCTGGTTCCAAGCTTCCCGGACAACATCCCTGTATTCTTCCCAGGCCGTCTGTCCTTGCTTCCACCTTTTATAAGCCTCTTTTTTCCTTCGAAATTTCCTCAGCAGCTCCTTATCCATCCAAGGAGGTCTCCTGGCCCTCCTTCAGCACTTCCTTCTAGTAGGGATGTATTGCTCCTTTAAAGTATCTCATTATAGGTTTTAGGGATAGCTTAAAGTTCATTCTCAGATGATTCCTCACCCTACCACATCCCTCTACACCTCTCAGAATTAGCAGTCTCAAGAGAAGAGATGCATTCCTTGCTTTATTTAAAGGTTTTATTTTTTATTGCGTTTGAATGAGTCTTCTAAATTTGGCCATATTTAAATGCTTATCTTCTGTATCGGTGACACTAAATAACAGTCTGTGATGAAACACACAAAAATAGAAAAGTACTGTTTGGCACAGGTTGTAGGAACATAACCTTGAAAATAGGGGAGTTAACACCACCGTTAGCAAAAGGGAGTCTTATACCAATTGCAGGAGACATGAGGTAATGGTCCGTGGTGGCTCCTCCCTGAAAAGTCCCGAAGTCCACTTTGGAAATCCCCAAAAAATCCCAAGTGATAATAACTGCACAGTTGTGGCAAAAAGTCATAAGTGGCCACTCCTTCTGATGAAAGCTGGCCCCCTATGTCGGAATGAGTGTGCATTTTTGCTAGGATAAAAAGCCCGAGCCTCATGCAGTGCGAGGAGGCAGACTCTCATACTACTCAGGTCAACATTGCCTCTGCGGGGATGCCCGCTAAGGTTGAGCCTGCCACCTCGCACTGCAGTAATGTCTCTCGGAGCTGGTTTCCTTATCATCATCACATGGTCTTTGGGGTTGGTAAGATAACCAAACGTCATAAATATCCTTTACTGTATTCTTTGTTGTCTCTATATTTTCCTTTTTATAGTTTTCTTGTATTAATAAACTAGCTGTTTTTCTTTATTGTGTTGCATTTCTCTCAACCCAGAATCCACCAACTCTGGAACACCTTCTTTCTCAGTTTTGCTTGCTGTCCAGATCATGATCTGGTAACTTATTGTTTTAGCTACTGTCTTTGTCATATGCAGAAATGTTACTATGTTTGGGTTTGTTTCTTTTTTTTTTTTATGTCAACTTTTTGAAAAACTAAAATAATGATACTTGGAAAAGGACTAGCATCCTTGGAACTTCAGAATCATGGTAATCTTTGAATGATATTTTGAAATGAGTCAGGCAGCTTTGAATCCAATTCTTTTATGCTATGTTGACTGTGTCAGCAGGAGAATCTTAAAAAAGTCTCGATGAACCATGTACACCAGAATATACATTTTAAATTAAACTTGGAATATTGTGTACGGTTTGGTGTCCTCAACATCAAAAGGACATGGAACTGTTGGAACAAGTCCAGAGGAGGGCCATGAGGATGATCAGGGGACTGGAGCACTTCCCATATGAAGATAGGCTGAGAAAGTTGGGGCTGTTCAGCCAGGAGAAGAGAAGGCTGCATGGAGACCTCATAGCAGCCTTCCAATACCTGAAGGGGCTATAAGGATGCTGGGGAGGGACTCTTCATTAGGGACTGCAGTGATAGGACAATGGGTAATGGGTTAATACTTCAACAGGGGAAGTTTAGATTGGATATGAGGAAGAAATTCTTTACTGTAAGGGTGGTGAAGCACTGGAATGGGTTGCCCAGGGAAGTCATGAATGCTCCATCGCTGGTGGTGTTCAAGGCTGGGTTGGACCTAGCCTTGGGTGACATGGTTTAGTGTGAGGTGTCCCTGCCCATGGCAGGGGGGTTGGAACTCGATGATCTTAAGGTCCTTTCCAACACTAACTCTTCTATGATTCTATGATTCTGTATTATCTAAGTTGGAATAACAAAATTAAACCAGCTCTGGTCTCCAATGAATGTACTGATCTACATTAATCTAGCTCTCTTTAACCCATGTGATCAGCTTAAATTTAAACAAGTTGTGCTTTAAATATGAATGCATTTAATCAAAATGTGCTTCATTTAATGAGTCTAAACATTTCCTTTGATAAAAGGAGCTTAATTTTTTTCATGCTTTCTGATTTTTTTGCAAAGCCTGCCAATCCACATCTCTATATTGCATGTCATTTTATGTATTATGTCTTTCTATCTATGTACTTCTTCAGGAAAAAGAAACTTTCATACAGGCTTTCTACCACCATTTTCTCACTTCAATTTTGCCTCCAGTAGTACCAGTAATACACAAAATATGCATCCATAGCTGCATTATTTTATAGAGTTTTTTTATAGATTTATTTAGTTTTATAAATAAATATATAAATTTCTAGAATTATTATATTTCATAGAATCAAACGGAACTCACTTTTTTTCAGAAGATATCCTTTCTTGACAATATTTTTATAAAAAGCATCCTTTGTTTTGTGACGAATTGTATTGTAGATTTCTTTTCCATCCACTGCATCATTAAGCACTTGTTCTTGATACTGGGAAACAAGGAAGAAACCAACATTTTTTTAAGCTCAGAAATTGCCATGAAACAATTGCACAATATGAAGTTGCAACTGAAATTTTATTAAATGCTAACAGTTATTTATTATTATTCTCTTCTGTGTCTTAACAAACTAATATAATTTAATACAATACTTTTGCCCAAAATGTAATATAACTTTAATGTGGAATGATTTGGCCAGAATTATGGGGAGAAAAACACGGTATAAATACAGGCCAACTTTCACTAAGTAACTTATGTAATTAGAAACATAGAATCATAGAATAGTTAGGGTTGGAAAGGACCTTAAGATCATCTAGTTCCAACCCCCCTGACGTGGGCAGAGACACCTCCCACTAAACCATTGATTTTTTTTAACTCTAAATAGAAAGCAGCATCTTGTGTGGTGATTTATGCAAAATATACACAATGTTATTTAGCTTCTAATTGTCTTTTACCAATACTTTTGGGACAGAGTAATTAAGGATAAACTGTGAATCAACAAGAATGATGCAACTCACAATTAAAATTGAATGATTAACACACAATGTTACACAATCTGCCACTAATCTTATTAGCAGTCATGTCCTAAATGAGTATCATTCTAACAAAAACCAGTAGGAGAAAGTAGAAACAGAAAATAGAAAAAGGATAAATTCACATAGAAAACTACGATCTTGAAATGTAAATACCAAGCTAGAATGGCCAAAAGGCAAACCAAGTTTGACCTTAACAAGTCAGATGATCAGCAAAAAAATTCTTTAGCCATAAGAAACAAAGAAAAGCAAGTCTGTCAAGGAGCAAGAACAGTATTGAGAAGCGATACTACACTGGCTCCATTATTAAACACTACATTTCTCCTTCGCCCTCATATGTCTAAAAGAATTATGGTTTTAAACAACATGATAAAGGCAAGATGACAGGATCATAGAATCATAGAACAGTTAGGGTTGGAAAAGACCTTAAGATCATCAAGTTCCAACCCCCCTGCCATGGGCAGGGACACCTCACACTAAACCATGCAACACAAGGCTAGGTCCAACCCAGCCTTGAACACTGCCAGAGACGGAGCATTCACAACTTCCCTGGGCAACCCATTCCAGTGCCTCACCACCCTTACAGTAAAGAAATTCCTCCTTATATCCAATCTAAACTTCCCTGTTTAAGTTTAAACCCGTTACCCCTTGTCCTATCACTACAGTCCCTAATAAAGAGTCCCTCCCCAGCATCCTCATAAGCCCCCTTCAGACACTGGAAGGCTGCTACGAGGTCTCCACACAGCCTTCTCTTCTCCAGACTGAACAGCCCCAACTTTCTCAGCCTGTCTTCATACGGGAAGTGCTCCAGTCCCCTGATCATCCTCGTGTCCCTCCTCTGGACTTGTTCCAACAGTTCCATGTCCTTTTGATGTTGAGGACACCAGAACTGAACACAATACTCCAAGTGAGGTCTCACAAGGGCAGAGTAGAGGGGCAGGATCACCTCCCTTGACCTGCTGGTCACGCTCCTTTTGATGAAGCCCAGGATACAGTTGGCTTTCCGGACTGTGAGTACACACTGCTGGCTCATGTTCAGTTTCTCATCAACCAACACCCCCAAGTCCTTCACCACAGGGCTGCTCTCAATCTCTTCTCTGCCCAACCTGTAGCTGTGCCTGGGATTGCTCCAACCCAGGTGTCATACGTGCTCCAGGATATGCTCCAGCATGTCCAGGTGTCATGGGTTCAGCAATAGCAGTCATTCTTCTCCTTCTTGGCAGCTGGTGCAGCACTGTGTTTTTGATTTTGGGCCTGGGAACAGCGCTGATACTGCTTGGTAATGTTTTTGTTTGACCAAGGACTTTTTGAGTCTCATGCTCTGCTGGGGAGGAGGGGAAGCCGGGAGGAAGCAGAGACAGGACACCTGACCCAAACTGACCAAAGAGGTTATTCCATACCACAGCACGTCATGTCCAGGATGAAAAAACAGAGGGCAGAGACCCGGAAGGGTGTAGTGGTGCAGGGCGGGGGGTTCGCTGTTGGGGGTGCACTGTCTGGGTCGGGCTTGGTGAGCAGTTGTATTCTCTTTCCTTGTATTTCTCTTGTATTATTACTGTTGGTAGCAGTAGTGATTTGTGTTATACCTTAGTTACTAAACTGTTCTTATCTCAACCTGTGGGAGTTGCATTCTTTCGATTCTCCTCCCCATCCTCCCCCAGGACTGGGGGAAGAAAGAGAGGGAAGTGAGTGAGCGAGCAAACTGGCTTAAACCACGACACCAGGATACATGCTGCTTGGGAATGAGAGGCAGGGGAGATGAGGAGGGGGTGTCACCCTATATGCAGGGTACCAGGTGGAGGGTAGAGCTCCACCTGGGGATGAATGAAGAGCCAACAGAGAGATTACAGGTCAGGATTAAAGGGAAAGAAGGGACAGGGAACATGACAGTGGGGGTGTGCTACAGGCCACCTGACCAGGAAGACCGAGTGGAGGGGGCCCTCTGCAGAAGGATAGGTGCAGCATTGCATTTATAAGCCCTGGTCCTCATGGGGGACTTTAACCACTCTGGTATCTGTTGGAGGGACAATATAGCAGGGCATAAGCAATCCAGGAGGTTTCTGAAAATGTAGATAACAACTTCCTTCTCTAAGTGAACCAATCAGGAGAGGGGCTATGTTAGACCTTGTTATCACCAAAAGGGAGGGACTGGTGGGGAATGTGAAGCTTGAGGTCAGCCTCGGCTGTAATGACCTCAAAATGGTAGAGTTTGAGATCCTTAGGGTGGCAAGGATGGTGCGCAGCAAGCTCGCTACCGTGGACTTCAGAAGAACCAAGACATTATTCATCATATTTAAGAAGTCATGGCAGTCTGGTGAAGTAGCTGCTGACTGGAAAAGGGGAAATATAACCCCCATTTCTAAAAAAGGAAATAAGATAGACCCAAGGAACTACAGACCAGTCAGTCTCACCTCAGTGCCTGGCAAGGTCATGAAGCAGATCCTTCTGGAAACTTTGCTAAGATACGTGGACAATAAGGGGGTGATCGGTGACAGCCAATGTGGCATCACTAATGGAAATCGTGCCTGACAAATTTGGTGGCCTTCTATGACAGGGCTATGGCATTGGTGGATAAGGGATCAGCAACTGACATCATCTACTTGGACTTGTGCAAGGCCTTTGACACTGTCCCGCATGACATCTTTCTAAGCTGAAGAAGCATAGATTTAAAGGATGGACCACTCAGTGGATAAGGAATTGTCTGAATGGTCACACTCAAAGAGTTGCCGTTAATGGCTCAATGTCCATGTGGAGGTCTGATTAATAAAATAGATCTAAGAAAGGGGTAACTATTTAGGTTAGAAATTAAAACCAAATTTCTAAATATCAAAACAGGAAAGTTTGAGAATAGATATGGAACAAAGTTTAGAAGCACTTTAGAACTAGCTATAACTTTATGAAAAACAAAACAATGTGATTTATTATCAGTGATCTCTTATAATGAATTTATGCTACAGGGCAACAACGTTCCAGAACACACCCTGTAATCCCAGCCCCCTGATTATCTTTGAAGCTTTTCTGTGCATATAGGTTTCATCTGGGGGAGAAAAGATACCAGACACAGAAGAATGGAGGGCAGACTATTTCCCCAACCCCAACATAGCACAGCATTGGTTCAATCAGAGACCAGAGCTGGGGGCACAAGACAGAGCATTTACACCCCAGAGTACAAACAAAACTTACCATATATTCTGCTTACTGCAAGACAACCTTAGATAAGTGAATGCATATGAGGATAAAATGAAAGAAACACACAAACTGAAAATAAAATTTCAGGATGGGATTGTGTATTTAACTATCATGGATACCTCCGCTGAAGTCCTCAAATATTTATAAAATAGGAACTGAATTAACTCAATATCATAGAATCATAGAATAGTTAGGGTTGGAAAGGGCCTTAAGATCATCCAGTTCCAACCCCCCTGCCATGGGCAGGGACACCTCCCACTAAACCATGCCACCCAAGGCTCTGTCCAACCCGGCCTTGAACACTGCCAGCGATGGCAATAACAAGTCCTCAGAGATAAAATTTTACCTGTATTGGAACAGGATCTTTAAGGTAATATCCTTCAACAATCTGTTCTTTCCTATAATGTTCAATGATCTCAGCAATACTGTTCAAAAAAAAAAAAAAAAGATTTAAAATGTTAAATCAGTTAGTTTTTCCTCTGTATGAGAATTTGCTTTTCCATTCAATCACACTACATTTCCTCAGAAATTTATAACAAATCTCAAGTGTTAAACACCATAATCTTTAGAGCAATGACAAGTTACTAATACATTGAAGTCAAGAAAATTCACATAACTGTACTCATGATGTATTAATTCTAAACTACACAGAAAACTTTCAGGCAGTTGTTCAAAATTCCTGTATTGGGTCTGGCTGGGATGGAGTTAACTTTCCTCATAGCAGCCCTCACAGTGCTGTGCCCTGTATTTGTAGCTAGAATGTGTTGATAACAAACCAGTTGTGGCTACTGCTAAATAGTGCTCACACAGCATCAAGGCTGTCTCTCCAACCCCACTCCTCAAAGGCCAGCAAGCTGGGGGTGGGAAAGAGGTTGGGAAGGGACATAGCCAGGACAGCTGACCCAAACTGACCAAAGGGATATTCCATACCATATGATGTCTGGTCAGCAATAAAAGCTAAAAGAAATGAGGAGATGGGGCATTCATTATTAAAGTGCTTGTCTTCCAAAGCAACTGCTATGCTTGCTGAGGCCCTACTTCCCAGGATGTGGCTGGACATCACCTGCTGATAGGAAATAGAGAATAAATCTTGTTTTCCTTTGCTTCCACACGCAGCCTCAGCTTTTCTTTATTAAGATGCCTTTTTTTTGACCCATGAATTAATCTTATTTTCTCCCCCTGTCCCACTGAGGAGGGGGATTGAGAGAGGGACTTGGTGGGTACCTGGCAGCCAGCCAAGGTCAACCCACCACAATGCCCCATGAGCACGCTTTCTTTTCTACATTCAAGTAACACGTGCATTTCTCAGCTCTCTAATAGCAAAATTGCTATTCTATTGTTAATAATTTTCAAAGTCCTAGAGAAACTAGGGAAGAAGAATGAGAGATACTTGAAATTGTGTAAAGGAATTTCTTTGAAAGAAGACAGGAGTGGGAAATAAAAAAGTTTTTCAACACGGATTATGCAGGTATTATTCAGAATCACAGAGCTATCATGTTAAATTAGCTACCGAGTCAGTAACGCTCCTCTACAGGGAACCTTGCATTCCAATTACCAGAATCAGGTTTAAATTGTATTTTGAAGGATTGGGAGAGAAGTAGTGACAGATGCAAGTTAAAATCCAACGTTTCTTTGAGTTGCTCTTATTTTTGCAGTTATTGAAATTTACATTGCAATAAAGAGAATGAATGTTAACATCAATACAGATGAATTATTCACATACAAAATAATAACCTGAAAATAAAGAGCCAAGTAATTAAGTGGAGAACAAAAAAATACTTTGTGTGCCTTCTCACTTCATATATATAGTTAGCTGTGTGTGCAAATGCAATCAATAAGGCACACGTGCTAGATCTTTGGCCTATTACAATTGGATAAAACTTTGTCCAAGGGAAAGATGCTATAAAAACTATCATAAAAGCATGCAAATAAACCAATAGAAAGACATGTTTGCTTTTTCTCTCATTCTTCTAAAGCTATGAATTACTTATGCTTGTTAAGTCAATGAATCTTCCCAGAAACTTTTTTATTTATCAGGTTAAGGGACTTGAATCAGCATTACTAAAAATAAAATAGTTTTAAATTTTTATTGATATGCAATATGCATATGCCATTTTCTCCATAGAAATTTTAGCTTTACCACACTGCATAAAATAATCATAGAATTACAGACTGGTTTGGGTTGGAAAGGACCTTAATATCATCTAGTTCCAACCCCACTGCCATGGGCAGGGATGCCTCACACTAGACCAGGCCGCCCAAGGCCCTGTCCAACCCGGACTTGAACACTTCCAGGGATGGAGCATTCACCATTTCCTTAGGCAACCTGTTCCAGTGCCTCACAGTAAAGAACTTCTTCCTTATATCTAACTTGATAATCACTCATTGTATTTTGCATGTTGAACAGCTATTAGCAACATCGTGTTATGAGGGGAAACAGTAATAAACCAGCTTTATATAATTTTTTCCTTATTCATCAAATCAAGAATACTTTGACTATCAATGTCTCCTCTCCTTCCTTGGCTAATAAAACAGTAGTCATCCCTCAACATGAGGCAATTTCCTGATTTCTTCCAATGTCATAAAATAAGCTGAAGAATAAATTGAGTTGTATTTGAAAACTCAGACTAGAACCGTATGCTTCAGTGGACTGATTAAGGTGTTTTTTTCTTTATCCCTCTTCTCCACCATACAAACTTAACTCAGATAATCACTGTATATTGTCTTGCAACTGAAGTTGCCCAAATGACTGAACAAGCCAAAAATTGCAAACAGAAAGATAACCACATATCTTGAAATACACTTGAGAACAAATATGCAAGTGATCCAAGCTGTCTAACATGTAAAATGTAAAACAAAATCAGTGACCACAAAAAGACTGTGACAGGAAAAAAGAGTTTATAACTCATTTTAGCATCTGACAGCAACAAAATCTTACTTACATAAAATACATCAAGGAAAATATAAATAAGCGTGAATTTTAAAACTGAATGGTTAAACTTGGTTTGATGTACAGAAATAAAGATGAATCTTAATACTACATTAGTTACTTTAGTAATTGTAAAATGTTTAGCATAGGGATCTGGCTGCCCAGATCCTAGATATGTGGGTAATTTTAAAAGTATCTCATCATTATGAGCAGTATTATTCTTTTAATACTTAATGGGTGAATTAAAAGTTATTTCAACTACTGACATTCCAAATAGTGAAGAATCCAGAAAGCAAAACACTATTCTATACATCATTAGACTATTTTAAAAAAGAATTAACATGTTAAGCCCCCATTGCTCAGCCTACCATAAAATCATAGAATAGTTAGGGTTGGAAAGTATCTTAAGATCATCTAGTTCCAAGCCCCCTGCCATAGGCAGGGGCACCACGCACTAAACCATGTCACCCAAGACTCTGTCCAACCCAGCCTTGAACACTGCCAGCGATGGAGCATTCACAACTTCCTTGGGTAACCTGTTCCAGTGCCTCACCACCCTTACAGTAAAGAAATTCCTCCTTATATCTATCTGACCTAAACTTCCCCTGTATAAGTTTGAAACCGTTACCCCTTGTCCTATCACTACAGTCCCTAACGAAGTGCCCCTCTCCAGCATCCTTGTAGGCCCCCTTCAGATACTGGAAGGCTGCTATGAGGTCTCCACGCAGCCTTTTCTTCTTCAGGCTGAACAGCCCCAACTTTCTCAGCCTGTCATCATATGGGATGTGTTCCAGCCCCCTTACCATCCTCGTGGCCCTCCTCTGGACTTGTTCCAATAGCTCCACGTCCTTTTTATGCTGAGGACACCAGAACTGCACACATTACTCCAAGTGAGGTCTCACAAGAGCAGAGTAGAGGGACAGGGATACCTCCTTTGACCTGCTGGTCATGCTTCTTTTGATGTAGCCCAGGATACAGCTGGCTTTCTGGGCTGCGAGTGCACACTGCTGGCTCATGTTCAGTTTCTCATAGACCAACACCCCCAAGTTCTCTGCAGGGCTGCTCTTGAAGCAGTCTCCACCCAGCCTGTGTTTCTGCTTGGGATTGCTCCGACCCAGGTGCAGGACCTTGCACTTGGCTTAGTTGAACTTCATGAGATTGGCATTGGTCCACCTCTCAAACATGTCCAGATCCCTCTGGATGGCATCCCTTCCCTCCAGCGTATCAACCGAACCACATAACTTAGTGCCTTCGGCAAACTTGCTGAGGGTGCACTCCATCTCACTGTCCATGCCACCAGAAAAAATGCTGAACAAGATCAGTCCCAATATTGACTCCTGAGGAATGCCACTCATGTCGGATCTCCACATGGACATTGAGTCATTGACCGCAACTCTTTGAGTGTAGCCATTCAGACAATTCCTTATCCACTGAGGGGTCCATCCTTCAAATCCATGCTTCTCCAGTTTAGAGATAAGTATGTCATGAGGGAAACTTTCAAAAGCCTTGCACAAGTCCAGGTAGATGATGTCAGTTGCCAGTCCCTTATCCACCAATGCAGCAGCCCTATCATAGAAGACCACCAAATTTGTCAGGCACGATTTCCGTTAGTGATGCATCATTGGCTGTCACTACCCCCATACCATCCATGTGTCTTAGCAAAGTTTCCAGGAGGATCTTCTCCATGACTTTGCCAGGCACTGAGGCGAGACTGACCGGCCTGTAGTTCCCTGGGTCTGCCTTATTTTCCTTTTTAAAATTGTGTGTTATATTTCCCCTTTTTCAGTCAGCAGGAAATTCACTGGACTGCCACAGCGTCTCAAATATGATGGATATTGTTTTGGCAAATTCCCTCAGGACCCACTGATGCATCTTTTCAAGTCCCATGGACTTGTGCACCTTCGTAACATCCTTAGATGTTCTTGAACCTGATCTACAGCAGGCGGTTTTTCATTCCCCCAGTCCCTGCTATTGCCTTCTGTGACTTGGGCATTGTGGCTGGAGGTCTTGCCACTGAAGACGGAGGCAAACAAGTCGTTGAGTACCTCAGCCTTTTCCATGTCCTGGGAGGCCAGGCCTCACATTTCCTTCCAGAGAGGGCCCACATTTTCCCTTGTCTCCCTGGGCAATGGCTCTGGCCAGATTTAATTCTGTCAGGGCTTTAGTTTTCCTAACCTGATCCATGGCTGCTCTATTTCTCTAGATTCCTCCCAGGCTACCTGTCTTTGCTTTCACCCTCTGTAGTCCTCCTTTTTGTGCTGGAGTCTGTTCAGGAGCTCCTTGTTCAAACATGTAGGCCTCCTGGCATTCTTGCCTGACTTCCTCTTTCTTGGGATGCATTGCTCCTGAGCTTGCAGGAGGGGATCCTTGAATACTACCCAGCTTTCCAGGTCCACTCTCCTGAAGTTCAGGGTAGTGAGATTGCCCTCCTTGCCACCCTAAGGATCTCAAAAACACCCATTATGTGGTTACTACAGCCAAGGCTACCCACAAGCTTAACATTCTCCACCGGCCCCTCCTTTTCTGGGAGAATAAGGTCCAGCATAGCCCTGCTCCTAGTTGGTTCCTGTATTGCTTGAAGAAGGAGGTTATCATCAACATATTCAAGGAACTTCCTGGATTGCTTGTGCTCTGCTGTGTTGACTCTCCATAAGATATCAGGGTGGTTGAAGTCCCCAACGAGGACAAGGCTTCTGAATGCAAGGCTGCACCTATCTGTCTACAGAGGGTGGGGTTCTGCCACAGGCCATATGATCAGGGGGACTCTGTGGATGAAGCTCTCAGTAGACAAATAGGAGTAGGCTCACACTTGCAGGCCCTTGACCTCATGGGGGACTTTAACCACCTCGATATATGTTGGAGAGATGGTACGGCCCGGCACAAGCAATCCAGGAGGTTCCTCGACTGTGTGGAAGACAACTTCCTCACACAAGTGATAAAAGAGCCAACAAGGAGAGATGCCATGCTTGACCTTGTGCTCACCAACAGGGAGGGGAAGGTGGGGAATGTGACGCTCCAAGGCAGCTTTGGCTGCAGTGATCATGAGATGATGGAGTTCAAGATCCTCAGGACAGTGAGAAGAGCGTGCAGCAAGCTTGCTGTCCTGGACTTCAAGTGGCCTCTTCAGGAACCTGCTCAGTAAGGTTCCATGGGATAAAGCCCTAGAGGTAAGGAGAGGCCAAGACTGCTGGCTGATATTAAATAATCAACTCCTCCAAGCTCAGGAGTGTTGTGTCCCAACAAGAGGGAAATGGGGCAGGAAGGCCAGGAGGCCTACAGGAAGGGCTTCTATAGGTATGTCACAAACAAAAGACAGACTAGGGATAATGTGGGCCCTCTCCAGAAGCAATCGGGAGAACTGTCTACCCTGGATTTGGAGAAGGATGAGGTTCTAAATGACTTCCTTGCCTCCGTTTTCACCAGAAAGTGCTCTGACCGCACCACCCAAGTGTTGGAAGGCAGACGCAGGGATTGTGAGAATGAAGACCCTAGGCCCACTGTAGGAGAGGATAAGGTTCGAGACCGTCTTAAGAACCTGAATGTGCATAAGTCCATGGGACCTGATGAAATCCATCTGCGGGTCCTGAAGGAGCTGGCAAATGAAGTTGCTAAGCCACTGTACATCATATTTGAAAAATTATGGCAGTCAGGTGAAGTTCCTGATGACTGAAAAAAGGGAAATATAACCCCCATTTTCCAGAAGAGGAAAATGGATGAGCTGGGGAACTACAGAGCAATCAGTCTCACCTCTGTGCCTGGCAAAATCTTGGAGGAGGTTCTCCTGGAAAGCATGTTAAGGCACATGAAAAACGAGGTGGTTGGTGTCAGCCAACATGGCTTCACTAAGGGGAAATCCTGTCTGACCAATTTGGGGTCTTCTATAATGGGGCTACAGAACTGATGGATTGGGGCAAAGCAGTTGACGTCATTTACCTGGACTTGTGCAAAGCGTTCAACACTGTCCTGCATGACATCCTTGTCTAAACTGGAGAGACATCAATTTGATGGATGGACCACTCGGTGGATCAATTTCCTAATGGAGACGAGTAACGAGTGGTGTCCCTCAGGGGTTGGCATTGGGACCAATCCTGTTCAACATATTTTCCAGTAACGTGGACAGTGGGATTGCATGTGACCTCAGCAAGTTTGCCGAAGACACTAAGCTGTGCGGTTTGGTTGATACGCTGGAGGGAAGGGATGCCATCCAGAGGGACCTTGACACGCTTGAGAGGTGGGCCAATGCAGTTCAAAAATGCAAAGTGCAAGGTGCTACACCTGGGTCAGGGCAATACGAGGCACAGCTATAAGTTGCATGGAGAAGTGGTTCAGAGTAGTCCCACAGAGGAAGACTTGGGGGTGCCGGTTGATGAGAAACAACATTTGCCGGCAGTGTGCGTTGGCAGCCTAGAAAGCCAACTGTATATTGTGCTGCATCAAAGAAATGTTTACTATTCTTCAGGCTCTTTTTTTTTTTTTTTTTTTAAGGAAAATCTTGGTCTATAATTTATGTGACTAATTGAAATCAATACACTGCAAAAAAATAACAGATTGGCTTAATTTTATACATTTTTTAATCCCACTTACAATCACTAAAACAGCAAGAGAAGAATATTAAGAGAAACAACACTATTCCCAAGGATGACTTTTTCTAAAGTCTACTACTAGTATCGCATTTAAAACAGAAACCTTCAAATCATTTAAAGAAATAGCTTATTAAAAAAAATCAATTAAAAATGTTTAACAGATCCATTTAAACAAGCAGCACTTCTTTAACCTAGTTTTTCACCTTGAAGACAAACTCTACATTTCGAGGTAAGTTATGAAGAAGAAAAACAGGTGTTCTGTCCGCCCAATGTCTTGGGTTCAGCAGTAGCAGTCATTTTTCTCCTTATTAGAAGCTGGTGCAGTGCTGTGTTTTTGACTTTCAGCCTGGGAACAACACTGATAACACCAATGTTTTTAGTTGTTGCTCAGTAATGTTTACTCTGATCAACGACATTCTGAGTCTCATGCTCTGCCAGGGAGGAGGGGAAGTCTGGAGGAAGCAGAGATAGGACACCTGACCCAAACTAGCCAAAGAGGTATTCCATACCACAGCACATCATGCCCAGGATGTAAAAACTGGGGACAGTTACTCGGAAGGGCTACATTACTGCTTGGGTCGGGCTGGGTATCGGTCGGCGGGTGGTGAACGGTTTTATTCTCTTCCCTTGTTATTTCCCTTATCATTATTATAACTGGTGGTAGCAATAGTGGCTTTGTGTTATATCTTAGTTACTGCATTGTTCTTATTTCAACCCATGGGAGTTACATTCCTTCGATTCTCCTCCCCATCCCTCTGGGAGCGGGGGAGGAGTAGGGGGAGTGAGCAAGAGGCTGCGTGGTTCTGGGTTGCCGGCTGGGCTTAAACCATGACACCCAAGAAATGCTCATAGGTAATTTATCTTGCATTAATTCATACTTCCTATATTTTTGTTCCGGATTCAGTGCCATTTGATGCTTTTCAGCTACATCTGATTGTTCCATAAAACAATCCACTTCAGTCTTCATATATTTAAAGACTTCCATCTTCCAGTGTCCATAACAAATAGACCAGTACAAGAATTAAAAAGCCCATAGAACATAATTCCTTTTTTCCTGTTTCTTATTTATTGCCTTCTGCAGTAGATCTTATAGTAAATATTTTGAGGCAGTTACCGCGTTCATTTTGCATAATTATCTTGCATTATATACTGTTTGAACTTCCAAGAAGTTTATCAAGTTTCAGTAAATGCTGACTTGGACAGAATTTTTGCCTAAGAGTATATTAGCAATTCCCTGAAACATTCAACTAAAACTAGAAGTCTTTCAAAGTCAAGAAGCTGTCTTTCACTGAGTAGGATCTTTGGAAACAAATACCAAAATATTAAAAAAACCCCAAACCTCTAAAAGCATATTATCCTAACTTAGTGATGCTTAATCTTTCAATCTTGTTTTCCATGCAATGTCAAGGAAAGACTTTTATCTAGGTAAATGCACTGTATATATGCACACAAATGAATCCAGCAGAAGGAAATTAATTTCCTGAAGTAATAACTTATTCCAGTAAGCTTCTGGAGCGATACTATCTAATGTTGCAAAGCCATTTGAGACTAATAAAACTTCTGCTAATTTGCTAATTAGTTTGACATCACCTTGGGTGTGGGCTTTTAGCCTATCACCTTCTTAATAGCCATGTAACTAGATAATGGGCAAAAGAGGATTTACCTTCAACAAATGCTGACACTGCAACTAGCTTGATTTTCAATAAGGATGTCTGGAGGCCAGACTGATTAATGTAGAAGGTACTCAAGCAGCCTGTGTGTGGGATATACATAAGTTAATAAAGTTCCAATTGCTTAGTCTCAAACCATGGGTCATTTGAAATCATATGAACTCCACTGTACTTCTTAGGAGACACCTTGACCTTTTCACAGACACCAGCTGCTGGATCTCTACTCACTCAGAAGCCAAGCTAGAAGTGAGAGATTCTCTATTGGGATGATGCCCTGGATTTAGGTGAACAAATCTGGAAAATTTCTGATTATGTGACAGGCAATGGCCTCAATTAAAAAGAAAGGTGAGTTTTCACTACTGAGAAGTCTTGATAATCTTATTCATAGAGTTGTCACTGATTCAAGGATGGAACTATATTCATAGCTTCTCCCATGAAAGTGGAAACTTATATCTTATCATTTCTTTTTGTACATATTACCATATTTTTATACCTGTGGCAAAACAAACCCATCCCAAATTTCATCACTCTAAATTAAGTGACCTGCACTTCTGACCAAAGTACCATTCACATGTTTTAAGGTGATTAATTTAATGATGCTTTTCAACAATGAAGGTAATTTTCCCCTTTCTTGTCAATACCCATTTCTATTATTTATACTTTAAAATCCCTACTGAATGTCTCCAATAAAATGAACATTTTAATATACACAAAACTCCCTATTATAAATAGTATCTTCCAAGAGAATGAAAAATTCTCCTAATTACATATCATAACCCAATTTATAGGGTGAAGAAAATAATTTACAGAAGGAAAAATATACTTCAAAAGAAACAAGTTACACTTAAGCTTTTAGAAGGTGCTTAGTTACAACTAACTACTGGGCAAGTTAGTTAAAACTTTTAGCATATTCTTAAGAAATACTGAAATCTTATGATCCTATTAGTAAGTTATCAGCAATATGTCATGCAAATTCTTTACAGAAGTATAAAATACACACAACTATTAAAACTTACCTATTATAATATCTGCCTCCTATCATAAACTGATTGCTTGATGTTGGACATATTTTAAAACGCTGAATATTTTCACAGGTCCGAAAATAAAGTGAATAATCACCAGGTGTATTATCTGAAGGCCTCACAAGAAAACTGCACACCTGACCAACTGAAAAGATATCATAATACAGTGTTATTCACTGTTACTTCTGTGTCATTTATGAGCTCTTATCAAAGCTCTTTCTGTACAAATTAACAATAATTGCACACTTAAAGGAAAGTCTGATTTAAGTTTCAGCAGTGATCTCCGTTCTTCACCCAAATAGGATGAAGTAGTACTAAACTGCCAGTTAATGCAAAATCATTTGGCTGTGGCTGACAACCTATCCCCACTTTTGCCACCTCTTTACAAGAGTATACGGGGGTGTGTGTGTGTGTGTGTGGAAGTTTGACAATGTTTAAAAAAAAATCCAAAACACTTTTGCTCTCATATTTAAGGTATGTTATTTAAAAGTATGAGTCAGAAATCTTGATGTTTTCATTTAAAAATTATTTCCTCTATGAGGAGCCTAAAAAGTTTATAATATATTCTCCTATAAGTACGTAACAGTATTTTCTCCTCAGCATTTTGATGAAGCCCAAGATATTTTTAATTTATATTAGAAAAATAAAAAATATTTAACTATTTCAATTAGAATTATGAAACTAACTGTACTTGAGAACATAAAAATACTCAGTGTTCAGCCATGAGGATTTTTTTCCAATGTAGTAGCAACTACAGGTCTGATGTTCATATATTTATACAGAAAAAACAGGGTTTGCTGCAGTCTGTTATAAGCACGATTGCTTTGTGTCATTCCACTATCACTGTATTTCCATGTGAAATAAAAGTACCTGTCATCAGCAAATTGTAAGCCTCTTGTTTGGAGATCTTCCCATGGAACCATCTTAAAGATAAAGAGAAAAAATTAGAAAGCAAGACTATCATTTCTCTTTTCTAGTTGTTGTGACATCTAAGGTTTTGACACTTATGAACTAATATCTGGCACTTATGAATTAATCTTTATTAAAAAAATCTAGCACATATAGATTATATAAGCAACTTTTATGTTACTCAGCAATTCTGTTTTTCTACCAACAGAATGAAAAAATAATATCTACAGCTATATAAACTACCTCATTTCAATACAAGTGTCCAACACATAGTAGATGTTCAAATCTAAGCGTGTTTAGAGATGAAAAGGCACTGTTTAAATGCTAGAGAATTTGACAGGCATATTTGAAGTCAGTCTCAGATAGCAATTTATTTGAAGTGTGAAATGCAAAGCCCAAAGAGATTAATGGAAACTAAATACTGTATGAAATAACTAAAATTTAATTTTGCTAGAAGCTAAGGAAATAAAACCTAGCTTTGTTAGACTATCGAATACGAATTGCTTTAATCTCACACCTTGCATCTTCCACAGAGTCCTGCATCAGAGCATCCTAAAAAAATACAGCAAACTGTTCAGTATCAACCTGATACCTATGATTATAGGAAACCACTTGACCCTCTATGGCTATTCAGTTTACATGTGACACATCACATGCTACGTCTTAAGAGTTCATCCTGTCCTTTACAGGAAAGCCAGAAACAAGGCCTTTGATTGCAGAGTGTGCACACAGACATTTAAGTATGTAAAATAAAGGCTCTTCTATGCATAAAAAAAGAGCTCTAGTTCTAACTTGCTTTCTATATTACCTTTACAGGACAGTCTCTGGCTATTTGAATATTCACAGAAATCCCTGACTCCCCTGGAATCCTCTGAGCAGCATGAGTAACTGGACTGAGTGTCAAAGCTCTAAGAATCTGCTATAAACTACTTTGTTAAGAAACAATAAATAAAAAGTCTTGTATTTGAAGGCATCCCTACTACTGTTATGCTGCTATGCAAAAAAAAAACCAAAAACAAAAAAACAAACCAAAACCCCACAAACAAAGAAAAAAGGCAAAAAACCCCAAACAAACCCGACCCACAAACAAACAAAAAAACCAAACCACCACACCAACACAAGAAATGCCTTCTCCAATCATAAGTCCTTTGGAAACTGCAAACTGGGCAATAAATACAGGAAGCAGCAGCTGAGATTATAGCAAGCAAATGGAGGACAGATGAAGTTATCCAGCTACTAGAAATTTTCTGTAACTTTCATTTGCTACTCAACTACTGAAAAAAGTATAACATTCAACAGTTCTGTGTAATATCAATTCATTGTTCATTGTAGATTGTATTAGGGTTCGGTTTGGTTTTTTTAATATTTAACAAGTTGGAATTCACAGCAAACAAATTCTTCTACAGTCTCCTGGTTTTTGCTTTAAGTGTTAGCACATAAGGCTAATATAGAGAAAGTGTTACTATTACACTATAATTCCTCTAATGCATTTAGAGTTGACCAGACCACTAAGGCAAATCGTATATGTATAAAACCCCCCACAAATCAGAAAACACCACACCCTCCATTGCACATATTCTAGGTAAAGTGATCACAGAGAGACTACTCCAAGAATTTATCATCACAAAATCCGTTAACATTAGGAATAACTAATACAAAACTTCATGTCAATTACCTATGCATCTTCAACAGCTGGTATAGAAGAAAAGCCTTAAGATAAAAAACAAGTACACACAGCTTTGGTTCACCTTCCCAATCTCATTCCTAAAGTTTACAAACAGTTATTTTATTATTTGCTTTTAATAACAAAACAAAAATCCTTACATTTTGCCTTCATGTGGATCTTCTTCTCTTACCTAATAGGAGAATTAACATATTAAGTATATGACAACAGTATGCTTGACTTTAGAAAAGTTAACTTCATAGATTAAGATCTTCTGTAGAAATAAACAGCATTAACAAGTCCAAGACATATTTTAACTAGATGGCTTATTGAACGTTTCACATAAAGAGTTTTTCAACTTCACTAAGTGGAAATTATAGAATCATAGAATCATAGAATAGTGAGGGTTGGAAAGGACCTTAAGATCATCTAGTTCCAACAACCCCTGCCATGGGCAGGGACACCTCACGCTAAACCATGCCGCCCAAGGCTATGTCCAACCTGGCCTTGAACACTGCCAGAGATGGAGCATTCACAACTTTCCTGGGCAACCCATTCCAGTGCCTCACCACCCTTACAGAAAAGAATTTCTTCCTCATATCCAATCTAAACTTCCCTGTTTAAGTTTGAACCCGTTACCCCTTGTCCTATCACTAGAGTCCCTCATGAAGAGTCCCTCCCCAGCATCCCTATAGGCCCCCTTCAGATATTGGAAGGCTGCTATGAGGTCTCCAATCAGCCTTCTCCAGGCTGAACTGCTCCAACTTTCTCATCCTATCTTCATATGGGAGGTGCGCCAGTCCCCTGATCATCCTCATGGCCCTCCTCTGGACTTGTTCCAACAGTTCCATGTCCTTTTGATGTTGAGGACACCAGAACTGCACACAATACTCCAAGTGAGGTCTCACAAGAGCAGAGTAGAGGGGCAGGATCACCTCCTTCGACCTGCTGGTCACACTCCTTTTGGTGAAGCCCAGGATATAGTTGGCTTTCTGGGCTGCAAGCACACACTGCTGCCTCATGGTCATTTTCTCATCGACCAACACCCCCAAGTCCTTCTCCACAGGGCTGCTCTCAATCTCTTCTCTGCCCAACCTGTAGCTGTGCCTGGGATTGATCCCACCCAGGTGTAGGACCTTGCACTTGTCATGGTTAAACTTCATCAGGGTGGCATCAGCCCACCTCACAAGCATGTCAAGGTCCCTCTGCATGGCATTCCTTCCCTCCAGCATATCAACCCAACCACACAGCTTGGTGTCATCGGCAAACTTGCTGAGGGTGCACTCAATCCCACTGTCCATGTCACCAACAAAGATCTTGAACAAGACTGGTCCCAACACCGATCCCTGATGGACACCACTCGTTACTGGTCTCCAGCTTGATATTGAGCCATTGAGCACACCTTTTTGCGTGTGGCCATCCAGCCAGTTCTTTATCCACCGAGTGGTCCTCCTATCAAATTGATTTCTCTCCAATTTAGAGACAAGGATGTTGTATGGGACAGCTTTGAACGCTTTGCACAAATCCAGGTAGATGACATCAACTGCTCTACCCCTGTCCATCAGTTCAGTAGCTCCATCATAGAAGGCCACCAGATTGGTCAGGCAGGATTTCCCCTTAGTGAAGCCATGCTGGCTGAAATTCAGCCATAACATTTTATTTCAAAAGATTGTTTCTGTCACTCTTTAAGTCTTTTTTTACATGTGGTAACTTAAATCTCAACTTTACTGAACTTCATCCACTAATATAGAAATCAATAATATATTTATCTATGCTGCAAAACAAACATCATCAAGACTCCAAAATGATGGTGAACTTCTTTACAGAAAGAATGTGGGAGGGTGGGGTGGGTGTTTCTGTCCATTAAACCATCTCTTTCCTGCAGTAATTCAATTACCTTTAGGTCACCTGGTTAGCTTCCTGACTTAGCATAAGCCCTTCTAGGTATAATTAAGTCATCAGTAGACTTTTTAACCCACACTTGGTCTTAAAAAAAAAATTAAAGAAATCAAACCAACAGACATACCACAGTGCAAAATTTCAGTCTATGCATTTATGAATGATTCATAGCAAGAATACAATTGAATGACTAGCAAGTTCTTTATCAAAACTAGTGAGTTTAGGGAACTGCCTAATAAGTTCACAGTATCATTCATTGGCACATAAACTTGCTTGGATAATGTGAATAAGTACTTTGTTTGGATACTGAATTAGAGGTTTGGTAAACTATTTAAAAAGTGACAGATTCAATTACTGCAGGAAGGTTTAGAAAAGTACATAAAGTCAGGCAGTTAAATGCTACTAGTTCGGGTTTATTTCAATGTCAACTTATATACACACAAAATAAAATAAATAAAACCCAAAAATCTCAGTTCTGCAACAGAACTGAATATAAAATTACTTACCACTTCTTCTATCAGATCTTCTACAATAAGACCTTGTTCATCTGTCCGTAGATTTGTAACCCACATCCAGCCATCTTCCAATTCATTATGGACAATAAACATATCTCCTTTAAGGAAACTGAAGTGTTTCAATAAGATTTATGTTAGAAGTACAATCACAATACAAAGTTTAATGAACACAATGAATTCTTGAGCATAATTTCAGCAAAACATTTGAGGAAATCTGAAGATGAAAGATACATTTCTTGGTATCCCAAGCACACCACGTGCATTTTTCACACAGTTTAAGTAGATATGATAGATGAACATTTATCCTTCTTCAATTTACATTTAGAATCTAATAGATACTTTAAAGTGTGCTATGGACACATAAAACAAAAACCACTACAATAACATTAAAAGATAGTAACATTCTTCCGAGAAATCAAGAGGAATCAAATACTAAACACAAGTATAAACAATCAAGAGATTCTCTTAATAGCATAAGAAAATGCTATTTTAATCAAAACCTATATTTGTATAATAAAGCCTGTGGATATCTACTATTTAGGTCTTTGCATATGCAGATAAGTGCTAAAAAGAAGATACAGAATAGTTCATTGAAAAGACATGCAGTTAGCTACAATAAGAGCATTAAATACAAATTACATTTAAATACATTAAGTATTAAGAAATTTTAATACAAAGCATTAAAACATCCAAGGTAGTTTCATTACTGGAAGGTTAGTAAAAGCTGTCCTTAAGCGTAATCCCAGACTCAGGTGTACTGGCTTTGGCTGGTATAGAGTTAAATTTCTTCATAGTAGCTCCTATGGTGCTGTGTTTTCAAACTGGGCTAAAAATAGTGTTGCTAACACACTGATGTTTTATTTATTGCTGAACAGTGCTGACACAGCATCAAGGTCTTTTCTGGTTGTCATGGGTTCAGCAGTAGCAGTCATTTTTCTCCTTCTTGGTAGCTGGTGCAGCACTGTGGTTTTGATTTTGGGCCTGGGAGCTGCGCTGATAACACCAGTGTTATCAGTTTTGCCACTGCTTGGCAATGTTTTGGTTTGATCAAGGACTTTTCTGAGCCTCATGCTATGCCAGGGAGGAGGGGAGCCAGGAGGAGGCAGAGACAGGACACCTGACCCAAGCTGACCAGAGGTTATTCCATACCACAGCATGTCATGTCCAGGATGTGAACACGGGGGGGAGAGACCCGGAAGGGTGGTGATGGTGGACTGGGGGTGCACGGCATGGTCAGGTTTTTGGGTATTGGGGGGTTCGCTACTGGGGGGTGCACTGGCTGGGTTGGGCTTGGTGAGCAGTTGTATTCTCTTTCTTTGTATTTCTCTTGTATTATTACTGGTGGTAGCAGTAGTAGTTTGTGTTATACCTTAGTTACTAAACTGTTCTTATCTCAACCTGTGCGAGTTGAATGCTTTTGATTCTCCTCCCCATCCCCCCGGGACTGGGGGAAGAAAGAGGGGGACTGAGTGAGTGAGTAAAACTGCGTGGGTGGGGGGCTTAAACCACGACACTGGTCTTCACACTGCCCTGCCAGCAAGTAGTTTAGAGATGCACAAGAAGTTGGGAGGGGAAACAGCTGGGACAGCTGACCCCAACTGACCAAAGGGATATTTCAGACCATACAAAACTGTGCTCAGCAATAAACTGGGGGTGGAAGTTGCCAGGTGCTGACAGTGTTCAGAGACTGGCTGGGCATCGGTTGGTGGTGAGCTATTGCTTTCATTTGAATCATTTGTCTTTCTTGGGTTTTCATTTCCTTTCTCTGTTGGTTGGTGCTTGGGTTTTTTCCCTTACAATTAAAAAAAATAAAATTCTTTCTAAATATTAAACTTTCTTATCTCAAGCCATGATTTTCTTTCTTATTTTTACCTTTCCAATTCTTCCCCCATTCCACCAAGGGAATTCAATGGCAAAGTTTATTAGTTATTAAATGGATGAAGCATACAAAGGAAAATCATGGTAAAATTGAGCAAAAGATCATAAAATCATAGAATAGTACGGGTTGGAAAGGACCTTAAGATCATCTAGTTCCAACCCCCCTGCCATGGGCAGGGACACCTCACGCTAAACCATGTCGCCCAAGACTCTGTCCAACCTGGCCATCCATCAGGGATGGAGCATTCACAACTTCCTTGAGCAACCTGTTCCAGTGCTTCACCACCCTCACAGTAAAGAACATCTTCCTTATATCTAACCTAAACTTCCCCTGTTTAAGTTTGAACCCATTACCCCTTGTCCTGTCACTACAGCCCTTAATGAAGAGTCCTTCTCCAGCATCCTTGTAGGCCCCCTTCAGATACTGGAAGGCTGCTATGAGGTCTCCACACAGCCTTCTCTTCTCCAGGCTGAAGAGCCCCAACTTTCTCAGCCTGTCTTCATACAGGAGGTGCTCCAGCCCCCTTAGACCAAAGGCACAAAGGATGAGGGCGACCCTCCCATTGAGTCACAAGGTTCAGACGAGATCCCCTTGCTTTCTAAACTCCTGACGGAACCCAGGAGTGGCTGGATCTAGACTTAGTCTCAGGCTAGAACAATGGTATTCATCTAAAAGGCTACAAGTGTCATTTAGCATCAGCTTGCAGTTTTAAGGTGAATTGCAAGATTTCTAACAACACTTGATTATTAAACCTAATATACACACATTTGCAATCAAATAATCATAGAATGGTTTCGGTTGGAAAGAACCTCATGATGATCTAGTTCCAACCCCCGGCCACGGGCAGGGACACCTCCCACTAGACCATGTCACCCAAGGTCCCGTCCAATCTCACTGCCAGGGATGGAGCATTTACCACTTCTTTGGGCAACCTGTTCCAGTGCCTCCCCACCCTCACAGTAAAGAACTTCTTGCTTATACATAACCTGAACTTCCCGTTTAAGTTTTAACCCATGGCCCCCTTGTCCTATCACTACAGTCCCTGATGCATCCTTGTAGGCCCCCTTCTCCAGGATGAACAGCCCCATTTTTCTCATGCTGTCTTTGCATGGGAAGTGCTCCAGCCCCCTTGTCATCCTCATGGCACTCCTTTGGACTTGCTCCAAAAGTTCCATGTCCTTCTTACATTGGGGGCACCAGAACTGCACACAGTACTCCAAGTGAGGTCTCACGAGAGCAGAGTAGAGAAGCAGGATCACCTCCCTCAACCTGCTGGTCACACTTCTTTTGTTGCAGCCCAGTATACAGTTGGCTTTCTGGGCTGTGAGAGTGCACACTGCTGGCTCATGTTAAGTTTTTCATCAACCAGCACCCCCAAGTCCTTCTCTGCAGGGCTGCTCTGAATCACTTCTCTGTCCAATCTGTACCTATTCCTGGGATTGTCCTGACCCAGGTGTAGGACCTTGCAATTTGCATCGTTGAACTTTATTGGCCCACCTCTCAAGAGTGTCAAGGTCCCTCTAGATGGAAACCCTTCCCTCTAGCATGCCAACTGAGCCACACAGTTTAGTGTCATCGGCAAACGTGCTGAGGGCGTACTCAATCCCACTATGTCACCAACAAAGATGTTGAACATGATTAGTCCCGACACCAACCTCTGAGGGACACCACTCTTCACCAGCCTCCACATGGACTCTGAGCAGTGTACTGCAACAATCTGCACGTGGCCATTCAGTCAATTCTTTATTCTCCGGGTGGTCCATCAATCAAATTTATGTCTCTCCACTTTAGACAAGGATGTCATGCAGGGCAGTGTCAAATGCCTTGCATACAGGTATATGATGTCAACTGCTCTGCCCCTATCCATCAGTTGTGTAGCCCCATCATAGAAGGCCATCAAATTAGTCAGGCAAGATTTCCCCTTAGTGAAGCCATGTTGGCTGTTACCAACCACCTCGTTGTTTTTCATGTGCCTTAACATGCTTTCCAGGAGAATCTGCTCCATGATCCTGACAGGCAAAGAGTTGAGACTGATCTGTAGTTTCCTGGGTCTTCCATTTTCCTCCTCTTGAAAATGGGGGTTTGTGAGAGACTGATCTGAAATCAGACTCCATTGTCCATTGTCTCAAAGATTGGTATGAGAAGCTGAGATGGGACTCCACTGTTCACTGACAGAGGGATGAGTGGGAAAGAGCTGAGGTAAGACTCTTCCAACCATTGCCTAGAAGATTGGTGTGAGGAACTGGAATGGGACTCCACCATTGTCTCAGAGATGGGTGGGAGGAGTTAAAAGTTAAGACTCTTCCATCCATTGCCTGGGAGAAGGGAGTGAGGAGCTGAATTGGGACTCCACTATCCATTGCCTGAGGGATGAATGCGAAAGAGCTAAGACTCTTCTGTCCATTACCCGGATGACTGGTGTGAGGAATTGCTGTCCATTATCCCAAGAATTGCTGCAGACACGCAGTTGAAAAGCTGGCTGCAAGACCATTGAAACTGGTCCAGCAGGAATAGATGACATGAAGAACATAGGTACTCCCCCCAACTCATTATAAAAAGGGGAGTAAGACATCCCCAAAATGGGTACCTTTAAGACGAAGACTCCAGAAGAATGCCTCCACGAGGACACCCACCTCCAACAGACTCTTGGGGGACACTCTGCTCTGGTACCGACTATGAACCCTGAAGAACTACCACCACCAACGATGACGACAACGGATCCCTGGGACACCTCTTGATCCACAGTGATGTCTATCTCTCTCTTTCTCTGCACCCCGAATTCTTGCTTCATTTTCTACCTTTTATCCAATCTGTCCTATTGCTATCCCCTTTATTACAATAATTTCCCTTTTTTATAATAACTGTCTTTTTGTAATTTGTAATAAACTTACTAATTGATTACAGTACTTGACCTCGTTTGTGTCTTAATTTCACTCTTGGGATCACGAATTGAAATAGGGTCCGGCACTGGAGTTTTCTCCAATTGAATCCCGACAGGGTTATATTTCCCTTTTTCTAGTCATTGGGAACTTCACCTGACTGCCATTTTTCAAATATAATGGACAGTGGCTTAGCAACTTTATCCACCAGCTCCCTCAGGACCTGTGGATGAATTTCATCACATCCCATGGACTTGTGCACATTCAAGATCCTAAGACGATCTCGAACCTGATCCTTTCCAACAGTGGGCCTAAGGTCTTCATTCTCACAGTCCCTGAATCTGCCTTCAAAGACTTGAGTGGCATGGTCAGAGCACTTTCTGGTGAAAACGGAGGCAAGGAAGTCATTGAGAACCTCAGCCTTCCCCAAATCCAGGGTAGACAGTTCTCCCGATTGCTTCTGGAGAGGGCCCACATTATCCCTAGTCGGCTTTTTGTTTGTGACATACCTATAGAAGCCCTTCCTGTTACCCTTGACATCCCTGGCCAGACTCAATTCTGTCTGGGCCTTAGCTTTCCTGACTGCCCTGGGTTCAGCCGTGCCATCCCTCCAATAGATATCATGGTGGTTGAAGCCCCCCAGGTAGACAAGGGCTTGAAAGCACGAAGGCTCCTAAGTCATCACATACCTAAACCAACGCACACACAGAGATATATATACCTGTACATACATTTGTATATATTTATATAAAAAAGGATCCTGGTAAAAAATTACCTCAGGTTCAGTGAAAATATTCATATCAGTTTTCTCAGCATTCCTCAACAGTCTTGACTATTAGTGAGCAGAAGTAACAGGTAAACAGTCCTCCTATTCCATAAACTTGAGATTTTATGGACTCTGAGAGGCATCCCACTGAGGGAGATACCCTGTTGTAGCCTGCTGAGGTCCAGGAGAGCTCAGAAGGTCTCTCTCTTGTGACCACTATTTACAGGGTCATAAGATGATTGGCTTTAGTTATCAGTGAATTTCCATGCTGGCCTCAATTCTGTGTTGGTTCTACAAGTTGCACAACAGTGAATGACTGATCATCCCAACAGAGCTCCTGGTTCAATCAGATAGTACCCAACAGTCCAGATCTCTGTGTGATGCTCCCCTCCTTTGCCAGACAACCATAGTTCTTGGTACAGCCAGGGAGCTCTCAGTCATCCAACTCCTTGCGCCAGTGCAAAGGCTGGGGCCTAACAGGAATTCCTGGGGAAGCAGAGAGCTCCAGGAGAGGGGGAGAGGGATGTACCACCACAATTGCTGGTCACAATACTGATTTATTTATTCTCATCATTAGTTTCTCTGATCTGTGCTGTGCTTTTGCAGTTTTCTGTGCTCTGCAGTGCTTAGCAGTGTTTTGCCTGGGAGATTTATTACTAAAACACTGTCTTTGAGCTTTATCTGGTATTTGGGCTCTGTACTAATGCCATTACTGTACTTCAGGAACCATCTCATGGAGACACTTCCTCTGAGAGTTTTTTTGTTGAGGAAATACAGAATGGCACCTTCACCACCTTCTTCCATGACACTTTCTCCCTTGTTACAATAACTCTCCAGTGTCTTGAACATCCTTGGGAAACCAAAATGTGGCATTTCTTCGGAATACTGTTTTGGCTTTTTCCAAGTTTAACCAACTATTTAGGAATATCACCCATGCCCCCGAGGCAGTCTGGTTATATGGAGTGCACCAATATCATACACCAACACCCTGGCAATAATGAGCTGGAGGGACATGGAAGCACCAAACGTGGATGGATTGGACTGCTAACTCAGAACTTGAAGAGAATCTCACTTCCTCCCTACAGGCCTGCATCTCAGCTGTGGAGAAACTGTCCCAACAGTTGTCCCAGACACCAAATAAGGATAGGACTTCCTTACTCATACTGACCAATGTCTTGACTATTAAGAGTCTTTTCTGTTCAAGGGAGAGGGTTACCAGTGACACACACCACATGCCACCCTGTGGTTCTATCTGTGTGAAATGGGATGGTAAACCTACCTGGAGACTAGAAGCTAGATTACAGGAACTGCAAGAAAAAACAACCACCAAAAGGCATCCATAAAGGAAAATCAATGCTCTAGTATCTGATGGTGTTTAGTTGCCGGCTAGGGTTAAACCACAATCTCAAGGTCATATGAAAACTTTTCACTGGAGAACAGGGGTACTTCTTGATTAAGTCAGATGATGCATCAGGGATACAGGCAATAGCTATGAGGTACTGAAGCTCATCAACTACTAGTTCAATTCATAAATAGATAGCAATTTTCTATGGAACATCTCTCATCCGAGAGCGTATGATGGATGCATCCACTCTAAGTGAAAAGCACTTTGGTTCACACATCACAGACAAGTAGGCCTGACTGAAATCAGCCCTGCTGTGCAAACCCTGAGAATTGTGCTGGGCCATATCTTCTCAGGAATCAAGTAGTCTAGGCCATGCCTTATTATGAGATAGAAGTAGCAGCCTAAGATGGGACCAGACAAAACTGCCACAGCTGGACATACATCAAAAGAAGGTTTGCCTATGAGTCAATCACTTCGCAATAAATATGTGTAGTTCCCAGACACAGGCCCATTGAGGTCTCCTGTAAAGCAGCAGGCTGCACAGCTGAGACCCCCCACTTGAGAAGACATGACTCGCAAGGTTGAGAAACCGCCTTACTTAGCATCTGATATCTATAATGAAGTAAGCAACATTTTTCAATAGAATGATAGAACCATTTGAGTTGGAAGGGACCTTAAAACCTCATCTAGTTCCAACCCCCCTGCCATGGGCAGGGACACCTTCCACTACACCAGGCTGCTCAAAGCCCCATCTAACCTGGCCTTGAACACTTTCACAGATGGGGCAGCCACAACTTCCCTGGGCAAATTGTTGCAGTGATTCACATCCCCCACAGTAAAGAATTTCTTCCTAATATCTTGTCGTGGTTTCAGCTGGGATAGAGTTAGTTTTCTTCCTAGTAGCTGGTGCAGTGCTATGTTTTGGCTTTAGTCGGGGAATAATGCTGATAACACACCGACAGTTTAAGTTGTTGCTAAGTAATGCTTACCCTGATCAAGGACTTTCTCAGTCTCATGCTCTGCCAGGGAGGAGGGGAAGCCGGGAGGAAGCAGAGGCAGGACACCTGACCCAAACAAGCCAAAGGGGTATTCCATGCCACAGCACACCATGCCCAGTATATTAAGTGGGGGAAGTTACCTGCAAGGGACTGATTATTGCTTGGGACAGGCTGGGTATGAGTCAGCGGGTGGTGAGTAATTGCATTGTGCATAGAATCACAGAACCAAATACTTAGGGTTGGAAAGGACCTTAAGATAATCTAGTTCCACCCCCCCTGCCATGGGCAGGGACACCTAACCCTAGATCATGTCACCCAAGTCTCTGTCCAACCTGGCCTTGAACACTGCTAGGGATGGAGCACTCACAAACTCCTTGGGCAACCTGTTCCAGTGCCTTACCACCCTCACAGAACCACTTCCTTATATCAAACCTGAACTTCCCCTGTCCTAGTTTGAAGCCATTACCCCTTGTCCTATCACTACAGTCCCTGATGAAGAGTCCTTCTCCAGCATCCTCATAGGCACCCTTCAGATACTGGAAGGCTGCTATGAGGTCTCCACACAGCCTTCTCTTCTCCAGGCTGAAGAGCCCCAACTTTCTCATCCTGTCTTCATACAGGAAGTGCTTCAGCCCCCTTATCATCCTCATGGAGGTCCTCTGGACTTTCCTGTTTGTTGTCCACTGGACACTGCTGTTTGTTGTTAAACTGTTCTTATCTCAATCTGTGGGGTTTACATTCTTTTGATTCTCCCCCCATTCCCGCCCAGGGAGGGAGGAAAGGGGGGGTGTGAGCAAGCGACTGCCTGGTGCTGACTTACCAGCTGGGCTTAAACCACAATAGATGGTCATGAGAGCATCTATACCCCACCCTCCACAGACTTCATTGAATTAGTTGGCTGTTTTCACCCGAAATTAAATCCCCTTGAAGTACACACCAGACTTCCCCATCTTCCTGCATTACCCACCAACTGCACCAATGTCCTTAAATTAAAAAATTACATGAGTGGGTTTGCCTTTACCAGAAGCAGGAATAACCCAGACTGTCTTCCCCAGAAAATTCTTTATGTGCACCACAGGAACTTTATCCCCTTCTACTGTATGGAAAAGTTTTCAGTGGCTAGTGCAGACCCGGTTGACATATTGGGTGCTGACTAACCCAGTGGCTTTTGCTAAATGGGTATTCCAATGTTTGAAAGTCCCACCACCCATTGCTCTCAGTGTAGTTTTTAATAGCCCATTGTATGGTTTGATTTTCCCAGAGGCTGGTGCATGATAGGGGATGGTATACACCCACTCAATGCCATGCTCTTTGGCCCAAGTGTCTATAAGGTTGTTCCGGAAATGAGTCCCATTGTCTGATTCAATTCTCTCTGGGGTGCCATGTCACCACAAAATCTGTTTCTCAAGGCCCAGGATAGTGTTTTGGGCAGTGGCGTGGGGCACAGCGCATGTTTCCTGCCATCTGGTGGTTGCTTCCACCATGGTAAGCACATGACGCTTGCCTTGGCGGGTCAGTGTGAGTGTGATATAGTAAATCTGTCAGACCTCCCCATATTTGTGCTTCAGCCATTGTCCTCCATACCAGAGAGGCTTTAACTGCTTGGCTTGCTTAACTGCAACATGTTTCACATTCATGAACAACCTAGGCAATAGTGTCCATTCTTAAGTCCACCCCTCGATCATGAGCACATCTATACATTGCATCTCTACCTTGATGGCCTGAGATGTCATGGGCCCACTGGGCTAAAAATAATTCACCCTTATGCTGCCAATCTAAATCCATTTGAGCTTCACTCTTAAAAAACTGATACATCCGCTGGTTGTTCTGATGTTCCTCAGTGGCCCGACTCATAGATACATAAGAATCTAAGTGGTGTACCTTGACCACCAGGTTCTTCACTCAGGCAGCAATATCTTGCCACAATGCAGCAGCCCAGATGGGTTTACCTCTGCATTGCCAGTTGCTCTGCTTCCATTGCTGCAACCACCCCCACAGGGCATTTTTACCACCATCCATGAGTCAGTATGGAGATAAAGTACTGGCCATTTTCCTTGTTCAGCAATGTCCAGCTCGAACCCCTTCATAGGCTGCCAGTATCTCATTCTCAGAGTATAGCTGGCTTCATATCCTCTGCAACCCTGACTCCAAAAGCCAAGGCGTCGACCTCGAATCTCCTGTGGAGCTTTCTGCCAGAGGGTCCAGGTAGGACCACTCTCCCCGGCTGCGGTGTAGAGCATATTTTTCACATATTGCCGGTTCGGACTGGTCCAAGGGCCACTGCATGAACTATCTCCTGTTTAATTTGTTCAAAGGCTTGTTGAACCTCAGGGCCCCAATTGAAATCGTTCTTCTTCCTGGTCACGTGATAGAGAGGGTTCACAATCAGACTGTAGTTTGGGATGTGCATTCTCAAGAACCGCACAACACTTAAGAAAGCTTGTGTTTCTTTCTTATTAGTTGGTGGAGACATGGCTGTTATTTTTTTGATCACATCTGTGGGGTCTGACAACGTCCATCCCTACATGTTATTCCCAAAAAATTATCTCCTGTGGAGGTCCCTTAACCTTACTCTGTCTTATGGCAAAACTAGCTTTCACGAGGATTTGGATTTTTATTCCCTTTCACAAAAAATTCCTCTGCTGTAGTGCCCCACACAATAATGTCATCAGTGTGTTCTGGAGCTTTCCCCTTTTCCAGTGCAGTCTGGATCAGTCCATGGCAGATGGTAGGGCTGTGTTTCCACCCCTGGGGCAGCTGATTACAGGTGCATTGGATAACTCTCTAAGTGAAAACAAACTGTGGCCTGCACTCTGCTGCCAAAGGAATTGAGAAAAATGCATTGGCAATATCAATTGTGGCATCCCACTTGGCCGCCCTTCGACTCCAGTTCATATTGAAGCTTGAGCATGTCTGGCAGGGCAACACTCATTTGTGGTGTGACTTCATTTAGGCCACAATAATCTACTGTTAGTCTCCCCACTCCGTAAGACTTTCACAACGGCCATATGGGGCTATTAAAGGGTGAGTGGGTCCTGCTGATCACTCCTTGGCTCTCTAATCAACAGATCAGCTTATGGATGGCAATCAGGGCATCTTGGTTGGTGCAATATTTCCCCCGGTACACTGTTGTGGTTACCCTTGGTACATGTTCTTTGACCTTCAGCAGCCCCACAACAGAAGGATCTTTTGAGAGACCAGATAAGGTAGACAGCTGCATAATGTCCTGCATCTCCAAGGCAGCAATACCAAAAGCCCATTGGTAACCTTTTGGGTCTTTGAAGTACCCCCTCCTGAGATTCATGGAGCCTCTGGACCAGTCACAGTGGGGTGCTTTTGCCATGTCTTCTACATGATGCCAATGGTAAACCCACAGGTATCCTGTGGTGTGTACCTTCTATACCTTCCCTCTCAAGCAACTGTTAATAGCTGACTGTTAATAGCTGCTTGTCATGGGTTCAGCAGTAGCAGTCATTTTTCTCCTTCTTGGTAGCTGGTGCAGCACTGTGTTTTTGATTTTGGGCCTGGGAACTGCGCTGATAACACCAGTGTTTTCAGTTACTGCTTGGTAATGTTTCGGTCTGGCCAAGGACTTTCTGAGTCTCATGCTATGCCAGGGAGGAGGGGAAGCCGGGAGGAAGCAGAGACAGGACACCTGACCCAAACTGACCAAAGAGGTTATTCCATACCATAGCACGTCATGTCCAGGATGTGAAAACGGAGAGCAGAGACCCGGAAGGGTGGGGGGGTGGTGCTTTGGGGGGTTTGCTGCTGGGGGGTGCCCTGGCTGGGTCGGGCTTGGTGAGCAGTTGTATTCTCTTTCCTTGTATTTCTCTTGTATTATTATTGGTGGTAGCAGCAGTGGTTTGTGTTATACCTTAGTTACTAAACTGTTCTTATCTCAACCTGCGCGATTTGCATTTTTTCGATTCTCCTCCCCATCCCCCCGGGACTGGGGGAAGAAAGAGAGGGGAGTGAGTGAGAAAACTTCGTGGGTGAGGGGCTCAAACCACAACACCGCTGTTGCTTACTGTTAATAGCTGACACATTGGTCTGTTTAAGTGGGGAGCTGGATATATCCCATTTCAGTTGCTGGAACTCCCTGGACATTTTTTCCACAGCAGGTGTCCTATCTCTGCTCCCTCCTGGCTTCTTGTGCTTCCTCACTGGCAGAGCATGAGACTCTAAAGGTCCTTGATCAGGTTAAGTGCTAATAAGCAACAGCTAAAACATTGGTGTTTTATCAGCATTATTTTCAGACTAAAGCCAAAGAGAATATTATAGTATGAGATTATAGTACATTAATTTCACCTAAACCAGAATACTTTGTCCCAAATTTGCTATGAACCTAAGTATTTTATCATGCAGATATCAGAATCTTATCCAGGCACACATAACTTTACATTTTAGCAGTGTCTTTAAAGATATAGAAAAGGTATAATTTCCTGCAATTCTTGTTACCATAACAGAATAATTAAATTATTTTTCTCCTAAGTTGGTAGGTGCAATAAGGCATTTACTGGACTTGATGGATCCTACTATGCATAAGAATAGAAAGAAGCCGTATTTGCAATACACAATTAGGTAGTTTCCTCCTGTCTTACCACCTACTTGTATGCTTAGAAGGTTTTCTCAAAGATGTTTTTTAAAGAGGTCAGGATAGACCGGACATGCAACCTTGGGATAAACTTCCACCCCAATGAGGATATAAAGCTGTCATATTCCTTCCTCTATAATCTTAGGCTAATTGGGTTCTATCAAGAACCCAATTCCCAATTCATAATTCTATCAACTTCTGCAACCAAGACAGTCTCATTAGAAAACATTACAAACCTCTTGCAAATTTTTTTTAATTTTTTGTTTTAATCTGGAAAAACCTGTAATCTCAAGAAAACAATATTAATTCCAAACCACTATCATATGTTCTTGTATTAGATATAGGACTGCTGACTTCACAACCTTTCCACATAACATATATCATGAAAATGCAAGAGAAGTGGGGAGTAAAGACCATCCCATAGATTTTCTTGATAGATCAGTGTTAGAAAGGAAATTAGTAGCTGTTCATAGAAAATAAAAAAAAGGATGAGAAGAGTTTATAGCAAGGTCCCAGTAGCGGGGGGTGGACAGGGTTGGCTGAGACAATCACTGACTGTGGTAGCACATCTGTGATAACATATTTAAGAAGGGGAAAAAAACCTGTGGGGCAACAGCAACCAAAAAAAGAGATGAGTTAAAATATATGAGAGAAATAGCTCTGCAGACACCAAGTTCAGTGAAGGAGAGGGAGGAGGTGCTCCAGGTGCTGGAACACAGATACCCCTGCAACCCATGGTGAAGACCATGGAGGCGCAGGCTGTACACCTGAAGCCCATGGAGGTTAACAGTGAAGCAGATATCCACCCGAAGCATGTGGGGGACCCCACAACAGAGCAGGTGGATATGCCTGAAGGAGGCTGTGACCACATGGAGAGCCTGCACTGAAAAAGGTTTTTGGGCAGGACTTGTAACCCTGTGGGGGACCAACTGGAGCAGTCTGGTACTGAAGGACTGTACCCTGTGGAAAGGATCCATGCTGGAACAAATTCATGGAGGACGGTCTCCTGTGGGTGGGACCCCACAGTGGAGGAAGAGGAAGGAGCAGCAGAGACAATGTATGATGAACTGACTGCAATCCCCATTCCCCATCCCCCTAAGCTGCTGGGAGAAGGGGGGGGGCGGTGCCTAGAGAATTTGAGAGAAGAATGGAAGGATGGGGAGAAGGTGGTTTTAGATTTGTTCTTATTCCTCATTATCCTACCCTGGTGTTAACTGATAAGAAATTAAATTAATTTCCCCAAGCCAAGTTTGTTTCGCCCATGTCTCTAATTGGTGAATGATCTCCCTGTTCTTATCTCGACCCATGAGTCTTTCATCAGAGTTTCTCCCCTCTGTCCAGCTGAGGAGGGGGAGTGATAGAGCATCCAAAGAGGCAATTCAATAACTTTTAAAAATATTAAGACTACACATTTAAAAGTATCATTTGTTCAATACAGAGTGTTTACAAAAGGGGAAAGGCAAAAGGAAAGGGAATCATTCTTGCTCCATTTCAAGGACAGAGGTTTTAAGCACAAGCAACAGAATGAGTGACAGAACATTAAAGGCAAAGTTGGTGGGTTTGTTTCCTTATTTCAAGGAACAAAATGGCTGGGAAGCTAGGGACCAGGTTAGGAAAGCTAAGGCCCACTTAGAATTAAACTTGGCTAGGGATGTGAAATATAAAAGGAAAGGATTCTATAATTACATTGCAAATAAAAAACAACTAGGGACAACGTGGGTCTCTCTCCGGAAGCTATCAGGAGGACTGGCTAGCCTGGATTTGGAGAAGGCTGAGGTTCTTAATGACTTCTTTGCCTCAGTCTTCACTGGAAAATACTCTGACCACACCACCCAAGTCCTGGAAGGCAGATGCAAGGACTGTGAGAATGAAGACCTTAGGCCCACTGTAAGAGAGGATCTGGTTCAAGACCATCTAAAGAACCTGAATGTGCACAAGTCCATGGGACCTGATGAAACCCATCCGCGCGTCCTGAAGGAGCTGGCAAATGAAGTTGTCATTGTCCATCATATTTGAATAATCATGGCAGTCAGGTGAAGTTCCCAATGACTGGAAAAAGGGTAATATAACCCCCATTTTCCAGAAGGGGAAAATGGATGAGCCAGGGAACTACAGACCAGTCAGTCTCACCTCTGTGCCTGGCAAAATCTTGGAGCAGATTCTCCTGGAAAGCATGTTAAAGGCACATGAAAAACAACGAGGTGGTTGGTGACAGCCATCATGGCTTCACTAAGGGGAAATCCTGCCTGACCAATCTGGTGGCCTTCTATGATGGGGCTACTGAACTGATGGACAGGGGTAGAGCAGTGGATGTCATCTACCTGGACTTGTGCAAAGCGTTCAAAGCTGTCCCATACAACATCTTTGTCTCTAAATTGCAGAGACATCAATTTGATAGGTGGACCACTCAGTGGTTAAAGTACAGTCTGAATGGCCGCACTCAAAAGAGGTGTGGTCAATGGCTCAGTGTCCAGTTGGAGACCAGTAACGAGTGGTGTCCATCAGGGATCGGTGTTGGGACAGGTCTTGTTCAAAACCTTTGTCGGCAAGGTGAACAGTGGGATTGAGTGCACCCTCAGCAAGTTTGCCGATGACACCAAGCTGTGTGGTTGGGTTGATACACTGGAGGGAAGGAATGCCATCCAGAGGGACCTTGACACGCTTGTGAGGTGAGCTGATGCCACCCTGATGAAGTTCAACCAAGCCAAGTGCAAGGTCTTACACAAGGTCAGGGCAATCCCAGGCACAGCTACAGGTTGGGCAGAGAAAAGATTCAGAGCAGCCCTGTGGAGAAGGACTTGGAGTTGTTGGTTGATGAGAAACTTAACATGAGCCGGCAGTGTGCACTCACAGCCCAGAAAGCCAACTGTATCAAAAGGAGTGTGACCAGCAGGTCGAGGGAGGTGATCCTGCCCCCCTACTCTGATCTCATGAGAACTCACTTGGAGTACTGTGTACAGTTCTGGTGTCCTCAACATAAAAAGGACATGGAACTGTTAGAAGAAGCCCAGAGAAGGGCCACGAGGATGATCAGGGGACTGGAGCACCTCCCATATGAAGACAGGCTGAGAAAGTTGGGCCAAGGGGTAATGGGTTCAAACTTAAACAGGGGAAGTTTAGATTTAGATAAGGAAGAAATTCTTTACTGTGATGGTGGAGAGGCACTGGATTGGGTTGCCCAGGGAAGATGTGAATGCTCCATCCCTGGCAGTGTTCAAGGCCAGGTTGGACAGAGCCTTGGGCAACATGGTTTAGTGTGAGGTGTCTCTGTCCATGGCAGTGGGGTTGGAACTAGATGATCTTAAGGTCCCTTCCAACCCTAACTATTATACGATTCTATGATTCTAAGACACTAAAAATACTATTCTTCATTTTATCAGAGTAAATTTTCACATTCTCTTTCTAGTGGTCAAGATAGGTTTTGCTTGAACTATTTATCTGTTACTAGCTACTTCTGCAGGCAAATCCAGAGCCAATTTATTTCAAACCCTCATGAGACATTTTCATATAGAATTCTTTCATGTATAAACTTACATTTTTCTCAAAGTGGGAAAGCCTTTGAAATTAGTAATGTTCTACTTCTAGACTATATTTCATAGTTCTAGCCATTAAACACAACTCTTCTTACAATTAATACAAACAGTATACCCAAAATAAAAATGTTATTGCTATATGGGGGGGAGGGGAAAAAAACCCAAAAGCATAGTGAACATATACTGAAATAATTAGTACTCATAAATACTCCAAGAATTTCACAACTGCTTCTACCTCTTATTAAAACATACCTTATTTCATCAGTTTCTGGCACTTTGGTATAAGGTAGGATTGCTCGAACTCTTCTTCTATCCTCCACCGGCTAGAATTTTAGAGAAGAGTGCATATATATTAATTTTACCTTTCACTCTAGTTTAGACTTCCTCCCCCCAGTATTATGCTATTTGGAGGCAAAAGACTGGTAAGTAATTGTATCCCTTTGCTATTTTTAAGTTTTCAAAGGGTCAAAAAAAGTAAGAGCTGGAAATGATTAATTCCTGAAGTTATCTACAAAAGCTCTCATTTTGTTTCTAGCCTTCTAACATTATCTGTCACATTTTCTCCAAAAATCAAATTGCCAGTAATGTCATTCCCATGAAAGAGTACTTTAGAACTTTCTTCCATTTAGTGGAAATTTATGAAAGTTTAGCATTCAGAAACATTTTTATTGGGGGTGGTGGTGGTTTGTTTGGGTTTTTTTTTTGTTGTTTTGTTTGTTTGGTTTGTTTATTTGTTTTTATTTTTTTTTTCTTTTTTTTGTTGGGTTTTTGTTGGGATTTTTTGTTAGCTTGTTTTAATTACTGATACTGTCTTAAGGATGGTAGTCAATTGAAAGAAGCCCAGCTTTCAGTAGTTTTTGTTATTTCCAGGATGATTATTTTAAAATCTTTGCTACAAAATAGTAACATTATTTTGAAATATTTTATTCAGTCAGTATAAAACCATAGGGCTAACTACATTACAATGGTGATCTTTACTAGCCAAGAACCACACATTTTCTGGTTTATCTCAGTTTACATACAATGTTATTACTATATTTGAAGACAACTACAGTACCTGGTATATAGCTTTCTCATTACAGATTTTAATTAAAAAAAAACATTTTTTTAATATCACTTTCTATCAGCAACAACATGCTGATATATATTCCTTATATTTCACCATACATTGAGACAGCTCTAGAATTAGTGGAAGATGTCTACAATGCTTTTTTCATAGAAAACCATGAAAATCAAATGCAAGATTAATGATGTTAATATTCAAGTAAATTACATTTAAAAATTTTACTACTTGCCTCTGGAGGTGCTACTGGAAAGAATAGTTTTTCCCCCTTTAGCAAACAAGACACATGACTGTAATAACCAATTAAGTCTGAGAGTGATGCAAAGCGACGTCCACCAATGTAATAGTCTCCACACATGGCAATAATCCTATTAATAAAGAAAAGGAAGCTTAACAGAAGAAAATCTTTTGCTACAAAACATTTGTGTGTTTTTCTGTTGGGCTTGTGATTTTTTTTATATAAAGGATGATGCTGAGTTTTTAAAGCAGGCTATGTTCAACAAAATACAATATTACAAACTCACTCATATACACACACCCTCTCCCCTTAACTAATGAATAAATATTTGAAGACTGCAAAGAGATGTAGCTTAGAAAAAAGTAAGCAGATTTGTTAGAACTAGATGAAATTAAACACAAAAATGTAATTACTAGCATCCTGGACAAATGACATACTACATTAATACTTCTATCATGCAGCACACAGCTTATATGATAGGCCTGTATAAACTTGGCAAAATATCAATACATTTTGATAATAAATAACTGCATTTAATTATACAGTGCAGAATACTGAAATACCTTCAAAACTTACTTTTCTACAGTTAGTCTGGTATCCATGCTAAAAATAAGAAAGAACTTTGTAATAATAATGTACTCAATTTTAAAGCCTGCTAATAAATAGGAAAAATGCTCAAAAAAAAAGCATTTCAATAGTTCAACACAAAATAAAATTCTTAGAAAACTGCTCATCTTACTAACTTACATAGGGTGGGTGTTATAAGTTTGTTTGGGGGTGGGCTTTTTTTGCAGGGTGGTGGTGCATATTTTAGTCCTCAGATTTGTGAATGTAATTTGTCATACAAACAAAAAGGTAAATACCATGTCTGTTCATATTTCTATGCAACACAAGTTCTGAAAATAGTTAGAAATAATTGATTTAGATAAGACAGTTAACATTTTTACCTGGGTTCAGAAGTAGCAGTCGTTTTTATGATACCTTAGTTATGGGACTGTTCTTATCTCAACCCATGGGGTTTACATTATTTTGATTCTCCCATCCCTCTGGGAGTGGATGAAGGAAGGGGGGGAGTGAGCGAGTGGCTGCATGGTTCTGAGTTACCAGCTGGGCTTAAACCACGACAGTTCTTTGTGGCGCCCAATGTGGGGCATGAAGGGTTGAGATAACGACAGATCTGATGGTAGTGTGTCTAATCGTATTTGTGATAAGCATTCATTGTTTCAGATTAATAGTCACTCGTCACAATGCTGATTTATGTGCTCTCAGAGTTGTGCTTGGTCTCGGAGTTTCAGCATGGCATACCTTACTTACAGCCAGTATTTGCTGTGTTAGTGTTTATCGGCTGGGGGGCCCGGGCTAAGGTTATCATTTCACTGTACTTCATGGTAATGACTTGTAATACAGTAGACTCAATGATCATGAAACTTGGCTGGTATGTGTTCACAGCGTGGTCATCAACTCTATACTTCGGGAGACATACAATGGAATTTTTTAACAATTACACATCTTTCTTTTTCCTTTCTTCGGAGGGTAAACCTATGAAGGAGATACTCCTTCACACCCTCTGCTCCCCCACCAGGCTATTTACAGAGGCAGAAAATTCTGGAAAAGTTAAAGATATTGAATATCCTTTCAGTGCCCTTGAAATCAATCTACTTTTGCTGAAAACCAGTTTATCACTGTTTTGCCTATGGCGTGACCACCCTGAGAATGCCCAATCCTGTACGATCTCGGAAGCTAATCAGGGTACTCCAGCTCGGGTCTTGCCTAAGGTTAAACAACCACATAGGAGGACCACCAATAGATTTTTCCCGAGGGTGGACAGTCATGAGTGGCAGAGTGGGTGCGACACTATGGGAAAATATCTAGTCCAGTGGGCCCTTACACTGCTTTGGAAGCGTCGGAGATGGAAGGCGGCTGTATAGAGTTCTCTGTCACAAGCTGCAGAAACTGCTGAAGGACAGAGTGAACAGAGTCAGTTTGCAGAGGTGAAAGCCATCCAGCTGGCCTTGGACATTGCTGAATGAGAAAAGTGGCCAGTACTTTATCTCCATACTGACTCATGGATGGTGGCAAATGCCCTGTGGGGGTGGTTGCAGCAATGGAAGCAGAGCAACTGGCAACACAGAGGTAAATCCATCTGGGCTGCTGCACTGTGGCAAGATATCGCTGCCCGGGTGCAGAATCTGGTGGTCAAGGTACGCCATGTACATTCTCATGTACCCAAGAGTCGGGGCACTGAGGAACACCAGAAAAACCAACAGGTGGATAAAGCTGCTAAGATTGAAGTGGCTCAGATGGACATAGATTGGCAACATAAGGGTGAATTGTTTTTAATAAGGTGGGCCCACCACACTTCAGGCCATCAGGGCAGAGATGCAACTTATAGATGGGCTTGTGATCAAGGGGTGAACTTAAGAATGAACATTATTGCCCAGGTTCTCCACGAACGTGAAACATGCTGCAATTAAGCAAGACAAGCAGTTAAAGCCTTTCTGGTATGGAGGATGATGGCTGAAGCACAAATATGGGGAGGCCTGGCAGACTGACTCCTACCAACCAGCCAAAGCAAGTGTCATGTGCTTACCATGGTGGAAGCAACCACCAGATGGCTGGAAACATACGCTGTGCCACACACCACTACCCGGAACACTATCCTGGGTCTTGAGAAACAAGTCTTGTGGCAACACAGCACCCCAGAGAGAATTGAGTCAGACAATGGGACTCATTTCTGGAACAACCTTATAGACACTTGGGCCAAAGAGCATGGCATTGAATGGGTATATCACATCCCCCATCATGCACCAGCCTCTGGGAAAATCAAACAGTACAATAGGCTGATAAAAATTACACTAAGAGCAATGGGTGGGGGGACTTTCAAGCTTTGAGATACACATTTACCAAAGGCCACCTGGTTGGTCAACAGTAGGGGAACTGCCAACAGGGCTGGCCCAGCCCAGTCAGAACTTTTCCATACAGTAGAAGGGGATAAAGTTCCTGTGGTGCACATAAAGAATTTTCTGGGGAAGACAGTCTGGGTTATTCCTGCTTCTGGTAAAGGCAAACCCACTTGTGGGATTGCTTTTGCCCAGGGACCCAGATATACTTGGTGGGTAATGCGGGAATATGGGGAAGTCCAACGTGTACCTCAAGGGGATTTGATTTTAGGGGAAACAGCCAACGAACTCAACTGTATGCTGTTGCCTGCTATGTAGCACTTTTATAGCCCATCAGCCAGATGTCTTCAGGTCACCATCAACTGACCCCGACTTCCCTCCAGTCATCACCCATCAAAGACTGAACTTTGATGAAAGCAGACAAGCTCAGCAGTGACCAGACAAGTTCAGCGGTGTCATCAGCAAGCAACAATCCAAAACTACACACAATCCTTCCTGCCCTGAAACACTGTTACAAGAGATGGAGCTTGACATTCCGGACTGGATGAACTCAGCAACTTTATAGGGATTGGTCCACGGACTAATGGACCATGAACTAACATCTCTCCTGATGCATCTGTGGGGGAGTGTAGGGGTGTGTGTACATATATATATATATATATATATGAGAAAACAGTGATGGCATATTGAAAAATGTGAGATCTGAATATGACGTGAATGGTACAGAATAAGGGGCAGATACTGCCCTGGGTTTAGCAGTAGCAGTCATTTTTACTCCTAAGTAGCTGGTGCAGTGCTATGTTTTTGACTTTCAGCCTGGGAACAATGCTGATAACACCAATGTTTTTAGTTGTTGCTAAGTAATGTTTTCTCTGACCAAGGACTTTCTGAGTCTCATTCTCTGCCAGGGAGGAGAGGAAGCCGGGAGGAAGCAGAGAAAGGACACATGACCCAAAGTAGCCAAAGGGGTAGTCCATACCACAGCACATCATGCCCAGCACATAAACTGGGGCTAGTTACTCGGAAGGCCCAGATCACTGCTTGGGTTGGGCTGGGTATCGGTCAGTGGGTGGTGAGCAATTGTATTCTTGCCCCTTGTTATTCCTCTTACCATTGTTATTATTGGTGGTAGTAGTAGTAGTAGCTTTGTATTATACCTTATTTACCAGACCGTTCTTATCTTAACCTGTGGGAGTTATATTCTTTCCATTATTCTCCCAGCACTCTGGGAGTGGCAGGAGGAAGAAAGAAGGGAGTGAGCAAGTGGCTGCGTGGTTTTCAGTTGCCAGCTGGGCTTAAACCTCAACACAGTTTTTAAAATATCTGTATTACACAAGAATCATTTGTAAAAGGAAAAAAGTACATAGGTTGAAACAATATTTTTAACCAGACAGTCCAAAGAAATAATCATTTATGCAAATTGAGGGCATCAAGATAACCTGAATTTTTCCAGCAATGCCGAAGTTGGAGAGCAGTCCTAAGTACTAACACTGCTCTAAAAATGTGAAGACCGATCTGGAAAAGCAACGAGGAAAAGTGAGAAAACACTCACAGTGGGACTGTGCACTTAAAGACTATAATTTTTTGGTAAAAATTATGAAATCGATGGTTTTATGAAAATTAAAGAATGCCAAAATCAGTTTCCAATAAAATATGAAGTAAATTGGAAAAACATAATTTAAAAAATGTACATAAATTGCCACTCCTTATAAATACCTGTAGTGATGTTGACTCAACTACTTCCCTGGTGTCATGGTTTAACCACAGTCAGCCACAGAGTTTTCTCACTCACTGCCCCCTCTTTCTTCCCCCCCACTCCCAGAGGGATGGGGAGGAGAATCGAAAGAATGCAACTCCCACAGGTAGAGATAAGAACAGTCAGGTAACTAAGGTATAACACAAACCCACTAATACTACCACCAATAATAATAATGACGAGAGAAACAACAAGGGAAGAGAACACAATCGCTCACCACCTATATCCAGCCCAACCCAGCAGTGAATCCCATTCTTCTGGATCACAGCCCTTTCTTTTTTACATCCTGGGCATGACGTGCTATGGTATGGAATACCTCTTTGGCTACTTTGGGTCAGGTGTCCTGTCTTTGCTTCATCCCGGCTTCCCCTCCTCCCTGGCAGAGAATGAGGCTCAGAAAGTCCTTGGATAGACTAAACATTACTGCAACAACTAAAAACATTGGTGTTTTCAGTGCTGTTCCCAGGCAAAAAGTCAAAAAAACAGCACTGCACTAGCTACGGAGAAGGAGAAAAATGAATGCTACTGCTGAAAGCAGGACAGTATCCACCACTTATTCCATACCATTCACATGATGCTCAGATCCCACATTTTCAAAATACCATCACATAGAATCATAAAATCGTAGAATACTTAGAGGTGGAAAGAACCTTAAGATCATCGAGTTCCAACCTCCCAACAGGGATACTTCCCACTAAATCATGCCACCAAAGGCTCTGTTAAACCTGGCCATGAACACTGCCAGCAATGGAGCATTCACAACTTCCCTGGGCAATCCATTCCAGTGCCTGACAACCCTTACAGTAAAGAATTTCTTCCTCATATCCAATCTAAACTTCCCCTGTTTAAGTTTGAACCCGTTACCCCTTGTCCTATCACTAGAGTCCCTGATGAAGAGTCCCTCCCCAGCATCCTTATAGGCCCCCTTCAGATATTGGAAGGCTGCCATGAGGTCTCCATGCAGCCTTCTCTTCTCCAGGCTGAACAGCCCCAACTTTCTCAACCTATCTTCATATGCGAGGTGCGCCAGTCCCCTGATCATCCTCATGGCCCTCCTCTGGACTTGTTCCAACAGTTCCATGTCCTTTTGATGTTGAGGACACCAGAACTGCACACAGTACTCCAAGTAAGGTCTCACAAGAGCAGAGTAGAGGGGCAGGATCACCTCCCTCGACCTGCTGGTCACACTCCTTATGGTGAAGCCCAGGATATAGTTGGCTTTCTGGGCTGCAAGCGCACACTGCTGCCTCATGGTCATTTTCTCATCGACCAACACCCCCAAGTCCTTCTCCACAGGGCTGCTCTCAATCTCTTCCCTGCCCAACCTGTAGCTGTGCCTGGGATTGCCCTGACCTTGTGTAGGACCTTGCACTTGGCATGGTTAAACTTCATCAGGGTGGCATCAGCCCACCTCACAAGCATGTCAAGATCCCTCTGGATGGCATTCCTTCCCTCCAGCATATCAACCCAACCACACAGCTTGGTGTCATCGGCAAACTTGCTGAGGGAACACTTAATCCCACTGTCCATGTCACCAACAAAGATCTTGAAGAAGACCGGTCCCAACACCGATCCCGGAGGGACACCACTCATTACTCGTCTCCAGCTGGACACTGAGCCACTGAGCACACCTCTTTGAGTGCGGCCATTCAGACAGTTCTTTATCCACTGAGTGGTCCACCTATCACATTGAGGTCTCTCCAACTTAGAGACAAGGATGTCATGTGGGACAGTGTCAAACACTTTGCACAAGTCCAGGTAGATGACATCCACTGCTCTACCCCTGTCCATCAGTTCTGTAGCCCCATCATAGAAGGCCACCAAATTGGTCAGACAGGATTTCCCCTTAGTGAAGCCATGATGGCTGTCACCAACCACCTCATAGTTTTTCATGTGCCTTAGCATGCCTTCCAGGAGAATCTGCTCCAAGGTTTTGCCAAGCACAGAGGTGAGACTGACTGGTCTGTAGTTCCCCTGCTCATCCATTTTCCCCTTCTTGAAAATGGGGTTATATTTCCCTTTTCCCAGTCATCAGGAACTACACCAGAATGCCATGATTATTCAAATATGATGGACAGTGGCTTAGCAACTTCATTTGCCAGCGCCTTCAGGACGCGCGGATGGATTTCATCAGGTCCCATGGACTTGTGCACATTCAGGTTCTTAAGACGGTCTCGAACCTGATCCTCTCCTACAGTGGGCCTAGGGTCTTCATTCTCACAGTCCCTGCGTCTGCCTTCCAAGACTTGGGTGGTGTGGTCAGAGCATTTGCTGGTGAAGACTGAGGCAAAGAAGTCATTAAGAACCTCAGCCTTCTCCAAATCCAGGCTAGCCAGTTCTCCTGATGGTTTCTGGAGAGGGCCCACATTGTCCCTAGCCTGTCTTTTATTTGCAGTATACCTATAGAATCCCTTCCTGTTATCTTTCACATCCTTAGCCAAGTTTAATTCTAAGTGGGCCTTAGCTTTCCTGACCTGGTCCCTAGCTTCCCAGACAACATCCCTGTATTCTTCCCAGGCCGCCTGTCCTTGCTTCCACCTTTTATGAGCCTCTTTTTCCCTTCGAAGTTTCCTCAGCAGCTCTTTAGCCATCCAAGGAGGTCTCCTGGTGCTCCTGCAGCACTTCCTTCTAGTAGGGATGCATTGCTCCTGAGCTTGCAGCAGGTGATCCTTGAATATCAACCAACAGTCTTGTCCCCCCCTGCCCTCTACGGCTATATCCCATGGAACCTTACTGAGCAGGTTCCTGAAGAGGCCAAAGTCTGCTCTCTTGAAGTCCAGGGTGGTGAGCTTGCTGCACGCTCTTCTCACTGTCCTGAGGATCTCGAACTCAACCATCTCATGATCGCTGCAACCAAGGCTGCCCTGGAGCGTCACATTTCCAACCAGCCCTTCCCTGTTGGTGAGGACGAGGTCAAGCATGGCACCTCTCCTTGTCGGCTCCTCTATTACTTGCAGAAGGAAGCTGTCTTCCACACAATCCAGGAACCTCCTGGACTATTTGTGCCAGGCCGTACCATCTCTCCAACAGATATCAGGGTGGTTGAAGTCCCCCATGAGAATGAGAGCCTGTGAGCGTGTGGCTGTTCCTATCCGTCTATAGAGGGCTTCATCCACCAAGTCCTCTTGGTCAGGCGGTTTGTAACAGACCCCCACAAGAATGTCTCCCACGTATATATATACATACGGACACAGAGAGGAAGAGAGATCATCGCTTAGTGCATGGACCAATCCCTATAAAGATGCTGAGTCCATCCAGTCCATGATATCAGGCTCCATCTCTTGTAACAGTTTTTCAGAGCAGGGTAGGCTGTGTGCAGTGCTCACGCTCGTGAATAACCTGGGCAATAATGTCCATTGCTCAGTCCAACCCTTGATCATGAGTCTATCTGTATGTTGCGTCTCTGCCCTGATGGCCTTAAGTGTCGTGGGCCCACCAGGCTCAAAATAATTCACCCTTCCTCTCCAGCAGTTTCTGCATCTTGTCGTTGGGGACTCCATACAGCTGCCTTCCGTCTCCAATCCTTCCAAAGCACTGGAGGGGCCAACTGGCCTAGATAGTTGCCCATACTGTCCCACACACCCTGCCACTCATGACTATCCAGCCTCAAGGAAAATCTCTTGGTCCTCCTACATCATCATCTAACCCCAGACAAGTCCCAAATCCCACTCTGCTTAACTCTCAGTACCAGACAAAATGGTTGTTGGTAAAACACACTCTGTATGCATGCCAACATGCTGATCCCCATCACAATCAGCAGGCTGGTCTCAAGGGTACGGTAAGGCCATTCAGACCCTTCAGAACTCTCAAATGAGGCTGCTGTACTTGTCCCTGGGGCTGGTGAAGCTGCTGTGCTTCCTGGCTCTCTCACCACCAGCTTCTCTTTTTCTGAGTCCAGATCTTCCTCCTCTGCCTTGCTGGGAAGTGCTACGTGGTCTCCTGCACCCTCCTGAGGCTCGGTGGGTGGCTGCTGGGGGATGCTGTCATCCGCCGTGGGGCTGGGGTCAGCCGCGGGGCTCAGCTCCGCCGTTGCCTCCGCCCGCTGCTCGGCAGCCGCGGGGCTGGGCTCAGACGTGGTGCTTGGTTCCTCCGCTGCCTCCTTCACGACCTTGTCCCCGGGGCAGCTCTCCTGGGCCGTTACGGCAGCTGGCGGCTCCTTGGGCTGCTCCTCCCCTGCTCCCCACAGCCTCATGAAGACGGAGGCGAGGACAAGGGCCAGGACAGTGAAGAGCAGCCGGACGGCCAGGTACAAGTCCACGGCCACATCCATCCCGCCCTGCTGCCAGAGCCCCCCCATATTACAAGTCATTGCCATTAAGTACAATGAAACAAGAACCTTAGCCCAAGCCACTCATCTGATAAACACTAAGACAGCAAATAGCGGCTGTAAGTCAGATATAACAGGCTGAAACTGTGAAATCAAGAGAATCAAGAGCAACAACTTTGAGAGCCAATAAATCAGCATTGTGACGAGTGACTATTAATCCTGTCATTACCTCAACCCTTCGAGCCCCACATTGGGCACCAAAAAGAACTGTCGTGGTTTAAGCCCAGTCAGCCACGTAGTTCACTCACTCACTCCCCCCTCTTTCTTCCCCCCCCCGCTCCCAGAGGGATGGGGAGGAGAATCGAAAGAATGCAACTCCCACAGGTTGAGATAAGAACAGTCCAATAACTAAGGTATAACACAAACCCACTATTGCTACCACCAATAATAATAATGATAAGGGAAATAACAAGGGAAGAGAATACAATCGCTCACCACCTATGCCCAGCCTGACCCAGCAGTGAACCCCCCTCTTCTGGGTCCCTGCCCTTCATTTTTTACATCCTGGGCATGACATGCTGTGGTATGGAATACCTCTTTGGCTAGCTTGGGTCAGAGGTGTCCTGCCTCTGCTTCCTCCCGGCTTCCCCTCTTCCCTGGCAGAGCAGGAGACTCAGAAAGTCCTTGGTCAGACTAAACATTACTGCAACAACTAAAAACATTGGTGTTATCAGTGCTGTTCCCAGGCCGAAAGTCAAAAACACAGCACTGCACCAGCTACCAAGGAGAAAAATGACTGCTACTGCTGAACCCAGGACACCTGGGCAGTCTGTTCTAACGATTGACAACCTTTTTAGGAAAGACATTTTTCTAATATCCAATCAAAATCTCCCCTCGTGCATCTTGAGGCCCTTTCCTCTTGTCCTATCACTTGCTACTTGGGAAAAAGAGAGTGACATCCATCTTGCTACAAATCCTTTCAGGCAGTTGTAGAGAGCAAGGTCTCTCCTCAGATGCCTTTCCTCCAGGCTAAACAACCGCAGATCCCTCAGTCACTCCTCATAAGACTTGTTCTCTAGACCCGCCACCAGCTTCATTGCTCTTTTTTGGACACGTTCCAACACCTCAATGTCTTTCTTGTAGTGAGTGGCTCAAAACTGGACACGGTATTTGAGGTGCAGTTTCACCCATGCCACGTACAAATCACTTTCCTAGTCCTGCTGGCCACACTATTTCTGATACAAGCCAGGATGCTATTGGCCTTCTTAGCTACCTGGACACACTGTTGGCTCATATTCAGCCAGCTGTTAACCAACACCCCCAGGTCCTTTTCTGCCAGGCAGCTTTCCAGCCGCTCTTCATAGAATCATAGAATGATTTAGGTTGATAAAGACCTTAAAGATAATCTAGTTCCAACCCCCGTGCCATAGGCAGGGACACCTTCCACTACACCAGGTTGCTCAAAGCCCTGTCCAACCTGGACTTGAACACTTCCAGGGATAGGCCACCCACAGCTTCTCTGGGCAACCTGTTCCAATGTCACACCACCCTCACAGTGAAGAATTTCTTCCCAGTATCTAATCTACATTTACTCTCTTTCATCTTAAAGCCATTCCCCCATGTACTATCACCACATGCCCTTGTAAAAACTCCCTCTCCAGATTTCTTGTAGGCCCACTTTAGGTATTGGAAGGCTACTATGTCTCCCCAGAGCCTTCTTGTCTCTAGGCTGAACAAGCCCAACTCTCAGCCTGTCTGCATAGGAAAAGTGCTCCAGTCCTCTGATAATCTTCATGGCACTCCTCTGGACTTGCTCCAACAGGTCCACGTCAAGTCTTTCCCCAAGACTGTAGTGTTGCATGGGGTTGCTTTGGCCCAAGTGCAGGACCCAGCTCTTAGCCTTGTTGAACTTCATACCATTGGCCACAGCCCATCGATCCAGCCTGTCCAGATCCCTCTGCAGAGCTTTCCTTCCCTCCAGCAAATCAAGACTCCTGCCCAACTTGGTATCACCTGCAAACTTACTGAGAATGCACTTGATCCCCTTGACTAGATCATTGATAAAGATATTAACCAGAACTGGCCCCAATACTGAGCCCTGGGGAACACCATTTGTGACTGGCTGCCAACTGGATTTAACTCCAATCACCCCAAGTCTTTGGACTGAGCCATACAGACAGTTTTTTAACCATCAAAGAGCCCACTTACTCAAGCCATAAGCAGCCAGTTTTTTCAAGAGAATTCTGTGGGAAATGGTGTCAAAGGCTTTACTAAAGACAGGGTAGACATGATCCACAGCCTATCCCTCATCCACTGAGCAGGTCACCTTGTCATACAAGGAGATCAGGTTAGTTAAGCAAGACCTGCCTTTCATAAACCCATGCTGACTGGGCCTCATCACCTGGTTATCCTGTACCTGCTGTGCGATGGCACTCAAGATGAACTGCTCCATAACCTTCCCCAGCACAGAGGTCAGACTGACAGGCCTGTAGTTTTCTAGATCCTCCTTCTGGCCCTTCTTGTATATGTGCATAAAATTTGCTAACCTCCAGTCAACTGGGATCTTCCCAGTTAGCCAGGAAGGCTGATAATTAATTGAAAGTGGCTTGGTGAGCACTTCTACCAAAGAAGGAAGTCATATGACATACCTTCAAAAAGTGAAGTCAAAGAATATATAACATCATTGATCAGTGAAGATAAAAATATACAATAAAAATCAAGAAATTGAGATAAACTATTAGTAAATAAATCAAATTTCACTTAAAGAAAAACAACATCTAACATCATGGTACATCTGGAAAATGAAGAAAAGTTACCTTAAAGTTATTTCAAAACAAATTACAAGACAAAAGGTTAAACATGTCTGATTAAATATTTACTTTGCATTTTACTTCTTTGCAAAGCTTCTGAACAATTAAAAATAAAAAGAGCATATTTTATATCTGCAGTTGCTTACTTAGAATCAGGTTCAAGACCATCTAAAGAACCTGAATGAGCACAAGTACATGGGACCTGATGAAATCCATCCGCGCGTCCTGAAGGCGCTGGCAAATGAAGTTGCTAAGCCACTGTCCATCATATTTGAATAATCATGGCAGTCAGGTGAAGTTCCCGATGACTGGAAAAGGGGTAATATAACACCCATTTTCAAGAAGGGGAAAATGGATGAGCAGGGGAACTACAGACCTTTCAGTCTCACCTCTGTGCCTGGCAAAACCTTGGAGCAGATTCTCCTGGAAGGCATGCTGAGGCATATGAAAAACAACAAGGTGGTTGGTGACAGCCATCATGGCTTCACTAAGGGGAAATCCTGTCTGACCAATTTGGTGGCCTTCTATGATGGGGCTATGGAACTGAAGGATAGGGGCAAAGCAGTTGACATCTACCTGGACTTGTGCAAAGCATTTGACACTGTCCCACACAACATCCTTGTCTCTAAACTGGAGAGACATTAATTTGATAGGTGGACCACTCAGTGGTTAAAGAATTGGCTGGATGGCCGCACGCAAAGTGTTGTGGTCAACGGCTCAATGTCCAGTTGGAGACCAGTAACGAGTGGTGTCCCTCAGGGATTTGTGTTGGGACAGGGCTTGTTCAAAATCTTTGTCGGCGACGTGAACAGTGGGATTGAGTGCACCCTCAGCAAGTTTGCTGATGACACCAAGCTGTGTGGTTGGGTTGATATGCTGGAGGGAAGGAATGTCATGCAGAGGGACCTTGACACGCTTGCGAAGTGGGCTGATGCCAATCTTATGAAGTTCAACCATGCCATATCACTCAGCAAAAAACATACTATAACAGCCAAAAAGAATTTTGTTTTAATGGACTCATACATTATCTGTTAATCATATACTGCACCAGTGTATACCCATATCTGACATGGGGAACAGGGATCTGAAGAATTTCCACTTAAACAGAAATATGTGCTGAAAAGTTAATTAAAAAAAAAATCACTTTTAGGCAACAAAATATCAGCAAGATTGTTAAGCAATGGAAATTTCACCCAAGGAAGGCAAAGAACAAGCTTTGGTGAAAGTGACAATTCTAGTCTGTGGAACCCAGTGGACATATCCCTGTATTTGGCTGAAATAACTTCAAGACTGCTATTCTTGAGGCTGAAAAATGTTTGAGTGTAGCATCTGCCCTTCTAATAACAAAAAAAGTCCACAGTCAACAAATGAAACCAAAAGCATGTCTGTTCTATGAAGACCAGTATCAGCAAACAAATTAGTTTCCTTTGAATAGTTCTTTCTTCACATATTTAATGGATCCAAGAAGGAAAGATTCTTGAAAATGTGAAAAGATAAGGAACCCATTCTTAGTCTTTAACGGTTTCCCATTTTCTGAGATGCCAGAAACAAATTTATCTTGGACATGAACCAACATTCAACACCTGATTAGTTACAATAAGAAGTTATTTAAAAAATAAGACTCTTAAAAACAGCACTTGAAAAGCAAGTATTAACATAATTTAATTTTCTCCTACTGCTACATGGTAACCAGTTCCCAAATAAGAATCAGTATAGCCAAGAAGCATGAACTGTTAGCTCAGACAACATGATGTAAATATGAGCATGCTATTTCTGTTTGCTTTGCAAGTAAATTTACTTTCTGTTTATTTGTTGTTATCTAGATAGCAAGGGTTTTTTTTATTGCTGAAGATTCATTTGAGAATATTGTGAAGATAAACATTACACTGCAGCACACTACTTGCTGACTAACATTCAAGCGCTTCCCAGAACATGTCTCATTTACACTAAGTGAGAATAAATTAATGTACACAACTTGCCAATGGTAAAATAATCTCAGTTACAATTTCGTATAAAGGGTTATTTGTATTTAGAATGAATTCTAACACATACGGAAAGCTGATTCCAGCAAATCCTCATATTATTAAAATATAACTTCTTTGTTTCTCCTTATTTCTTTCTTATAAAGGAAGCACCCAGATTTGCTATGACTTTGACATTCAAGTATGTCCTGTGAGCTGCAATAACTGAGGAACAGACTCAAAACAATCTCTTCAGATTACTAATAAGAAAGAAGCCTGCATGTTATTGTCAATTTAGTCACAACAGCTTTAGACAAGCTTCCCTATTCTGATTTTGTTGGTTTTCTCACATTTTCATTCTTTAGCCTGTAAAGAAATTTTTAAGTAGCAAGGTTTAAAACAATTAAACCCTAGTAAAGAGCTATAACATACATGGATAAAACAGAAAAAATATTCCATTTATAAAACAACTTTTCTATACTGCACTAAGCTCTAAAACCACATATAAACAGGTTAAGAGTGCTTTAAAATAAAACATTTAATTCTCACCTAAAATGATTGACATTTGTTTTACTAAGGAATGAAAGCACAAATGAACCCGGTCTCCGATCACTCTCTCGAATAAGGTAACTTCCAGGTTTTCCTGCTTGCCGAAGACGCTCTTCTGCAATTGCTCTGTCGAGTTTTCCATGATACCACCTAAACCAAAAATGTAACAATGGGTATCCTCAGAATTTAAGGCTTCTGTTTATTCTCACAGAACAGACTCATGAAACTAATGAAAGTCCTTGGTTAAAACTGATGCAATTCCAAAACTTTGCTTCAAATAAAGTTATCAGAATTTTAGATGTGCCACCTCTCTCAAATAACTTTTTTCCAATACATAGAATTTTTAAAGCTTTATAGGTTCAGATAACCGAAACAACTCACAGTGGAGGAAAGCAATCTGAACCACCCAAAGGGGACAAAGACTCTCTATAACCAGGTTTTTCTTTCCTCCCCAATTTGCTCATTTTCAGTAAAAAAGCAGAAGCAGAGGTAATTGATACAACTCATGCTGTTGCATTTTAAGCCTGCTCAGGCTTCAATTTAGGCTATAACCCGTTTCTCAAATGACAAATAGGTGACAGTATGAAAACATACACTTAAAATGACAGCAGTCACCAAATCATATTTCAGACAAAAAATGTCTTCCTAAATCCTGCACACAACCTATTAAAACCAAATACAGATGCTCAGCAACTCACAAACTATAAATATGCCTGTCCTGGGTTCAGCAGTAGCAATCATTTTTCTCCTTCTTAGTAGCTGGTGTAGTGCTGTGTTTTTGACTTTCAGCCTGGGAACAACACTGATAACACTGATGGCTTTTAGGTGCTGCTCAGTAATGTTTACTCTAACCAAGGACTTCCTGAGTCTCATTCTCTGCTAGGGAGGAGGGGAAGCTGGGAGGAAGCAGAGACAGGACACCTGACCCAAGCTAGTTCAAGGGGTATTCCATACCACAGTATGTCATGCCCAGTATATAAACTGGGGGCAGTTACCCAGAAGGGCTAGATCACTGCTCGGGTCAGGCTGGGTATCAGTCAGAGGGTGGTGAGCGGTTATATTCTCTTCCTTTGTTATTTCCCTTACCATTATTATTATTGGTGGTAGCAGCAGTGACTTGTGTTGTACCTTAGTTACTGGACTGTTCTTATCTCAACCCCTGGGAGTTACGTTCTTTTGACTCTCCTCCCCAACCCTCTGGGAATGGGGGGAGGAAGGGGGGCGGAGTGAGCAAACAGCTGCATGGTTTCTGGGTTGCTGGCTGGGTTTAAGCCACAACGACAAAAGAACACTTCACTTTAAGGGAAAGGTTAGACTCATCATTCAAACATTCATTACCCTTACTTCAATTTTACTTTCTTTAAAAAACTCTAAAGTGACCTCTTTCTACACCAATCAGAAGGAAAGGAGTAATGCTGGAGGGGAAGACTGAAGCCAAGCTTCAATTGGGTTTGCATGGCAAAGTTCTGGTGGCCAAGGGGTGTGAGAAACAGGTTTGCTGGCAGGATCTGTGACCCAGTGGGGGACCCATGGTGGAGCAGTCTGTTCCTGAAGGATTGCAGCCTGCAGAAGTATTCAGTCTACTGTGGATTTATATACCCAGTATGGAACTTCACAAGATCCACTGTCTCTGCTCCTGTCAGGCACTTACCAAGGAAGAAGCCACGCTAAGGACCCTGGTCTCTTCTGGTTGGTTCAGCATTGCAAGGGTATCCTGTCGGTGATGCCAATTTTTAATGTTGTAACCTGAAAGGAGGTGCTTAGGATGACCTCCCTCCCCTTGGGATCAACAACTAAGTTTGTGATACCCTTGTACTGAACTAAGGTGAAACACCACCAACCAACCAGTTTTTTGATTTATTAATACAAAATACAAGGCACGTGGTTAGATACAACAACTCAATGAAGATTATTTTAACTGGATAAGCAAGTCCTGTGCCACATGTTTTTACTTGGAGCTAGTCAATATTCAAGAAAAAAGAGAGGGGGAGAGAGAAGGAGAGAAAGAGAAGTAACACCACCAGTGGATCCAGAGACATCTTGTTGGTCCTTTTCACCAAGGGTATTGGTGGTGGGAGCTCACCCTCTGACCTGAGCCATGCCCTTTTATGTTCATGTTCTTTGGGGTATTATCCATAATTTGCATATGAAGCATAGAGAGGCATTACTATGATAATGATGAGCGTAGTTTAGAGAACACATGCACAGTTCCAAAGTTGGGGTTCTGCGAGAGTATTCCGGGTGGTCATTGTCCCTCATACTGTGGAGCCTGCTTTTTGACTCTATCCTTTGAGTCTGCTCGAGTTAGGCACTTCTTCCCAGTCCTGCGGAAGCTTACCAGTTGCAAACAAGGGGTTCAGAACAATCCTGCCTACACAGTATCAAGAGCTAAAATCCTTGTTGTTCCCTTTGTTTGCAATAATTCTTGCAAGGTCTCCTATGGTCAAATGTAAATGCTGCCTAAGACCAGCTCAGTTCCCTGTTCTTACTCACCCACCTGCTTCCTAGGGAATGTAAGCAGTGTTGCAGACAAGCTCAGCGTCCAAGGTTTCACATCAAGTTGGACGGGACCTTGAGCAACCTGGTCTAGTGAGAACTGTCCCCAGCCATGGCAGAGGGGTTGGAACTAAATGATCTTAACGTCCTTTACAACCCAAACCATTCTACAAATCTACATTCACAAAAGTAAATGGATTTCACTGCCAGAGCATCATATTGTAACTTGTGATAGCACGAAAGTTAATTTTAATAAAATAGAATACAAAATACCTGACAAAAAGCACGTTCTAGGGGGAAGACTAAGAAAGCCCTAATTTCTTGTATCATTCCATGAGGTCACAGATTAAGACAAAAGGGATATTGAAGACTTCGCAGGACCAGCACCTATAGCCCCCCTTCAGATACTGGAAGGCTGCCATGAGGTCTCCACGCAGCCTTCTCTTCTCCAGGCTGAACTGCTCCAACTTTCTCATCCAGTCTTGATATGGGAGGTGCTCCAGCCCCCTTACCAGCCCCATGGCCCTCCTCTGGACTTGTTCCAATAGCTCCGTATCCTTATGTTGATGACATTAGAACTGCACACAGGACTCCAAGAGGGGACTCAAAAGAGCAGAGTAGAGGGGCAGGATCACCTCCCTCGACCTGCTGGTCACACTCCTTTTGATGCAGCCCAGGATACGGTTGGCTTTCTGGGCTGCAAGCGCACACTGCTGCCTCATGTTCATTTTCTCATCGACCAACACCCTCCAAGTCCTTCTCCACAGGGCTGCTCTCAATCTCTTCCCTGCCCAACCTATAGCTGAGCCTGGGATTGCTCCCACCCAGTTGTAGGACCTTGCACTTGTCATGGTTAAACTTCATCAGGTTGGCATCAGCTCACCTCACAAGCGTGTCAAGGTCCCTCTGCATGGCATTCCTTCCCTCCAGCATATCAACTGAGGGTGCACTCAATCCCACTGTCCATGTCACCAACAAAGATCTTGAAGAAGACCGGTCCCAACACCGATCCCTGAGGGACACCACTCATTACTCGTCTCCAGCAGGACATTGAGCCGTTGACCACAACTCTTAGCGTGCGGCCATTCAGACAGTTCTTTATCCACTGAGTGGTCCACCTATCACATTGAGGTCTCTCCAACTTAGAGACAAGGATGTCATGTGGGACAGTGTCAAACACTTTGCACAAGTCCAGGTAGATGACATCCACTGCTCTACCCCTGTCCATCAGTTCTGTAGCCCCATCATAGAAGGCCACCAAATTGGTCAGACAGGATTTCCCCTTAGTGAAGCCATGATGGCTGTCACCAACCACCTCATAGTTTTTCATGTGCCTTAGCATGCCTTCCAGGAGAATCTGCTCCAAGGTTTTGCCAAGCACAGAGGTGAGACTGACTGGTCTGTAGTTCCCCTGCTCATCCATTTTCCCCTTCTTGAAAATGGGGTTATATTTCCCTTTTCCCAGTCATCAGGAACTACACCAGAATGCCATGATTATTCAAATATGATGGACAGTGGCTTAGCAACTTCATTTGCCAGCGCCTTCAGGACGCGCGGATGGATTTCATCAGGTCCCATGGACTTGTGCACATTCAGGTTCTTAAGACGGTCTCGAACCTGATCCTCTCCTACAGTGGGCCTAGGGTCTTCATTCTCACAGTCCCTGCGTCTGCCTTCCAAGACTTGGGTGGTGTGGTCAGAGCATTTGCTGGTGAAGACTGAGGCAAAGAAGTCATTAAGAACCTCAGCCTTCTCCAAATCCAGGCTAGCCAGTTCTCCTGATGGTTTCTGGAGAGGGCCCACATTGTCCCTAGCCTGTCTTTTATTTGCAGTATACCTATAGAATCCCTTCCTGTTATCTTTCACATCCTTAGCCAAGTTTAATTCTAAGTGGGCCTTAGCTTTCCTGACCTGGTCCCTAGCTTCCCAGACAACATCCCTGTATTCTTCCCAGGCCGCCTGTCCTTGCTTCCACCTTTTATGAGCCTCTTTTTCCCTTCGAAGTTTCCTCAGCAGCTCTTTAGCCATCCAAGGAGGTCTCCTGGTGCTCCTGCAGCACTTCCTTCTAGTAGGGATGCATTGCTCCTGAGCTTGCAGCAGGTGATCCTTGAATATCAACCAACAGTCTTGTCCCCCCCTGCCCTCTACGGCTATATCCCATGGAACCTTACTGAGCAGGTTCCTGAAGAGGCCAAAGTCTGCTCTCTTGAAGTCCAGGGTGGTGAGCTTGCTGCACGCTCTTCTCACTGTCCTGAGGATCTCGAACTCAACCATCTCATGATCGCTGCAACCAAGGCTGCCCTGGAGCGTCACATTTCCAACCAGCCCTTCCCTGTTGGTGAGGACGAGGTCAAGCATGGCACCTCTCCTTGTCGGCTCCTCTATTACTTGCAGAAGGAAGCTGTCTTCCACACAATCCAGGAACCTCCTGGACTATTTGTGCCGGGCCGTACCATCTCTCCAACAGATATCAGGGTGGTTGAAGTCCCCCATGAGAATGAGAGCCTGTGAGCGTGTGGCTGTTCCTATCCGTCTATAGAGGGCTTCATCCACAGAGTCCTCTTGATCAGGCAGTCTGTAACAGATCCCCACAATAATGTCTAACCTTTCCCTTAAAGTGAAGTTTTCTTTTGTCATTGTTGTGGCTTAAGCCCAGCCAGCAACCCAGAAACCATGCAGCCGTTTGGTCACCCCCCCCATTCCCAGAGGGTTGGGGAGGAGAGTCAAAAGAACGTAACTCCCAGGGGTTGAGATAAGAACAGTCCTGTAACTAAGGTACAACACAAGTCACTGCTGCTACCACCAATAATAATAATGGTAAGGGAAATAACAAAGGAAGAGAATATAACCGCTCACCACCCTCTGACTGATACCCAGCCTGACCCGAGCAGTGATCTAGCCCTTCTGGGTAACTGCCCCCAGTTTATATACTGGGCATGACATACTGTGGTATGGAATACCCCTTGAACTAGCTTGGGTCAGGTGTCCTGTCTCTGCTTCTTCCCAGCTTCCCCTCCTACCTGGCAGAGCAGAAGACTCAGAATGTCCTTGGTCTGACTAAACATTACTGAGCAGCACCTAAAAGCCATCAGTGTTATCAGTGTTGTTCCCAGGCTGAAAGTCAAAAACACAGCACTGCACCAGCTACTAAGAAGGAGAAAAATGACTGCTACTGCTGAACCGAGGATTCCATGGGTTCTCTTGGAGAATTATCAGAGTGCAATTTGTAAACAGAACACACACTAGAAGAGAGAATGCCCTCAGAGTCAAAATTCTGAGGATTTAGTGGAATGTCAGGACAGGCAGTAAAAATGATGAAGACTGAGGAGGATTGGGGGAAGATTTGAGACCCTCCGCAGCAGAGCCCCTTGTTACAGTTAGGTTGGGGAATTATAAGGTAAAATTCCTTGTAGATGCAGGAGCTACGTATTCCTTTATAAATACTTATAAAGGGCAATTAATCAAACAAACATCTTCAGTCATTGGCACCACAGGGCAAAAAGAAAACTGGGCTTTCAACTTTTAAAATTGGTAAACAGATGTCAATCCATCAATTTCTTTACATGCCCAAGTGCCCCATGCCATTATTGGGTAGGGATATACTGAGTAAATTACATGCATAAATTACACTTAAGGAAGAAAAAATTCAGATATATATTCCTGATGAAAACGCTGTGGAAGCCCAAGTTTTTCCATTACAGAAATCAGGCACTGAGCCAAACGAAGTGAAGAACGCAGTCACCCCAGTAGTACGGGCTACTGGAGCACCAGGATGATCACTAAACGCAGAACCAGTAACTATTCATCTGTCTGGTAAGACAGAAACAACACCCTATAGAACTGGAAGCAAGAAAAAGACTAGAGCCTTCAACTGAAAATTTTATTGAACACTTTGGGACAAAAAAAAAATTACTACTTTTTTATCTCACATGGTAACAACCATCCTGGAATAGAAAATTAGTCATTGGCTTTCCCCAAGTAGGCTGTTAAAATATCAGACCATGCTTTTGGAACAAGAGGACATAGAACTGAAAGCAACTAACCGTTTGAAAACAGCAGTGTTCCTGACAACTGATCCAGAAGGAGGAAGGCTGACTCACAATTGTTAATAGACTGTTGAGCATGTGTAGGTTGATATGACAGGAATACAAGCTACACCTCTGAAGGATGTGAACTGTTTGTGGAGGGTAGCAGCTTCAAGAAAAATGGAAACTGGAAAGCAGAATACTAGACTTCATTTGGACACATTACGTAGACAAGTAACCTTAGGTCTACTTCATGCCCTGTATGGAAGAAGAGTCCTATTAGAGCTAAATATTGGGGAAAAGTGAAAAGGGATGTGGAACTTCATTATGATGAATGGGCAGGGCCCTCTTATGCAGTAGAATTCAGATGGGGCCTACAAAGCTTTTTATTACCTGGTCTTATGACTCTGAAAAATAGGATTTTGATAGAAAACTTGGCAAGTAGAAACGTTATCTAAGGCTATCAGAAAACGTTCTTAAATTATTAACAAAAAAGTACAAGAAAACACAAAAATGACCCTGCAGAATCAATTAGCATTAATTTGCTACTAGTAAAGGAACAAAGAGTTCGTGGATACCCAAAATTAGAAAAAGAACACTGCTGTGTACACATTCCAAATGTTACCAAAGATTTACAAAAGCAACTTGATGAAATGTGGAAAACAGAAGAAGACTGCAGAGTGTGAGAGATTGATCTGAAATCAGAATCCACTGTCCATTGTCTCAAATACTGATCTTAGAAGCTGAGGTGGAATTCCACCTATCTTTTGTCTCAGAGATGGGTGGGAGGAGTTAAGACTCCAATATCCATTGCTGGGAAAAGGGTGTGAGTAGCTGAACTGGGACTCCACCATCCACAGCCTGAAGGATGAGCGGGAAAAGCTAAGACTCTTCTGCCCATTACCTGGAGGACTGGTGTGAAGAATTGCTACCCATTATCCAAAGAATTGCTGCAGACACCTGCGTGTGCAGACACCCGCAGTTGAAGAGCTGGCTGCAAGACCCAGGAAACTGGTCCACAGGAACATGTAATATATGACATAAAGAACAGAGGTACTCCCCCCAACTCATTCTAAAAGGGGGAAAAGGTAATCACCAAGAGACACATCACCAAGGGAGCCATTGCCGTGAGGATGACTCCAGAAAGAAACTCTCCATCAATGACTACTATGGACCCTGAGGGACACAGTCCATGAGGCATTGCCACAAGTGCAACTCCACAAGACACACTCCAAGGAGTACCTTCAAGGGGACAAATCCAGAAGGACACCTCCACCAGGACATCCACCTCTGATGACAACTACAGACTCCTGGGAGACACTCTGCTCCAATACCGACTATGAACCTTGAAGGACTCCCACCACCACCGACATCGTATCACTACCCCCTTGATTAAATAATTTCCCTTTTTTATAATAACTGTCTTTTTGTAATAAACTTACTAACTGATTACAGTACTTGACCTCATTTGTGTCTTAATTTCACTCTTGGGATCACAAACAGAAACATGATCCAGCACTGGGGTTTTCCCCAATCAGACCCTGACACAGAGCTATTAGAGGCTGCCAAAACTAATTGTCTAAACAAAATTTTGCAATTCTTTAGGGGAGCAGTCCCTAAAGGAATGGTTGTCCACCTTAATAGAAGGTGTAATAATAATTTTAACAGTCAGTGTTTGTATAGGATGTTGCCCTGGTTTCAGCTGGAACAGCTATGTTTCTAATTCCTAGTAGCACTGCAGTGCTGCATTTTGGCTTTAGTCTGAGAACAATGCTGATAACACACCAGTGGTTTAGCTGCTGCTCAGCAGTGCTTATCCTAATCAAGAGACGCTGGAGGGAAGGGATGCCATGCAGAGGGACCTTGACACACTTGTGAAGTGGGCTGATGCCAACCTGATGAAGTTTAACCATGACCCCACACCTGGGTGGGAGCAATCCCAGGCACAGCTACAGGTTGGGCAGAGAAGAGATTCAGAGCAGCCCTGTGGAGAAGGACTTGGGGGTGTTGGTGGATGAAAAAATGACCATGAGGCAGCAGTGTGCGCTCACAGCCCAGAAAGCCAACTATATCCTGGGCTGCATCAAAAGGGGTGTGACCAGCAGGTCGAGAGAAGTGATCCTGACCCTCTACTCTGCTCTTGTGAGACCTCACTTGGAGTACTGTGTGCAGTTCTGGTGTCCTCAACATCAAAAGGACATGGAACTGTTGGAACAAGTCCAAAGGAGGGCCATGAGGATGATCAGGGGACTGGAGCACCTCCCATATGAAGATAGGATGAGAAAGTTGGGGCTGTTCAGCCTGGAGAAGAGAAGGCTGCATGGAGACTTCATAACAGCTTTCCAGTATCTGAAGGGGGCCTATAAGGATGCTGGGGAGGGACTCTTCATTAGGGACTGTAGTGATAGGACAAGGGGTAACAGTTTCAAAGTTAAACAGGGGAAGTTTAGATTGGATATAAGGAGGAACTTCTTTACTGTAAGGGTGGCGAGACACTGAAATGGGTTGCCCAGGGAAGTTGTAAAAGCTCCATTCCTGGCAGTGTTCAAGGCCAGGTTGGACAGAGCCTTGGGTGGCATGGTTTAGTGTGAGGTGTCCCTGCCCACGGCAAGGGGGTTGGAAATAGATGATCTTAAGGTCTTTTCCAACCCTAACTATTCTCTGATTCTATTAATCTGCTCTTATTTAAACCCCTGAGGTTTACATTCATTTGATTCTCCTCCCCTTCCTGCCGGGGAGGGGTGGGGTGGGGCCCAAACAGCTGAGTTACCAGCTGAGAAGGGACTAGAAAAAACAGTAGTGGAAGTAATCAGGGAAATAACTAAATACTTCCAAAAGGGGGAATTGATACCAAATTAAACTAGCATTTCACTGTATACAGAGACTTAGCTATGGACAAGGCTACAAGGATTGTCAAGATAAGGCAGGCATGCAACAAGAGAACCAGATGTCTTCTCTCAAATTAACGTAGGCCTTCCTCCTGTTGATAAGGCCTGAGAAATAGGTAAATGGCTGCAAAACAGAACAACTTTAGAAGCCTCTCAGGGTCTTAAATCTGCCCAAACAAGAACATGTAGTTAATTGCAAGACTAAACAAGCATTCCAATATCCTTAACTAATGGATTTCCATAAAAGGGTAAAATGAGTGGGGGTATCTCTCCCTAAATGACCATGACCCCCTGAGACCACTCCTCAAAATTCAGTGCCTGCGCCACAGCCTTATCTACCAAAATTACCATATGCAATGATCAACGAGAAATGGGTGGGCATTTTGCAAAGTTATAATGAAAACTCATATAATAAAGGAATATAAAAATGTAAACTGTCTCTTCTCTGTGTCCATGATAGGCGGAGTGATCCCCATACACCCAGTACTGCAATGAAGTAATTTAGGCTAACCTGTCATTTTGGTTGGAGAGTTTATTTCCCCAATTTCGGTGACACTACTAGGAGGAAAGTTAACTCTATCCCAGCCAAAACGATGACACAAGTCTGCAACCTTTTTTTTGTTAATGTACACACTTCTTAGAGTTAGCTCATTGTGAATCCAAAGGCTGTGTTTAGAGCACTCACTAGTTATATGAGCCCTACGTACCATTTCCTGTTTGGGGTTTGGTTTTCGGTTTTATTTCACAAAATATAAACACAGAACTGCTCTGCCTCTAGTGCAAGATTCTTTATAAAACTAGCACTATAAGAATCCCGATTAACCTAAGGAAAGGATAATAAAAGCCTTACTGAAGACTTGCAGCTTCTTTTTTCAACTACCTCTTCTCCCCAGACATAACCCAATTAAAAACTTCTACACTTCCATAGATGTCAGACACATCCTTTCCACTGAGAAAAGGTCGAAAGGCCCACCCTCCCCCCGGGGAAGCACCCAGTGGCAGCAAGTACCCGGTGGGGCGCAGAAGCGCAGCTACTCACTGGTGCGTGGGGGGAGCGTTGAGCGGGATGGCCACTTCCTCCTCTTCATACTCCGGCCCATCCAACGAGTCGCCTTCATCCACGGTCCCCAGACCCCCCGCCAAGGAAGGTAGCTGTGGCGGCAGCAGCAGGGAAAAGGCGACAGTGCCAGGTTCAGGTGGGGGCAGTACCCCTCCGGACGCCACGAGCTCCTGGCCCTGGCCAACTGCTGTCACGGCGCCACCGCTTGCAGACACGACAGTGGCAGGTCCCGCGCCTAGCGCCAAGAACCCCAACGCCGAACACAAAGCCGGACCACCGGCGCCCAGGCTGCCACCGCCAGAACCCACCAGAAAGGGTCCCTGCGGCCCCAGCTCCTTGCCTCGGCATAATGTGGCGTAGTGTTCCGACGCAGCTCGGCCAACGGATCCCACCATCCCGGCGGAAGTAAACGAGCCGCCCTCCTCAGCGTCGGCCTCAGCCGCCATCATGGTGAGCCTCACCCCTTCTTACCTCCCCCGCGCTGACCGCCAGATAGGTAGCAACAACTGCCCCTTCTCTACGCCTTTATCTGCAGGGAACGGAACTGAGACAAGAATAAGATTTCTCCAGCAGAGTCGACTTCTTAAGAATAACTATCTAGACGCCTAAAGCAACACTACTGCTTTATCCTCCTGCGACCACAAAGGGAACAACTCCTACAAAGACACAACTCCACTCATTACCCCACCCCCGAGAGCCAGGGAGGGCGCGTCGCTGTATGGGCGGGGCAAAGAAGGAAGGAAGGAAGGAAGGAGGGAGGGAGGGAGGGAACGGAACGGAACGGAACGGCGTTAACACTATGTTTTAGCTAGCTAGCGACAGAGAAAAGAGGAGATTGGCTTGGTGTGGCGGCGCGGCTCGCGGAGCATGAGGTAGTCGGGAGCAAAGATGATGGTATGTTCTCTGCTTCTTCCTGATAGGTGTGAGATACATCAAGAGAAGAATGAGGAGTCTCCCGTCATCCCCATCTCGGGGGTACCCAAATGAAACAAACAAGCAACCAAAAAAAACAAAACAGCAATATAACACCATAACAGCCAAACAGGAAAAGGCTTATTTTCCCCAGATAGTACCAAAGTTTATTCCTCTCCCAAGTTAAGGCATCGAAGAACTGAGCTAGCCTTTTGCACTATAAAAGCATGAAGCAATAAATGCATGTTGTTGGGAATACCTGGTTTCAATAATAGAGTAGCTCGTGAGGCAGAGTGAGGTTTAAAGTTTTATTTGAATAAAGGGAGATCCCCACCAGGCACCACTGATTCAGGGTTCTCAAATTTTCTTAGCGTTAACACTATGTTTATACTTATCCCATCTCTGGGTCCCTCCCCCTTTCTCCTTTGTCTTAGATACTCAGGGGTTACAGCTACCCGGTCCGCCTATAATATAATTTTTCTGTTCTTCTTGCACAAGCTGCAGGCTACCAAAAAGTAGAAGTCCAGCAATGCTTAGTAGTCATATTGCCATATTGTTTGCAGAAGTTATTTTCCGTGAGTAAAGAAATTTCTGTGCTATGTCATATTGCTACATGACTTGCAGAAGTTATTTTCTGTTAATACAGCAGTTTCTTGTGTTTATTTATTATTCACGATAATGTTTTTGTCAAGGCCACAGCTTTTCTCCACAACTCTCTCCTCTTTTTCTTTATCCTTATTTGGTCTTTGCCAATTTTTCAAACATCTTATAATTTCTAATTGCATATCTTTTTTGGTGCCTACCTGAGTAAGAATCGTAATTCTCTCTGTATCATGAATAGAAGTTAGGTAGATTAGTGTTTTTCCTATCATGCATTTTACAATTGTTACAGCAATCATTAATTAAAAAAAAAAAAAAAAACTATCAGCAGAGTTATCCCAATTTGGGCTAATCATGGTCCCCAGCCAGTAAGTCCTAATGAGGCCAAAAAGTTTTTTAACCATTTTTCATCACTTTCTCTTAATTTTTTCTAATGCTTTTGAGGACTTACGCTTTGCTTTCTATTAATTGAGAATTATCACTTATATTAAAGCAACGTATATTAAAGCAACACATTCCTTCACATCTATGTCCTGCACATAGCAACAGATAGTCTGTTGTTGCCCAGTTCTTCAAAGTAGCAGCAAGGACTTGTTCTAGTTTATCATTAATGGCTGCCAAGGCTTGTGAGGTAGCATTAATGGGTTTTGCTAGACAACATGCTATCTTCCTTAACTTGACTCCATTGTGTACTGCCAGGCCAGGGAGCCCTAATAATGATGCCATTAAAGCTATTTCTCTTTTTGAGAGTTGTCCTGGGTTCAGCTGTAACAGTTACTTTTCTTCTTCTTTGTAGCTGGTGCAGTGCTGTGTTTTTGACTGTAGCCTGAGAACAACTCTGATAACACAGCAATGTTTAGAGTTGTTGCTAAGTATTGCTTCCTCTGATCATAGACTGTTCAGTCTCATGTTCTGCCAGTGAGGAGGTGCACGGGAAGCTGGGAGGAAGCAGAAACAAGACAACTGACCCAAATTAGTCAAAGGGGTATTCCATATCACAGCATGTAATGCCCAGTATATAAACAGGGGGGAGTTACCCAGAAGGCCCAGATCACTGCTCGGGTTGATTTATTTACTCTCAGAGTTGTTGTGCTTGATTTCGGAGTATGTCATACTGTCCTGGGTTCAGCAGTAGCAGTCATTTTTCTCCTCCTTAGTAGCTGGTGCAGTGCTGTGGTTTTGACTTTCAGCCTGGGAACAATGCTGATAACACTGATGTTTTTAGTTGTTGCTAAGTAGTGTTTACTCTGACCAAGGACTTTCTGAGTCTCATGCCTTACCAGGGAGGAGGGGAAGTCAGGAGGAAGCAGAGACAGGACACCTGACCCAAACTAGTTCAAGGGGTATTCCATACCGCAGTCTGTCGTGCCCAGTATATAAACTGGGGGCAGTTACACGGAAGGGCTAGCTCTTTGCTTGGGTCGGGCTGGGTATTGCTTGGTGGGTGGTGAGTGGTTGTATTTTCTTCCCTTGTTATTTCCCTTATCATTATTATTATTGGTGGTAGCAGTAGTGGCTTTGTGTTATACCTTAGTTACTGGACTGTTCTTATATCGACCTGTGGGACTTAAATTCTTTGATTCTCCTCCCCATCTCTCTGGGAGCGGGGGGGAGGAAGGGGGGGGGGAGGGGAGTGAGCGAGTAGCTGTGTTCACACCAGCACTGCACCAGCTACTAAGAAGGACAAAAATGACTGTTACTGCTGAACCCAGGACAGTATCTACCCCTTATTCCATACCATTCACATCATGCTCAGATCCTACATTTTCAATATACCATCACTCTTATCTCATATATATACATATATACATACACACAAAGTGAGAGAGAGAAGTCATTCCTTAGTGCATGGACCAATCCCTATAAAGCTGCTGAGTCCATCCAGTCCATGATGTCGGGCTCCATCTCTTGTAACAGCCTTTCAGAGCACGAGAGGCTGTGTGCAGTATTGGATGGTTGCCTGATGATGCTGATCATTCCTTTACTGCAGAACTCATCTGGTTTCATCAAAGTTCATTCTTTGTTGGGATGATGGTCGGAGGGAAGCCAGGGCCAGTCGCTGGTGACCTGAAGACATCTAGTTGGTGGACTATAAAAGCTGCTACATAGCAGGCAACAGCATAGAATTGAGTTCATTGGCTATTTTCCCCTAAAATCAAATCCCCTTGAAGGGGATACACATTGGACTTCCCCATCTTCCTGCATTACGCACAAAGTGTATCCGGGTCCCTGAGCAAAAGCAATCCCATGAGTGGGTTTGCATTTACCTGAAGCAAGAATAACTCAGACTGTCTTCCCCAGCAAATTCCTTATGTGCACGACAGGAACTTTGTCCCATTCTACAGTATGTAAAAGTTCTGACTGGGCTGGTGCTGACCAACCAAGTGGCTCTTGGTAAAGTGTATATCCCAATGTTTGAATGTCCCACCACCCATTGCTCTCAATGTAGCTTTTAACAACCCATTGTACCGTTCAATTTTCCCAGAGTCTGGTGCATGGTAGGGGATGTGATATACCCATTCAATGCTATGCGCTTTGGCCCAAATGTCTATAAGGCTGTTCTGGAAATGAGTCCCATTGTCTGACTCAATTTTTTCTGGAGCGCATGTTGCCATAAAATCTGTTTCTCAAGGCCCAGGATAGTGTTTTGGGCAGTGGCGTGGGGCACAGCGTATGTTTCCAGCCATCCGGTGGTTGCTTCCACCATGCGCATGAATTCGCACATGGCACTTGCCTTGGCAGGTTGCTGGGAGTGTAATATAATCAGTCTGCTAGGCCTTCCCATATTTGTACTTCAGCCATCGTCCTCCATACCAAAGAGGCTTTAACTGCTTGGCTTGCTTAATTGCAGCACGTTTCAGTTGTGAATAACCTGGGCTATAGTATCCATTGTTAAGTCAACCCCTCGATCACGAGCACATCTATATTTTTCGTCTCTGCCCTGATGGCCTGAAGTGTTGTAGGCCCACCAGGCCAAAAATAATTCACCCTTATGTTGCCAATCTAAGTCCAACTGAGCCACTTCAATTTTAGCAGCTTGATCCACCTGTTGGTTGTTCTGGTGTTCCTCAGTGGCTCGACTCTTGGGTACATGAGCATCTATGTGGTGTACCTTCACCACCATGTTCTGCACCCGGGCAGCGATATCTTGCCACAGTACAGCAGCCCAGATGGGTTTACCTCTGCATTGCCAATTGCTCTGTTTGCGCTGCTGCAACCACCCCCACAGGGCATTTGCCACCATCCATGAGTCAGTATAGAGATAAAGTACTGGCCACTTTTCTCATTCAGCAATGTACCGAGCCAGATGGATGGCTTTCACCTCAGCAAGCTGACTTGATTCACCCTCCCCTTCAGCAGTTTCTGCAACTTGTCATCAGGGACTCCATACAGCTGCCTTCCATCTCCGATGATGTTCCATTATATGTCAAGACCCATCAGTGAACAAGTCATATTGCTTCTCTTTTTCTGACAGTTCATTATATGGTGTGGCCTCTTCAGCACACATCACCTCCTCCTCTGGTGACCTTCCAAAATCTTTGCCCTCTGGCCAGTCCATGATGACTTCTAGTATTCCTGGACAACTGGAATTTCCTATTTGAGCTAGTTGTGTAATTAGTGCAGCCTACTTACTCCATGTAGCTTCACTCACATGATGTGTAGAGGAGACCCTGCCTTTGAACATCCAGCCCAGCACGGGCAACCGGGGTGCCAGGTGGAGCTGTAGAAGAGAGCCCAGTGAGTAGCTTCCCTTCTGCAGAGAAGAATATTCCCCCTGTTCATGTTCATTTATGCCAAGCTGGTGTGATAAATATTTTACATCCCACACAAATTCATCCCACCTGTCTTTGTCAGTGTTCCCTGCAGTGCAGCACGTGCCTCTGGGATGCTGCAGTATGTGTCCACAGCAGCACCACTGGGCTGATGACTGCCTCCAAGACAAACGAGCTGCACAGCTATGCTTATTATCTCACTCTGATTTCATCTGAGGGGAAAAAATAAGCTACATTTTTTCTTTTTTTGTTTCTTGCTCAGGATACTAAGAAAAGGGACCTTGGTATATATAGTGTGAAGAATTCTGTTCGGAGAGACATTAAAAACCAGCATGTTCTATAATTATATGTATATTGAATGCTACCCTAAAGTAAGGCGGCTGAAGTAAAACTGAAATTGTATATATTTATCACAAATACAAATATCAACATCTTGTACATTAAGATAACAAGAGGCTATCACTAAGTGTTGTAAAGGAAAGCTCAGATACCTTTATAGACAAATATATACATAGTAGACTGAATAGAATCATAGAATCTTAGAATCATAGAAGTGCATAGGTTGGAAAAGACCTTTAGGAACATCAAGTCCAACTGTTCCACCTAGCACTGCCAAGCCCACCACTAAGTCCATGCCCCTGAGAACCAGATTTACATGCCTTTTAAACACCTGTCATTATCTCAACCCTTTGTGCCCCACATTGGGCACCTCAAAGAACTGTTATGGTTTAAGGCCAGCTGTAACTCAGAAAACCAAGCAGTCTCTCTCTCACTCCCCTCCCTTCCTAACACTAAATGTAGCATGAAGAAATAAACATAATACCTAAACCTAAACTTAAACAGTAACCCTAACGCTAAATCACAATCATAGGTGAAATCCAAGCCCCTTACCCGGTCCTGAAAAAATAACACTAAACGCAAACCCTATCGGCCAAACCCTAGTGCTTAACCCTAAATGAAACACTAACCCCTAATTTTAAACAGAAAAAATACCCTAACACTAACACATAAACTTCAACCAAAAAATAACACTAAGCGTAGCCCCAAACCCAATCCCTAACCCCTAACTCTAAAGCTAACCCAAAAAACTAACCCTAAGTCTTACCTTAACAACTAACACTAACCCTAGTTTAACTCCAAACCCTAACCAAACCCTAAACACTAAAAGTGAAAATTAAACCTAACCCAAAGCCTAACACTAGCCCTTACCCTAACCCTAATGCTAACCATAAGCCTAAAACTAACCCTGAAACTAAACCTAAAAGCTAACCCTATCCATGACCCTATCCTTAACCCGAACCCTAAAAAAACTATAACCCTAATGTGCAAACATGACCTTAACATAACCCTAACAATAAAATGCATCCCTAACCAAAACCCTAATGCTAACCCTAACCCTAATACTAAAACTAACATTAAAACATAACCCTATCCTTAACCCTATCTTTAACCCAAACCCTAAACAAAAAAACATCACCCTAATGCGTAAACCTAACCTTAACATAAACCTAACAATAAAATGCATCTCCAACCTTAAGCCTAAATTGTAACACTGATCCTCTTCACTAACACTGAAATCTAGCCCTAAACCTAAACCTAGAACATAAACATTAATCCTAACCATTAAACGAATCTTGACCAAACAATAAACTGTACCATTAACCCTCTCCCCTTACTCTCACACCAAACACTAACACAAAAACCAAACACTAATTATAACACTGACCCGAAACCCTAAATATATCACTAAACACTAACCATAAGCCCTATAACTAATCTTAATCTGAATGCTAAATATAACCCTAAACGTAAACCCAAACCCAAAATGTAACCATAAAAACTAACCCTAACCTGAACACTTAACCTAAAACTAACCCTAAAACCTAATCCTACCTCTTACCCTAAAATATGCACGGGCCTCCAGCGACTACTGTCGCTCATGCAGGAAAGGAGGCTGCTCACCCAGGAAGCTGGGAAGCAGTAACAGAAAAAAAACAACAAAAAAAGGAGGAAGAGGACAATTAAAAGCAAGGGGCTTCCACCTAAATCTGTTGTCCCCACCCAGAACCACTTTCCTGTCCTGCAGGGGGCTGATGAGGAAAAACACTTGCCCCAGGAACAACCAGCTGATGCACTGGCAAAGAAGATCAATACTGGTGCTCAAAGTTGGAGAGACATCAATTTGATAGGTGGACCACTCAGTGGTTATAGAACCGGATGGACGGCAGCACTCTAAGAGTTGTGCTCAATGGCTTAATGTCCAGCTGGAGACCAGTAACGAGTGATGTCCCTCAGGGATCAGTGTTGGGACCGGTCTTCTTCAACATCTTTGTTGGTGACATGGACAGTGGGATTGAGTGTGCCCTCAGCAAGTTTGCCGATGACACCAGGCTGTGTGGTTCGGTTGATACGTTGGAGGGAAGGGATGCTATGCAGAGGGACCTTGACATGCTTGTGAGGTGGGCTGATGCCAACCTGATGAAGTTTCACCATGACAAGTGCAAGGTCCTACACCTGGGTGGGAGCAATCCCAGGCACAGCTACAGGTTGGGCAGAGAAGAGATTCAGAGCAGCCCTGTGGTGAAGGACTTGGGGGTGTTGGTTGATGAAAAAATGAACATGAGGCAGCAGTGTGCGCTTGCAGCCCAGAAAGCCAACTATATCCTGGGCTGCATCAAAAGGGGTGCGACCAGCAGGTCGAGGGAGGTGATCCTGCCCCTCTACTCTGCTCTTGTGAGACCTCACTTAGAGTTTTGTGTGCATTTCTGGTGTCCTCAACACAAAAAGGACATGGAACTGTTGGAAAAAGTCCAAAGGAGGGCCACGAGGATGATCAGGAGACTGGAGCACCTCCCGTATGAAGATAGGCTGAGAAAGTTGGGGCTGTTCAGCCTGAAGAAGAGAAGGCTGCATGGAGACCTCATAGCAGCCTTCCAGTATCTAAAAGGGGCCTATAGGGATGCTGGGGAGGGACTCTTCATTAGGGACTGTAGTGATGGGACAAGGGGTAACGGGTTCAAACTTAAACAGGGGAAGTTTAGATTGGATATGAGGAAGAAATTCTTTACTGTAAGGGTGGTGAGGCACTGAAATGGGTTGCCCAGGAAAGTTGTAAATGCTCCATTCCTGGCAGTGTTCAAGGCCAGGTTGGACATAGCCTTGTGTGGCATGGTTTAGTGTGAGGTGTCCCTGCCTATGGCAGGGGGGTTGGAACTAGGTGATCTTACGGTCCTTTCCAACCCTCACTATTCTATGATTCTATAAGCCAAAAGCCTCAACCTTACCCAGAACCTAACCCTAACCCTAATCTTGACTCTAACCCTAACCCTAAACCCTAGCCCTAACCAAATCCCTAACCCTTAAGCCTAAATGCTAACACTAATCATAATTCTAACCATAACACTACACTCTAACTGCTAACAATAAATCTAGCGCTATCCCTAAACCCTAACCCTAATCCTAAACTCTAACCCTAACCCCTACACCTAAAAACAACCCCCTAAACCTAACCATAATATTAAAACCTATCCCAAACCCCCAACAGTAATCATAAAGGCTAATACTAATTATAATCATAATCAGAACTGCCACGAGGACTAATTCAGGAATCAATATTAGACTAAAGCCCGTTTATTGATGGCGCAGTTACAGTTTATATCCTTTAGGCTTACAGCTCTAACATTACATGTCTTTCTACGATTGGTTACATATACTTAGCATCAGGCATACTATTGGTTAACATGTTTCATGAGAACCTAAAGTGTGATTTCTGCAAGCAAGCAAAGTTTACAGTCCATCTTAGCAATTCCCTTATCTTTAGTTCCTCTTTATCTTCCAGGCCTGCATTCTTGATTCATTAGCTATTCAGGAGTTACTTCTTTTCCATGTTCAGCTGCACAGAGGTAACCAGGAGTTACCCCTGCTACATGGCCAGCTGCACATAGTTGCTTTCATTCAGAGCAGGCCTATGTCCATTCTCTAACAAGAAATCATCCACATCTCCCCCTTTCTTTTCTTGAATAAGCCAAAGCTGTTTTACCAATTTTTCAATCATACCACGAATACATTGCAAAATACAAGGTATGATCATAACTATGCTCAAGACTATCACTAAAATCATTCCAATAACTTTAATCAAAGATGTGAGCCAACCATTAAAACCCCAAGATGTAAGAAGGGCATCTAACCAAAAAATCTTATTCTGATAGACATTGTGGAGTACTTTGGCATGCTTCCAGATTTCCTTAACATCTTTTAAAATTTTTCCAGACTGATCAACATAAGTGCAACAAGATTCATTAATTAAAGTACATACTCCGTCTACACGGTCTCACCCATCACACGGGGATCCGTCAGGGTCCTTGTTCTATGGAGGCACAAGCATAGCCTCTTCCCCGAGTTATTAACCTAAAAGGACCTTCCCAGTTATGATTTTCCAAAGACTTTACCATTACCATAACAGGTTCTTTCCCTGCTATCTGATCTGAGCCTACATGGGTTAGTGCAGAAAAATGCCTAATCACTGGGGGGACATTCATGCCCGTGTGTAAATCACAACTGGGTAATGTTAAAACATTTAAGACAAACAATGCTTTGTTGATTCGTGCAATTTGGGGTCTCTGTGGGAATGTACTTAGAAGAACACGGCCATGTGAGCAATCCAGACAACTATTTAACATTTGTAAAGTAGTGAACCAAAGGCTTTGAGGCCTTGCTGGGAGGTTACTAAAGGATGTGTGGAGGTTACTATAGGACGCGTATGTGCAGAAAGTTTTGAGAAAGTTGGCACGGACGGTTGTTGAGCGGGATGCGCATGAAGGAACTGATAGCTACGTCCTTGAAACCATCTGCTGTTATAACCACAACTTTGGAATCACTTACTATAGTAGTTAGCCAATCATTAAGCTGTTACTAACACTTAGTTAAAAGATATTAACCAATCATATATTGTCGAATGTTCCAGTGTCTTGAGATACCTTATAAAAGCAATACTCTTGTTACAATAAACTGTCAGCACTTGATTATATTAATCAGTATGTGTTGTCCATTGATCCTCCGCAACAAGTGGCGCCGGAACAGGGACCCTCGTCTTTGCAGATGCTGTGAAGTGCGGCGATAACTGACAAAGAGAGGGAGAGCAGAGAAGCCAACCAAAGAGATCACTGCCCCGGTGATCACGGACTGCAGTGCCCTCTTCTGGAATAAGAGGTACCTCTGAAACAGTGAAATAGTGTGGGAAACTCACATAAGGTGAGCGGTTGGGGAGGAGATGGGGTCTAACCTTGTCTTAAGAAGAGGCAGCGGTTGTGAAACTACTCCAATATATCCTCTCTAAGAGAGGGATTGATTATGATGCAAAAGTCGTGAAAGACTTATTGCTATGGGCACGAGAGAAAAAGTTGATCCCCGGGGTCAGTGCAGCATTTGAGTTGTACACCTGGGAAGCCATGGGTCAGAGCCTGTGGGATGAAATCAGTGACGGACACAAGGAAGCAAATCGATATTCTACTCTCTGGAAACTAATCAAGGAATCATTGCGGGAGATGAGGAGTGAACGGGCTGCAGCCACATCTGTGTTTGCTATCCTTACCCCTGACCCCCCTAAAGAGGGGGAGGATTCTACCATATTTTCATCTATTTTTTCAACTCAAGTCTCTGTCCCAAAATTACTGCCTGCATCAGTTGGCATTTCAAACCCGACAGACTACGACAAACCACCCTTGCCAGCTTCGGCCAATCATGCGGCGAATCCAAACCCCGACCAAAGTCATGACCGACTTACAAATTTACAGCTCTCCGACACAGCTAAGTCAAAGAATGAGATAGTGGAGCCCAGCGCCCCCACCCCCACCCCCCCGAACCTCCGCCGGTCACCACTGCAGCTGTGAAAACTGAGGACAGGGATGAAGACGATCCTCTTGAACCGAGCCCTGTTAATCCTGAGAGAGAGCCTACTCTCAGATCACCTGAAACCTGCAGGAGGAAAGGGTTTAATTGCACTTGATAATGCTGAAACTACTGAACACAGACTGCTGTTGCTGCTCCTGAGATTCTGACCCCTGATAATTTTGATGCTGACCTGGATAGTCCTTTTGACCCCGTGCCTGTTGATCCAGGTGACTGGAGTCTTAAAATGCGATGCACATCTTCAAGAAATGCTGGAAGGAGGAGCTAGGAAACTAAAGGCCTGTCAGCCTTACCTGAGTGCCCGCATTGGTTATGGAGCAGATCATCTTGAGTGCCATCACACGGCATGTAGTGGACAACCAGGTGATCAGGCCCTGCCAGCATGGGTTTATGAAAGGCAGGTCCTGCTTGACTAACCTGATCTCCTTCTATGACAAGGTGACCGACTTACTGGATGAGGGAAAGTCTGTAGATGTTGTTTACCTGGACTCTACTAAAACGTGTGACACCGTTTCCCACTGCATTCTCCTGGAGAAATTGCCTGCTCATGGCTTGGACGGAAGTAATATTTGCTGGGCTAAAAACTGGCTGGATGGCCAGGCCCAAAGATTTGTGGTGAATGGAGTTAAATCCAGTTGGCGACTGGTCACTAGTGGTGCCCCCCAGTCTTGTTTAATATCTTTTGATGATCTGAATGAGGGGATCAAGCGTTCCCTTAGTCAGTTTGCAGATGACACCAAGTTGGGAGGGATTGCTAATCTGCTGGAGGACAGGAAGGCTTTACAGAGGGATCTGGACAGGCTGGATCTATGGGCAAATGACAATTGAATGAGGTTCAGAAAGGCAAAATGCTGGGTCCTGCACTTGGGTCACAACAACCCCATTCAATGCTACAGTCTTGGGGATGAGTGGATGGAAAGCTGCCCAGTGGAAACGGACCTGCGGGTGATGGTTGATGGCCTTCTGAATATGGGCCAGCAGCATGCCCAGGCAGCCAAGAAGGCCATTAACATCCTGGCCTGTAGCAGCAATAGTGTGGCTAGCAGGACTAGGGAAGTGCATGTCCCCATGTACTAGGCACTGGTGAGGCTTGATTCGGAGAAAACTCCAGGAACAAACTCACCAACAAAGTTTTCTAGTTGACAAGCAGGTATTCTTTATTGCAGCGCCGGGAGACACAGGGGATAGCTCCTCCTAACGTGCTTCCCCGTATTGCCACACAGGCCATCCTTATATAGTCACTTGGGCATACATACATATTCGTGAGGCTACACATGAATTACATCATTTTCCAGAAAGTTTCCCGCATGCATACAAAATGTGATGGTGGTCTTTGAGAGTCATTTACTTCTTCCAACAATCTTCATCACCCCTGCCAGTCTTGAAGCACCAGCTTAATTAACATAACAGACATAGCAATCATCCTGTGTTTCTACTTATCAGGTAGTTTAACTGCCCCCATCCTGGACATTTGCTAGTGGATACTCCCCAGTAGATGTTTACACCAACTTAATGGATTCATTAACATAGCAATCATCCTATCCCTCCACCCATCAGCCAGTTTAACTGCGCCCATCCCCAGGTCCTGTTTTTCTATTTTAGTTTTCTTACACTGTTTGTATTAAGGTTCTAAGGACCTAAAACTATCTCAACTACCTTCAAGCACCCCCATTACAAAGCCATCAGACTTAACTTTACTTAGAACTGATTACATTTTGTGCTTTTGTGCCTCCTCCTTTCAGGCTGTACCTCAGATCCTGTGTTCAGTTCTAGGCCCCTCACTACAAGAAAGCCTTTGAGGGTGTCCAGAGAAGGGCAATGAAGCTGGTGGAGGGCCTGGAGCACAGGTCTGATGAGGAATGGCTGAGGAAACTGGGAGTGTTTAGCCTGCAGAAAAGAAGGCTCAGAGGGGACTTTACTGCTCTCTATAACTACCTGAAAGGAAGATGGAGTGAGGAGGTGGCCAGTCTCTTCTCCCAAGTAACAAGTATTAGGACTAGAGGAAACAGCCTTTAGCTGTGCCAGGGGAGGTTTAGACTGGCTATTAGGAACAATTTCTTCCCTGAAATTGTGGTCAGGCATTGGAACATACTTCCCAGGGAAGTGGTTGAGTCACCATCCCTGGAGGCATTTAAAAGACCTGTAGATGTGGCTCTTAGGGACATGGTTTAGAGGTGGACTTGGCAGTGTGAGGTTAGCAGTTGGACTCAATGATCTTAAAGGTCTTTTCCAACCTAAATGATTCTATGATTCTAATGTATATAAGCACATGAAGGGAGGGTGCAATGAGGATGTGGTGTGGGTGAAGGGATAGAAATAAACGAAATGGATTCAGGCGTTATCACCCTGGTCTGGCTTAAGCCCTGGGAACAGTGAAGAAAATACCAGGTGCTATTGCCCTGGTCCAGTCTAAGCCTTGGGAACTGTAAAGACAACAGTGAAGGGTAAAGATTGGTTAGCAAAGCAAAGCTGACAGTTTGCAAGATAAAGCAGGATGTGCATCTCAAAGACAGACCAAAGATGTACCAAAGATGTAAATATTTGTAATCCTTAGTAGTTTTGCTGAATCGGGATGATAAGGAAGTAAGAGAGTGGAAAGTTACTGCTTAGCCCTTAGTAGACTATAAAAGGGATGCCAGATGCGAAATAAAGCATTTGGTTTGTAACCATAAACGGGGTCCGTGCCTTACGTTTCCACAAATGGCGCCCCAATGTGGGGCTTTAAAGGTGGATGAAGAGCCCCGGTGGAGAGCTGACCTAATGAGTCAGGCAGCAGACCAGAGAGCTGCCTCCCTGGGAAAATTCACACCTCTTAAAAAGGTGAGAGGTCAGGATGATGGGTTCTCAACTTTCAAAAGAAGAGAAAACAGTAGTTATTATGTAACCAGCATTAAATGATCTTTTGGCTACACAAACCTATTACCTGGGAGAGGTAAGGAGGCCTTGTGGGGGAGCATCGAAGAGGTCTGGACATAACGATCACCTGGAAAAGATGAGCAGCCAGGAACGGGACTATGGGGGAAAATATTACTAAGGAAGAAACCTCCATTTTATGGATGTTTTCAGTCCTTCTCAAGAAGAAGGGAGTAACCTTTAAAGAGACAGACTCAAAGTTAACGTCAAAATGGTTGAAGACGCATTACCCAGAGATTGATGAGTCTACCATATTTGACGTCTCTTAGTGGGATGGTGCAGGAGTTAAATTGCGGGACACAGCCACAAAAGGCGATGACACTGCAAAAAATTTGTGAGCCATTTGGAGAACTATTTTAGAAACACTAAAGTCAAAAAATGAGATAGTGGAGCCCAGCACCCCCCCCCCCCCCCCCCCCCCCCCCCGAACCTCTGCTGGTTGCCGCCGCGGCTGCAAAGACTGAGGACGTGGATGAAGATGATCTTTTTGACCCGGGCCCTGTTAATCCCGAGAAAGAGCCTACTCTCAGATCACCTGAAACCTGCAGGAGGAAAGGGTTTAATTGCACTTGATAATGCTGAAACTACTGAACACAGACTGCTGTTGCTGCTCCTGAGATTCTGACCCCTGATAATTTTGATGCTGACCTGGATAGTCCTTTTGACCCCGTGCCTGTTGATCCGGAAAAGGAGCCTGATTTATATCCCCCAGATCCTCATGATAAATGGGCAGATGTAAAGGGATAAGTGAGATGGGTGGGGGATGCAGATGTATTGTGTGTTTTCGTGGTGGTATATGTGCCGGATCAAAACCTGCAGTGGGAAGGTCTCTCGTATGCTCTTATCAAAGATATCAGGGAAACGGTGATATGCAACTCATTTTATACAGTCTCTGTGTGATGCGCATGTTCTAAATGTTGACAAATATAAGTATGTTCATGTTTCTACCAACCCTTGCAGACCTTTATAGATACTGCTGGACACTTCTTCCGATATAGGCTGGCCACCTGCGTCAGAATGAGTGTGCATTTTGGTCAGTATAAAAGCCCAAGCCTCATGTGATGTGGGGGAGGCAGAGCCTCTACGAGGAAGCCTGCTGAGATTGAGCCTGCCACCTTGCACTGCAATGATGCCGCTCTGAGCTGGTTTTTTGATTGTCTTCACAGGGTCCTTGCTCCACGTTTTGTACATGGGACCATGTAGTGGGAGTAATGATTGTCTGGATTTTGTGTTTCAAATATTGTAGTTGTGTGGAGTGTGATTGTGGGATCCCATGCATATATGTGTGTGTTGAGGGCAGATGGTGTTCTGTGTATTTATTTGTTGTCTGGTTTACGTAAAAGTTTTTAATGGGTAGCAGATTAACATTTCGGGCAAGGAAGGGTTAATACAGAAGTGCTGTCTCCAGCAGGTAGGCAGGTATTTATGGCTGCTGCTGAGCTGGCTGGCTCGGCAACCATGTTCAAAAGAAGCTGCCCTCCGATTCGGCTCCCAGTACTCCACTGGTGGCACAGCCAGGATGGACACCAGAGCCCAGGAGTGAATAAAAAAAAAACAAAAAACCACCACCAAAAAATCTCTTGATCTACTGAAGTATTAGAGCAGTTCGTAGAGACACCACAAACAAAGCCTAAAGAGGCCTGCAACACACTGGGCACAGGGGAGGAGTCCTGCATAGTGTGTTTAAGGTAACCTGGGGCTCAATCCAAGACTTGGAGTGGCAAATAGATTGGTTGAAAAAAGAACTGCTAACTGAAAAAGTGAGAGGGGTAGTGCAACCACAAGTTTTACCAGCTGCCACACAAGCAGCATCAGAGGGGCAGAGAAAAGAAAAAAAAATTAAAAAAAAAGGGTAATGACACAGCAAACTCCTTGACTGTTAACACTGTGCAGTTTGCTTCTGCAGCTGCTTCACATTCCTTTTTCATCAGAATGCCTCTGCTTTAAGGAATCATTTTAACCTGACTTACTTCTCAAGAACTGATAACCTGGGGGAGAAGTTACATTTGTGTCCTCCTACCCGCAGGTCCATGGAGGCTGCCTGCAAAGTTTCTCAAGCTTTGCCATGAGCTGAACAGACGAGTGGAAAAAGCCCACTGCCTCAGCTACAGGAGCTGACCATGAATACCCCAAGCAGAATGAGATAGAGGAAGAGAAAAAAGAATGACTGCAAAACATCACTTGGGAGCGATTGAAAAGTAACAGTCTGAATATGTGTGCTTGTAAAGTAGCTATTATTAGAGGCTGTGATTTTGTGTATAAACCACCTGTATTTACTAGCCAGTTGCTAATAAGAAACTACACCTTGTATTGTATGGATTTGTCACTTGTAAAAGAGATGTTAGAGCATGCAAATTTGCAGCAGCTGCTAGAAAATGCTAAGGCAAAAGCTAGAAAGATTCTAATACAATAATAGCGTTATAAAGCAGGCAATGGAACAAACTAAGAGGGTGGGAGAACTCCACTGGTAGGAAATTTCTTTGGCTGGTCTGTCACTGCCACTAGCATCTTCAACATGCTGCTGCACCCTGTAATAGTTACTCTGCTAATGTAAATCTGTATGTGCTTTGCCATAGTAGCAACTTGTTACTGGATGAGGCAGCTGAACCTCTGCATTGACAACAAGGTTCCAGGACTGAGGTTTGCCAAATGCCTGCTACCACAGTCAAGGGCAAGACTGGGTTGGCCTCTGTGTTTGCCACCAAGAAGAACCTTTAGCTCCACTGTTGGCTGCAACCCAGCAGGCATTGAGTGGTGGGGACACACGCCATGCCAGACCTTGATGTGAGGGATGGCCTCCCCTGTTATCAGGGAGCTATCCAGGAGAGAAGGGCAGGACAAGCAGCCTGTGGTTGGCATATGTTGGAGAATGATCTAGTCCAAATCCCCTGCTCAAGTAGGGTCATCTAAAGCAGGTATTATATGTAAAACAAAAAAAAAAAGGGGAATGCAAGGATTTTCTCCACACAAACAGTTGGCAAAAGCACAATTTGCACTAAATTTTTTTAAATTGTCTAGTTTTGATTCTCTTTCCACAATACAGCGCTTGTGACATCTGATGGAAAATTCCTTTCCCAAACCACTAGTTCTATATAAAGACCTACATGATAAAGAGTGGAAAAGACCAGAGCCATTGCTGACATGGGGTCAAGGATACAGCTGTGTACACCTAGCGACAGGACCATGATGGCTGCCAGCGAAACATATAAAGCCCCAGAACTCAACAACACAAAGAAATGACAAGGACAGAAATCTTTGTAATATCTGTTCTATTATGTGTGACCATGGGTAATGGACAAGTATTCAGGGGACATTTGTTAAATCCCCCATTATTCCGACCTGTTACATGGTGTGTAGGATTCACTGGTATGCCACATGTTATAAAGGTTCAAGTGACTTCAAATCATAGAATCATAGAATAGTTAGGGTTGGAAAGGACCTTAAGATCATCTAGTTCCAACCCCCCTGCCATGAGCAGGGACACCTCACACTAAACCATGCCACCCAAGGCTATATCCAACCGGACCTTGAACACCGCCAGCAATGGAGCATTCACAACTTCCCTGGGCAACCCATTCCAGGGCCTCAGACTAATCTTACTGAAATAATGCTGCCTGGATAGCGGGTGGTTATGTAAATTACACAGGTCAAGCAGTGATAGAGCAGACGCACCAAATTGTAAAAAACATGCTAGTAAAACAATAAGGGGGAATGATAGGGGAGACCCCAAATGCATGAATCAACAAAGCATTGTTTGTCTTAAATTTTTGTCGTGGGTTCAGCAGTAGCAGTTGTTTTTTCTCCTTCTTGGTAGCTGGTGCAGCACTGTGTTTTTGATTTTGGGCCTTGGAACAGTGCTGATAACACCAGTGTTTTCAGTTACTGCTTGACAATATTTTGGTCTGGCCAAGGACTTTCTTAGTCTCATGCTATGCCAGGGAAGAGGGGAGCCGGGAGGAAGCAGAGACAGGACACCTGACCCAAACTGACCAAAGAGGTTATTCCATACCACAGCACGTCATGTCCAGGATGTGAAGACGGAGAGCAGAGACCTGGAAGGGGGTGGTGGTGGACTGGGGGTGCACGGCATGGTCAGGTTTTTGGTAGTGGGGGGTTTGCTGCTCTGGGGTGCACTGGCTGGGTCGGGCTTGGTGAGCAGTTGTATTCTCTTTCCTTGTATTTCTCTTGTATTATTATTGGTGGTAGCAGTAGTGATTTGTGTTATACCTTAGTTACTAAACTGTTCTTATCTCAACCTGTGCGAGTTGAATGCTTTTGATTCTCCTCCCCATCCCCCTGGGACTGGGGGAAGAAAGAGGGGGAGTGAGTGAGTGAGTGAACGACTTTCATGAGTTTTAGAGACTTAAACCATGACAATTTTTTAATGTTATCCAGTTCTGATTTACGCACGGGCATGAATGTCCCCCCAATGATAAGGCATTTTTCTGCACTAACCCATGTAGGGCCAGATCTGATACCAGGGAAAGAACCTGTTGTGGTAATGGTAAAGTTTTTGGAAAATCATACCTGGGAAGGTCCTTTTAGGTTAATAACTTGGGGAAGAGGCTATGTTTGTGTCTCTATGGAACATGGACCCCGATGGATCCCCACACGATGTACCCGTCCATTTATACAACTGATGGCTGCCAATGAAGATTGATGCCGATTCATTGCTGAAGTCAACCCATGGGAACTGTACAAAGTTAACCGGTCTCTTTTTGGAGAACCAGTCAATGGGGAGCATATCCGTGCGGGAGCTTATCGCAACTGGACTTTCCAGCCACTATTAATAGAGTGGGAACATTTAAGCCCGGAAAGGGTACCACTGGACAACAGGGTTGCTTTTAGACGTTGATTCCATGAGGCACGCCTCATTACAGAACAGAACGACTGTTGATTTTTATTGTTAGCTCAAGGCCATGGGTGTGAAGATATTGATGGTATGTGCTGCACGAACTTATCAGATCATCCATAAAAGCATTCCGGACTTAATAACAAGGACAGCACACCTTCAGGAAGATGCGGGACTGAATTGGTTGAACACGGTGTTTTCTGGCTTGAGCATTACAGGGTGGCTTTACTTTATCTTAATCATTTTGTTAGTCTTTTTAAGTATCCTAATCTGTGTTCCTTGTTTGGATTAATCATTTTGTCAGTCTTTTTAGGTATTCAGATCTATGTGCCTTGTTGTCCTGGGTTCAGCAGTAACATTCATTTTTTTTTCTCTTTCTTGGTAGCTGGGAGCAGCGCTGATAACAGCAGTGTTTTCAGTTACTGCTTGGTAATGTTTTGGTCTGACCAAGGACTTTCTGAGTCTCATTCTCTGCCAGGGAGGAGGGGAAGCCGGGAGGAAGCAGAGACAGGACACCTGTCCCATACTGACCAAAGAGCTATTCCATGCCACAGCACGTCATGCCCAGGATGTAAAATATTGGGGGCAGGAACCCAGAAGCCTCTCTCTCTCTCGGCTCGGTCGGGTGGTGAGCGGTTGTATCCTTTTCCCTTGTATTTGCCTTGTCATTATTATTATTATTAGTGGTAGCAGTAGTGATTTGTATTATATCTCAGGTACTGGACTGTTCTTATCTCAACCTGTGGGAGTTACATTCTTTCGGTTCTTCTCCCCATTCCCCCCCCCCATCGGAGTGGGGGGGAAGAAAGAGGGAGAAGTGAGTGAGCGGGCTGCGTGAGATTTACAGCTTACACCACGACACTTGTTTGCCACAATAGCTAATGGAGAATATAGAAGCTTTGACAAATGTATATCATAAATCTATAAAAGCTGTCTTTTAGTAAAACAAAAAGGGGAAGATGTGGGTGAAGGGATAGAAATAAACGAAATGGATTCAGGCGTTATCACCCTGGTCTGGCTTAAGCCCTGGGAACAGTGAAGAAAACACCAGGTGCTATTGCCCTGGTCCAGCCTAAGCCTTGGGAACTGTAAAGACAACAGTGAAGGGTAAAGATTGGTTAGCAAAACAAAGCTGACAGTTTGCAAGATAAAGCAGGATGTGCATCTCAAAGACAGACCAAAGATGTAAATATTTGTAATCCTTAGTAGTTTTGCTGAATCGGGATGATAAGGAAGTAAGAGAGTGGAAAGTTACTGCTTAGCCCTTAGTAGACTATAAAAGGGATGCCAGATGCGAAATAAAGCATTTGGTTTGTAACCATAAACGGGGTCCGTGCCTTACGTCTCCACAATGTGAAGCCAGACTCTTTTCAGTGGTGCCCAGTGACAGGACCAGAGGCAATGGGCACAATCAGGAACACAGGAGGTTCCATCTGGACATCAGGAAACGCTGTTTTACTGTGAGGGTTACTGAGTACTTGAAGGGGTTGCCCAAGGAGGTTGTGGAGTCTCCCTTTTTTGGAGATATTAAAAAGCCATCTGTACGTGGTCCTGGACAACTGGCTCTAGGTGGCCCTGCTTGAGCAAGGAGGTTGGACCAGAGGACCTCCAGAGGTCCCTTCCAAATGCAAATATTCTGTGATCCTGCTCAGCTAGAGAGGAGAGCAGCATGAGGTCATTGGTGCTGTCTTGTGTTTGTGTGAGTGCTCTGTGTGTGTTTGTTTGTGTTCTGCATGGGCAGCTATATATATGTGTGATGTATATGTCTGCTCTGTTTGCATGTGACTACTGGGAAAACATCTTCAGCTTTGGTAATGGTTGGACCTGGGGGCATGGAGCTGCAGCAGCCTCACCTCTCTCAGACTGGTCTACCTGGCTCAGTATTTTTCCGCTAACACTTTACAATTGAATAGTCACTTCTGATTGATCTCAAATAGCTTTAAAAAGAATCCTTATAATATATCAGCAAAGTGGGCAGTTATTGGAAGGGACCTTAAGATCATCAAGTTCCAACCCCCCTGCCATGGGCAGGGACACCTCACACTAAACCATGTCATGCATGCTGCAAAGACAAAAAAGAGGAGTGGGGGGGACAGTTTACAGAAAAACTTTCTTCAGAAATTTTATTAGAGGCATTTTGTGCATACAGAAAGTCCATAGTTCTCATTGTCCCTGTTTGTTTAAAGATGCTTATGAAGAAAGTGTTTAAATTGGCCATTTTATAATTCAGCTATGCATTTCATAGAATCATAGAATCACAGAATGGTCTGGGTTGAAAAAGGACCTGAAGATCACCCAGTTCCAATCCCATGCCTTGGAACAAATACAGACCTGAAGTTATTTGTCTAAAGTCACTGCTTCATAAGGAATAGAAAACCATAACCCCTAAGTTCAGTCTGTGTGAAGGCCTGTGAACTATAATCCCTCACAGCATAGTCTGCTGCAGGACTGCACAAACATAACCTGCTGCAGGACTGCATAAGCATATCCTAGTCAAAGTTCATCCTAAGTATTTGCCATGATCACCACAGTCTGTTTCAGCAGCTCTCAGGATTACCCCCTCAGTTATGAAATCTTTTACAAATGTTAAAAAAATAAAAGGTGCATTCAAATATTGGTCAGAGCCATAAAGAAGACATTTCACTTAATAAATGTTAAGCCAAAACAGATATGTTTCCATTTTCTAGAATTAACAAACTTGTTAACAATATTTGCATATATACTTCATGACATTTTCACTTACAAACTCTTCATTTGGAAAGGATGAATGTTGATACAAAACAACAATAATTGCCTACTAACCTTTGCCAGGTCCACCGAAGTGTTGGCTTGATCATTCAGTTTCCTTCGTTCCATTTTTACACTTCTTAATCTAAAACGTGGAATTTTAAGTCAGATTTTTGTGTCTGCATGTGTGCACCTGTGTGGTCATCTTAGGACTTCTAAAAAGCATGCATAAAACTTACAAGAACAGGTAACTGCATGGACAATGCCTCAAGTGCTTTGTATGAAGTCAGAATTGGTCATGTGTCTGGTACAATGAGAAGCATGCCTCTTCAACACCACAAAAGAAAAAGAGCAAGGAAATGTCATGCCTTTGAGACTAATGTTTGCCATGGGTAAAGTTGCATTCAAAAAGGAAAATAATAATTTATCTAGATTATATGAAATAAAGCCAAAACATTCCTCAAAGCCTCAATATCATAAGTAGGAAGAAACATAGAAGAAATGCTTTTTTGTCATTAACATCGTAGCAATCAAGAATCTTCTCATGCCTACATGACTAGATACAGGTACTAGCCCTATTCTGTCAGAAAAGGATTAGATTATCAGGTGTTTTAACCTGATGAAAATACAGTGATAAGTGAATTAGTCATTACTTTAAACAGAACTTCCATCTGACCAGCAGCTAAACAACCAACATACTTACCAATACATTTAATTTTCTTACTTCTCTGAACACTTGTGAATTTAAATATGGTTGCATTCTAAACTTCAGACATACCTTTCCAATGCACTATTTACATGGGACTACTGTAAAAATTATGAAAGAAGAACCAATGGTATGTTTTCTTTTCAATGCTTAGCTAACTGCATTATTATTATTGATGTGCATACTCTGAAAGATATGTAATTGACCTTTCCTGTGTGTTCCCTGAATCTAACTCCATGTTTTCTAGATGAACTACTAAAGGTGTGGGTTTTAGATGTGATTTAAAAAAAAATAAAAATAGAACAAGCAATTTATCTCTTAAATATTTTTTTTAATGTTTCCTAAAGTAGATTTACTAGGACTTTCAGTGATTTTTCTGGTGGATATTCTAAGCAAGAAATAACATTTTTCAAAAGCAACAAACCAATTTATAAAATGTGTGATAGATGCCATGCTGTCTACTAGTAGCTCAACAAACAATAAAACTACCCATTTGGTTAACTCTCAAAAATAAGGTTGGCAGTATTTTGTGGCACATAGGTTGCTAATACATACTCTGCTTAGTTCTCATTTACTGTCTTAGCTGTATATATAACTTATACAGCAATCATTACTTCAAAAAAGCATATAAAACATAGAATCACAGAACAGTTAGGGTTGGAAAGGATCTCAAGATCATCTAGTTCCAAACCCCCTGCCATGAGCAGGGACACCTCACACTAAACCATGCCACACAAGGCTATGTCCAACCTGGCCTTGAACACCGCCAGGGATGGAGCATTCACAACTTCCCTGGGCAATCCATTCCAGTGCCTCACAACCCTTACAGTAAAGAATTTCTTCCTCATATCCAATCTAAACTTCCCCTGTTTAAGTTTGAACCCGTTACCCCTTGTCCCATCACTACAGTCCCTAATGAAGAGTCCCTCCCCAGCATCCTCATAAGCCCCCTTCAGATACTGGAAGGCTGCTACGAGGTCTCCACGCAGCCTTCTCTTCTCCAGGCTGAACAGCCCCAACTTTCTCATCCTATCTTCATACGGGAGGTGCTCCAGTCCCCTGATCATCCTCGTGGCCCTCCTTTGGACTTGTTCCAACAGTTCCATGTCCTTTTGATGTTGAGGATACCAGAACTGCACACTATACTCCAAGTAAGGTCTCACAAGAGCAGAGTAGAGGGGCAGGATCACCTCCCTCGACCTGCTGGTCACACTCTTTTTGATGCAGCCCAGGATACGGTTGGCTTTCTGGGCTGCAAGCACACACTGCTGGCTCATGTTCATTTTCTCATCGACCAACACCCCCAAGTCCTTCTCCACAGGGCTGCTCTGAATCTCTTCTCTGCCGAGCCTGTAGCTGTGCCTGGGATTACTCCAACCCAGGTGTAGGACCTTGCACTTGTCATGGTGAAACTTCATCAGGTTGGCATCAGCCCACCTCACAAGCATGTCAAGGTCCCTCTGGATGGCATTCCTTCCCTCCAACTTATCAACCCAACCACACAGCCTGGTATCATCGGCAAACTTGCTGAGGGAACACTTAATCCCACTGTCCATGTCACCAACAAAGATGTTGAACAAGACCAGGCCCAACACCGATCCCTGATGGACACCACTCGTTACTGGTCTCCAGCTGGACATTGAGCCATTGAGCACATCTCTTTGCATGCGGCCATCCAGACAGTTCTTTATCCACCAAGTGGTCTACATATCCAATTGATGTCTCTCCAACTAAGAGACAAGGATGTCATGTGAGACAGTATCAAACGCTTTGCACAAGTCCAGGTAGATGACATCCACTGCTCTACCCCTGTCCATCAGTTCCATAGCCCCGTCATAGAAGGCCACCAGATTGGTCAGGCAGGATTTCCCCTTAGTGAAGCCATGCTGGCTGTCACCAACCACCTCATAGTTTTTCATGTGCCTTAGCATGCCTTCCTGGAGAATCTGCTCCAAGATTTTGCCAGGCACAGAGGTGAGACTGACTGGTCTGTAGTTTCCCGGCTCATCCATTTTTCCCTTCTTTAAAATGGGTGTTATATTACCCTTTTTCCAGTCATCGGGAACTTCACCTGACTGCCATGATTATTCAAATATGATGTACAGTGGCTTAGCAACTTCATTCGCCAGCTCCTTCAGGACCCATGGATGGATTTCATCAGGTCCCATGGACTTGTATGCGTTCAGGGTCCTAAGATGGTCTCGAACAAGATCCTCTCCTACAGTGGTCCTAGGGTTTTCATTCTCACAGTCCCTGCGTCTGCCTTCCAGGACTTGGGTGGTATGGTCAGAGCATTTGCCAGTGAAGACTGAGGCAAAGAAGTCATGAAGAACCTCAGCCTTCTCCAAATCCAGGGAAGCCAGTTCTCCTGATGGCTTCCTTAGAGGGCCCAGGTGTCCCTTTGTCGTGGTTTAAGCCCCCCACCCACACAGTTTTACTCACTCACTCACTTTCCCTCTTTCTTCCCCCAGTCCCGGGGGGATGGGGAGGAGAATCAAAAGAATTCAACTCGCACAGGTTGAGATAAGAACAGTTTAGTAACTAAAGTATAGCACAAATCACTGCTGCTACCACCAGTAGTAATACAAGAGAAATACAAGGAAAGAGAATACAACTGCTCACCAAGCCCGACCCAGCCAGTGCACCCCAGAGCAGCAAACCCCCCACTACCAAAAACCTGATCATGCCGTGCACCCCCAGTCCACCACCACACCCTTCCGGGTCTCTCCCCTCTGTGTTCACATCCTGGACATGGCATGCTGTGGTATGGAATGACCTCTTTGGTCAGTCTGGGTCAGGTGTCCTGTCTCTGCTTCCTCCCGGCTCCCCTCCTCCCTGGCATAGCATGAGGCTCAGAAAGTCCTTGGTCAAACCAAAACATTGTCAAGCAGTAACTATAAACACTGGTGTTATCAGCGCTGCTCTCAGGCCCAAAATCAAAAACACAGGACTGCACCAGCTACCAAGAAGGAGAAAAAACGACTGCTACTGCTGAACCCATGACATGTCTGTCTTTTATTTGCAGTATACCTATAGAATCCCTTCCTGTTATCTTTCACATCCCTGGCCATGTTTAATTCTAAGTGGGCCTTAGCTTTCCTGGCCTGGTCCCTAGCTTCCCAGACAACATCCCTGTATTCTTCCCAAGCCACCTGTCCTTGCTTCCACCTTTTATAAGCCTCGTTTTTCCTTCGAATTTTCCTCAGCAGCTCCTTATCCATCCATGGAGATCTCCTGGCCCTCCTGCAGCTCTTCCTTCTAGTTGGGATGTATCGCTCCTGTGCTTGCAGCTGGTGATCCTTGAATATCAACCAACAGTCTTGGGCCCCCGTGGGTGTAAAGGACCTTGATGTGAAGGATTTCTGAGCTAGACTAGCCACTGGGAGAGCTTTGAGAGAGCAGAGGAATGTTGCTGGGAAAGTTTTGAGACAGTAGGGGAGTATTGCAGGGAAAGTTAGGTAAGATAAGGAGGAAGAAAGAAGCGAGGAACCAGTATCCTATGAGGGGACAACAGCGAGAAGCAGGCATCCAATCAAGGCAACCAGTGGGCAATATATCAACCAATGAAGAAGTGAAAATACCCATGTGGCCAGTGATAGCTAACCAATTGTATTGGTTATACACGCTAACCAATTGTATTGCTCATACACGTGGGTACTTCGTATAGCCTATATCAACTCTGGACCTTCGGATAATAAACGATATCGTTTCCTAACCAGAATCGGGGTCTGTGCCTTCCTCTCCACAAATGATGCCCGAACAGGGACTTTAGAGGCGGATGAAGGGCCCTGGTAGAGAAGCGGACCGAAGAAGTTAGACAGTGGACCAGAGAGCTGTACTCCCGGGAGAATAAACACCTTTGAAAAAGGTGTGCTGTCAGGAAGATGGGATCGCAGGTGTCTGCAGAAGAAAAGACTATTGTTTCTTTGCTAATGTATGTTTTAACGCAGAAGGGCATTACATACGATGAAAAGGCTATTCGTGCCCTTCTTGCATGGCTTAAGGGGTGGGGATTTGCTGTCCATTCTCAGACAGCACTTCAGCTGGAGTAGTGGGACTTGGCTAAAGAGATTCTTTGGGAGGCTGCATCCAGGGGGGATGAGATCATTTTTCTGCTGTTAACGACATGGCGCTTACTCTATGAGGCTCTTAGCAAGCTGCAGAACCCATCACGGGGCGCAGTTGCTAACCATCGTAATGAGCCAACTGCCGCTGCCCCTTCGGGGGGACATGGCGCCAACCCCCCCACTGCAACCCCCCCTACCGCAACCCCCCCAATGCAACCCTCCCGAAACCCCCCCCACCGCAACCCACCCCACATCGACCACCCCACCAGCAAACCCCCTCACTGCAACCCCCCCCGTTCAGTACTCCCCATAGCCGTTTGTCTATCCCTCCAACAGATATCAGGATGGTTGAAGTCCCCCATGAGAACAAGGGCCTGCGAGTGTGAGGCTATTACAATCTGCCTATAGAGCGCTTCATCCACAGAGTCCTCTTGGTCAGGTGGTCTGTAACAGATCCCCAAAATAATGTCTCCCATCGCTGTTCTCCCTTTAGCCCTGACCCACAAACTCTCTGTCGACTGCTCACCTGTCCCCAGACAGAGTTCCATACTCTCCAGCCTATCCCTAACATAGATAGCAACTCCCCCTCCCCGCCTGCCAGGCCTGTCTTTTCTAAAGAGCCTGTAACCTTCTATTCCAACACACCAGTCATAGGAGCCATACCACCATGTTTCTGTGATGCCTATGATATCATACCCCCGTAGACGTGCACACATCTCTAATTCTTCTTGCTTGTTCCCCATGCTACGGGCATTTGTATAGAGGCATCTGAGCCGAGCTCCAATTGAAGCCAGCTCATTGGCTGGAGCAGATGGAATATCTCTACATTGCTCTGAACGTTTACTATATGTGCTGGCCAGTGATTGGGTGTGCTGGGATGGAATGATGCCCCCCTCCCCCAACACATCTAGTTTAAAGCATCCTTGACCAGTCTGGCCAGCCTCCTACCAAATCCACTCTTCCCTTTCTTTGTCAGACCAGCTCCACCAGCCCCCAGTAGACCTGGCCTCCTAAATTGAGTCCCATGTTCTAGATACCCAAACCCCTGACTATGGCACCACCCTTCTAACCATTTATTAACCTGGCCAATCCTCCTAGCCTTTTTAAGGTCCTGCCCTGTATCCTGGAGAATTGGCAAAAAGACTATCTGAGCTCCAGAGCCCCTAACCACCTCTCCCAAGGCTCTGTAGTCCTTCTTTATGTTCTCCAGGCTACTGCTATCTATATCACTAGCGCCCCCATGGATCACTAGAAGTGGGTAATAGTCAGTGGGACTGACTAGAGCAGGCACCCTCTTAGCAACATCCCTGATCTGAGCCCCTGGTAGGCAACACACCTCCCTTGAGACTGGGCCAGGCCGACAGATGGGTGCCTCTGTTCCTTTCAGAGTAGAGTCCCCTACTACTTCGGCCAGCTGCTTTTTCCTGGAAGCATCAGTAGTGATCTTCTTTACCGGTGCATCAGCCGGTTGTTCCTGGTGGGAGTGTGCTTCCTCATCAGCCCCTTGCAGGGCAGCAAAGCAGTTCTGGATGGGGACAACAGATTTAGGAGGAAGCCCCTTGCTTTTAATTGTCCTCTTCCTCTTTTTTTTATTGATTTTTTCTGTTACTGTTTCCCAGCTTCCTGGGTTAGCGGCCTCCTTTCTGGAATGAGCGACAGTGGACTCTTGAGTCCCCTGCACAGTCTGGTCCTGGAGCAAGCAGTGCTGCCTCCTCTCATCTTCCCTGACATCTTTCAGCCTAGTAACAGCTTCCACCAGGGAGCACCACGTGCAGCCCTGCCCATTGTGCACCCTCCCCTCAGAAGACCAGTGCAGGCGCTCTGCACTGCGTCCTCCCCTCTGATCAGCTCTGTCTGGGTGCCTACGCTGGCCACTGCTGGGGCAGCCACACCACAGCTCCCAGACCGGACCCTTGTCATACAGTGAGTGCTCACCATCCCACTTGCCTGCCTGCACGAACTGCCGTGCAAACTGCCTCGAACCCGCCCTTTTTGACCACCCTGTTGTGCAAGCTGCCTCGAACCCACCCTGTTTGCCCACCCTGTTTGCCTGCCCTGTTGGGCAAACTGCCTCAAACCTGCCCTGGTCGCTTGTGCTCCCTGGGGCAGGTTTTTAACCAGTCAGGGCTGGTGCCGCTCCTCCTGGCACCGCCCCCTCTGAGTCAGCTCCTTGTGTCCGCTGAGCTGCTGGCTCCTGGGCAAGTCCTGTCGAGGACTTGAGGCTCCCTTGGTGCCTGTTGCTGCTCCAAGTTGAAGCTCCTGGATGCCAAGCCTCCCCTCGCTCAGGCGCTGAAGGCGTCCTCTCTATTGTAAAGCTAATATTCTGGCAATGGCACAAAAGAGCTCCATGCCACGGACAGCCTGTATAGTACATGCACAGCACTTGCAAAGGAGGTATTATTTTTCATAGAATCATAGATTGGTTTGGGTTGGAAAGGACCTTAAGGTCATGTAGTTCCAACCCCCCTGCCATGGGCAGGGACACCTCCCTCTAGACCAGGTTGATCAAGTCCCTATGCATCCTGGCCTTGAACACTGCCAGGGATGGAGCATTCACAACTTCCCTGGGCAACCTGATCCAGTGCCTCACCACCCTTACAGTAAAGAACTTCTTCCTTATATCTAACCTAAACCTCCCCTGTTTAAGATTTAACCCATTACCCCTTGTCCTGCCTCTACAGTCCCTGATAGAGTCCCTTTCCAGCATCCTTCTAGGCCCCCTTCAGATACTAGAAGGCTGCTATGAGGTCTCCAAGCATCCTTGTCTTCTCCAGGCTGAACAGCCCCAACGTTCTTAGCCTGTCTTCATATGAGAGGTGCTCCAGCCCCCTTATCATTCTTGTGGCCTCCTCTGGACTTGTTCCAACAGTTCCATGTCCTTTTTATGTTGGGGACACCAGAACTGTATGCAGTACTCCAAGTGGGGTCTCATGAGAGCATAGTAGAGGGGCAAGATCACCTCCTTCAACCTGCTGGTCATGCTTCTTTTGGTGCAACCCAGGATAGGGTTGATTTCTGGGCTGTAAGTACAGAACGCTGGATCATGTTGAGCTTCTCATTTACCAACACCCCCAAGTCTTCACCTCCGGGCTCCTCTCAAGCCATTCTTTGCCCAGCCTGCATTTGTGCTTGGGATTGCTCTGACCAAGTTGTAGGACCTTGTGCTTCGCTTTGTTGAACTTAATGAGATTTTGTTTTGGCCCACCTCTCGAGCATGTCAAGGTCCCTCTGGATGGCATCCCTTCCCTCCAGCATGTCGACGGCATCACACAGCTTAGTGTCATTGGCAAACTTGCTGAGGGTACACTCAATCCCACTTTCCATGTCACTGACAAAGATGTTGAACAGGATCAGTCCCAACACCGACCCCTGAGGGACATCACTCGTCACCCATCTCCCTATGAACATTGAGCCATTGACTGCAACTCTCTGCGTGTGGCCATCCAGCCAATTCTTTATCCACTGGGTGGTCCATCTAGCAAAGTCATGTATCTCCAATTTAGAGACAAGGATGTCATGCAGGGCAGTATCGAATGCTTTGCACAATTGCAGGTAGATAATGTCAACTGCTTTGCCCCTATCCATCAGTTCCATAGCCCTACCATAGAAGGCCACCAAATTAGTCAGACAGGGTTTCCCCTTAGTGAAGCCATGCCTGCTGTCACCAACCGCCTCGTTTATTTTCATGTGCCTTAGCATGCCTTCCAGGAGAATCTGCTCCATGATTCTGCTAGACACAGAGGTGAGACTGACTGGTCTATAGTTCCTTGGGTCTTTCACTTTCCTCTTCTCGAAAATGGGTGTTATATTTCCCTTTTTCCAGTTGTTGGGAGCTTCAACTTTTCAAATATGATGGATGGTGGCTTAGCAACTTCATCTTCTAACTCCCTCAGGACCCACAGATGAATTTCATCAGGTCCCATGGACTTGTGCACATTCAGGTTCCTTAGATGATCTTGAACCTGATCTTCTCCTACAATGGGCTTAAGGCCTTCATTCTCACAGTCCGTGTCTTTTGTGACTTGAGCGGCATGGCTAGAGCACTTGCTGGTGAAGTCTGAGACAAAGAAGTCAATGAGAACCTCAACCTTCTCCAAATCCAGGGTAGCCAGTTCTCCCACTTCCTTCTGGAGAGGGCCCACATTATCCCTAGTCTTTATTTTGGCAGCAACATAACTATAGAAGCCCTTCCTGTTATCATTGACATCTCTGGACAGACTGAATTCTAACTGGGCCTTAGCTTTCCTGACTTGATCCCTAGCTTCCTGGACAATGTCCCTGTATTCCTCCAAGGCCACCTGTCCTTGCTTCCACCTTCTGTAAGCTTCTTTGTTCCTTCTGAGTTTGCTCAGCAGCTCCTTGTCCATCCATGAATGCCTCCTGGAATTTTTGCCCCATTTCCCTCTTGTTGGAAAACAACACTTCTGAGCTTGGAGGAAGTGATTCTTTAATATCAGCCAGCATTCTTGGGTCCCCCTGCCCTCCAGAGCTCTATCCCACAAGACTCTACCAAGCAGGTCCCTGAAGAGACCAAAGTCTGCTCTCTTAAAGTCCAGGGCAGTGATCTTGCTGCATGCCCTTCTCACTGCCCTGAGGATCTCAAACTCCACCATCTCATGATCACTGCAGCCAAGGCTGCCTTGGAGCATCACTTCCCTGTTGGTGAGCATGAGGTCTAGAATAGCACCTCTCCTTATTGGCTCCTCTGTCATTTGCATGAGGAAGTTGCCATCCACATATTTGTGGAACCTCCTGGATTGCATGTGCTGTCTCTCCAACAGATGTAGGGGTGGCTGAATTCCCCCATAAGGATAAGTGCCTGCGAGCATGTGGCTGCTCCTATCTGCCTATAGAGGGCTTTGTCCACACAGTCCTTCTGATCAGGTGGCCTGTAGCAGACCCCCACTGTAACAGCCCCTGTCGCTGCCCTCCCTTTAATCTTGACCCACAAGCTTTTGGTTGGCTCTTCATCCACCCCCAGGCTGAGCTCCATGCACTCCAGCTGGTCATTGACATAAAGGATTACACCCCCTCTGCCAGGCCTGTCTTTCCTAAAATAACCTATAACCTTCCATTACAACACTCCAGTCATAGGAGCCATCCCATCATGTTTGCTCCCCATACTATGTGCATTTGTGTAGAGGCATCTAAGCTGAGCTCCGAATAAAACCAACTCATTGCCTGGAGTAGCTCTGCATCGCTCTGAGCATTCATTGCAGATGCTGGCATCCAACTGGGAAGGTTGGGATGGATTGATGCCCCTTCCCCCAGAAAATCTAGTTTAAAGCTGCCTTCATCAGCCTGGCAGGTCTCCGACCAAAGACGATTTTTCCCTTCCTTGTCAGGTAGACCCCATCAGCCCCCAGTAGACCCGGCTTCCAAAAGCAAGTCCCATGGTCTAAGTAACCAAAACCCTGACTACGTCACCACCCCTCTCACTATTTGTTAACCTGCCAGATTCAACTTTCACTTCAAGACTTCTGTATGCCTCAAAGCACTCCAACCAAACCTAATTTTGAATATAGGGGATGAAATTCTTGCCGCGATGGACTCAGTCAGAAATCAATATGATTAGACAAAAGTCGTTTATTGTTTGTGAAGCTACTCTTTATGTACTTTAAGCTTACAGTTCTAACATTACATGTCTTCCTACGATTGGTTACATAATCCTAGCAACAGGCATACTATTGGTTAATATGTTTCGTGAGAACCTAAAGTGTGGTTTCTGCAAGCAAGCAAAGTTTACAGTCCATCTTAGCAATTCCCTTATCTTTAGTTCCTCTTTATCTTCCAGGCCTGCATTCTTGTTCCATTAGCTATTCAGGAGTTATATCTTCTCCATGGCCAGCTGCACGTAGGTAACCGGGAGTTACTTCTGCTGCATGACCAGCTGCACAGTCGCTTTCATTCAGAGCAGGCCTATGTCCATTCTCTAACAAGAAATCATCCACAAATTCTGACCCCTTTCTTTTCTTGAAGAAGCCAAAGCTGTTTTACCGATTTTTCAGTCATACCACATTACCATACATTGCAAAATACAAGGTATAATCATAACTATGCTCAAGACTATTACTAAAATCATTCCAATAACTTTCATCAAAGATGTGAGCCAACCATTAAGCCCCAAGATGTAAGAAGGGCATCTAACCAAGAAATTTTATCATTCTGATAGACATTGTGGAGTACTTTGGCATGCTTCCAGATTTCCTTAACATCTTTTAAAATTTTTCCAGACTCATCAACATAACTACAACAAGATTCATTAATTAAAGTACATACTCCGCCTACTTGAGCTGTTAATATATCTAAAGCCTTACGATTCTGCAAAACTATCTTTTTTAAAGAATCTACTTCTACTTGCAAGCCAAAAAGCGCTGTTGCGGTGCAATTCGCTATAGCCTCCATCTCTCCTGAAACATTAACTATGGCTCTTTCTAACTGAGCCACTCCTAGAGCCGGTATTAAGACTCTAACAAAGCTGTGATATGGTGTTCCATAAGTCACCAGTGGATTGTTAACCTCCCTTTTTGTTCGACCATGTCCCCATAATCCTCACACTATACCGTGCAATTCCGTGTGATTAAACAGTGCCAGAGGGGGAGCTAACAAACCCATAGTACACTGGCCTGTCCAATTTTCTGGGAGCTGTTTTCTTGTTTGTCCATTTCCACAAAGCCACCAATAGCTGGTAGGTAAGTTACATGTGGCATTAATACGGAGATTCACGTTACGTGTAGCTCTGCCCCACAAATAATCTGCCCATTGTCGTGATCCTATTCTGTTTGAATATTGCCCTGGTAAATTTGGGTCAGCAGAGTGATTTAGCTTTAGTTTAATGACTGACCAATTGCCAAATGACTGATTGATGTAACCTAAGTTTTCCCCTCCAGCCGAATAGTTTATGTATGGAATGGTATCATTAATCATGTCCCAGACAAATGAGGTGTCCTCCATAATCACCGTTTCAGTCTTGCACTGGTATGAAGTGTTCAACAGACTATATGGGTCAAGGTCGGTCCAATTACTTGATGGAATTCTCAATAGTGGTTTATCAGAATGGTCTGCTTGACCACATATCCAGCAATCTCTCAGTTGCGTATTATTGACCAATTTATTTAACATAGTCACATACGTATTACCATCAAAAACAGCATGACAAACTGACAAGAGACAACATAGGCCTATGCTGGTCTTAATTCCTGGGCATTCCATCCTTCTCATATTTCCCTTTTCTTCTTTAACTTCCACTGGAATCGTTTTGCACGCTTTGCTTTAGTCTTTTCCCATCATTCAGGGAGAACTTCCCATATATATGGCACTAATAACGGTTGGGAGCAATCACATTACGTCTTTTGTTATGTTCTATAACTCGATTATACAAATCTTCCTCAGCTGCGTGATATCTTTGCATTCCTAAGTATTCGTGACCTGTAATTACTAAAATACGAGCAAGCACACTAGCATTCCAAAAAGCCTTTCTATAACATAACTCACAATCTAATTGACAAAACACTGAATGTTTCCAAACGCGTTTTCTGCAATCTTCACATTCAGTTAAAACCCACGGTTCACAAGTCCCACAACTAGGACATAGCAAGCACAATTTGTCCAATTGACTCATGTAGCAATACTGTCATTCACGTTGAGAGATTCTGAAGTTGGTCGATGATCCAATGGCATAGGTGAATTCTGCCACGGTCTCACCCATCGAGCGGGAATCCAGCATGGACCTGTATCTGTAAGTACACACACATAACTGCAGCCAGTTAATTTTACTTCTGCTGGCCCTATCCATTGACCCGTTTCCAGATCCTTATATTGCACCTGAATGCCACATCCATGGTCCTTATAACCAGAACTTAAAGCTTGGCTGTGTACTACAGCTGGGGGCTCAGTAGAGCCTTCCACAAGTTGCAAAAAATTCATTACATATAACGCTTTCTGAGTTCTAGCTGCAGGAGTTATTAGCCCATCCTCCCCCTTTCTTTGTTTTTCGAGTAAGTGTTGTAGAGTTTGATGAGTGCGTTCAACAATGGCTTGTCCAGCTGGGGAGTGGGGAATACCAGTGGAGTGAGAAATGCCCAATTTCTGTAGAAATTTAGAAAGAGCTTGTGAAGTATAACAAGGGGCATTATCTGTTTTGATTAAGTGAGGTACCCCCATAATCGCAAAACACGCTCGTCGGTGCGCAATTACATGCCGTGATTGTTTCCCCAGAAAGAGGAGTAGCCCATACGTAATGAGAAAAGGTATCTATTGAAACATGTAAATATTTTAGACGACCGAAAGCAGGGACGTGTGTTACATCCATTTGCCAAAGTTGCATGGGTAAAAGACCTCAAGGGTTTACCCCCAAATCAATTCCAATTGATTGGCCTTGGCAATCGGGGAAAGACTAGACAATTCCGCAGGCATCAGATAGGCTAATACCAAATTGTCGCACTAGCATCTTTGCGGCTTGATGGAAAAAGGCATGAGAGAATTGGGCTTGTTGAAAAATGTCCATTGGGGGACCAGCCCAAGCTGGTGCCAATAGTTGATTGGCTCGATCATTACCCACAGCTAAACCTCCAGGGAGACCTGAATGACTACATATGTGCACAATAAAATAAGCTGCTTCATGGACATTTATCAGATAAAACAAGGTATTAAGCAGCGTCCATAAACGCAAGTTATTAACCTCTTGTAAAATAGAGCGCTCAAGACGCTGGACAATACCCACAACATATAAAGAATCAAAAACTATATTAATTGGCATAGAAGACAATAGCTTAAATACATCCACAACTGCAGTTAGTTCTAGTGTCTGAAGAAAATAAGTATCGAGGCCCTGAATTTTGTGAGTCTGTCAGCCGTCTTTTGTTTGCCATGTATATCCTGCAGTATGAGTGTTTTTACTAGCATCGGTAAAAATTGCAAGGCCTTTTACAGGCACCTTAGACAGATAAATAACTTCCTCAAATTGATTCTGAAGTTGATTCCTGAAGTTGATTCTGAAGCAACAGAAAACAGTCTATGTGGAGGAAAGTGAATCTTAATTTGTCCAATAAAATCTGTGTCGTGGTTTAAGCTGTAAATTTAACTTCTCCCTTATTTCCCGCCCAACCCCCCACTCCGATGGGGGGTAAATGGAGAGAAGAACCAAAGAAAATGTAACTCCCACAGGTTGAGATAAGAACAATCCAGTAACTAAGATACAATACAAATCACTACTGCCACCACCAATAACAATAATAATGACAAAGTAAATACAAAGGGAGAGGATACAACCATTTCACCGCCCGACCAAGCCGAGAGACTGCGCGCCGCACCCCAGACCGCATGCCCCGTGAGCCCCGCCCCCGAATCCTACCTCCTGGGCATGAGTGCTGTGGTATGGAATAACCTCATTGGTCAGCCCGGGTCAGGCGCCCTGTCTCCCCTCCCCCAGCTTTTCTCTCTTTCCCGGCGTAACATGAGACTCTGGGGGGGGGGGGTGGGGGAAGCCGAACCCATAACAATCCACCCCTTATTCCACACCATACACATCATGCTCAGATCCCACATTTTCAAAATATCATCCCATATATATATTTTTATATATATATATACATACACACACACACACAGATGGAGAGATATAATCCCTTAGTGCATGGACCAATCCCTTTAAAGCTGCAGAGTCCATCCAGTCCATGATGTCAGGATCCATCTTTTGTAACAGTCTTTCAGAGCAGGGGAGGCTGTGTGCAGTGTTGGATCGTTGCCTGCTTATGCTGATTGTTCCTTTACTGCAGAACTCATCTGGTTTCATCAAAGTTAATTCTTTGTTGGGATGATGGTCTGAGGGCCAGTCGCGGATGACTTGAAGACACCTAGTTGATGGGCTATAAAAAAACAAATTACATAACAAGCAACAGCATGCAATTGAGTTCATTGGCTGTTTTCTCCTAAAATCAAATCTCCTTGAGGTACACATCGGACTTCCCCATCTTCACGCATTACCCACCAAGTATATCCGGGTCCCTGAGCAAAAGCAATCCCACGAGTGGGTTTGCCTTTACCTGAAGCAGGAATAACCCAGACTGTCTTCCCCAGCAAATTCTTTATGTGCACCACAGGAACGTTGTCCCCCTCTACAGTATGTAGAACTTCTGACAGGGCTGGACCAGCCCTATTGGCAGATCCTCTGGTGTTGACCAACCAGGTGGCCTTTGGTAAATGTGTATCCCAATGTTTGAAAGTCCCACCACCCATTGCTCTCAGTGTAGTTTTTAATAGCCCATTGTACAGTTCGATTTTCCCAGAGGCTGGTGCATGGTAGGGGATGTGATATACCCATTCAATGCCATGCTCTTTGGCACAAGTATCTATCAGGCTGTTCTGGAAATGAGTCCCATTGTCTGACTCAATTCTCTCTGGGGTGCCGTGTCGCCACCAAATCTCTTTCTCAAGGCCCAGGATAGTGTTTCGGGCAGTGGCGTGGGGCACAGCGTATGTTTCCAACCATCCGGGGGTTGCTTCCACCATGGTAAGCACGTGACGCTTGCCTTGGCGGGTTGGTGGGAGTGTAATATAATCAATCTGCTAGGCCTTCCCATATTTGTACTTCAGCCATCATCCTCCATACCAAAGAGGCTTTAACCGTTTAGCCTGCTTGATTGCAGCACATGTTTCACAGTCATGAATAACCTGGGCAATAGAATCCAGTGTTAAGTCCACTCCTCGATCACAAGCCCATCTGTATGTTGCATCTCTGCCCTGATGGCCTGAAGTGTGGTGGGCCCACCGGGCCAAAAATAATTCACCCTTATGTTGCCAATCTAAGTCCATCTGAGCCACTTCAATCTTAGCAGCTTGATCCACTTGTTGGTTGTTCTGGTGTTCCTCAGTAGCCCAACTCTGGGGTACATGAGCATCTACGTGGCGTACTTTGACCACCAGGTTTTGCACTCGGGCAGCGATGTCTTGCCACAGTGCAGCAGCCCAGATGGGTTTACCTCTGCGTTGCCAGTTGCTCTGCTTCCATTGCTGCAACCACCCCCACAGGGCATTCGCCACCATCCATGAGTCAGTATAGAGATAAAGTACTGGCCACTTTTCTCATTCAGCAATGTCCAAGGCCAGCTGGATGGCTTTCACTTCTGCAAACTGACTCGATTCAACCTCCCCTTCAGCAGTTTCTGCAACTTGTCGTTGAGGACTCCATACTGCTGCCTTCCATCTACGGTGCTTTCCCACAATGCGACCAGACCCATCAGTAAACAAAGCATATTGCTTTTCACTTTCTGACAGTTCATTATATGGTGGGGCCTCTTCAGCAAGCATCACTCCTTCCTCCTCTGGTGACCTTCCAGAATCTTTGCCCTCTGGCCAGTCCATGATGACTTCTAGAATTCCCGGACGACTGGGATTTCCTAGTCGAGCTCGTTGTGTAATTAATGCGGCCCACTTACTCCATGTAGCATCAGTTGCATGATGTGTAGAGGAGACCCTGCCTTTGAACATCCAGCCCAGCACGGGCAACCGGGGTGCCAGGAGGAGCTGTGCTTCAGTGCCAATCACTTCCGAAGCAGCTCGAACCCCTTCATAGGCTGCCAATATCTCTTTTTCAGTTGGGGTATAGCTGGCCTCAGATCCTTTGTATCCCCGAATCCAAAAGCCGAGGGGTCGACCTCGAGTTTCCCCTGGAGCTTTCTGCCAGAGGCTCCAGGTAGGACCGTTCTCCCCAGCTGCGGTGTACAGTACATTTTTAACATCTGGCCCAGTCTGGACTGGTCCCAGGGCTACTGCATGAACTATCTCACATTTCATTTGCTCAAAGGCTTGTTGTTGCTCAGGGCCCCATTTAAAATCATTTTTCTTCCGGGGCACATAATAGAGAGGGCTTACAATCAAACTGTAATTCGGGATGTGCATCCTCCAGAACCCCACAGCACCCCAGAAAGCTTGTGTTTCTTTCTTATTAGTTGGTGGCGACATTGCTGTTATCTTGTTGATCACATCTGTGGGGATCTGGCGACATCCATCTTGCCATTTTATTCCCAAAAATTGAATCTCCTGTGCAGGTCCCTTGACTTTACTCCATTATATGGCAAAACCGGCTTTCAGCAGGATTTGGATTATTTTCCTCCCTTTCTCAAAGACTTCTTCTGCTGTATCACCCCACACAATGATGTCATTGATGTATTGCAGGTGTTCTGGAGCTTGCCCCTGTTCCAGTGCAGTCTGAATCAGTCCATGGCAGATGGTAGGGCTGTGTTTCCACCCCTGGGGCAGTCGGTTCCAAGTGTACTGGACGCCCCTCCAAGTAAAAGCAAACTGTGGCCTGCACTCTGCTGCCAGAGGAAATGAGAAAAAAGCATTGGCAATGTCAGTCGTGGCATGCCACTTGGCTGCCTTTGACTCCAGTTCATACTGAATCTCTAGCATGTCCGGTACGGCAGCACTCAAGGATGGGGTAACTTCGTTCAGGCCACGATAGTCTACTGTTTGTCTCCACTCTCCATTAGACTTTCGCCCTGGCCATATGGGGCTATTAAAGGGTGAGTGGGTCCTACTGATCACTCCTTGGCTCTCCAATCTACGGATCAGCTTATGAATGGGAATCAGGGAGTCTCGGTTGGTGTGATATTCCCTCCGGTGCACTGTTGTGGTCACAATTGGCACTTGTTGTTCTTCGACCTTCAGCAACCCCACAGCAGAAGTATCCTCTGAGAGACCAGGCAAGGTGGACAGCTGCTCCACTTCCTCTGTCTCCAAAGCAGCAATACCGAAAGCCCATCAGTACCCTTTTGGGTCTTTGAAGTACCCTCTTCTGAGGTAATCTATGCCAAGGATACATGGAGCCTCTGGACCAGTAACAATGGGGTGTTTTTGCCATTCCCTCCCAGTCTGGGTGATTTCAGCCTCTAGTACAGGCAACTCTTGGGATCCTCTTGTCACTCCAGAAATAGAAATAGGTTCCACCCCTTGACAGCTTGATGGCATCAGAGTACCCTGTGCTCTGGTATCTACTAGAGCCTTATACTTCTGTGGGACTGATGTGCCAGGCCATCTGATCCATACAGTCCAATAAGTTCGATTGTCCCCTACCTCCACCTGGCTGGAGGCGGGGCCCCTCTAGTAGTCATCACATTGGTCACTCACATCTTGAAGAGATGGATTAATCTTCTTCATCACAGGAGCTGAGGTAAAATCTGCTCTTCCACTCCATCTGGGAACCTGCTCACCAGAGACTGAAGCCACAGCCTTCATGGGGTGATCAGACTTGACCTTTGCTCTCCTTTTCAGTTCTCACACCCGCTCCTCCAAAACTGAAGGAGGCTTTCCATCCCACTCCATCATATCTTCTCCATGATCCTGCAGGTAAAACCATAGGGTGGCCCGTGGTGTATAACTTCTATATCTTCTCTCTCAAACAGTGGGACGCCTTCTGTTAATAGCTGAGACGTGTGTTGGTACACGTGAGGAGCTGGATAGATCGTCTCTCAATTGTTGGAGGTCCTGGGATAGTTTCTCCACAGCTGAGATGATGGAAGGGGTGAGATTGTCTTCAAACTCTCGGAATTTATAAATCCTTTCATCCACTGTTGGTGGTCTTATGTCACTCCAGGTTATTGTTGCCAATGAATGGGCATATGATTGGGGTTCATTTCGTGTGAATTTCCGCCATATGGGTCGTGTACATTCGACTTCATCTGGATCTATGGGTATATCCCCAACATTCAGCTTGGTAGTATAGATCATCTCTACAATGGCTGATTCCCTCAGAGACTGGTTGCCCTTCTCTAGAGTAGTCCACTTGGCCGAACGACTCATAACATCATCCTTGTATGGAAAATTCACAGCTGCCAAGAGCCGCTTCCAAAGGCTCAGGGACTTTTTCTGTCTTGCAATTGCTTTGTCAATTCCCCCTTCCCTGGCAAGTGATCCCAGCTGTTTGGCTTCATTACCTTCTAGTTCATGACCGTCAGCCCCATTGTCCCAGCATTGGAGCAGCCAGGTGATGATGTGCTCCCCTGGCTGACGGGTAAAGTCTTTTCGCATATTCCATAGCTCGGTTGAGGTCCGAGATCGAGAAGTCACCTCTTCCTTTTCTTCTTCTTCTTCATCATGTGGTAATAACTCCTGGTCAGATGCTGTCTCAGGTAGTGACGTTTCTTCATCTTGTTTCATCTTTCCTGCCTCTTCTTTGCTTTTCCTCTTGCGTACAGGGGCAACCGATATTGGTATGAGTTGGTCCTCTGGATTATTACTGTGGTTTGGGTAGCTGCCGTACTTGTCACTGGGGTTTGAGTCGTGGCTGTACCTGTCGCTGGTGGTGATGTAGCTGCTCTACTTGGAGCTGGATTAACTGCGCTGTCCATTACTCCACCCTCAGATCCAGAGACCTTTTTTTCCTTTTGAAGATGCTGGACAGTGTTAAACAGGGCTCTGTAAGCATAAGCCAAGCCCCAGCACGTTGCCATGATTTGTCCATCTCTGGTGTGACCAGAATGATCACACAACTCCTTTAAATGTTTTACTAATTTTTCTGGATTTTGCATTTGTTCATTGGTGAAGTTCCAAAGCACTGGAGGGGCCCACTGGCCGAGATACTTGCCCATACTATCCCACACACCCTGCCACTCATGACTGTCCAGCCTTGGGGAAAATCTCTTGGCCATCCTGGAATGTAGTCTAACCCTAGACAAGACCCAAACCCGACTCTGCTTAACTCTCCGGACCAGACTAAATAGTTGTGAGTACAACATATTCAGTATGTGTGCAAACATGATAATTCCCATCACCACCAGCAGGCAGATCTCAAGGGTATCTAAAGGCCATTCAAAACCTTCAGAATTCTCAAATAGTGCTGTAAACGTCCTGGTGGGGGCGCTGGGAGCACAAAAGAATGTCTCCTTCACAGGCTGATCACCCGAGGAGGTGAAAAGAGACGTGTAATTGCTAAAAACTTCCATTATATACCTCCCAAAGTATAGAGTTGGTGGCCATCCTGGAAACACAAACCGGGTCAGTTTCATGATCACTGAGTCTATTGTATTAAAAATCCGTGCAATGCAGTATAATGTAACAAGAATCTTAACCCAAAACCCAGATCTGAAAAACGTTAAGATAAGAAGAACTGGCTGTAAGTCAAGTATCATACACTGAACCTGTGAGAACCAGAGCAACAACTTTGAGAGCCAATAAATCAGCATGGTGACGAGTGGCTATTTTGTCTTTATCTCAACCCTTAAGTGCCCCACGTTGGGCACCAAAACTGTCGTGGTTTAAGCCATAAATTTCACTTCTCCCACCTTTCCCGCCCCCCCCCCCCTCAGGTGAGGGGGAAATGGGGAGGAGAACCAAAGAAAATGTAACTCCCACAGGTTGAGATAAGAACAGTCCAGTAACTAAGATACAATACAAATCACTACTGCCGCCACCACCACCAATAATAATGACAAAGTAAATACAAAGGGAGAGGATTCAAACGTTTCGCCGCCCAACTGAGCCGAGAGACCGCGTGCCGCTCCAGAGACCGCGCTCCGCTCCCCAGACCGCATGCCCCGTGAGCCCCACCCCCGAATCCTACCTCCTGGGCATGACGTGCTGTGGTATGGAATAACCTCATTGGTCAGCCCGGGTCAGGCGCCCTGTCTCCCCTCCCCCAGCTTTTCTCTCTTTCCCGGCGTAACATGAGACTCTGGGGGGGGGGGGGGGTGGAAGCCGAACCCATAAGAATCTGCTAACGCGATTTGAAAATGACTACTAAAACATTCTGCCCAACATAAGCATAGGTTTGTGACTGGCAAAAATATAATGTGTGGATTCCTTCCCATAATTTCCCCACATCGCATCCAACAGCGATTAATGAGCAAAGCGATAGTCTCTACACGTGTGGTGACAGTTTTCTTAAGGCAAAAAGGTAGAAATGTCCATTCTAGAATGCACAAAGGATCCCGTTTTGTTTTATTCCACTGAGCTATCAAACTGTATGGAAGATTCTCATGATTGATTAAAAACACAAATACATCTAAATCTGGTTTCCATTGTGAACTATAATTGGTAGTTATTTTCTGAGCTATTTTTCTTACAGTTTTTTGCTGAAGGACAGACAAGGTTGTAGTCTCTTCAGCATGAGGTCCTCCTTTCAAAAGGGGCATCAAAGGTGCAATGTCCTCATTCGTGATGCCACATACAGGCCGTAACCACTGTATATCTCCCAGTAATTTTTGAGCATTGGCCGAAGTATGAATCTCAGTAACAATAGTAAGTTTTTGAGGTCGGATGGTAGCTCCTGTAATTATCCAACCCAGATATTTCCATGGAGGCAGACGTATTTTGTCTGGGGCAATAATTAAGCCAGCTTTTGACAGCAGTGTCTGTAATAGATCTAAGATGGAATTTTTATCTAAATTTTCCCCAGCTCTCAGAATATCATCCATACACTGATAGACCAAACATCCCCGTAAAATTCGCCAGACGGGCTGTAATGCCCAAGTGTCCTGGGTTCAGCAGTAACAGTAATTTTTTTTTTCTCCTTCTTGGTAGCTGGGAGCAGCGCTGATAACAGCAGTGTTTTCAGTTACTGCTTGGTAATGTTTTAGCCTGACCAAGGACTTTTTGAGTCTCATGCTCTGCCGGGGAGGAGGGGAAACTGGGAGGAAGCAGAGACAGGACACCTGACACAAACTGACCAAAGAGCCATGCCACAGCACGTCATGCCCAGGCTGTAAAAAATTGGGGGCAGGAACCCGAAAGTCTTTCTCTGTCTCAGCTCGGTCGGGTGGTGAGCGGTTGTATCCTCTTCCCTTGTATTTCCCTGGTCATTATTACTATTGGTGGTAGCAGTAGTGATTTGTATTATACCTCAGTTACTGGACTGTTCTTATCTCAACCTGTGGGAGTTACATTCTTTCTATTATTCTCCCCATTCCCCCTCCCCCCATCGGAGTGGGGGGGAAGAAAGAGGGAGAAGTGAGTGCGCAGGCTGTGTGAGATTTACAGCTTAAACCATGATACCAAGCCGCATACATTTGACAGATTGTAGGAGAATTTTTCATTCCTTGAGGTAAAACCACCCATTGGAATCTTGTAGCAGGTTTGCCCCGATTAATTGCAGGCACAGAAAAAGCAAACTTCTCACAGTCATCAGGATGCAAAGGAACTGTGATAAAACAATCCTTTTAATCAATGACCATTAAGTCCCATCCCTCTGGAATCATAGAAGGGCTTGGTAAACCGGGCTGCAAAGGGCCCATGCCTTGCGTAACCACACTAATAACTCTGAGATCATGTAAAAACCGCCATCTACCCCCCTTTTTAGGGATGGTAAATATTGGTGTGTTCCATGGACTCATGGAAGGAATGATATGACCTGTTGTAAGTTGCTCAGAAACAAGTTGGTGCACATGGGACAGCTTTTCTGTAGTCAGCAGCCATTGATCAACCCAAAGAGGTTTCTCTGTTAGCCAGGTCAGTTTAAGGGTTGGCTGTCCCACAATGGCCGCCACTAAAAAGGCGAGTTAGTAAGCCTCATCCCCACTTGGCTTAAAACATCTCATCCCAACAGAACAATAGGGGAGGCTATAACATATGGTTTAACAACTGCAGTATTACCATCGGAAAGGCGAAAAGAAATCATTTGTTTGCTAATTTTAGTAGATTGAATGCCACCAATCCCTACCACCCCAGCAGGGGCGGCTTCTAATGGCCACATTGTTGGCCATTTATGTAAAGGGAGCACTGTAACATCAGCTCCAGTATCAATTAACATTGATATTTTAAACGATTGCACATCTGAATTTTGCACCAGGACTTGATCCTCTGGCTTATGTTTGGTTATGTCCATAGCTAACATGATATCAGGAGCACCTGATGACCCCCATCCCAGGTCCCCTCTATGATTGCAACCAGGTCTAGGTACTTTATGTTCAAACGGCACCAATTGAGCTATTCGGAAACCCTTTGGAATATTAATAGGTGGAGCATGGGTCTGTACCATAACCGCAATGTTGCCTGTAAAATCAGCAGCAATGACACCTGGTAACACAAAAACACCTTGACGAGAAGTAGACGATCTTCCTAGCAATAAATCACATAAACCATGGCCAAGAGGACCATTCATGTTGGAGGGAACACAGTGGACAGAGGTATCATAAAGGGTAATATCTACTGTGGTTTCCACGTCCACTCTGGCACTGCCGAGAGTGGCGGAGGGGACACGGTCCAGGCACCCTGATTTTGTGTCATAGCGCGAGGAGCCACTGGGCTCGAATTGAAGTTTCCTGAAGGCGTACCATCTCTTTTGAATTTAGAGTGGCACTCGTGCATGATAACCATATTTATCACAACAGGTACAAGACCCTGTAGTGCCCGCTTGGTAATTATTGGTACGGGCAGACAGATTTGACAGATTGCCTTTTTTATGTGGGCAATGTCTCTTAACATGGCCCAATTTTCCACATTGAAAACATCTGGTACCTCTGGATTTGTCATGACCTCATCCTTGTATGAAAGGCTTAACGGTGGCGGCAAAAGCACTGGCCATATACCCTGCTTTTTCCTCCTCTGTTCCTACTTTTGAACATGCGTCCATCATCTATTGTAGACCTGCTGATTTTGGAAGTCTCTGTAAAATACACTTACAAACAGGGTTAGCAGTTTCAACAGCCAGTGACATTAAAACAGATTCTTTTGCGCTAGCTGCAAGGTCAATATTTTTCTCGATAGCTTCAATCAATCTATCCACAAATAACATATATGGTTCATTTATAGCTTGTTTGATAGAAACATAAGGGGAATTAGGTTTTCCAGCCTCCGAAATAGCTTTCAAAGCCACCGATGCCAGCTGTTGCGATTGCCGCAATACCTCAATAGGAAGTTGCATCTGAGCCTGATCAGGATGGAAAGGACCTTTACCTATCAACATTTCAACTGTAACCCCATGTAAGGGATCATTTGGGTGTCGGTCGGCGTTCTCATCAGCAGCCCTTTTGGCCAACTCCTCAAATGAACTCTTAAAGTGTAAAACCTGTGTTGGAGACAATAAAACAGCAGCTATTCATGAGCAATCATGAGAAGTTTGTATAGTGAAAGAAAACAATGCATTTAACATCTGTTGTGTATAGTTAGAAGTCAACCCATATTGTGATATTGCTGACTTTAACTCCTTCATTGCTTTCCAATCTAGAGGAGACCACTGAACCTGCCCTGCTTGGTTAATCATTACAGGAAAAGCTCTTGGTATCTTGATAGGAAGCATTTGACCGTCTATTATAGCATCTTGAATAATGCCCCTCCAGCGCATTGCCACAGGGTTATCTTGATTTGCCGGTAAAGTCGGCGGCAATGGTGCCGGTGGAGTCGGCGGCAGCGGTACGGTAAAAGGATTACGTGATAGCCGTGACAGAGAGCTGTAAATTTGCAAGTCTGTCATGAAGTGTTTGTAATTTTTCATCTAATAATTCTGTCCATTTGTCCCACTCTTGACGATCTTTAGGATCGGGCTCTGGGGGGAGGGAGGCCAGGGGCAGCAAAGGTGGTAAAGGTGGATACAAATTCGTATCCCCTGGCCCGTCCATCGGTTCTGGTTCTTCCCACTTCTTGGTCCACGGGGGTGGGAAAAAATCTTTAGTCTCTGTCTCTGGAGCCGTGGCCTTAACAAAAGGATTACTTGGACATTTCGGCTGAGCCCCTTCTCTGGGTGGGTCCCAGTGTTCTTCCTGGGGTGGGGGCAACTGGAAAGGGGGGAGTGCGGGCTGTTCAAACATGCGCAATCTAGGACGTGGACCCTTTCGCAGTGGCTTCTGAGCCATTGCCCCTTCCACCCCTGAGGGAAATTCTTTAGTAGGATCGTCCGAAAAAGCTACAAATGAAGCTTTACTCTTTAGTAACCTGTCTTTCTGCTTGCATTCCTGTGAACATCTCTCTCAGCAAGCGCCATAAGGTAGCAAATGATTTTGCCTCTTTTGAACACAAAGTCACTTCATCCAACAAAACTTCACCAATTTTTTCCCATACGGCAGGCTTAAACGCATCATGCGCCCCTTCTATCAGGTTTTTATCCTTAGTCCATAGAAGTAATTTTTGTAAGATATCATTATCAAACTCAATCCTTCTCTTAGAGAGGATATGTTGAAAGAGCTTTAGTATGGCTGCTTCTTTACTGAGCTTATTCCCCATACCGCCTTTCAAGCATTAAAAGACACACACGGCTGCTCACCTTTTTCTTTTCTTCTTCTTTTTCTTTTTATCCACTGCAGTGCTTTCCGGGTTCTTTGGCTCCACCGAGTTGATCGACTCCCAGACGGTGATCTGCGGCACCACTCTCTGTCATGACTTCCCCACGATCCAGAAGTCACGATCCATCGTGCTTCTATTTTCAATATGAAAAGTATCCAGGTCCCTGTTCGGGTGCCATTTGCCACGATGGACTCAGTCAGAAATCAATATGATTAGACAAAAGTCGTTTATTGCTTGTGAAGCTACTCTTTATATACTTTAAGCTTACAGTTCTAGCATTACATGTCTTCCTACGATTGGTTACATAATCCTAGCAACAGGCATACTATTGGTTAATATGTTTCGTGAGAACCTAAAGTGTGGTTTCTGCAAGCAAGCAAAGTTTACAGTCCATCTTAGCAATTCCCTTATCTTTAGTTCCTCTTTATCTTCCAGGCCTGCATTCTTGTTCCATTAGCTATTCAGGAGTTATATCTTCTCCATGGCCAGCTGCACGTAGGTAACCGGGAGTTACTTCTGCTGCATGACCAGCTGCACAGTCGCTTTCATTCAGAGCAGGCCTATGTCCATTCTCTAACAAGAAATCATCCACAAATTCTGACCCTATTTAAATTAAAGACAAAACTTCCAAGGCCTTCAGTGGGATCAGGATTATTTCCTTAAACTCCTAGAAGCCAACCAAACTGTTAACCTAAAATAGCTTGATGTTTCCAGGATTACTATAAATTATTTTATCCTGGATGAAGAATTAGAGGGAAGGAGTCCTATTCAGGGACATTCATTTTTCCAAATTAAACTGGGGAAAATGTATACAAATGTCGTGGTTTAAGCTGTAAATCTCACGGAGCCTGCTCACTCACTTCTCCCTCTTTCTTCCCCCCCACTCTGATGGGAGGGGAAGAAGAATCGAAAGAATGTAACTCCCATGGGTTGAGATAAGAACAGTCCAGTAACCGAGGTATAACACAAATCACTACTGCTACCACCAATAGTAATAATGACCAGGGACATACAAGGGAAGAGCATACAACTGCTCACCAAGCTCGACCCAGCCAGGGCACCCCCCAGCAGCGAACCCCCCAATGCTCCACCACACCCTTCTGGGTCTCTGCTCTCTGTCTTCACATCCTGGACATGACGTGCTGTGGTATGGAATAACCTCTTTGATCAGTTTGGGTCAGGTGTCCTGTCTCTGCTTCCTCCCGGCTTCCCCTCCTCCCTGACAGAGCATGAGACTCAGAAAGTCCTTGGTCAGACCAAAACACTACCAAGCAGTAACTGAAAACACTGGTGTTATCAGCGCAGTTCCCAGGCCCAAAATCAAAAACACAGTGCTGCACCAGCTCCCAAGAAGGAGAAAAATGACTGCTGTTGCTGAACCCATGACAACAAATTATGGCATTATGGGATGGAATGACGCCCCCCTCCCCCAAAACATGGGTGATGTTTAAAGCATCCTTGACCAGTCTGGCAAGCCTCCTACCAAATCCACTCTTCCCTTTGTCAGACCAGCTCCACCAATTAAGGTTAGATATAGGGTAAGCATTGGGGTTAGGGTTAGTGGAAGGGTTTGGGTTAGGGTAAGGTTTAGGGTTAGTATTAGGTGTAGAGATTAGGGTTATATTTAGTGTTATGGTAATGCTCAGGGTTTGATTTAGGGCTAGGCTTATGGTTAAATATAGGCTTTAGTGTTAGGCTATGGTTAACCATAGGGGGAGGTTGAAGGATTATGGTTAGTGTTAGGTTTGGTGTTCTGATTTAGGTTTAGGCTTAGGGTTAGGGTTAGGTTTTGGGGTTGGGGTTAGGGTTAGCACTAAGATTTATATCTAGGGTTAGAGTTTATTTAGGGGTTAGTTTTTGGGGTTAGGGACAGGGATAGGAGTTAGGGTTTCAGGATAGGGTTGGGATTTAGGATGAGCCTTAAAGTTATGTTTAAGGGTCGGACTTCGGTTAGAGTTAGGGTTTACTGTTCCGGTTTGGGATCAGGGTTAGGGCTTGGAGTAAGGGTTAGGTTTAGTGTTAGATTAATGCTAATGGTACAGGTTAGGCTTAGGCGTTAGGTTAAGGTGAATTTTAGAGTTCAGTTAGGAATTCAGGTTAGTGTTCTGTTTCTGGGTAGGTTTAGCCTTATGATTAGGGTTAGGGTTATGTTAAGGCTTGGGTTTAGGGTCAGAAATTGTGAAAGGCTTGGGTTTAGACATAGGGTTAGTGTTTGAGGTTAGGGTTAGTGTTAAGAGTTGTGGTCAGGATTAGGGTAGGGATAGGTTTAAGTTTAGGGATAGGTTCAGGTACTGGGGCTAGAATTAGGATTAATATTAGGGTTAGGTTTCGGTTTTCATTTTAGAATCATAGAACAGTTAGGGTTGAAAAGGACCTCAAGATCATCTAGTTCCAACCGCCCTGCCACAGGCAGGGACACCTCCCACTATACCATGCCACCAAAGACTCTGTCCAACCTGGCCTTGAACACCGCCAGCGATGGAGCATTCACAACTTTCCTGGGCAACCCATTCCAGTGCCTCACCACCCTTATAGCAAAGAATTTCTCCCTTATATCCAAACTAAGCTCTGACTTGAAGCTGCTGGATGCTGAGCTTCCCACCGATCAGGTGTCGAAGGCATCCTCTCTGGAGCTACTCACCTCAGCAATTTTAGGGTTTGGAATCAAGTTTTGGTTAGGTTTGTGTTATATTTAGGGGTCAGGTTAGTTTTTGGGGTTAGGGCTAGAAGGTTGGGGTAATAGGTAGAGATAGGGTTTGGGTTGAGGGTTTGGGTTTTTCTTAATTTTAGTGTTAAGTTTTAGAATCAGATTTAGGGTTATAGGTTAGGGTTAGGGTAAGGGGTTTGGTTAGGTTTAGAGGTTGGTTTATTGTTAGGGTTAGGGTTGGAACTGGAATTATAGTAAAGTTAGGGGTTATGGTTTCCTGTTCGGTTAAGGTTTGGATAATGGGTTTAGGGTTAGGTTTGGGTGTTAATTTTTGTGGTAGGGTTCAAGTTAGGGTATGTGTTGTGTTTACCTTTTGTATTAAGGTTTGGGTTAGGGGTTATGGGTTATGGGCTATAATTATGTTTAGGGTTCGGGTTTGTGTTAAGTGTTAGCGCAAGGATTTAGGGTCACAGTGTCTGTTTAGGGTTAGTATTAGGTTACGATTAGTATTAGGATTAGTGTTTAGTTTTATTGGTTATGCTTATCGTTAGGGTTAGGGTTAAAGGTTAGGATTAGCGTTAGGTTAAGGGTTAGGGTTTAGTGTTAGGGTTAGTTTTAGGGTTCGGCATTTTAGTTAGGGTTATGGATTAATTTTAGGTTTTAGGTCTAGGTTAGCATTAGGGTTAGTTTTTAGGTTTCAGGTTTGTATTAGCGTTATGGTTAGTGGTCAGGGTTTGGGTTAGGGGTTAGGGTTAGAATTAATAATTAGTGTGTTCGATTGTGAATCGTGTTAGGGTTGGCCTTTAGTCTTATCCTTAGGGACTAGTGTTATGCTTAGTGTTAGTGTTAGTGTTAGTGTTAGGCTTAGATTAAGGGTTATGGTTAAAAGTAGGTTTTACCGTTAGGGTTATGGTTATGGTCAGGGTTAGATTTTGGGGTTTTTGTTTAAGGGTTTGGGTTTAAGTTTGAGGTTAGGGATAGGTTTAGGTTTAGGAGGATTATGTTAGGTTAGGTTTAGGTTTAACATTTTAGGTTTAAGTTTATAGTTACAGTTAGGGTTTCGTATTAGAATTTGGATTAGGTGGGAGGGTTAGAGTTTATGTTAGGGGTTAGGGTTAGCGGGTGTGGGTTAGGGTTAGAGGTTGGGGTTAGGGTTTAAGGTTAGGGTTAGGGTAGGTTTATATATAGGGATTATGTTATGTTAGTGTTTGCTTTAGGGTCAGGGTTCAAGTTAGGGTAACGGTTGTGGTTGGGGTTCGGGACTAGGGTTAGAGTTTGAAAGCTTGGGTTATCTTTAGGGTTGGGATTACGGTCAGGGTTATATTTAGGGATTAGTGTTAAAGTTTGGGTTAAGGATAGAGTTATAGTTTTGAGCTTTATGTTTATGGTTAAGCTTATTATTTGAGTTAGGGATTATTTTTAGTGGTTAGTGTTTGGAGTTGGGTTATGTTTGAGCCTTAGGTTTAGGGGCTGGCCTTAACAAAGTACTTAGGGTTTAGGGTATATATTGGTTAGGATTAGGGTTAGGTTGGGGATTAGGGGTTAGGCATTTGGGTTAGGTTTTAGGGTTAAATTACCTTTAGTTTTTTGGATTGATATTAGGGTTAGTGTTTGTGTTTGGGGTTAGGCCTTAGGTTTGGTATTATTGTTTGGGTTTTGGGTCAGGGTTAGGGTTTGCAGTTAAGGTAACAGTTTGGGATTACAATGTATTGTTTAGGATTAGTATAAGTGTTAGTGGTTCGGATTAATGTTTAGGGTTATATTTAGGTTACTGTTAGGGTTCGTGTTTATGGTGAGGTTTAATTTTATGGTTTAGTGTTTGTATTATTGATTTGGGTTATGTTTAGGGGTTGGCTTAATGTTAGACTTCGGGTTAGGTTATGATTTGTATTTGTCAGGGTTAGTGTATAGAGTTTGGATTCGTGTTAGGGTTAGAGTTAGGGGTTAGGGTTTAGGGCAAGGGTCCAGGTTAGGGGTTAAATTTATGGATAAAGGGTTTGAGTTAGTGTTAGTGTTAGGTTTAGAGTTCATCTTTCGATTAGTGTTAGGGTTAGTTTTTACTATTAGGGTTTTACTATTAGGGTTAGGTCTTAGGTTTGGCATTAGAGTTTGGGTTAGGGTAAATAGCATTATGGTTAGTGTTATGGTTAAAGATAGGGATTGGGATTATTGTTAAGGTTAGGGTATAGGTTTAGGGTTGGTCTTAGGTTTAGTATTTAGGGTTAGGTTTAGGTTTAGGGTTATGTTTTACAGTTAGTGTCAGAGTTTAGGGTTAGGTTTTTAGTGTTTGAAGGTTAGGGTTATTGTTAGGGTTAGGTATTAGGGTTAGGGACTAGGTTTAGGGACTAGGTTTAGGGGCTGGGCTAAGCGTTAGACTTAGGTTTATCCTTAGGGTTTGTAATTAGGGTTTTTTTTTGGTTTTGTGTTATGTTTAGGGTTAGGTATTAGAGTTAGGCTCCATGTTAGGGGTTTGGGTTAGGGTTAGGGTTAGGGTTAGGTTTAGGTTTAGGTTTTGGCATAGGTTTTGGGTTAGGGTTAGGATTTTGGGTTAGTGTTAGTGTTAGGTTTATATTTGTAGTATGGTTAGCTTTTATGTTTGGGTTTTGGGTTAGTGTTTGCTTTAGGTTTAGGTTTGTAGTATGGTTAGCTTTTATGATTGGATTTTGTGTTAAGTTTGGGATTAAGATTTAGGGTTATGTTTGGCGTTTAGTGTTAGGGTTGCCTTATAGGTTTAGGCTTTTTTTTAGGGCTTAGAGTTAGGTTTTATTTTTTGTTTAGGGGATAGGATTAATGTAAGTCTTAGGGTTAGGGTTTGTATTTTTAGTGTTAGGGTTAGGTTTAGTGTGAGTGTTATGGATTATGATTATTACTTTGGGTTTGAGTCATTATGTTATGTTAGTGTTTGCTTAGGGTCAGGGTTCAAGTAGGTAACGGTTGTGGTTGGGGTTGGGACTAAGGGTTAGAGTTTGAAAGCTGGTTATCTTAGGGTTGGGATTACGGTCAGGGTTATATTTAGGGATAGTGTTAAAGTTTGGTTAAGGATAGAGTTATAGTTTTGAGCTTTATGTTTATGGTTAGCTTATTATTTGAGTTAGGGATTATTTTTAGTGGTTAGTGTTTGGAGTTGGGTTATGTTTGAGCCTTAGGTTTAGGGCTGGCCTTAACAAAGTACTTAGGGTTTAGGGTATATATTGGTTAGGATTAGGGTTAGGTTGGGGATTAGGGGTTAGGCATTTGGGTTAGGTTTTAGGGTTAAATTACCTTTAGTTTTTTGGATTGATATTAGGGTTAGTGTTTGTGTTTGGGGTTAGGCCTTAGGTTTGGTATTATTGTTTGGGTTTTGGGTCAGGGTTAGGGTTTGCAGTTAAGGTAACAGTTTGGGATTACAATGTATTGTTTAGGATTAGTATAAGTGTTAGTGGTTCGGATTAATGTTTAGGGTTATATTTAGGTTACTGTTAGGGTTCGTGTTTATGGTGAGGTTTAATTTTATGGTTTAGTGTTTGTATTATTGATTTGGGTTATGTTTAGGGGTTGGCTTAATGTTAGACTTCGGGTTAGGGTTATGATTTGTATTTGTCAGGGTTAGTGTATAGAGTTTGGATTCGTGTTAGGGTTAGAGTTAGGGGTTAGGGTTTAGGGCAAGGGTCCAGGTTAGGGGTTAAATTTATGGATAAGGGTTTGAGTTAGTGTTAGTGTTAGGTTTAGAGTTCATCTTTCGATTAGTGTTAGGGTTAGTTTTTACTATTAGGGTTTTACTATTAGGGTTAGGTCTTAGGTTTGGCATTAGAGTTTGGGTTAGGGTAAATAGCATTATGGTTAGTGTTATGGTTAAAGATAGGGATTGGGATTATTGTTAAGGTTAGGGTATAGGTTTAGGGTTGGTCTTAGGTTTAGTATTTAGGGTTAGGTTTAGGTTAGGGTTATGTTTTACAGTTAGTGTCAGAGTTTAGGGTTAGGTTTTAGTGTTTGAAGGTTAGGGTTATTGTTAGGGTTAGGTATTAGGGTTAGGGACTAGGTTTAGGGACTAGGTTTAGGGGCTGGGCTAAGCGTTAGACTTAGGTTTATCCTTAGGGTTTGTAATTAGGGTTTTTTTTTGGTTTTGTGTTATGTTTAGGGTTAGGTATTAGAGTTAGGCTCCATGTTAGGGGTTTGGGTTAGGGTTAGGGTTAGGGTTAGGTTTAGGTTTAGGTTTTGGCATAGGTTTTGGGTTAGGGTTAGGATTTTGGGTTAGTGTTAGTGTTAGGTTTATATTTGTAGTATGGTTAGCTTTTATGTTTGGGTTTTGGGTTAGTGTTTGCTTTAGGTTTAGGTTTGTAGTATGGTTAGCTTTTATGATTGGATTTTGTGTTAAGTTTGGGATTAAGATTTAGGGTTATGTTTGGCGTTTAGTGTTAGGGTTGCCTTATAGGTTTAGGCTTTTTTTTAGGGCTTAGAGTTAGGTTTTATTTTTTTGTTTAGGGGATAGGATTAATGTAAGTCTTAGGGTTAGGGTTTGTATTTTTTAGTGTTAGGGTTAGGTTTAGTGTGAGTGTTATGGATTATGATTATTACTTTGGGTTTGAGTCATGTTTCGGGATCTAGTTTAGGGGTTAGTGTTCGGTTCGTGTCAGGCTTTATAGTTTGAAATTAGTGTTGGGGTTATTCGCAGGGTTGGGCTTAGGGTTAATATTTAGGGTTAGGGTTAGAGTTAGGAGTTGGGCTTAGGGTGTAGGGTTCTGATTATGATTATAATTAGCATTAGCCTTTATGATTAGGGTTAGGGTTTTGGGATATGGTTTAATATTGCGGTTAGTTTTTGGGGGTTGTTTTTAGTCATTGGGGATAGGGTTAGGGTTTAGGTTATGTTTTAATGTTAATTTTCAGATTAGGGTTAGGGTTAGCATTAGGGTTTGGGTTAGGGATACATTTGTATCGGGTTAGGTTTGGGGTTTTGGTTAGGGTTTATGGTTAATAATTAGGATTAGTGTATTTTTTTAATTAAGGTTGTTGTTAGGGTTAGGGCTCTATGTTAGAGCTCGTGTTGAGGTTTGTGTTGTGGTTGGTGTTTCTAATTCAGAAATGTGTCAAATTCTGGATTGGCTCAGTGTCATTTTGTAGGGTTTGGGGTAGGGTTTCAGGTTATGGTTTGCGTTAGAATTTAGCTTTAGAATTTGGTTTTAGAGTTAGGGTTTATTTTAAAGTTAAACTTAAGTTTACCCTTAGGGTTAAATTTAGGGATTATTGTTAGTTTTTAGATTAGGGTTTGGGTTAGGGTTAAGTGTTAGGGGGATAGCGTTAGGGTTTAGGGGTATTGTTTCGGGTTAGGGTTTGTGGTTGCTGTTTACATACAGCTTACAATTAGGGTGAGGTTTATGGTTAGTATTAGGGTTAGCAATTTAGGGTTTTGTTTAGGGTATGTGATACGTGCTACTGTTATGTTTAGGGTAGGGGGTTAGGATTAGGGTTTAGATTTTGGGATTAGGGTCCGGATTTGGTGTTTGTGTCAATGTTAGGGGTTAAGGTTATGGTTAGGGTTAACGGTTAGGGTTAAGGTTGTGGTTGGGTTTAGGGGTAAGGGTCAGGTTTTAGGCTTACTGTTTAGGTTTAGGTTTAGGGTTTCGGTGTGCGCTGAGTCTCCCCTTGTGCTTTCTGTCAGATGCTTCGGGCTGAACAATTTCCCTGGCTGCGGTGTAATGTATATTTTTCACATCTTGCCCCGACTGAACTGGTCCCAGTCCTAGTGCTCTGCATACACTATCTCTTGTTTAATTTGTTCAAAAGCTTGTTGTTTCTCAGGGCACCATTTAATATTCTTCTTCTTCTAGGTCACATGATAGAGAGGGCTTACAATTAGACTGTAATTTAGGATATTCATTCTCCAGAAGCCCACACCACCTAAGAAAGTTTGTGTTTTTTATTAGTTGGTGGAGACATTGCTGTTATATTGTTGATCATATCTGTCGCGATCTGGTAACATCCGTCTTGCCATTTTATCCTTCAAAACTGAATCTCTTGTGCAGGTTCATTGACCTTACTCTGGTTTATAGCAAAACCAGACTTAAGAATGATTTGGATTATTTTTTTCCCTTTCCCAAAATCTTGTTCTGCTGTATCACCCCTTACCATGCTGCTATCAATGTATTGCGGGTGTTCTGAGCTTCCCTGTTTTCCAGTGCAGCCTGGAACAGTCCATGGCAGATGGTAGGGCTGTATTTACAACCTTGGGGCAGTCCATTCCACGTATACTGGATGCCCCTCCAGGTGAAAGCAAACTTTGGCCTGCACTCTGCTGCCAAAGGGATTGAGCAAAATGTATTGGCAATATCAGTTGTGGCATATCACATTTCTGTCTTTGTCTCCCATTCATGTTGAAGTTCTAGCATGTCCAGTACGGCAGTGCTCAATGGTGTTGTGACTTCATTCAGGCCACAATAGTCTACTGTTAGTCTCCACTCTCCGTTAGACTTTCTTTCATGCTGACCATAAGGGGCTATTAAAGATTGAGTGGGTCTGGCTAATCACTCCTTGGCTCTCCAGCTGACAGATCAGATTATAGATGGTAATCAGGAAGTCTCATTTGATGCGATATTTCACCCGGTACACTGTTGTGTTTGCAATTGGCACTTGTTCTTTGACCTTCAGCAACCTCTGAAAGATCCTCTGAGAGACCAGGCAGGGTGGACAGATACTGAATTTCCTCTGTCTCCAAGGCAGCTATACCAAAAGCCCATTGGTAGCCTTTTGGGTCTTTGAAGTACCCTCTCCTGAGATTGTCTATGCCACGGGTGCATGGAGCTGCTGGATGTTAGGGTGCTTTTGCCACTCCTTCCCAGTCAGGCTGATTTCAGCCTCCAGTACAGTCAACTCTTGGGATCCTTTTGTCACTCCAGAAATAAAAATGGGTTCTGACCCTTGATAGCTTGATGGCATCAGGTTACACTGTGCACCAGTATCTGCTAGAGCCTTATACTTCTGTGGGACTGAGGTGCCAGGCCATCTGATCCACACACCCCTGCCTATTAGGGTTAGGGGTAGGATTTAGGGCTAGGTTTTGGGGTAGGGTATGGGTACAGGGTTACATTTTAGGGTTAGGCTTATGTCAAGTTTAGGGTTAAGGTTTAGGGTTAGGAATAATTTAAGGATTAGGGTTTAGGGTTAGAATTAGGGTTTAGGCTTGGGTTAGAGTGTTAAGGTTAGGGGGTTGGGGTTAGGGTTAGTGTCAGCACAGAATGATCCATAAAGTTGCAGATCAGACCTCCTATGTTTTTTAATTCAGTTGTTTTTTTTTCATTTGGAAGTGTATGTGCTTGCTTGCACACATACACATACACACACACAAAATACATAGCAATATTGAAATGATATGGATTAACCTCTGCAATCAAGTTAGGGTAAGGGCTAGGGCTTCCTAATGGGTTAGGGTTTATTGTCAGGGTTAGAATAAGGTTAATTTTACAGTTATGGTTAGGGTTAGGGATAAGAGTTTAGGTTCGGGTTAGGATTTAGTTTTAGGGTTAGTGCTTAGTGTTAGGGATTAGGGTTAGCACTTAGGGTTAGAGGTTATGGTTAATGCAAGGGTTAGAGAGTTAGAGTTGGAGTAAGGTTTAGGGTTTTGGTTTACGGTTAGGTTTTAGGGTTATGTTTAGGTTTTTGGGTTAGGGTTATGGATTAGGGTTTGGGTTAATTCTGCAAATTTATGAAGGAACAGATCATACAACTTACTTCAGACCTTTATTTTCATTTTGTCTAGATTAAAAGACTAATATCACTGGTGCCACCTGCTCCGCTCACCACTCCTGTAACTTATGAATTTTGACGGCATGTTCTGAGCAACACTTTCAAAATTTTGAGGTGCTATGTGGATGAATGATATAAAAATTTTCAGACCAATCCTCCTTTGCATCTTAATTGCGATTCCTATTTTCATACACGTGTGTGTGCGTGCATGCGCATTAGACACAACATAAATCGTCATTTTAAAATTTGAATGAGTAACCTCTGCAATCAAGTTATGGTTAGGGTTAGGGTTTACTGTTTGGTTTAGTATATGTTTAAGGTTACTCTAAGGGATAAGAGCTTGGGTTAGGGTTTACTGTTAGGGTTTACTGTTAGTGTTAGCTGTTAGGTTTAGGTTTTAGGGTTTATGGTTAGGGGTATGGTTAGTGTTATGTTTTAGGTTAGGGTTACGGTTTTGGGATAGGTTTAGGGTTTAGGTTTAGGGTTAGGTTTAGGTCTTTGCACTAGGGTTAGGGTTCAGTTAGGGTTAAGGGGTTATGGTAATAGTTAGGATTAGGGTTAGGGGTTCAGGTTAGCATTATGGTTAGGGTTTACGGTTTATGGTTTAGGGTTAGGTCTTAGGGTTAGGTTACATTTAGGTAGCTAGTTTTATGGGTTAGGGTTGGTGGCTACCTTTAGGGGTTGGGGTTAGGGTTATTGCTAAGGTTAGGATCAATTTCACAATTTTAGGCAGGATCAGATCATACAACTTACTTCCGGGCTCTTTTTTCATTTTGTTGAAATAAAAATAGTAAACAGAATAAGGCAATCTGTAAAATATGCTAAAAACAGCCAAATGAGCACTGCGGTCTTTATTCAGTAGTGGCAAGTGCTATGGAGCTGCTATTGCTTCTAATCAGTAACTTCGATATTTGGAGTCCAATTCTCTCTTGTTCCTGATGAGGGTATGTGGAGACTTAGGCACGGACCCCGTTTCTGGTTACCAACAAAATACTTTATTATCTGAAGGCCCAGGGTTGATATAGGCTATATGAAGTACCCGCATGTATGAGCGACTAATACAGTTGGTTAGGTATTACCACCCGCTTGGGTATTTTGGCTTCTTCATTGGTAGATATCTTGCTCACTGGTTGCCTTGATTGGATGTCTGCTTCTCACTTCTTTCTTCCTTCTTATCTTGCCTACCTTTACCTGCAATACTCCCAAAACTTTCCCAGTAACATTCCTCTGCTATCTCAAAGCTTTCCCACCAGCTAGTCTAGCTCAGAAATCCATCACATCATGGTTCTTTACACCCACAAGGGTATCGAGGGTACCTTCACACCTTCCTTTAACTTCCCCCTACATATTTCCTTCTTTAGACAATATATTATGGAATGATAGAATCATAGAATAAGCTAGGTTGGAAAAGACCTTTTAGATCATAAAGTCCAGCCATTACCCCAGGACTGCCAAGACAACCACTAAACCATATCACTGAGGGCCTCATCTACACTGTTTTTGAACACGTCCAAGGTCACTGATTCCACTACTGCCCTGGGCCGACTGTTCCAATACCTGATTACCCTCTCTGTGAAGAAATTTCTCCTAATATCCAGTCTAAACCTCCCCTTGGTGCTGCTTGATGCCATTTCCACTTGACCTATTACTTGTTTCTTGGGAAAAGAGAAGAGCCACCATCCTCCCTTGAGGTAGCTGTAGAGAGCAAAAAGGTCCCCCGGAGCCTTCTCGAGACTAAACAACCCCAGTTCCCTCAGCTGTTTCTCATTAGACTTATTCTCCAGACTCTTCATCTGCTTTCTTGCCCTTTTCTGAACCTGCTCCTGCACCTCAGTGTCTTTCTTGTAGTGAGGGGCCCAGAACTGAACACAGGATTCGAGGAGCAGCCTCACCAGTACCTAGTATAGGGAGACGATCATTTCCCAGGCCCTGCTGGCTACTCTGTTTCTGATAAAGGCCAGAATGCAGTTTCTGCAACTTGCCATTGGGGACTCCATACAGCTGCCTTCCATCTCCGATGATGTGCCACAGTACGACAGGACCCATCAGTAAACAAGGCATATTACTTTTCACTTTCTGAAAGTTTATTATATGGTGTGGCCTCTTCAGCACACATCACCTCCTCCTCTGGTGACCTTCCAAAATCTTTGCCCTCTGGCCAGTCCATGATGACTTCTAGTATTCCTGGACAACTGGAATTTCCTATTTGAGCTAGTTGTGTAATTAGTGCAGCCTACTTACTCCATGTAGCATCACTCACATGATGTGTAGAGGAGACCCTGCCTTTGAACATCCAGCCCAGCACGGGCAACCGGGGTGCCAGGTGGAGCTGTAGAAGAGAGCCCAGTGAGTAGCTTCCCTTCTGCAGAGAAGAATATTCCCCCTGTTCATGTTCATTTATGCCAAGCTGGTGTGATAAATATTTTACATCCCACACAAATTCATCCTGCCTGTCTTTGTCAGTGTTCCCTGCAGTGCAGCACGTGCCTCTGGGATGCTGCAGTATGTGTCCACAGCAGCACCACTGGGCTGATGACTGCCTCCAAGACAAACGAGCTGCACAGCTATGCTTATTATCTCACTCTGATTTCATCTGAGGGGAAAAAATAAGCTACATTTTTTCTTTTTTTGTTTCTTGCTCAGGATACTAAGAAAAGGGACCTTGGTATATATAGTGTGAAGAATTCTGTTCGGAGAGACATTAAAAACCAGCATGTTCTATAATTATATGTATATTGAATGCTACCCTAAAGTAAGGCGGCTGAAGTAAAACTGAAATTGTATATATTTATCACAAATACAAATATCAACATCTTGTACATTAAGATAACAAGAGGCTATCACTAAGTGTTGTAAAGGAAAGCTCAGATACCTTTATAGACAAATATATACATAGTAGACTGAATAGAATCATAGAATCTTAGAATCATAGAAGTGCATAGGTTGGAAAAGACCTTTAGGAACATCAAGTCCAACTGTTCCACCTAGCACTGCCAAGCCCACCACTAAGTCCATGCCCCTGAGAACCAGATTTACATGCTTTTAAACACCTGTCATTATCTCAACCCTTTGTGCCCCACATTGGGCACCTCAAAGAACTGTTGTGGTTTAAGGCCAGCTGTAACTCAGAAAAGCAAGCAGCCTCTCACCCCCCCCTTCCTTCTCCCCTCTCCCGGAGGGATGCGGAGGAGAATCGAAAGAATGTAACGACCACGGATTGAGATAAGAACAGTCCAGTAACTAAGACATGACACAAATCACTACTGCTACCACAAATAATAATAATGATAAGGGAAGTAACAAGGGAAGAAAATACAACAGCTCACTACCCACTGACCGATACCCAGCCAGACCGAGCAGTGACGCCACCCTTACGAGTAACTGCCCCCAGTTTATACACTGGGCATGACGTACTGTGGTATGGAATACCACTTCGGTTAGTTTGGGTCAGGTGTCCTGTCTCTGCTTCCTCCCAGCTTCCCCTCCACCATGGCAGATCATGAGACACAGAAAGTCCTTGGTCAGACTAAATATTCCTGAGAAGCAACTGAAAACATCAGTGTTACCAGCGCTGTGCCCAGGGAGAAAGACAAAACCACAGCACTGCACCACCAACTAAGAAGAAGAAAAATGACAGCTACTGCTGAACCCAGGACACCCCGACACTCACCCAAAACTTTAAACATAACCCTAACACAGAATAAAGCATGAAGAAGTAAACAAAATGCCTAAAACAAAATGTAAACAAAGACACTAAAGCTAAAACACAATCATAGGTGAAATCCAAGCCCCTTATCCGGATCGGAAAAAATAACACTAAACGCTAATGGGAACCGACAAACCCTAGCCCTTAACCCAAAATGCAACCCAAACCCTAACCCATACCATTAAACACAGAAATAACCCTAACACTAAAACATAACCTTCAACCCAAAAAAGACACTAAGCCTAACCACAAACACTATCCCTAACGATAATGCAAAAGCTAACCCAAAAACCGAACCCTAAACCTTACCCTAACAACTAAAACAAACCCTATCCTAACGCCGAACCCTAACCAAAAGCTGAACGCTAAAACTCAAAACTAACCCTAACCATAAGCCTAACCCAAACCCTTACCCTATCCATGACCCTATCCTTAACCCAAACGCGAAACAAAAAACATAACCCTAATGTGCAAACCTAACCTTAATATAACCCTAACAATAAAATGTATCCCTAGCCCAAACCCTAATGCTAACCCTAACCCTAATACTAAAACAAATATTAAAACATAACCCTATCCTTAACCCTATCTTTAACCCAAACCCTAAACAAAAAAAACATAACCCTAATGCGTAAACCTAACCTTAACATAAACCTAACAATAAAATGCATCTCCAACCTTAAGCCTAAACTGCAACACTGATCCTCTTCACTAACACTGAAATCTAGCCCTAAACCTAGAACATAAACATTAATCCTAACCATTAAACAAATCTTGACCAAACAATAGACTGTACCATTAACCCTCTCCCCTTACTCTCACACCAAACACTAACACAAAAAACAAACACTAATTATAACAGACCCCAAACCCTAAACATAACACTAAACACTAACCCTAAACCCTAAAACTAATCTTAATATGAATGCTAAATATAACCCAAAACCTAAACCCAAACCCAAAATGTAACCAAAAAAACTAACCCTAACCTGAACCCTTACCCTAAACTTAACCATAAAACCTAATCCTACATCTAACCCTAAACCCTAACCATAACCCAAAAACCAAAACCATACCCAAAACCTAACCCTAACCCTAGTCTTAACTCAGACACAAACCCTAAACCTTAGACCTAAACAAATCCCTAACCCTTAAGCTTAAACGCTAACACTAATTATAATTCGAACCATAAAACTACACTCTAACCCTGAACGATAAATCTAACACTACCCATAACCCCTAACCATTATCCTAAAACCTAACCCTATCCCCTATGCCTAAAAACAACCCCCTAAACCAAATAGTAATATTAAATCCTACACCAAAACCCCAACCCTAATCATAACAACTAACACTAACCATAATCATAATCAGAAACCTACACCCTAAGCCCAAATCCTAACTCTACCCCTAACTCAAAATATTAACCCTAAGCCCAACCCTGCGACTAACCCCAACACTAGTTTCTAACTCAAAAGCCTGGCACTAACCTTACACTAACCCTACACTAACCCCTAAACATGACTCGAACCCAAAGTAATCATCTTAACCCATAACACTCACCCTAAACCTAACCCAAACACTAAAAAATGCAAACACTAACCCTAAGTCTTACATTAATCCTATAACCTAAACCAAAAAGTAAAAACGGAATCTAAACCCAAAAAATAAGCGAAAAACTATAACATAACCCTAACCCTAAACCCTAACAATAACCCTAAATCTTAATCCAAGCCCTAACGCAAAATCCAATCATAAAAGAAAACCATAATACAAATCTAAACCTAACGCTAACACTAACCGAAAACTCTAACCCTAACCCAAACCCTAACCCTAAACATAACACTAACCCAAAACCTAACACTAAATACTAACCCTAAAGACAAACCTAAGTCTAACACTTACCCTAGTCCCTAAACCTAATACCTAACACTAAACCCATCCCTAACACAATATGTCAACCCTGAGAATAAGCCGAAATATTAACCCTAAACAATAACACAAACAATAGCTATAATGGTAACTCTAATCCTAACACTAATCCTAACCCTACCCTAATTCAAACACTAATGGAAAACTTAAACCTAACCTTAACCAAAAACCCTATTCTAAAACACAAACCCAAACCAAAAACATAAACCTAACATGAACACTAACACAAACAATTAATCATACCTTTAACACTAAACAATAACCATAACCCAAAACCCTACACCTTACCAAAAAACACGTAACCCTAAAACCAACTCCAACTAATATTAAACACTAAACCTAATAACAAATCTTAATCATTAACATTAAACAAGACCATATTCCTAATCATAAACCCCAACCCTAAACCCTAAACCCTAATCCTAAAATGAACAATAACATTTAAATAAATCCCTAAAAACTAAACCCCCAAAATAGCCCAAACACTAACCCACAATCCTAAATATAACACTAACCCCTAGCAAATTCCCTAAAAACTAAACCCTAAACACAGCACTAACCGTAACACAAACACCTAATCCTAAATCTAACCCTAAACCCCTAACCCCGATCCGTAACCCCAAACACCTAACCCTAATATTAACCCCTATCCCAAACCTCTAACCCTAACCCTAAAATCTAACCCTAAACCTAACCCTAAATACAAAACCTAAGACCAACCCTAAACCTATACCCTAACCTTAACCCGAATCCCAATCCCTATCTTTAACCATAACACTAACCCTAAAGCTATTTACCCTTACCCAAACTCTAATGCTAAATCTAAGACCTAACCCTAATAGTAAAACCCTAATAGTAAAAACTAACCCTAACACTAATCGAAAGATGAACTCTAAACCTAACACTAACACTAACTCAAACCTAACCCTTATCCATACACTTAACCCCTAACCTGGACCCTTGCCCTAAACTCTAACCCCTAACTCTAACCCTAACACGAATCCAAACTCTATACACTAACCCTGACAAATACAAATCATAACCCTAACCCGAAGTCTAACATTAAGCCAACCCCTAAACATAACCCAAATCAATAATACAAACACTAAACCATAAAATTAAACCTCACCATAAACACGAACCCTAACAGTAACCTAAATATAACCCTAAACATTAATCCGAACCACTAACACTTATACTAATCCTAAACAATACATTGTAATCCCAAACTGTTACCTTAACTGCAAACCCTAACCCTGACCCAAAACCCAAACAATAATACCAAACCTAAGGCCTAACCCCAAACACAAACACTAACCCTAATATTAATCCAAAAAACTAAAGCTAATTTAACCCTAAAACCTAACCCAAATGCCTAACCCCTAATCCCCAACCTAACCCTAATCCTAACCAATATATACCCTAAACCCTAAGTACTTTGTTAAGGCCAGCCCCTAAACCTAAGGCTCAAACATAACCCAACTCCAAACACTAACCACTAAAAATAATCCCTAACTCAAATAATAACCTTAACCATAAACATAAAGCTCAAAACCGTAACTATCCTTAACCCAAACCTTAACTCTAATCCCTAAATATAAACCTGACCGTAATCCCAACCCTAAAGATAACCCAAGGTTTCTAATTCTAACCCTAGTCCCGAACCCCAACCACAACCGTTACCCTAACTTGAACCCTGACCCTAAAGCAAACACTAAACACAGCACTAATCCTCATCCCTGTATATAAACTAACCCTAACCTTAAACCCTAACCCCAACCTCTAACCCTAACCCACACCCGCTAACCCTAACCCCTAACATAAACTCTAACACTACCTCCTAACCCTAATCTTAACCCCTAACCCTAAACCTAAACATCAACCCTAAATCTAACCCTAACATTAACCCTAACTCTAACCCAGACCACCAGCCCTAACAACCTAACACTAACCCTAAATCCAGACCCTAACCCAAAGACTATCCCTAAGCCTAACCCTAACGCCTAAGCCAAACCTGAACACAAACTCTAACCCTAACCCCTAATATTAAACGCAAAAATAACCCTTACACTAACACATAACCTTCAACCCAAAAATGACCCTAACCCCAAAACCTATCCCTAACCCCTAATGCTAAAGCTAATCCAAAAACCTAACCTTAAACCTTACCATAACAACTAACACTAACCCTATCCTAACTCCGAATGCGAACCTGGCCCTAAACATTAAAACTAAAAACTAACCCTAACCCAAATCCTAACCCTAGCCTTTACCCTAACCCTAATGCTTACCCTAAACCTACTACTTCAAATATATTAGCAATAAAAGGAGGGCAAAGGAGAACCTCCATCCTCTGCAAGACACTACTGGAAAACTAGTGGCTGAGGATGAGGAAAAGGCTTAATGCTGTTTTTGCCTCAGTCTTTCATAGTCACACCAGCCATCCTCAAGGTACTCAGTCCCCTAAGCTGGATGACAGAGTTGGGGAGCTGATTGAAGACCCCATAATTCAGGAAGAAAGGGTTAGTGACCTCCTGCTACGCTTACTTAGATTAATCAAGACTATGGGGCTGGATGGGTTCCACCCAAGAGTGCTGCAGGAGCTGGGCTGGCAGAGGAGCTTACTAAGCCACTCTTCCATCATCTATCAGCAGTCCTGGTCTAGTGGGCAGGTCCCAGAGGACTGGAGGATGGCCAGCGTGATGCCTCTCTTCAAAAAAGGCAGGAAGGATGACCGTGGGAACTACAGGCCTGTCAGCCTGACCTCGGTGCCAGGGAAGGTCATGGAGCAGATCATCCTGAGTGCAATCACACAGCACATGTGGGAAAATGGGGGATCAGGCCCAGTCAGTACAGGTTCATGAAAGGCAGGTACTGCTTGAACAATCTGATCCCCTTCTACGATAAGGTGGCCCGCCTGGTTGATGAGGGAATGTCTGTGGACCTTTGTCTATTTGGACTTCAGTAAAGCATTTGACACTTTCTCCCACAGAATTGTCTTGGACAAATGCAATGCTACAGGCTTGGGGAAGAGTGGCTGGAAAGCTGCCCAGCAGAAAAGGATCTGGGGGTGATGACTGATGGATGGCTGAACATGAGCTGACAGCGTCCCCAGGCAGCCAAGAAGGCCAATCGCCTGTGGGTAAGACTTGCACTGTATCCAGTGCTTCCCCAGGAAAACTTAGAATCCCTATAGAGTTACTTTTCACTGTTACCTTTATATTTTAGAGCCAGGCTGTGTTAACTTTACTGAGCGCTTGTATCCATGTGACTATTATTCGCACGTGCTTTTGCAGACAGTATTTATCACCAGCAATTCATAAGAACCTGTACCTGTTGCCTCAATAAACTGCACTGTTTCGGTAGCCAATCATAATCAATAAACTGCACTGTTTCAGTAACCGATCGTAATTTTCTCACTGAACACGACCCCATCTCTCGGTGTGGCTGTGAGGGTTCATGAGCACGATTGGACTGGCAGTGTGGTGCACTATCGGTGTATCCGGATCAGTAAGATTTGAAATAGTGAACGCAGCCAGACTGGTAGTTGCATATTGGAGCCGTTCCTGGCCCCTCTAATAAAGCAAAGGGTTTATTTCTCCCCCTTTAACGCAACAGATCCCAAGAGTTGACTGTATTGGAGGCTGAAATCAGCCTGAGTGGGAAGGAGAGGCAAAAGCACCCCATCGTCCAGCGGCTCCATGCATCCATGGCATAGACAATCTCTACTTCAAAGACCCAAAAGGGTACCAATGGGCTTTTGGTATAGCTGCCTTGGAGACGGAGGAAATTCAGCATCTGTCCAACCTGCCTGGTCTCTCAGAAAATCTTTCAGAGGTTGTTGAAGGTCAAAGAAGTAGGTCAGGCAAGTACCTGAATCAGGAAAGAATACTTTTGCAAGTGTTCGCCAAGGGTCTCAGGAACCCTGTGTGTCTTTTATAGACCAATTAAGCAATGCTATACAAAGGCAGATTGATAATCCTGAGGCTGCTCGTGCACTTCTTTTTCTGCTAGCTTATGAAAGTGCAAATGGAGATTGCAAAGCTGCTTTAGCCCCAGTCAGTGAAATATTTACAGACATTGCTGAGTTTATTAAAACATGTCAGGATATTGGTACGGAGGCTCATAAGGCTTCTGTACTGGCTGCTGCATTATCAAAACTTAATATGTATCAGCAAAAATGTTGTTACTGAGGACAGGAAGGACATATTAGTAAAATGTCTCCCAAAAAGAAACAAAAGCAGAGAGAAAAAATGCCATCTCAACTCTGCCCCATATGCAAGAAAGGATATCACTGGAGCAATCAATGTAAATCTAAATTTGATAAGGATGGAAATCTTTTGTTGGGAAACTCCAAGAGGGGCGTGGCAAAACCCGATACCCCTCAAAACAACAGTGTTTTTTGCAGCAAATGCTCCATCCCCAATCCTGCAGATGCCACAACAGGCAGTGCCAGGTTGGATTTGGCAACAAGCGCTGACATTGAATTAGATTGCCCCACTGTTAAAGCTATAGCTACCAATGTTTTGGGATCATTACCAAAGAGATTTATGGGTCTTTTGTTAGGATGCTCAAGTACAACTCTCCAAGGAGTAGTAAAAGTTCATCCAGGAGTAATAGAATTGGATTATACAGGAGAAATAAAAATTCTAGCATCTGCCTTAAATGGCAGTTGTAAAATTCCAAAAGGTCAAACACTAGCACAACTTGTTTTGATTCCATACTGGGTGCCAAAAGTAGAAATTAACACAAGGAATACCTCTGGATTTGGAAGCTCTGGAAAAGCTGATGTTTATTGGACCCAAGAGATTACTCAGACGCAACCTTTATTGAATTTGAAAATAGAGAATAGATTCTTTTGTGGATTAATAGACATTGGGGCAGATGGGCCAACTGATTGGCCCTTTGAAAAGACTTTAGCAACAGTAGCCAGAATAGGAGGTATACAATCTCCTTTTAAAAGTACTCTAGTCCTCAAATCTATTGCACTGGATGGTACTGTAGCCCATTTTCAACCATATATACTGCCAGTTTCTATGAATCTGTGGGGGCGAGATTTACAAATGCAATGGAATTTGCTACTTACCACAGACGGTGCAAATTTATCCTAACAGTCGCTGATCTGAAGCCTCTGCTCGAACTTTCATGATTAACAGAAAAACCAGTTTGGGTTGATCAGTGGCTTTTAAAAGGGGAAGAATTGGAGCAAACACATCTCTTGGTTGAAGAGCAACTGAAAGCAGGACATACTGTTCCATATATTAGTCCCTGGAATGCACCCATTTTTGTAATCCTAAAGAAATCAGGAAAATGGCGACTCTTGCAAGATCTGCATGCAATTAATAATGCAATGCGACCCATGGGGGCTTTACAACCAGGTTTGCCCAATTCTACTATGTTTCCAGCTGACTGGTTTCTTTGCATTATTGATTTGAAGGATTGCTTTTTTACAATTCCTTTGCATCCTGCAGATTGTGATCATTTTGCTTTTTCTGTGCCTTTAGTCAACTGTGCTGCTCCTATGCAAAGATATCAATGGACTGTTTTGCCACAAGGAATGATGAACAGTCCAATAATCTGGCAGCTAGTAGTTTCCACAGCTATATTACCAACTAGGAGCGCATTTCCTGAATTGATAATTTATCATTATATGGATGACATTTTGGTCTGTGCAGAAACGGAACAATATTTAGAAACTACTGTTAATCATTTAACAGAAAATTTATGTTGTTTTGGACTACAAATTGCCCAGGAAAAAATACAAAGAATGCCACCCTGGAAATATTTGGGGTGGGTGCTGACTGAAAGGACAGCAAAGCCTCAGAAGTTAAAACTGGCAAATAAAATCACAAATTTGCATGATTTACAGAAGCTCTTATGTACTATTAATTGGGTGCGTCCTATGTTGGGTATTACTAATGCCAACCTTGAACCACTTTTTGATTTGTTACGAGGGGACTCAGACTTGAATTCTCATCAGCTCACTCCTAAAGCTAGTGACACTTTTAATGTAGTGACTCAAAAAATTGAGAAGCTGCAGGCAAATAGAGTGCGTATACACTTGCCGATTTCTCTCCTTGTTGTTAATGCCATTAGGAGTTGTATGTCAAATCATCAGCAACTCTGTCTATTTTTTGGAATGGGTTTCTTTACCACATGCTCAGAGAAAGACTGTGACAGAACTGCTAGATATGATTTTTGACTTAATTACCAAAGGCCGTATGAGGACTCAACATTTAACAGGCAACAACCCTGCAGAATTGTATTTACCATTAACTGTAGCAGTAAACCCACAGCATTCTGGAGAAATTGGATGCTCATGTCCTGGATAGGTGTATTCTTTACTGGATTGAAAACTGGTTGGTTTGCAGAGTAAAAGAGTGGTGGTAAATGGTGTCACATCTGGATGGCGACTGGTCACTAGTGGTGTCCCCCAGGGCTCAGTACTGGGGCCAGTCTTGCTTAATATCTTCTGATGATCTGGATGAGGGGATAGAGTTCACCCTCAGTAAATTTGCAGATGACAAGTTGGGTGGGAGTGCTAATCAGCAATAGGGTAGGAAGGCTCTGCAGAGAGATCTGGACAGGCTGGATTGATGGGCTGTGGCCATCTATGAGGTTCAACAAGGCAAGGTGCTGGGTCCCGCACTTGGACCACAATGCTACAGGCTTGGGGACAAATTGCTGGAAACCAGCCCAGTGGAAAAGGACCTGAGAGTACTGACTGATGGCTGGATGAACATAAGCCAGCAGTTTGCCCAGGCAGCCAAGAAAGCCAACGGCAATTTGATCTGTATCAGCAATAGTGTGGCCAGCAGGGCCAGGGAAGTGATTGTCCCCCTCTACTCGGCATTGGTGAGACTGTACCTCTCAAGCTTTTTATAATCAAGCAATGTCTACAGATATAACTTATGTTCAACGGTTAACTTATGTTCATCAGTTCTATTATTTATACCAAAAAAGCAAAGCCTTTATTATAAATAGGCCTAAAGTGCATGCTGATTTTCAGAATATGAAAGGTAATGTGTTTGGTTTGTGGAATTTTGGGTGTTTGGGAGAATAGCCCTTCTGTCTTTTTTAGCATGTCTCTGCTTTGACTTTCAGCATTATTGTCTTTCTGATTTCTAGGGTGTTCTGGTTTAAGCTGTAAATCACGCAGCTTGCTCACTCACTCCCCCCCTTCTTTCTTCCCCCGCTCCCAGAGGGATGGGAAGGAGAATTGAAAGAATGTAACTCCCACAGGTTGAGATAAGAACATTTCAGTAACTAAGGTATAACACAAATCACTACTGCTACCACCAAAAATAATAATAACAAAGGAAATACAAGGAAAGAGAATACAACCGCTCACCACCCGATACCAAGCCCGACCCAGCAGCGAACCCCCTCCTCCGGGTCCCTGTCCTTAGTTTTTACATCCTGGGCATGACGTGCTGTGGTATGGAATACCTCTTTGGCTAGTTTGGGTCAGGTGTCCCATCTCTGCTTCCTCCTGGCTTCCCCTCCTCCCTGGCAGAGCATGAGACTCAGAAAGTCCTTGGTCAGACCAAACATTCTAAGCTGTAACTGAAAACATCAGTGTTATCAGCACTGTTCCCAGGCTGAAAGTCAAAAACACAGCGCTGCACCAGCTACTAAGGAGAAAAATGACTGCTACTGCTGAACGCAAGACATAGGGTAAATTATATTTTTAATTAATCACTTCATAAATTGACGCTGTCAGTGACCTCTTAAAATACATACAATGCATAAAAAAAATTTTAAAAAATAGATAAAATGCATACAAAGAACAGTGTTTAAATGAACACTAAGGTTTTTTTATTTTTGCTTTTATTTCCACCCCCACCCCCTGTGAGAGACTGATCTGAAATCAGACTCCAGTGTCCATTGTCTCAAAGACTGGTATGAGAAGCTGAGATGGGATTCCACAGTTCATTGTCTAAGAGAAGGGTCTGAGGAGCTGAACTGGGACTCTACCATCCATTGCCTGAGAAATGGGTGGGAAGAGGTGAGATAAGACTCTTCCATCCATTATCTCGAGGACTGGTGTGAGGAATTGCTGTCCATTGTCCCAAGAATTGCTTCATATGTGCAGTTGAAGAGCTGGATGCAAGACCAGCAAAACTGGTCCACCAGGAGCATGTTAAGAACATAGGTACTCCCCCCAACTCATTATACAAGGGGGAAAAAGAGACATTGACATGAGGACTGCTCCATGAATGACACCTCTGTGAACACACCTTTGAGGGTGTCGTGGTTTAAGCCCCCCACCCACGCAGTTTTACTCACTCACTCACTCACTCACTTCCCCTCTTTCTTCCCCCAGTCCCGGGGGGATGGGGAGGAGAATCAAAAGAATTCAACTCGCACAGGTTGAGATAAGAACAGTTTAGTAACTGAAGTATAACACAAATCACTACTGCTACCATCAATAATAATACAAGAGAAATACAAGGAAAAAGAATGCAACTGCTCACCAAGCCCGACCCAGCCAGTGCACCCCCCAGCAGCGAACCCCTCACTACCAAAAACCTGATCATGCCGTGCGGCCCCAGTCCATCACTACTCTTCCGGGTCTCTGCCCTCCGTTTTCACATCCTGGACATGACGTGCTGTGGTATGGAATAACCTCTTTTGTCAGTCTGGGTCAGGTGTCCTGTCTCTGCTTCCTCCTGGCTCCCCTCCTCCCTGGCATAGCATGAGGCTCAGAAAAGTCCTTGGTCAAACCAAAACATTGCCAAGCAGTAACTAAAAACACTGGTGTTATCAGCGCTGCTCCCAGGCCCAAAATCAAAAACACAGTGCTGCACCAGCTACCAAGAAGGAGAAAAATGACTGCTACTGCTGAACCCATGACAGAGGGGACAACTCCAGATGGACACATCCACGAGGACACCCACCTCTGACGACTACTAGAGACTCCGGGAGACACTGCGCTGATACTGACTACATACCTTGAAGGACTCTCACCAGCTCCAATACTGACTACGGACCCTGGAGGACTCCCATCAGCTCCAATACTGACTACGGACCCTGGAGGACTCCCATCAGCTCCAATATTGACTACGGACCCTAAAGGACTCCCACCAGCTCCAATACTGACTACGGATCCACGGTGGTGGCTATCTCTCTCTGCACCCAGAATCCTTGCTTCTTTTCTTTTTTCCAGTCTGTCCTATTGCTATCCCCTTTATTAAAATAATTTCCCTTTTCTATAATAATTGTCTTTCTGTAATAAACCAACTGATCAAGTACTTGAACTTGCTTGCATCTTAATTTCACTCTTGGGATCACAAATGAAACAGGTCCGGCACTGGGGTTTTCTCCAGTTGGACCCTGACACCTCCCCCCAGTGCAAAGTTTAGAGAATGTGTTTTCATATTGACAGGATAATTAGCTTGATTTTTGTTTCTTAAACTTTTATAATTAAGTCCTTTTTTTAACAGCTAAAGTCCAAGTAAACAAGAAAATATATGCAGAAAGTCACCTTTTTATTATTATTATATACTGTAGTAATAAAATTTGTTTGGAGTGCATGAATAAAAAGTTAGTGAAATTACAGGAGGAGCGATCTAATATAGCAATAAGTGCATCTGAGGGGGATGGGAATATTTTTCACCGATTCCGGCCTTAAATGTTGTGTCCAGGTTTCCAGGATTCTGACATCAGAACCCAGATAACACTGATTAGAAGTTAGGGCTTTACAATAAAAGCTAAAATATTAGCCATATGATGGCAAACACACTTTTTTTTTTTTTTTTGGTTGGCTTATTCCCGTCTGGCCACTCTCTGATGAAGTTGGTGGTGCTCTGGAGGAGGATCTCCTCCTTCTTGACAAAGACCATGATCATTCAGCACTGTAGGTAACAAGTTTATAATTTTGAATCTGAGGCTCAAGGAGATCCCTCAGATGTTGGATGATTGTCTGGTCAGGAGATAGGGAGAGCTTGAATGCTACCAATTAAAGTTTTCAATTTTGTATCAAAAGTAACAATTCTCTTCTCAAAACCTACATCCATTTAAGTCAGAAATCATGTTATACAGGATGTTTTGAGTCTGAAAGCAAAAGGATGCAAAAAAAGTGTAGAGAGATCTTACTGATAATATAATGTGCAGTGCAACTCTACAAGGGTTCTTAAATGCCTTTGCATTTCTGTTGTGCTTTCAGCCCAGTAGGCAACTCAGACCCACTCAGCCACTTGCCCACTTCAGCCCTTCTTCCTACCCTCCGCTCCCAGAGGAATGGGGAGGAGAACTGAAAGAATGTAAAACCCATGGGTTGAGATAAGAACAGTCCAATAGCTAAAGTACAATATAAAACTAATAATAATAATAGTAGTAAAAGTAATAATAATAATGATGATGGAAGTAACAAGGAGAGAGAACACAAAACTAAAAAGGGAATAGAAAAAAAACAATAAACACAAGCGATGCACAGTACAATTCCTCACCACCCACCAATCGATACTGAGCACAACCCAAGCAGCAATCTGGGCCTTCTGGGTAAATGCCCCCAGTTTATATACTGGGCATGATGTGCTGTGGTATGGAATACCCCTTTGGCTAGTTTGGGTCAGGTGTCCTGTCTATGCTTCCTCCTGGCTTCTTGTGCCCATTCTTATTGGCAGAGCATGAGAGACTGAAAAGTCCTTGATCGGGGCAAGCATTATTTAGCAACAGCTAAAACATTGGTGTCTACTGTTAGTCTCCACACTCCATTAGAATTCCGCACTGGCCATATGGGGCTATTAAAGGGTGAGCGGGTCCTGCTGATCATTCCTTGGCTCTCCAGTCTACGGATCAGCCTATGGATGGAAATCAGGGAGTCTCGGTTAGTGCAGTATTGCCGCCGGTGCACTGTTGTGGTCGTGATTGGCACTTGTTGCTCTTCGACCTTGTCATGGGTTCAGCAGCAGCAGACTTTCTGAGTTTCATGCTCTGCCAAGGAGGAGGGGAAGACGAGAGGAAGTGGAGACAGGACACCTGACCCAAAATGACCAAAGAGGTTATTCCATACCACAGCATGTCATGTCCAGGATGTGAAGACGGAGAGCAGAGACCCGGAAGGGTGTGGTGGTGCATTGGGGGGTTCGCTGCTGGGGGGTGCACAGGCTGGGTCGGGCTTGGTGAGCAGTTGTATTCTCTTTCCTTGTATTTCTCTTGTATTATTACTGGTGGTAGCAGTAGTGATTTGTGTTATACCTTAGCTACTAAACTGTTCTTATCTCAACCTGTGGGAGTTGCATTCTTTTGATTCTCCTCCCCATTCCCCCGGGACTGGGGGAAGAAAGAGGGAGAGTGAGTGAGTGAGTGAGTGAGAAAACTTCATGAGTTTTAGAGGCTTAAACCACGACAGTTCTTTTTGGAGCCCAACGTGGGGCATGAGGGGTTGAGATAATGACAGGATTAATAGCCACTCGTCACAATGCTGATTTATTGGCTCTCGATTCTCTTGAGTTCATGATTTCAGCCTGTTGTACTTTACTTACAAGCCGGTATTTGTTATCTTAGTTTTTGGATATGGGTTTTGGGTTAAGGTTCTTGTTTCATTGGACTTTATTGGAATGGCTTGTAATATGGGCGGGCTCCAGAAGCAGGGGGTGACGGACGTGGACGTCCTGGCCCTCGTCCTCGCCTCCGTCTTCACGAGGCTGTGGGAAGCAGAGGGGGGGCAGCTCCGGGAGCTGCCGTCTGCCAAAATGGCCTGGGAGAACGGCCCGGGGGATCAAGAGGCTGGGAAGGGGGTGGCAGAGGAGCTGAGCCCCCTCCTGAGCCGAGCCCGGCAGCCGCCGAGCAGCGGCAGGTGAAGCAGAGCCCCGAGCCCGAGCCGAGCCACGCGGCTACCGAGCGAGGGGGCCAGGCAGCTGCCGTGCACAGCCCCACGGCGGCTGAGAGCATTCCCCGGCAGCTGCCTGTAGAGCCCCCCAAACCTGAGCCCCAGGAAGATGCAGGATACCACACAGCACTTCCCAGTGTGAGACGTGTACCTCTGATTTGTTGAAATAAGGAGTAGCTCTATGACCTTTCCTTGTATAATCACAGGTTAACTGGTAAAAATACACTGTACATAGTTTTTATATTTGAACATGGTGTTATAGCAAATATCTAGGGTGCATGCGCAGAAAGGAGAAGACAGCATGGAAAGAAGCAGAAAAGTGGAGAAGATTCTAGAAGATAAAAAAGAGCATGCGTTAGAAAAAGCATGCCTTTTTGGGATTCATTTGCATAGACCCACCTTTTCATGAATATGTATTAGGACAGGAGACATAAACCCGAAACGGGAAACTTATGGTGTGCATGTGGGTAGAGCACCGACTCCCCGCGCACCCAGCACTGTTTGCTTACCTTTATTCATTTAATAAATAATTTTTAAGAGTTCAGCCTTGTTTATTTATCACAACTGGGGCTCCACCGGGATAGACTTAGTTCCTGGCTTCTGACTCAAATTAGGGGGGGTGCCCCACCGTTTCGGTGGCCCCTGTTCAGGTCGGGTCTGGACTAACTCCATCCTGAACCCGAATTGAGGTAAGCAAAGAAAGTTTTTTTCAGAGCTCCCTGATCGGCCATAGCAGTGTGTTTTGCCCGTAATTCTGCGCGCGAAGATCCGAACGAAGACGACAGAGTCATGTTTAAAGCGTATACCGTTCGGTTGGGTGGGATTCAGTTGCCTGTGTGTGTAAGAGTGTGACTGAGATGGAATGTAGTTCCGAAGCGAGTGCGGAGGTCGTCTAACCGCGGTTCCAATCTCCCGCGAGGGACTTGGCCAGTGAAGGACCGAAGTGAGTTTGTATAGGATTCATGGGTGGGTGATAGGTCCTAAGCCCCCTGCAAGGCATTCTTACCAGCAGTCAGGAGAGATGGGTCAGAAAAAATCCAGGATCCAGGACCAGAAAAAAGGGAGCAAATTACCAGACATACCACCAGACAGCCTGTTGGGGATAATGATTAAAAATTGGAATGACAGGGGCCCCAGAAAAGGAAAGAATAAATTAAAGACGATTCAATATTGTATGGTAAAATGGCCAAAGGAACCACTGAGACCTCATATTTTTTGGCCTGTTTTTGGATCTTTTGAGGACTGGGTTTGCCAGGCCCTAAATATTTATGTTAATTCTAAAGAACCTTTTAGTCAAGAGGAAAGTGATTATGCAGGATTATGGATCAGGACTTCACATCCTTTTCTAGCCTCGATACTTGCACTAAAGGTGGATGAGAAGATCGGGAAGGAAAGATAAAAGGAAATGGAAATGGAAAAGGATAAATGGGAGCCGCTGGATAACTTACCGCCTCCCTATCCTAATAATCTACCTCAGGCTCCGCCACCGGCGGCTTTGTCCCCTTTGGCGGAGGCACAATCGCCCCTGCCTCCACTACCAGTAGCTTTACCCCCTTTGCCGGCGCCATCGTTTCCTCTGCCTCTGCCACCGGCGGCACCAGAGTTAGACCGACCCCCAGCGGCTTGTACTAGAAATAGAACTAAAATACAGGAGAGAACCTCTCTATATCTGTTGCGAGAAGTTCCCCTCAGAGGTAATCAGGGGGGCATTGGTTTCGTGGCGGTACCACTTAATACTATGGATATAAGAAATTTTAAAAAGGAAATGGAGACTCTATTAGACGATCCCCTAGGAGTAGCTGAGAAGCTAGACCAATTCCTGGGTCCTAACACTTATACCTGGGAAGAAATGCAATCTATTTTAGGAATTTTGTTTACCGCTGAGGAGAAGAGCATGATTGGACAAGCCAGAATGAGGATTTGGGAAAGACAGTATCAGGCGGGACCCCCGGGAGATCAAAAACGGCCAAATGTGGATCCCCATTGGGATCATCAACAAGTACAAGGAAGACAGAATATGAGGGATCTAAGAACAGTAATTATACAAGGAATAAGAGAAGTGGTTCCCCGAGGGTAGAATATTAATAAGGCATTCAGTGAACATCAGGGAAAGGATGAATCTCCCACAGAATGGTTGGAGAGACTAAGAAGAAGTCTGCAACTGTATTCTGGAATTGATCCAAATACAGTATCTGGAACTGCTCTCCTTAAAACTCAATTTGTGGCTAAATCCTGGGGAGATATAAGAAGGAAATTAGAGAAGTTGGAAGATTGGCAGGAGAGAGGATTAGAAGAGTTACTCAGGGAAGCACAGAAAGTCTATGTCAGGCGAGATGAAGAAAAACAAAAAGCAAAGGCAAAACTTCTTGTAGCAGCAGTCAGAGAAAGTCAGAAGAATGGAACTTTACCTGGAGAAAGGAAAGAAAAAAAGGCAGAAGGGATACCCCGAGAACTACCTGGTTGGGAAAAACCTGTAGTTCCCATCTGTTACTACTGTAATAAGAAGGGACATATTCAGAGAAACTGCCACAAGAGGAAACAAGATGAGAAGATGCTTAAAGAAGAATAGGGGTGTCAGGGGCTATATCTTTTGGGGACTTCAACATCAACAGAGCCCTTGATAAAATTGTTAATTGGTCCCCATAAAGAAGAATTCTTATTTTTAGTAGATACTGGAGCTGAAAAATCAACAATTCAAAAGCTTCCTAAAGGGGTAGAAAAAGGGAAAAATTATATGTCAGTAATTGGTGCAAAAAGGGAGCCTTTTAGAGTGCCTATTTTAGAAAATGTGGAAATAGAATCAAAGAAGAAAATTTGTTTGAATGATTTACTTTTGCTCCCCGAAACAAAATGTAACTTACTGGGAAGGGACTTGATTCTGAAGTTAAATGTAACCATTCAGAGTCAAGGGGACAAACTGCAGATTAAATTATGCACATTAACACAAGCAGATGAAGAAATGATTAACCCCTCAGTATGGTACCAGGAGGGGGAAACTGGAAAAATAAACATGGATCCTATAGTTGTTCAGATAACAGACCCACATCGCTCAATTAGAAGCAAACAATACCCCACACCCATGGAGGGTAGAAGGGGATTGAAACCTATAGTGGACAGACTTCTGGAAAAAGGGATTTTGGAATCTTGCATGTCACCCTATAATACACCCATCTTACCTGTAAAGAAGCCAGATGAGTCATATAGAATGGTACAGGATTTAAGGGCTGTAAATCAGCGAACAATTACCAAATTCCCTGTGGTAGCTAACCCTTATACGTTATTGAGCCATCTATCTCCTAAGCATATGTCCTGGGTTCAGCAGCAGCAGTCATTTTTCTCCTTCTTGGTAGCTGGTACAGCACTGTGTTTTTGATTTTGGGCCTGGGAGCAGCGCTGATAACACCAGTGTTTATAGTTACTGATTGGTAATGTTTTGGTCTGGCCAAGGACTTTCTTAGTCTCATGCTATGCCAGGGAGGAGGGGAAGCTAGGAGGAAGCAGAGACAGGACACCTGACCCAAAATGACCAAAGAGGTTATTCCATACCACAGCATGTCATGTCCAGGATGTAAAAACGGAGAGCAGAGACCCGGAAGGGTGTGGTGGTACAGTGGGGGGGTTTGCTGCTGGGGGTGCCCTGGCTGGGTCGGGCTTGGTGAGCAGTTGTATTCTCTTTCCTTGTATTTCTCTTGTATTATTACTGGTGGTAGCAGTAGTGATTTGTGTTATACCTTAGCTACTAAACTGTTCTTATCTCAACCCATGGGAGTTGCATTCTTTTGATTCTCCTCCCCATTCCCCTGGGACTGGGGGGAGAAAGAGGGGGAGTGAGTGAGTGAGTGACTTTGTGAGTTTTAGAGACTTAAACCACGACAGCATACTTGGTATAGTGTAATAGATTTGAAAGATGCCTTTTGGGCCTGCCCTCTAGATGAAGGATCTAGAGATTATTTCGCCTTTGAATGGGAAGATCCTGAAACAGGGTGAAAACAACAGTTGAGATGGACTGCGCTACCACAGGGATTCACAGAGTCACCTAATCTGTTTGGACAAGCATTGGAAAAAATCTTACAAGATTTTGCCTTACCCAGGGAGGTAAAATTATTACAATATGTAGATGACTTATTAATAGCAGGAGAAACTGAAGGGGAGACCCAAAAGGCCACTATTAAATTACTAATTTTTCTGGGGGAAAAGGGATTAAAGGTATCCTGGTCAAAATTGCAGTTTACAGAACAAGAAGTAAAATATTTAGGACATTGGCTGAGTAAAGGAAGGAAAAATTTGGATCCTGACAGGGTATCTGGGATTCTAGCTCTGAGACCCCCACAAACGAAAAAGGAAATTAGGCAAATATTGGGATTATTGGGATATTGTAGACAATGGCTTGAAGGCTATAGTGAAAAAGTAAAATTTCTATATGAAAAATTGACTAATAACCGGCTTAAGTGGCTTGCAGAAGATGATTTGAACTTTGAAGGAATTAAGAGGACACTTGTGGAAGCACCTGTATTAAGTCTTCCAGATCTGGAAAAACCCTTTTATTTGTTTGTAAATACAGCTAATCAAACAGCTTATGGGGTCCTCACTCAAGATTGGGCAGGGATTAAAAAGCCTGTAGGATATTTATCTAAATTACTTGATCCAGTGAGTAGGGGATGGCCTGTCTGCCTCCAAGCCTTGGTTGCTACAGCATTATTAATAGAAGAAGCCAGGAAAATTACCTTCAGTGCTCCTTTGAAGGTATATACTCCACATAATGTTAGAAGTATTCTCCAACAGAAAGCTGAAAAATGGCCAACGGACAGTAGAATTTTAAAATATGAAACCATACTGATTGACTCCCCTAATTTAGAGTTAAAAATTACCTCCGCTCAAAGCCCAGCACAATTTTTATTTGGAGAACCATTAGAAATGTTACAACTTAATTGCTTAGAAGTAATCGAAATCCAAACTAAGGTGAGACCGGATTTAAGAGACACTGAAATAGAAAGGGGAGAAAAGATGTTTGTAGATGGATCATCCCAAATAGTAGAAGGGAGAAGAAAATCAGGATATGCAATAATTAATAAGAACTTCGAGCTTGTGGAATCAGGACCGTTGAGTCCCTCATGGTCAGCCCAAGCTTGTGAGTTATATGCTCTATATAGACCTTTAGAACTATCAAAAGGAAAAAGCAGAACAATATTTACAGATTCTAAGTATGCATTTGGAGTGGTCCACACCTTTGGAAAAATATGGGAAGAAAGAGGTCTAATTAATACCCAAGGGAAGAATCTTATACATCAGGAGTTCATAATAAAAATTTTGAGAGCATTAAGGGAGCCAAAGGAGATAGCGATAGTACATATAAGAGGACATCAAAAATGATTTGATTATCAGACAAGGGGAAATAATTTAGCAGATAAAGAAGCCCAGGAGGCAGCTTTGGAAGCTCAGCCTATTTGGGTTAATGTAATACAAACAGAGGGGGATACAAGTGAGGAGAAACAAGAAAGAGAGAAGAAGTATACCCCTGAGGAAATAACAAAGCTTGAGAAAATAGGGGCAAAATTTGAACAAGGAGAATGGACACTGCCCGATGGCAGAGAAATGTTGCCAAAGGCTTATGCTAGACAAATTTTGGAACATTTACATGTACAAACACATTGGGGTACAAGAGCATTAAGTGATCATTTTCTCAAACAATTTGGTTGCACTGGAATTTTTGAAATGGCTAAACAGATTACACAAGGTTGTCTGACGTGCCAGAAGGTAAATAAGAAGGTATTCCGACAAGTGGCAACAGGAGGGCGAAAAATAGCGTACCGACCTTTTGAGAGAATACAAGTTGATTTTATTGAACTCCCCAAAGTTGGAAGGTTAAAATATCTACTGGTAATAGTAGATCATTTAACACAATGGGTAGAAGCCTACCCTGTGTCACAAGCTACAGCACAAATGGTAGTGAAAATTTTATTAGAACGCTTAATACCTAGATATGGGATAATCCAGTATATTGATTCTGACCAAGGCACACATTTTACTTCTAAGATAATAAAATTGTTATGTCAATCCTTAGGTATCAAATGGGAGTACTATACTCCATGGCATCCACAAAGCTCAGGGAAAGTAGAAAGAATGAATCGAACAATAAAACAACAATTGGCCAAATTAATGGTTGAAACACAGATGCCGTGGACAAAATGTCTATCATTGGCACTTTTAAATATAAGAACAAAACCCCATAGTGAAACTGGATTATCACCCTATAAAATGTTATATGATATGCCCTACTTACAGGGAATGCTACTTGGAAATAATATTATTGAAGACCATGATATTCAGCAACATATAATTATTTTGGGAAAAAGGTTGAGAGAGTTAAGGGAAATAGGAATGTTGGCTCAAACACCACCCTTAGGATTTGCCATCCATCAGTTGGAACCTGGGAACAGGGTTTTGATAAAAAAATGGAGAGAAGAAACTTTATCCCCTCTGTGGGAGGGACCTTTTCTTGTTTTGTTAACCAGATACCACTGTCCTAACTGCAGAGAAAGGGTGAACCCACGTATCACGAGTCAAAGGTCCAGTAAAGGAGTGAAGAGTAACATCGGAACCAGGAGAAACTAAGCTTACCATTAAATGAACCTAAAAAGGGAACAGGAACCTGCAAAACCTCTCCGAAGTGGATTATCTGTCAAGGACTTAAAGGAAAGTGGTATAATTAATGTCAATTGAGGTCAGGGAGAGTCTCCCTATATAGTTCCACATACCACGGGAATGTGGTGATTAGGAAATAAATATTTGAGAACAAATTAATATCGGGTTTCGATTAAATGTACTAGAAATTTGTATAGAGAGGGGTGCAACGAAAATATTAAAACAAAGCCAACCTCTAAATTATAAATTGGAAATTAAAACTTGGAACATAGCATACAAATATAAGGAACAATTAAAAAGGGGGTTGAAACCCCAACTTTGATCTCAAATTAATCTAAGGAGTCACCCTAATACTTAAAAGAAAAGGGCAAGACCAGAGTGGAAACCAGTACTGTGGCTACAGAAGTCTGCCGAGGGCTGCAACCCCTTTGGGCTGTGACTGCTGAGTACTATGGCCCTGTCCGGACCTCTTTTGATCATACTCGGGGGGAATCTCCTGACTCTAATAATGGCAAACAATTGCAGTCAGTGTGTTGTAGCCACTAGGAGGGGAAGAGTCACTTCCCAGACCTTGGTCTATCGCACCATCTATGACCGCAAGGGTCAAAAGTTAGGAAGTTGCATTTATAACCAAACCCAGTATGCCTTATGCAAAGAAGAAGACAGAATGGTATGCTATGATCCAAAAGAACTTCCCTACCAGTATTGAATAGAGATGAGAACAAATTCAGAAGGTAGATTGAGTGGAAAAAGTGAAATAATGGCCAATTTGAGCACCCCAGTGTCAATGACTTTTGACGTATGTGATGTTATTGATGAAGATTCCTATTCCAATTGTGGACCTATGGACTGGAGAGTATACTATAGCAATCAGGCAAAGTATTTATGTCCAAGACCTCAAGATAGACAAAATTTACCGTCAGGATGTTACGCTGGTTGGGATTATGAAGGCTCAGTTGATAGGAGTTATCATTTTTGTTCATCATCTGGATGGAGTTGTGTCTGCTGGAGCACTGACTCTAACTGGAGACTCCCAAGAAAATGTGCAGGTACTGAATTACAAGCTGAAATAAGCAGGGGAACTCCACCACAACCCTGTAACATTAAAACCTGCAATCCAATTAATATCACTATTTTAAAACCTGACAAATGGAGGGAGAAAAAGGTGAACCAAATAGGGCTCAAGATTTATGGACGGGGAGGAGATCCAGGTATAATTATTAATATAAAAATTATAGAGAAGACAAAAGAGTCAATGCAACATCGGCTATAGTATAACTCATTTTATCATGAAATAGAGACAGGAATAAAATATGAGATTCCTACAATTGCTAAAAACCTATTTGTAAACTTGGCTGAAAATATTGCTAAATCACTGAATGTAACTAACTGCTATGTTTGTGGAGGAACTAATCAAGGTGAACGATGGCCATGGGAAGCCATGGAGAGCAATATAACGGATTCTAAAATATGGGAAACTAAGGAAAAAGGCAACAGGAAACAACAATGGGTACTTCAAACAAGTATAATTGGAAGAAGTTGTTGGCAAAATGTGGGAAATGGAACACAGGTAGGTAACCTGGAATGTGAGGGAGGTTACCTATGGAATGAAACTAAGAAAGAATGGGACAAATGGGGAAAACTGCTGGAGATGGCCTTTCAATTTAGAAATTGGACTAATGGGATAACCATACCAAATGGGTGGCCAACTCCAGACGGACACTATTGGATTTGTGGCAGATTAGCTTATGCATACTTGACAAAGAATTGGGTAGGATCCTGTGTCCTAGGAACTATAAGACCCAATTTTTTCCTGTTACCTATAACTCGGGGAGAATGATTGGGAGTCCAAGTATATGCTGAAGTCGATGAATTAAACCTAAGACGAGATAAAAGGAGTCTACAAATAGGGCAGTGGAAAGACAATGAGTGGACACCTGAAAGGATAATCGCCTACTATGATCCTGCTACGAGGGCAGAAGACAGGTCTTGGGGTTATAGAACTCCAATATATATGCTTAATAGAATTATTAGATTGCAAGCTGTAGTGGAAATAACCGTAAATAAGACTGGAGATGCATTAGGACTGATTGCGAAGCAAAATACAAAAATGAGAACCACCTTATATCAAAATTGTTTAGCTTTATATTATTTGTTAGCACAAGAAGGAGGTGTGTGTGGAAAATTTAACCTTAGTAATTGTTGTTTAGAAATTGATGATGAAGGAAATGCTGTTAATGAACTTGTAAGGGAAATGAAGAAAATTGCACATGTTCCAGTTCAAACGTGGAATGGGGCCAACTTGGGAGGAATGTGGAGTAATTTCTTTAACAATAACTGTTTTACTAAGATAGGAGTAATTATATTAGGAATATTTACCAGGTTGTTAATTATCCCATGTTTAATACCTTGTTTTATTAGATTAATACATTCGGTTATAAAAGGAATGCAAATATCAGCTGTGCCCATTGATCCTGAAGAAGGTAACGAACAGATACATTCCCTGATGATTACAAAACCAAAAGAGGATCCAGAATTAATTCCAATAAAGCAAATACTAACTTGATTAGAAACTAAAACATGAATCAATACTATAAAGAAAAAGATGGGGGATTGTGAGATGTGTACCTCTGTTTTGTGGAAATAAGGAGTAGTTCTATGACCTTTCCTTGTATAATCACAGCTTAACTGGTAAAATTACACTGTACATATTCTCTTTCCTTGTATTTCTCTTGTATTATTACTGGTGGTAGCAGTAGTGATTTGTGTTATACCTTAGTTACTAAACTGTTCTTATCTCAACCTGTGGGAGTTGCATTCTTTTGATTCTCCTCCCCATCCCCTGGGACTGGGGGAAGAAAGAGAAAGAAGTGAGTGAGTGAGAAAACTGCGTGAGTTTTAGAGGCTTAAACCATGACAGACCTTCAGGAACCCCACAACAGAAGGATCCTCTGAGAGACCAGGCAAGGTGGACAGCTACTCAATTTCCTCCGTCTCCAAGGCACGTATACCAAAGGCCCATCAGTACCCTTTTGGGTCTTTGATGTACTGTCTCCTGAGATTGTCTATGCCAAAGATGCATGGAGCCTCTGGACCACTCACAGTGGTGTGCTTTTGCCAATCCTTCCCAGAAAGGCTGATTTCAGCCTCCAGTAGTCAGCTTTTGGGATCCTCCTGTCAGTCCGGAAATATAAATGGGTTCCACCCCTTGATAGCTTGATGGCATCAGGATACACAGTGTACCAGTGTCTACTATAGTCTTATACTCCTGTGGGACTGATGTGCCAGGCCATCTGATCCACATAGTCCAGTAAACCCAATTGTCCCTCTCTATTAGACCTGCCTGGAGGCAGGGCCCCTCTAATAGTGATCATAAGATTCCCCATTTATGTCTTGTAGAAAGGGATTAGAATTCCTTACCACAGGAGGTGGAGTAAAATCATCTCTTCCACTCCATCTGGGAACCTGCTCATGAGAGATTGGAGCAGCAACTTTCTTGGAAGGATCATTCTTGACCGTTGCTCTCCTCTATAATTCACGCACCTGTTCCTCCAGAACTGAGGTAGTTTTTCCATCCCACTTTCTCATGTCTTCTCCATGACCCCACAGGTAAAACCATAGGGTGGCCCGTGGCGTGTACCTCCTATATCTTCTCTCTCAGGCAGTAGGGCGCATTTTGTTAATAGCCAAGACACGGGTTGGTACACATCGGTATCTGGATAGATCGGATAGATCATCTCTCAATTGTTTGAAATCCTGGGACAATTTTTCCACAGCTGAAATGATGGAAGGGCTGAGATTGTCTTTGAACTCTTGGAGTTGATGAGTCAGTTCATCCACTGTTGGTAGTGCTGCCTCACTCCAGGTCATTGATGTCAATGAGTGGACATATGATGATGGTGCACTCCGGCTAAAATTCCACCACATGGGTTGTGCAAATTCGACTTCATCTGGATCTACAGATGCATTCTCAGCATCCGGCCTATGATAGACCATCTCTAGAATGGCTGATTCCCTCAGGGACTGGATGCCTCTCTCCATCGTGGTCCACTTACCTGAGCAACTGTTGTGGGTTCAGCAGTAGCAGCTTTTTTCCCCCTTCTTAGAATCATAGAATCATAGAATAGATAGGGTTGGAAAGGACCTTAAGATCATCTAGTTCCAACCCCCCTGCCTTGCGCAGGGACACCTCACACTAAACCATGCCACACAAGGCTCTGTCGAACCATGACACTGGCCTTGAACACCGCCAGGGATGGAGCATTCACAACTTCCCTGGGTAATCTATTCCAGTGCCTCACCACCCTTACAGTAAAGAACTTCTTCCTTATATCCAATCTAAACTTCCCCTGTTTAAGTTTGAACCCATTACTCCTTGTCCTATCACTAGAGTCCCTCATGAACAGTCCCTCTCCAGCATCCCTATAGCCCCCCTTCAGATATTGGAAGGCTGTTATGACGTCTCCAAGCAGCCTTCTCTTCTCTAGGCTGAACAGCCCAAACTTTCTCAGCCTGTCTTAATACAGGAAGCGCTCCAGCCCCCTGATCATGCTCATGGCCCTCCTTTGGACTTGCTCCAACAGCTCCATGACCTTCTTATATTGAGGACACCAGAACTGTACACAGGACTCCAAGTGAGGTCTCACGAGAGCAGAGTAGAGGGGCAGGATCACCTCCTTTGACCTGATGCACATGCTTCTTTTGATGCCGCCCAGGATACGGTTGGCTTTCTGGGCTGCAAGTGCACTCTGCTGGTTCATGTTAAGTTTCTCATCAACCAACACCCCCAAGTCCTTCTCCACAGGTCTACTCTGAATCTCTTCTCTGCCCAGCCTGTAGCTGTGCCTGGGATTGCTCCGACCCAGGTAGGGACCTTGCACTTGTCATGGTTAAACTTCATAAGGTTGGCATCAGCCCACCTTACAAGCGTATCAAGGTCCCTCTGGATGGATTTCCCCTTAGTGAAGCCATGCTGGCTGTCAGCAACCACCTTGCTATTTTTCATGTGCCTTAGCATGCCTTCCAGGTGAATCTGCTCCAAGACTTTGCCAGGCACAGAGGTGTTACTGACTGGCTTCTAGTTCCCTGGGTGATCCATTTTCCCCTTCTTGAAAATGGGGGTTATATTTCCCTTTTTCTGATGTCATGGGTTCAGCAGCAGCAGTCATTTTTCACCTTCCTGGTAGCTGGTACAGCACTGTGTTTTTGATTTTGGGCCTGGGAGCAGCGCTGATAACACCAGTGTTTTCAGTTACTGCTTGGTAATGTTCTGGTCTGACCAAGGCCTTTCTGAGCCTCATGCTCTGCCAGGGAGGAGGGGAAGCTGGGAGGAAGGAGAAACATGGCACCTGACCCAAACTGACCAAAGAGGTTATTCCATACCACAGCATGTCATGTCCAGGATGTGAAGACGGAGAGCAGAGACCCGGAAGGGTGGGGGTGCCCTGGCTGGGTCGGGCTTGGTGAGCAGTTGTATTCTCTTTCTTTGTACTTCTCTTGTCATTATTATTATTGGTGGTAGCAGTACTGATTTGTGTCATACCTTAGCTACTAAACTGTTCTTATCTCAACCTGTGGGATTTGCATGTTTTCGATTCTCCTCCCCATCCCCCCAGGACTGGGGGAAGAATGAGAGGTAAGTGAGTGAGTGAGAAAACATTGCGGTTGACTGGACTTAAACTGTGACACCGATCATCAGGAAATTCACCTGACTGCCATGATTTTTCAAATATGATGGACAGTGGCTTAGCAACTTCATTTGCCAGCTCCTTCAGGTCCCACGGATGGATTTCATCAGGTCCCATGGACTTGCGCACTTTCAGGTTCTTAAGATGGTATTGAACCAGATCCTCTCCTACTGTGGGACTATGGTCTTCATTCTTACAGTCCCTGCATCTGCCTTCCAAGCCTTGGGTGGTGTGATCAGAGCATTTTCCAGTGAAGACTGAGGCAAAGAAGTCATTAAGAAGCTCAGTCTTCTCCAAATCCAGGGTAGCCATTTCTCCCATTTTCTTCTGGAGAGAGCCCACATTATTCCTTGTTTGTCTTTTGTTAGCAACATAGCTATAGAATCCTTTCCTGTTATCTCTGACATCCCTGGCCAGACTCAGTTCTATCTGGGCTTTACCTTTCCTGACCTAATCCCTAGCTTCCTGGACAATGTCCCTGTAATCTTCCCAGGCTGCCTTTCCTTGCTTCCACCTTCTGTAAGCTTTTTTTTCTTTTTTCCTCCTAAGTTTTCTCAGCAGTTCCTTATCCATCCATGGAGGCCTCCTGGCCTTCTTGCCCCATTTCCCTCTTATCGGGATGCAACATTCCTGAGCTTAGAAGTAGGTGATCCTTGAATATCAAAAAACAGTCTTGAGCCCCCCTGCCCTCTAGGGCTTTATCCCATGGAACCTTACTAAGCAGGTTCCTGAAGAGGCCAAATTCCGCTCTCTTGAAGTCCAGGGCAATTATCTGGCTGCGTGCCCTTCTCTCTGTCCTGAGGATCTCAAACTCTACTATCTCATGATCGCTGCAGCCACAGCTGCCTTGGAGTCACATTCCCCACCAGCCCCTCCCTTTTGGTGAGCATGAGGTCAAGAATGGCACCTCTTATTGTCACCTCCTCTATTACTTACAAGAGGAAGTTGTCTTATACACAAATGAGGAGCCTCCTGGTTTGTTTGTGCCGGGCCATACCATCCCTGCAATTGATATCAGGGTGGTTGAAATCCCCCATGAGGACAAGGGCTTGTGAGCATGAGGCTGGTCCTGTCTCTTTATAGAGGACTTCATCCACAGAGTCCTGATTGGGCAGTGTTCTGGGTTCTGCAGTAGCAGCCATTTTTACTTCTTCTTCTTAGTAACAGGTGCACTGTTGTGTTTTTGACTTTCAGCCTGGGAACAATGCTGATAACAGCAGTGGTTTTAGTTGTTGCTAAGTAATGTTTACTCTGACCAAGGACTTTCTGAGTCTCATGCTCTGCCAGGGAGGAGGGGAAGCCAGGAGGAAACAGGGACAGGACACCTGACCCAAACTAGCCAAAGGGATATTCCATACCACAGCACGTCGTGCCCAGGATGTAAAAACTGGGGGGTGTTAACCGGAAGGCCTAGATCACTGCTCAGGTTGGGCTGGGTATCAGTTGTATCAGTATTCTCTCCCTTTGTTATTTCCCTTATCATCATTATTATTGGTGCAGCAGTAGTGGTTTTCTGTTACACCTTAGTTACTGGACTGTTCTTATCTCAACCCATGGGAGTTGCATTTTTTCGATTCTCCTCCCCATCCCTCTGGGACTGGGAGGGGAAGAAGAAGGGGGGGGAGTGAGTGAGCAGCTGTGTGGTTCTGAGTTACTGGCTCAGCTTAAACCGTGACAGGCTGCCTGTAGCAGACACCCACAATAATGTCCCTCATTGCAGTTCTCCCTTTGACCCTAACCCACAAACTCTCATTTGGCCCATCCATACTCTCCAGCCTATCACTGACGTAAATAGCTACACCCCCTCCCCATCTGCCTGGCCTGTCTTTCCAAAAAAGCCTATAACCTCCCATTCCAACACTCCAGTCATAGGAGCCCTCTCACCATGTTTCCTTAATGCCAATCATATCATATCCCTGTAGATGTGCACACATCTCTAATTCCTCTTGTTTATTGCCAATACTATGGGCATTTGTATAGAGGCATCTGAGCCAAGCTCCAAATAAAGCCAACTCATTGTCTAGAGTGGCTGAAGTAGCTCTGCATTGCTCCAAGCATTCATTACAGGTGCTGACAATTAACTGGTAGCATTGGGATGGATTGATGCCCCCCTCCCCCAACACATCTTATTTAAAGCTATCTTGACCAGCCTGGCAAGTCTCCTATCAAAGCAGCTCTTCCTCTTCTTTGTCAGACTGGCTCCATCAGTTTCTAATAAATCTGGCTTCCCAAATCAACTCCCATGGTCTAAATAACCAACCCCCTGACTACGGCACCCCCCTTCTAACCATTTGTTAAACTGCCAGATCCACCTGGGCTTTTCAAGGTACTCCCCTTTGACCTGGAGGATTGATGAAAATAATATCTGAGCCCCAGAGCCCCTAATCACATTTCCCAGGCCTCTGTAGTGATTCAGAGAAAACTCCAGGAACAAACTCGCCAACAAAGTTTTCAAGTTGACAAGCAGGTATTCTTTATTGCGGTGCCGGGAGACACGGGGGATAGCTCCTTCTAACGTGTGTCCCCATATTGCTACACAAGCTGTCCTTATATAGCCGCTGGGCATACATACGCATTCATGAGGCTATGTGTGGAGTATATCATTTTCCAGAAAGTTCCCCTAATGCGTACAAAAATGTGGTGGTGGTCTCTGAGGGTCGTTTACTTCCTCCAACGGTCTTCATCACTGCTGGCAGCCTTTGAAGCACGCCCAGTAGATGCTTATACCAGCTTAACCGGTTCGTTAACACCACAGACATAACAATCATCATGCCCTCCTACTTATCAGTTACTTTAACTACAGCCCATCCTGGGACCCTGCCATTCCAGATAATCCCTATCGTTACTTCCTGTTCTTCTAGCCTGTTTTTCTTACACTCATTTTGTACTAAGGTCATAAAGGCCTAAACTATGTCAACTACAGCAGTTTATCTTGTACAAGAATTGTCAGTATGTTCTCTAGCTGTACTCTATATTTTTCTGTGTATATCATGCATCTCAGTAATTTTCCAATACTACTGTGTCGTGGTTTAAGCCCCCCACCCACGCAGTTTTACTCACACACTCACTCCCCCTCTTTCTTCCCCCAGTCCTGGGGGAATGGGGAGGAGAATCAAAAGAATTCAACTCGCACAGGTTGAGATAAGAACAGTCCAGTAACTAAGGTATAACACAAATCACTACTGCTACCACCAATAATAATACAAGAGAAATACAAAGAAAGAGAATACAACTGCTCACCAAGCCCGATCCAGCCAGTGCACCCTCCAGCAGCGAACCCCCCAATCCCAAAAACCTGACTATGCCGTGCACACCCAGTCCACGACCACACCCCTTCTGGGTCTCCGCCCTCTGTGTTCCCATCCAGGACATGACGTGCTGTGGTATGGAATAACCTCTTTGGTCAGTTTGGGTCAGGTGTCCTGTCTCTGCTTCCTTCTGGGGCTTCCCCTCCTCCCGGGCATAGCATGAAACTCAAAGTCCTTGGCCAGGCCAAAACATTGTCAAGCAGAAACTATAAACACTGGTGTTATCAGCGCTGCTCCCAGGCCCAAAATCAAAAACACAGGACTGCACCAGCTACCAAGAAGGAGAAAAAATGACTGCTACTGCTGAACCCATGACATACTGTTACAAAGCCATCAAACTTAACATTACTTAAAATTGATTCTAAAGGTTTATATATTTCATTTTGTAATTTTGTGCCTCCCTTTGTCTCAACATGAACAGTGGGATTGAGTACACCCTCAGCAAGGTTGCAGATGACACCAAGCTGGTTGGAGTAATCGACAAGCTGAAGGGAGGGAATGCCATCCAGAGGGACTTCAACAAGCTCAAGAAGTGAGCCTGTGCAAATCTCATGAAGTTTAACAAGACCAAGTGCAAGGTCCTGCACCTTGGTCAAGGCAATCCCCCATATCAATAGAGACTGAGGGATGAATGGATTGAGAACAGCCCTGAGGAGAAGGACTTGGGGGTTTTGGGTGACAAGAAGCTCTCCATGACCTGGCACTGTGCCCTTGCAGCACAGAAACCACCCATGTCCTGGGCTGCATCCTAAAGAATAGGGCTGATTGAAGAATGGGCTTGTAAATAAGTAACTTCAAGGAGGTTAAACTTTGTTAGCAACTACAGAGATAAGGAAATGGCTAAGACAAGCATTGCTCAAGAACAGGGCAGAATCAGCCTGGTGGTTACTGACATGACAATGATCCTAAAACGAAGTGATAAAGAGGAAGATGATGAAGAAATAACCACCAGGGGTCCCAAAGCCCACTACGACATTTTAGTGTGCATGGGGGAGGAATTCTAGAAGTATGATGTAATGTATAAGTAACTCAATGAATATGTATGTAATCTAATGAATATGTATGTTTGAGGACAATATAATCGCAGCCTGGATGATGCTCTGATGGGACATGCTAGGAGGAGCTATCCCCCGTGTCTCCCATCTCCGCAATAAAGACAAGCTGGAACACTGCTCAAATTCAGAAAAGAAAGGTAGTGGGTTATCTCAATTGCTTGTTCACAGTCAGTTACAGATAGATCTCCTCATTCTCTCTTTCCCCCCTTACATGCACACACACAGAGAGAGGGAGAGAGATCATCCCTCCGTGCATGGACAATCCGCACAAAGCTGCTGAGTCCATTCGGTCCATGACATCAAGCTCCATCTCCTAAAACAGACCTTCAGAGCAGGGGAGGCAGTGTGCAGTGTTGGATCGTTGCCTGTTGATGCTGATTGTTCCTTTATTGCAGAACTCGTCCAGTTTCATTAAAGTTCACTCTTTGTTGGGATGATGGTCTGAGAGCCAGTCACTGATGACTTGAAGACATCTAGTTGGTGGGCTATAAAAATATTACATAGCAGGAAACAGCATACAATTGAGTTCATTGGCTGTTTTCTCCTAAAATCAAATCCCCTTGAGGTAAACATAAGACTTCCCCATCTTCCCGTATTACCCACCAAGTATATCCAGGTCCCTGAGCAAAAGCAATCCCACTAGTGGGTTTACCTTTTCTGAAGCAGGAATAACCCAGACTGTCTTCCCCAGCAAATATTTTATATGCACCACAGGAACTCTGTCCCCCTCTACAGTATGTAGAAGTTCTGACTGGGCTGGACCAGCCCTGAAGGCAGATCCTCTGGTGTTGACCAGTCAAGTGGCCTTTGGAAAATGTGTATCCCAATGTTTGAAAGTCCCACCACCCATTGCTCTCAGTGTAGTTATTAATAGCCCATTGTACAGTTCGATTTTCCCAGAGGCTGGTGCATGGTAGGGGATGTTATATACCCATTCAATGCCATGCTCTTTGGCCCAAGTATCTATCAGGTTGTTCCAAAAATGAGTCCCATTATCTGACTCAAAAATCCATCGACGATGCTTTCCCACAATGCGACAGGACCCATCAGTAAATAAGGCATACTGCTTTTCACTTTCTGACAGTTCATTATATGGTGGGGCCTCTTCAGCACGCATCACTCCTTCCTCCTCGGGTGACCTTCCAGAATCTTTGCCCTCTGGCCAGTCCATGATGACTTCTAGAATTCCCGGATGACTGGGATTTCCTAGTCGAGCTCGTTGTGTAATTAATGCGGCCCACTTACTCCATGTAGCATCAGTTGCATGATGTGTAGAGGAGACCCTGCCTTTGAACATCCAGCCCAGCACGGGCAACCGGGGTGCCAGGAGGAGCTGTGCTTCAGTGCCAATCACTTCCGAAGCAGCTCGAACCCCTTCATAGGCTGCCAATATCTCTTTTTCAGTTGGGGTGTAGCTGGCCTCAGATCCTTTCTATCCCCGAATCCAAAAGCCGAGGGGTCAACCTCGAGTCTCCCCTGGAGCTTTCTGCCAGAGGCTCCAGGTAGGACTATTCCCCCCGGCTGTGGTGTAGAGTACAATTTTTACATCTGGCCCAGTCCGGACTGGTCCGAGGGCTACTGCATGAACTATCTCACGTTTAATTTGCTCAAAGGCTTGTTGTTGCTCAGGGCCCCATTTAAAATCATTTTTCTTCCGGGTCACATAATAGAGAGGGCTTACAATCAAACTGTAATTCGGGATGTGCATCCTCCAGAACCCCACAGCACCCAAGAAAGCTTGTGTTTCTTTCTTATTAGTTGGTGGAGACATTGCTGTTATCTTGTTGATCACATCTGTGGGTATCTGGCGACATCCATCTTGCCATTTTATTCCCAAAAATTGAATCTCCTGTGCAGGTCCCTTGACTTTACTCCATTTTATGGCAAAACCAGCTTTCAGCAGGATTTGGATTATTTTCTTCTTTTCTCAAAGACTTCTTCTGCTGTATCACCCCACACAATGATGTCATTGATGTATTGCAGGTGTTCTGGAGCTTGCCCCTGTTCCAGCGCAGTCTGGATCAGTCCATGGCAGATGGTAGGGCTGTGTTTCCACCCCTGGGGCAGTCGGTTCCAAGTGTACTGGACGCCCCTCCAAGTAAAAGCAAACTGTGGCCTGCACTCTGCTGCCAGAGGAATTGAGAAAAAAAGCATTGGCAATGTCAGTCGTGGCATACCACTTGGCTGCCTTTGACTCCAGTTCATACTGAATCTCTAGCATGTCCGGTACGGCAGCACTCAAGGATGGGGTAACTTTGTTCAGGCCACGATAGTCTACTGTAAGTCTCCACTCTCCATTAGACTTTTGCACTGGCCATATGGGGCTATTAAAGGGTGAGTGGGTCCTACTGATCCCTCCTTGACTCTCCAATCTACGGATCAGCTTATGGATGGGAATCAGGGAGTCTTGGTTGGTGCAATATTGCCGCTGGTGCACTGTTGCGGTCGCGACTGGCACTTGTTGTTCTTCGACCTTCAGCAACCCCACAACAGAAGGATCCTCTGAGAGACCTGGCAAGGCAGACAGCTGCTCAATTTCCTCTGTCTCCAAAGCAGCAAAACCAAAAGCCCATCGGTACCCTTTTGGGTCTTTGAAGCACCCTCTCCTGAGGTAATCTATGCCAAGGATGCATGGAGCCTTTGGACCAGTAACAATGGGGTGTTTTTGCCATTCCCAGACAGGCTGATTTCAGCCTCCAGTACAGTCAGCTCTAGGATCCTCCAGTCACTCCAGAAATATAAACGGGTTCCACCCCTCAACGGCTTTCCATCCCACATCGTCATATCTTCTCCATGATCGCGCAGGGAAAACTATAGGGTGGCCCGTCATGTATACCTTCTATATATTCTGTCTTGAACAGTAGAACGCATTTTGTTAATAGCTGAGGCATATGTTGGTACATGTGAGGAGCTGGATAGATCGTCTCTCTATTGTTTGATGTCTTGGGACAGTTTTTCCCCTGCTGAGATGATGGAAGGGGTGAGATTGTCTTCAAACTCTCGGAGTTTATGAATCATTTCATCTACTGTTGGTGGTATTATGTTATTCCAGGTTACTATTGCCAACGAGCGTGCATATGATGGGGATGCATTCTGTGTAAATTTCCACCACATGGGTAGTGTACATTCAACTTCATCTGGATCTATGGGTATATCCCTGTTATTCGGCTTGATAGTATAGGTCATCTCTACAATGGCTGATTCCCTCAGAGACTGGATGCCCTTTTCTAGAGTAGTCCACTTGGGCACTCATAACATCGTCCTTGTATGGAAACCTATCTTTCACAGCTGCCAAGAGCCGCTTCCAAAGGCTGAGGGACTTTTTCTCTCTTGCAATGGCTTTGTCAATTCCCCCTTCCCTGGCAAGTGATCCCAGCTGTTTGGCTTCACTACCTTCTAGTTCATGACCGTCAGCCCCATTGTCCCAGCTTCGGTGCAACCAGGTGATGATGAGGTGCTCCCCTGGCTGACGGGTAAAGTCTTTTTGCATATTCCGTTGCTCGGTTGAGGTCCGAGATAGGGAAGTCACCTCTGCTGCTTCTTCTTCTTCGTCATGTGATGATGACTCCTGGTCAGATGCTGTCCAAGGTGGTGAGTACATTGTTTCTTCATCTTGCTTTATCAATCTTGCCTTTTTTTTGCTTTTCCTCTTGCGTACAGGGGCAACCGATATTGGTATGAGTTTGTCCTCTGTTTTAGCTGTGGTGATTATCACTGTGGTTTGGATAGCCGCTGTACTTGTCCCTGGGATTTGAGTCGTGGCTGTACCTGTCGCTGGTGGTGGTGTAGCTGCTGTGCTTGGAGCTGGATTAGCTATGCTGTCCTTTACAGTTGAAGTTTGAGTAGCTGCTGTACTTGTCCCTGGGGGTGGTGTAGCTGCTGTGCTTGGAGCTGGAGTAACTGCGCTGTCCATTACTCCGCCCTCAGATCCAGGGACATTTTTTTCCTTTTGAAGGTGCTGGATGGTGTTGAGCAGGGCTCTGTAAGCATAGGCCAAGCCCCAGCATGTTGACATTATTTGTCCATCTCTGGTGTGACTATGTTGCAGCGTTTCTTGCTGAAAACGGACTGTGAGCAATCCAGACAACTGCTTGACATTTGTAAAGTAGCGAACCAAAGGCTGTGAGGCCCTGCTTGGAAGTGACTAAAGAATGTGTGGAGGTTACTATAGGTCGCGTACATGCAGAAAGCTTTGAGAAAGTTGGCACGGACGGTTGTTAAGAGGGATGTGTACGAAGGAACTGATAGTTGTGTCCTTGAAGCCATCTGCTGTTGTGGCCGCAGCCTGGGAATCACTTACTACTGTAACAACCAATCATAAAACCGTTGCTAACACTTGGCTAAAGAATGTAACCAATCAGATGTTATTGAATGTTCTAGTCTTCTGAGGCTTTTTCTATAAAAGACGCTGCTTGCCTTTAATAAATTGTCAACACTTGATCATATTAGTCAGAGTTCGTTGTCCTTGATCTCCCACATGACCAGAATGACAACATACCTTCTTTAAATGTTTTACTAATTTTTCTGGATTTTGCACTTGTTCAGTGGTGAAGTTCTAAAGCACTGGAGGGGCCCACTGGCCTAGATACTTGCCCATACTATCCCACACACCCTGCCACTCATGACTATCCAGCCTCAGGGAAAATCTCTTGGTCCTCCTCTTGTCGTTTAACCCCAGACAAGGCCCAAACCCCACTCTGCATAACTCTCCAGACCAGACAAAATGGTCGTGAGTAAAACACACTCGGTATGCGCGCCAACATGGCCATCCCCATCACAGTCAGCAGGCAGGTCTCAAGCGTATCTAAAGGCCATTCAAAACCTTCAAAATTCTCAAATGATGCTGTAAATGGTCTGGTGGAGGGGCTGGGAGCTTAAAAGAATGTCTCCTTCACAGGTTGACCGCCCGAGGAGGTGAAAAGAGACATGTAATTGCTGAACACTTCTATTATATGCCTCCCAAAGTATAGAGTTGGTGACCACCCTGGGAACAAAAGCAGGGTAGGGTTCATGATTGCTGAGTCTGTTGGATTACAAGTCATTTCAATAAAGTGCAATGTAACAAGAACCTTAACCCAAAACCCATATCTGAAAAATGTTAAGATAAGAAATAGCGGCTGTAAGTAAAGTATCATACACTGAACCTGAACCAGAGCAACAACTTTGAGAGCCAATAAATCAGCATTGTGACAAATGACTATTAATCCTGTCGTTATCTCAGTCCTTCGTGCCCCATGTTGGACGCCGAAAAGAACTGTCGTGGTTGAAGCCGTAAATCACGCAGTCTGCTCACCCACTCCCCCCTCTTTCTTCCCCCACACTCCGAGGGGGGGGAAATGGGGAGAAGAATCGAAAGAATGTAACTCCCATGGGTTGAGATAAGAACAGTCCAGTAACTAAGGTATAACACAAATCACTACTGCTACCACCAGTAATAATAATGACCAGGGAAATACAACGGAAGAGGATACAACTGCTCACCACCCGACAACCAAGCCATGAACTGTACTCTTCCGGGTTCCTGCCCCCAGTTTTTCCATCCTGGGCATGACGTGCTGTGGTATGGAATACCTCTTTGGTCTGTTTGGGTCAGGTGTCCTGTTTCTGCTTCCTCCCGGCTTCCCCTCCTCCCTGGCAGAGCATGAGCCTCAGAAAGTCCTTGGTCAGGCCAAAACATTCTAAGCCGTAACTATAAATATTGGTGTTATCACCGATGTTAAGCTGGTTTAAGCATCTACTGCGCGTGCTTCAAAGGCTGCCAGCTGTGATGAAGATTGTTGGAAGAAGTAAACGACCCTCAGAGACCACCACCACGTTTTTGTGCACCTGTGGGGAACTGTCTGGAAAATTATATAATCCATACGTAGCTTCATGTATATATATGTGTGCTCGGTAGCTATATAAGGACTCCTTGTGTTGCAAAATACGGGGACACAAGTTAGAGGATCTATCCCCTGTGTCTCCTGTCACCGCAATAAAGAATACCTGCTTGTCAACTAGGAAATTTTGCTGGCAAGTTTGTTCCTGGAGTTTTCTCCAAATCAATTTGGCACCCCAGATGGGACCTTAACTCTGCTCGACTGTAGGGCCCGCTGAGGACAGGGCTCCCTAGGGCCCTTGGGAACTTTTCCTGGAGGGACCCCTCTACTCATTTGGATTGCTGCAGGAGCAGACAAGGACCATATTCATAAAAGGTATTATTTAATTTTAAATAGTCTGTAAGATGCAGGAGTATCTTACATGAAGACTAAATTGGTTTGGTAAGTGTATGCAAGGTTTGGAACTCTTCCGTAAATCGAGATAGGAAATCTTGTAGATTAAGGCATATACCCGGCTGCTAGCATCCGTTTGGTATATGCCCACAAGCAGCAAGGGGCGTCTTGTGGAAATGGTTTTGGATTTTACTGGTATTTGACTTATTTTGTGGCTTGTTATGGTAACAATTTTGGTATTAGTGATTTTGGGATTGACGACAAGGTGTGGTAACCGTTTTATTAATTGTTGTTCATTTGTCTCAAGTATTTTAATTGTGTGGAGGATGTTTGTGGGATCCCTAGTGTGTGTCTGAATACGGGATTAATAATGGGAAATCAACAGAGTGGAGAAATTTTGAAAAAGAGTCCTTTAGGGTGGATTTTGGCGCATTGGAAAAAGCTGGGAGGGTTTCCTGGGAGCTCAGTAAATAAGAAAACATTGATAAAATATTGCAACCAGTGGTGGCCTTTTTATGCTTTGGAAGATCAGGAAAAATGGGCTAAAAATGGAACTCTGAACTAGAATGCGTTGCTACAACTGACGTTCTTAAGGCAACAAGGAAAATGGGATAGAGTAATGTATGCAGATATGTTTTTCACTTTAAGAAACCACCTGGAGTGAAAGACGGAATGCAAAATTACTATTGCTCCACCAGATCCCTTAATTTTGACTTTGGAATAGGACAGGGAAAAAAAGAAAGCTAAGCGGGAGAGATGTTGTTCAGCCTGTGATATTGAGGAAACATGTTTAAAGTTAAAAAAAACCCCAACAAAAGAAAACCAAAGCAATCAGGAAGATAGGTTGGAAACTTATGTATCACAGGTACCTCCGAGAAGAGCACTCTCTGCATCTGTCCTATCTGATACTGATAAGGAATAAGAGATTGCTGTCACTGGCAGAAAGCAGCAGATTCACATTCAGAGTTAAGAAAAGATTAAAACAGAAGTGTTATTGCAGAGGCAGGCATCTGTATCCCCTGCAGAACAGGGTAAGCAACTGTGGGAAAAGAAAAAAAAAGAAAAGGGAAAACCAAGGGGGAAAGGAGGGGAGCTGGCGCAGCTCCTGTGTTTGAGGGTGGGATGAGTGCTGGGGCAGGCAGACAGGTGGGAACAGACATGTTGACAGAGTATGGTCCCAAGGGGATTGAGGGCTTGTTGGATAAGTTCAACGGGAGTGAAGGAGGAAGCATGGAGAGCGTGTGGGAGTCGGGAACAGGTAGAAAAGAAAAAGCTGAGTCGTGCTGTAGCCATGGCTACGGTGGCTGCTTTGGGACAATTAGAAACTGGAGGAGGAGGGATGTCAGATGGAGGTGGGGGAGTGGTTTCTTCTCCTGTGGGACCGGATCTGTGTGCGTGCTTGACGTGGTTTAAGTCTCTAACCCCCCCACGCAGTTTTCTCTCTCACTCACTCACTTCCCCTCTTTCTTCCACCAGTCCCAGGGGAATGGGGAGGAGAATCAAAAGAATGCAACTCCCACAGGTTGAGATAAGAACAGTTTAGTAACTAAGGCAAAACACAAATCACTACTGCTACCACCAATAATAATACAAGAGAAATACAAAGAAAGAGAATACAACTGCTCACCAAGCCCAACCCAGCCAGTGCATCCCCCAGCAGAGAATCCCCCAGAGCACCACCACACCCTTCCGGGTCTCTGCTCTCCATGTTCCCATCCTGGGCATGACGTGCTGTGGTATGGAATAACTTCTTTGGTCAGTTTGGGTCAGGTGTCCTGTCTCTGCTTCCTCTCGGCTTCCCCTCCTCCCTGGCAGAGCATGAGACTCAGAAAGTCCTTGGCCAGACCAAAACATTGTCAAGCAGTAACTGAAAACACTGGCGTTATTAGCACAGCTCCGAGGCCCAAAAATCAAAAACACAGCGCTGCACCAGCTACCAAGAAGGGGAAAAATGACTCCTACTGCTGAACCCATGACAATATCCACCCCTTATTCCATACCATTCACGTCATTTTAAGGATCCCACATTTTCAAAATACCATCACATGTATATATATATACATCCACACACACAGAGAGGGAGAGGGATCATCCCTTAGTGCATGGACCAATCCCCACAAAGCTGCTGAGTCCATCCAGTCCATGATATCGGGCTCCACCTTTTGTAACAGTCTTTCAGAGCAGGAGAGGCTGTGCGCAGTGCTTACACTTGTGAATAATCTGGGCAATAGTGACCATTCTAAGTCCACCCCTCGATCATAAGTCCACCCCTTGATCATGAGTCCATCTGCTTGTTGCATCTCTGCCCTGATGGCCTAAGGTGTTGCCAGGCTCAAAATAATTCACTCTCCCCTCCAGCAATTTCTGCAGCTTGTCGTTGGGGACTCCATACAGCTGCCTTCCATCTCTGATGCTTCCAAAGCACTGGGGGGGCCCAATGGAATTGGTACTGATACTCGCACTCGCCCACACTGTCCCACACACCCTGCCACTCATGCCTGTCCAGCCTCGGGGAAAATCTCTCGGCCATTCTGGATTGTAGTTTAACCCCAGACAAGACCCACACCCCACTCTGCTTAACTCTCAGGACCAGACAAAATGGTTGTGGGTAAAACACACTCTGAATGCATGCCAATATGCTGATCCCCATCACAATCAGCAGGCAGGTCCCAAGGGCACCCAAAGGCCATTCAGACCCTTCAGAACTCTCAAATGAGGCTGCTGTACTTGTCACTGGGGCTGGTGTAGCTGCTGTGCTTGCCGGCTCTCTCACCACCAGCTGCTCTTTGTCTGAGTCCAGATCTTCCTTCCTCCTCTGCCTTGCTGGGAAGTGCTGCGTGGTCTCCTGCATCCTCCTGGGGCTCAGGCTCACAGGACTCTGCGGGCTGCTTCCTGGGAATGTTCTCGGCCGCCGTCTGCCCCCCCCCCCCCCCCCCCCCCCCCCCGCTCGGTAGCCACGTGGCTTGGCTCGGGCTCGGGGCTTCTCCGCCGCCACCCCCTGCTCAGCGGCGAGGTTCACCCCCTCTGCCACCTCCTTTGTGGCGTCCTGGTCCCGGAGGCAGCTTTCCTGGGCCGTTTCGGCCTCTGGCGGCTCCCTGGGCCGCCCCCCCTCGGCTTCCCCTCCTCCCTTCTGGACCTCGCCCATATTACGAGCCATTTCAATAGAGTACGATGTAACAAGAACCTTAACCCAAAACCCAGATGTGAAAAATGTTAAGATAAGAAATACCGGCTGCAAGTAAAGTATCATATGCTGAACCTGTGAGAACCAGAGCAACAAGTACGAGAGAAAATAAGTCAGCATTGCGATGAGTGGCTATTAATCCTGTCTTATCTCAACCCTTCGTGCCCCAAGTTGTGCACCAAAAATAACTGTCATGGTTTAAGTCTCTAAACCCCCCACACAGTTTTCTCACTCATTCACTCTCCTCACTCACTCACTCACTCACTTTCTTCTCTTTCTTCCCCCAGTCCCGGGGGAATGGGGAGGAGAATCAAAAGAATGTAACTTCCACAGGTTGAGATAAGAACAGTTTAGTAACTAAGGCATAAAACAAATCACTACTGCCACCACCAGTAATAATACAAGAGAAATACAAAGAAAGAGAATACAACTGCTCACCAAGCCCGACCCAGTCAGTGCACCCCCAACAGTGAACCCCCCAATCACAAAAACCTGACCATGCCGTGCACTCCCAGTCCACCACCACCACACCCTTCCAGGTCTCTGCTCTCCGATTTCACATCCTGGATATGCCGTGCTGTGGTATGGAATAACCTCTTTGGTCAGTTTGGGTCAGGTGTCCTGTCTCTGCTTCCTCTCGGCTTCCCCTACTCCCTGGTAGAGCATGAGGCTCAGAAACTCCTTGGCCAGAGCAAAACATTACCAAGCAGTAACTGAAAACACTGGTGTTATCAGCACACCTCCAAGCCCCAAAAATCAAAAACACAGTGCTGCCCCAGCTCCTAAGAAGGAGAAAAATAACTGCTACTGCTGAACCCATGACAGTGCTGTGGGGAGTTTGGACATTGGAAGTGAGACTGCCCCTGGGGGAGTGCCATGGAGTGGCTCCAGTGACTAATTGGAACTAGACTGATGGGGACCTAGGGAATCTACCTGTCCTGAGTTCAGCAGTAGCAGTCATTTTTCTCCTTCTTAGTAGCTGGTGCAGTGCTGTGGTTTTGACTTTCAGCCTGGGAACAGCGCTGATAACACCAATGTTTTTAGATGTTGCTATGTGATGTTTGCTCTGACCAAGGGCTTTCTGAGTCTCATGCTCTGCCAGGGAGGAGGGGAAGCCAGGAGGAAGCAGAGACAGGACACCTCACCCAAACTAGCCAAAGAGGTGTTCCATACCACGGCACATTATGCCCAGTATAGAAACTGGGGGCAGTTACCAGGAAGGGCTAGATTACTGCTTGGGTCTGGCTGGGTATTGGTTGGCGGGTGGTGAGCAGTTGTATTCTCTTCCCTTGTTATTTCCCTTATCATTATCATTATTGGTGGCAGCAGTAATGGTTTTCTGTTACACCTCAGTTACTGGACTGTTTTTATCTCAACCTATGGGAGTTACATTCTTTGGATTCTCCTCCCCATCCCTCTGGGAGCGGGGGCGGGCGGGGGAGGAGGAAGGTGGGGGGCAGTGAGAGAGCAGCTGGGTTGCCGGCTGGGCTTAAACCACGACACTATCCTAGCAGATACACTGGTTAAATTAAAACGAGGGACTAGAGGAAATTAAGTGGAATTTTTAGTGGATACAGGAACAACTTATTCAGCATTAAATCAGACGGAAAAGAATTTATTACAGTTGTGGGAGCTACTGTCTGTCAAGAAAAAAAAAGCATTCCTCTTTCTGAAACCCTTAAAGTACAAATTGGGAAAACAAATAGGAATGCATAAATTTTTATGCATTCCAAATTCTCCAAAATCTTTATGGCGAGAAGCAACATTTACAGAAGGCAAAATGGAATTAAGAGTTAAAAACGATCAATTAATTGCATTTTTAAGTTTAATTCAACAGAAAAGCGAACAGGAGGACCTCCCTGAAATAGAAGAAATTCTTAATCAGGTATATCAGGGAGTATGGGCATCTGAAGTTCCAGGTAAGGCAAAAAATGCTTTGCCTGTTAAAGAAGAAATGAAAAGGAGGCCCAGCCCAGTTAGAATAAAACAATATCCCATAAAATTGGAGGATCAAAGGGAATTTAAAAAAAAAATTGATAAATTTTAAAATACAGATTATTTATTGAATGTGAATTTGAATATAATACTCCTATCTTGCCAGTAAAGAAATAAAGTTGTAGATTGGTTCAAGATCTCAGAGCAATCAAGAAATTTGCAGAGGATATTCATCCAGTAGTATCTCATCTGCATACCTTATTGACTAAATTGAATAATAATCAGAAATGGTTTACCATCTTGGATTTAAAGGAACTCTTTCTTTTGCTTACTATTGGCCAAAGAAAACCAGATTTTCTTTGCTTTGCAATGGGAAAATCCTGACACAGGAAGGAAAACCCAATTAACTTGGATGGTATTACCTCAAGGGTTTAAAAACAGTCCAACAATTTTTGAAAATCAGCACTGGAACTAGAATCATGGAAACCACCCACTCAGACGGGGACTCTGTTAGAATATGTGGATGACTGAGACAAGGAGGCACCAAATGTAATCAGTTCTGGTTAAGGTTGGTTTTGGTGGCTTTGTAATGGAAAATAACTGGTGCTTGAAGGCAGCTGACATAGTTTTGGGTCCTTAATACAACTAAGAACTAGTACTTAGTACAAAAAATGTGGGAAAAACAACAGAAAAACAGGACCTGGGGATGGGGAGTGTCCGGGACTAGCAGATGTCCAGGATGGGCACAGTTAAACTGGCTGATGGGTGGAGGGACAGGATGATTGCAATGTTTGTAATGTTAATTAATCTGGTGCTTCAAAGACTGCCAGCAGTTATGAAGATAGTTGGAAGAACTAAATGACTCACACAGACCACTGTCCTGGATTCAGCAGTAGTAGTCATTTTTTCTCCTTCTCGGTAGCTGGTGCAGCGCTGTGTTTTTGACTTTTGGCCTGGGAACAGCGCTGATAACACCAGTGTTCTCAGTTACTGCTTGGTAATGTTTTGGTCTGACCAAGGACTTTCTGAGTCTCATGCTCTGCCAGGGAGGAGGGGAAGCCGGGAGGAAGCAGAGACAGGACAGCTGGCCCAAAATGACCAAAGATGTTATTCCATGCCACAGCACGTCATACCCAGGATGTAAAAAACTGGGGGCAGGAACCTGGAAGTGTTCAGTTCACGGCTCGGTCGAGTGGTGAGCAGTTGTATCCTCTTCCCTTGTATTTCCCTGGTCATTATTATTACTGCTGGTAGCAGTTGTGATTTGTGTTATACCTTAGTTACTGGACTGTTCTTATCTCAACCCGTGGGAGTTACATTCTTTTGATTCTTCTCCCCATTCTCCCCCCCTCGGAGTGTGGGGGAAGAAAGAGGGGGGAGTGTGTGGGCTGCGTGATTTACAGCTTGAACCACAACAACCACCATCACATTTTTGTATGTGTTCGAGAAACTTTCTGGAAAATGATGTAGTTCGTGTGTAGCCTCACGAATATGTATGTATGCCCAAGTGACTATATAATGATGGCCTGTGTGGCAATACGGGGACACACGTTAGGTGGAGCTATCCCCCGTGTCTCCCGGTGACGCAAAAAGAATACCTGCTTGTCATCTTGAAAACTTTGTTGGCGAGTTTGTTCCTGGAGTTTTCTCCTAATCATGATCTATTAATTGCCACAGAAACAAAGGAAGAATGTGTCCAGTGAATGGTGGGATTATTGAATTTTCTGTACTGAATGGTTATCTGATATCCAAGCAAAAGGATAATAGAAAACTAATTCAAAACCGACTTCCCCACCTAGGATATGAAATAACAGGAGGGAAGAGAGAACTTGGAACCGCTAGAAAAGAAGCCATCTGTCAGACTCCATGACCGTCAACCAACAAGGAGCTCCGGACGTTCCTGGGAATGACTGGATGATGCAGACTTGGGATGCATGATTATAGTGTTCTGGTAAGACCACTATATGAACTGTTAAAAGGAAATACTCCCTCTTTGGAATGGACTGATTCAGCAGAAGGGGGGCTTTTAGAAATTTAAAACACAGCTAATGAGAGCTGCAGCTCTGGGACTTCTGGATGTAACTAAATCCTTTTGGCTATATTCCTATGAAGAACAGGGAATAGCTTTGGGGGTCCTTGCTCAGAAACTAGGACCCTATAAGAGGGCAGTGGTGTATTTTTCAAAATAGCTGGATGAAGCAAGCAAAGGATGGCCCGGATGCCTAAGGGCTGTGGCGGCAGTTGTCATGAACACCGAAGAGGCTCGCAAATTTACCTTGGGACAAAAAATTACTGTACTAGTGTCCCATGTTGTATCAGCAGTCCTGGAACAGAAAGGAGCCCACTGGTTATCTCCTTCACGTTTTTTAACATGAGGAGAAAAATGGCTGCTACTGCTGAACCCAGGACAGCCGGCTAGATATCTACTTTGTCAGGTTGTCAAATAACTCATCCTATATACAATAGACCCTAGGTGCTCTGGTTATGGTCTAGAGAATATGGACCAAAGCTAACATGTTACAGAGAACAGGGACTTCAAGCAACGCAGCGTCGGATTTCAAGCAGCACAACCACCCATGCTAACATAGAGGCTAAGTTCTTAAATCTGGATGTTCCCATAGTTGTTTCACAAACAAACACAAAATATAGAAAGATTCAATAAAACATAAGATAATCTGCAACACCATCATACGAATTCATGTGATGATGTAATTTGGCAGATAAAGAATGATAGCAGCAAAGATTGCTGTTTCATTGGATGAATTTTAAAGTTTAAATTCTAATGAGTGCTAGGTTATGTGATAGATTTCATCTTCACACCTACAAAGGCGCTCAGAGAGACAATGGTTGGAGGGTGACCCCAAATAATATCTCAACCCAGATACTCCTAGACCATCAGCCTATCAATGTCCCATTTGCACAGGTCCAGATGAGCACATGGGTGTACAATGGCAGGCAGGAACCCAACTCAAAGACTCCAGAGGATCGAAAGCCTTGTTCAGGCCCCTCCCAGGGCTGTCCCAGCAGAGCAATCAGCTCTAGTGTCCTGGCATGAAACCCATCAGGAGTCATCAGGAGCACCTCTGGAGGAGCACTTTTCAGACTGAGGAGGTTGCTGCCCTGGGGGTGGGGCATATTATGGGATGCAGGGGAAGAGTGGTTTCGGATTGCAAATGTCTTATTATGGAATGTTTAAGGGAATAACCAAAAGTGGCAAAAGGGAGAGGTTTATGGTATTTGGGAAGGAACAAGAGTGGGAACAAAGAAGGGTAAGGAGTTAAAAAGGACTGGTTGCATGTAAATAGTTGCCTAGTCAGAATGCTTATCTGGCTATGCCCTGCACCTGTCTGCCCTATCTTTTTATTAAATACCTTTCTAACTCTTTCTTGGGTGAGGGCTCTCTATTCTGTGTGCATGGGAGTGTAACTGGAGTCAGACCATGGATCAGAGGACCTATGTGTCCATGGTGCTGCTGTCTCAAATCTGGGTTCTTTCAGCTGGCATGCAAGAAGCCAATAAACACACAGGGTCGAGGTATTCATTTATTGCATGTCTGCAGAGATGGATGCTAGGTGGTAATTCCACAAAGCTGTCACACCAATGCTTCTCAAATCACAAGTATTTATACACCAAACATTAACATATTCAATCTTCTAATGCATATGTATTGCTATTCTCTTATATGATTGGCTAAAACTTACTCAACGTAGATTAATATTTTATTACAATTTTTAAGATTTTCATTTCCTTAAACTTTTGAGAAGGAAGTATACCTGGGGTAGGTGGTCTATGAGTTGGTGGTTGTGATCTCCCCCTGCCAGAATTACTTTTCCCCTATGGCCTGGGTTCACCAGTGGCAGTCATTTTTCTCCTCCTTGGTGGCTGGTGCAGTGCTGTGGTTTTTACTTCTGGCCTGGGAACACCGCAGATAACACCGATGTTTTTAGTTGTTGCTCAGTAATGTTTACTCTGATGAAGGACTTTCTGAGTCTCATGCTCGGCCAGGGAGGAGGGGAAGCCAGGAGGAAGCAGAGACAGGACACCTGACCCAAACTAGCCAAAGAGGTATTCCATACCACAGCATGTCATGCCCACTATATAAACTGGGGGCAGTTACCCAGAAGGGCTAATCTCTGCTTGGGTCGGGCTGAGTATCTGTCGGCGGGTGGTGAGCGGTTGTATTCTCTTCCCTTGTTATTTCCCTTATCATTATTATTATTGGTGGTAGCAGTAGTGGTTTGTGTTATACCTTAGCTACTGGACTGTTCTTATCTAAACCCGTGGGAGTTACATTCTTTTAATTCTCCTCCCCATCCCTCTGGGAGTGGGGGGGATGAAGGGAGGGAGTGAGCTAATGACTGTGTGGCTGATTTACGGCTGGGCTTAAAACATGACACCCTAGTTTCATCTGCTTTTGGCAGCTCTAAATGGTACATCACCGACTGTTGCCCTAACAAAATATTATTCCCTTCTTTGGTCGTCATTTGAGACAGAGATAAATTGCTACCTATTGATAAATTTCAAACAAGTCCACTAAACATTTTAGCTAAGTTAATGTTAACTTTTAAGTTCTGACATCAATGCCAGAGACTAGAGTGAGTGCAGTTGTGGGGCATGATCTGTTTTCCTCTAACAAATAACACACAGAAGTGGTTTCTTCACATATCTGTCTCATAGGAAGTATTTTGACATTTAGAGTAGAGAATACTCATTTGTCCTAGTATAAAATCCAGTAGGGTCAAAGTTTAACTCCTACAGTTTTAATTCCATAATTTAATGTTTTTTCCCAAATTGTATCCTCGATCCTGCAAAATTTCAACATCTCTTAGTGAGCATCTTGCAAACAGTCATCTACTTTCATAGAGTCATAGACTCATAGAATAGTTAGGGTTGGAAAGGACCTTAAGATCATCTAGTTCCAACCCCTCTGACTTGGGCAGGGACGCCTCGCACTAGACCATGTTGCCCAAGGCTCTGTCCAACCTGGCCTTAAACACTGCCAGGGATGGAGCATTTACCACTTCTTTAGGCAACCTGTTCCAGTGCCTCATCATCCTCACAGTAAAGAAATTCTTATATCTAACCTGAACTTTCCCTGTTTAAGTTTGCACCCGTTACCCCTTGTCCTATCACTACAGTCCCTAAAGAAGAGTCCCTCCCCAGCATCCCTATAGGCCCCCTTCAGATACTGGAAGGCTGCTATGAGGTCACCACACAGCCTTCACCACTCCAGGCTGAACAGACCCAACTTTCTCAGCCTGTCTTCATACGGGAGGTGCTCCAGCCCCCTGGTCATCCTCGTGGCCCTCCTTTGGACTTGTTCCAACAGCCTGCCAGGCCTGTCATTCCTAACGAGCCTGTAACCTTCCATTCCAGCACTGCAGTCATAGGAGCCATCCCACCATGTTTCTGTGATGCCTATGATATCATACCCCCGTAGACGTGCACACAACTCTTATTCCTCTTGGTTGTTCCCCATGCTACGGGCATTTGTATAGAGGCATCTGAGCCGAGCTCCAATTGAAGCCAGCTCATTGGCTGGAGCAGATGGAATATCTCTACATTGCTCTGAATGTTTTATTATAGGTGCTGGCCAGTGATTGGGTGTGCTGGGATGGAATGATTCCCCCCTCCCCCAACACATCTAGTTTAAAGCATCCTTGACCAGTCTGGCCAGCCTCCTACCAAATCCACTCTTCCCTTTCTTTTTCAGACCAGCTCCACCAGCCCCCAGTAGACCTGGCCTCCTAAATTGAGTCCCATGTTCTAGATACCCAAACCCCTGACTATGGCACCACCCTTCTAACCATTTATTAACCTGGCCAATCCTCCTAGCCTTTTTAAGGTCCTGCCCTGTATCCTGGAGAATTGGCAAAAAGACTATCTGAGCTCCAGAGCCCCTAACCACCTCTCCCAGGGCTCTGTAGGCCTTCTTTATGTTCTCTGGGCTACTGCTATCTATATCATTAGCGCCCCACATGGATCACTAGAAGTGGGTAATAGTCAGTGGGACTGACTAGAGCAGGCAGCTTCTCTGCAACATCCCTGATCCGAGCCCCTGGTAGGCAACACACCTCCCTTGAGACTGGGCCAGGCCGACAGATGGGTGCCTCTGTTCCTTTCAGAGTAGAGTCCCCTACTATTATGACCTGCCGCTTTTTCCTGGCAGCATCAGTAGTGATCTTCTTTACCGGTGCATCAGCCGGTTGCTCCTGGTGGGAGTGTGTTTCCTCATCAACCCCCTGCAGGGCAGCAAAGTGGTTCTGGATGGGGACAACAGATTTAGGAGGAAGCCCCTTGCTTTTAATTGTCCTCTTCCTCCTTCTTTTGTTGTTTTTTTCTGTTACTGTTTCCTAGCTTCCTGGGTTAGCGGCCTCCTTTCCTGCATGAGCAACAGTAGTCGCTTGAGTCCCCTGCACAGTCTGGTCCTGGAGCAAGCAGTGCTGCTTCCTCTCAGCTACCCTGACACCTTTCAGCCTAGTAACAGCTTCCTGGAGGTCAGCCACCTGCTGCAGGAGGACCTCCACCAGGGAGCACCACGTGCAGCCCTGCCCATTGTGCACCCTCCCCTCAGAAGACCAGTGCAGGCGCTCTCTACACCCCGAACTTGAGCTCTGCACTGCAGGCTCCCTTCTCATGGGCTCTGTCTGGATGCCTACACTGGCCACCACCGGGGCAGCCAGAGCAGAGCTTCCAGACCGGACTCCCGTCGTAGGGTGAGTGCTCACCATCCCGCTCGCCTGCCTGCACAAACTGCTGCGCAAACTGCCTCGAACCTGCCCTGTTCACCACGCTCCTGATCGCTCGCGCTCCCTGGGGCAGGTTTGTAACCAGTCAGGGCTGATGCTGCCCCTCCTGGCGCCGCCCCCTCTGAGTCAGCTGCTCACGTCCGCTGAGCTGCCGGCTCCTGGGCAGGCCCTGTCGAAGACTTGGGGCTCCCTCGGTGCCTGTTGATGCTCCGAGTTGAAGCTCCTGGACACCAAGCCTCCCCCCGATCAGGCGCTGCAGGTGTCCCCTCTCGAGACAGTCACCTCAGCAGTGCTTCTGGCCTCCCTGAAAAAGTATCCATTAACACCAATAAATATCATTAGCCTCCTTTTCTCGGTAATTCAGAAAAATCTATTTGCCACTGCTGTCCCAGATAACTTCCTCTCCCAATTGTCCCAGTCTGATTTCTATTTTCAGTTTTAGGATTATGCTTAAGATATAGCTGACATTGTTTTGTCACTAATTAAACTACAGTATATATATTCCTTCTCACAACTTGTTTAAGTATTTATATAAAGAGTTGCTACCCCAATGAGTTTTATTATGTTCCTCCTAAACTAGCTTCCAGAGTTGATTATAGGGAATTACAATTCACCCATCAGGTATCTGAACCCAGCCCTCTTTGTTTTCCTGTCCTTTCAGATCTTCAATCAACTTTCTACCCTCTTTTGAATTATCTAGGTTTAGATTTCTCAACTGCTAGTTTACCATCAGGGATTAAGGACATGATTTTCGATTGTTCAGCTGCTCGTTTGGCTTCAAAATTGGCCAAATTATTTCTGATTTCCTGATTAGAGCCACCTTGTTGATGCCCTCTACAATGCATAATAGCTACTTCCTCAGGTAGCTGAACAACTTCCAGTAGCCGCAGAATTTCAAGTACAGCAGCTACACCAACCCCAGTGACAAGTACAGCGGCTACTCAAACTCTTACTACAACGGACAATGCAGCTACTTCAACTCCAAGCACAGCAAGTACACCGACCCCAGTGACAAGCACAGAAGCTTCTCAATTCCTGACAGCAACAAAGCGCAGCTGCTGGTGCTACTCAACCCCCAAGCACAGTGGCTGTGCCAACCCTAGTGGTAGACACTGCACACACTCCAACCCCAGTGATAGTCACTGCAGCTAAACCAAAGGACCAATTCATGCCAATATCGGTTGCCCCTGTACGCAAATGCAAACAAGAGGCACAAATAGCAACCCATACAGTGAAGAAAGATGAAGAACCAATGCACTTACTACACAGGACTGCATATGAACAAGAGTTATTATTACATAGATCAGAGGAAGTGGAAGAGGAAGAAGAAGAGGTGACTTTTCGACCCCAGACCTCGACCGAGCTACAGAATATGCAAAAAGATTTCACCCTTCATCCAGGGGAGTACAACATCACCTGGTTGCTCCAATCCTGGGACAAAGGGGCCGACGGTCACGAACTAGAAGGTATGGAAGCCAAGCAGCTGGGGTCACTTGCTAGGGAAGGGGGAATTGACAAAGCGGTTGCAAAAGAGAAACAGCCCCTCAGCCTTTGGAGGTGGCTCTTAGCAGCAGTGAAGGAAAGATTTCCCTATAAGGACAATGTTATGAGTTGTTCAGCCGACTGGACCATGATAGAGAAAGGCATCCAGTCTCTGAGGGAATCAGCCATTCTAGAGATGATCTATCATAGGCCGGATGCATCCGTCGATCCAGATGAAGTCGAATGTACATGACCCATATGGCAGAAATTTACACGGAATGCACCACCATTATATGCCCGCTCATTGGCTGCAATAACCTGGCATGACATAGCACCACCAACAGTGGATGAAATGATTCATCAACTCTGAGAGTTTGAAGACAATATCAACCCTTCCATCATTTCATCTGGGGAAAAACTGTCCCAGGACCTCAAACAATTGAGAAATCATCTATCTGATCTATCCAGCTCCCCGCATGTACCAACTCACGTCTCAGCTATTAACAAAAGGCTCCCTACTACTCAAGAGAGAAGATAGAGGAGATATACACCACGGGCAACCCTATGGTTTTACCTGCGGGATCATGGAGAATACATGAGGAAGTGGAATGGAAAGCCTACCTCAGTTCTGAAGGAACGGGTGTGTGAATTGAAGAGGAGAACAAAGGTCAAGGCTGATCACCCCATGAAAGCTGCGGCTTCAGTCTCTGGTGAGCAGGTTCCCAGATGGTGTGGATGAGTTGATTTTACTCCAGCTCCTGTGATAAAGGAGACTAATCCCTTTCTACAAGATGTAAGTGACCAATACTGTGATGACTATTAGAGGGGCCCTGCCTCCAGCCAGGTGGAGGTGAGGGACAAATGGATTTACTGGACTGTGTGGATCAGATAGCCTGGCACATCAGTCCCACGAAGTATAGGGCTCTAGTAGTTACCGGTTGCACAGTGTACCCTGATGCCATCAAGCTGTCAAAGGGTGGAACCCATTTCTATTTCTGGAGTGACAGGAGGATCCCAGGAGTTGATTGTACTGGAGGCTGAAATCAGCCTGACTGGGAGTTTTATTGAATCATTCTATGTTTTGTGTTTGTGAAACAGCTATAGAAACATCTTGATTTAAGAAGTTAGCCTCTATTTTAGCATGGGTTGCTGTGCTGCTTGAAACCTGACGCTGCATTGCTTGAAGCCCCTGTTCTATGTGACATGTTAGCTTTAGTCCATACTCTCTAGACCATAACCAGAGCACCTAGGGTCTATTGTACGTAGGATGAGTTATTTGACAACCTGACAAAGTAGATATCTAGCCAGCTGTCCTGGGTTCAGCAGTAGCAGTCATTTTTCTCCTCCTTAGTTGCTGGTGCAGTGCTGTGCTTTTGACTTTCAGTCAGGGAACAATGCTGGTAACACTGATGATTTTAGTTGTTGCTAAGTAATGTTTACTCTGATCAAGGACTTTCTGAGTCTCATGCTCGGCCAGGGAGGAGGGGAAGCCAGGAGGAAGCAGAGACGGGACACCTGACCCAAACTAGGCAGAGAGGTATTCCATACCACAGCATGTCATGCCCACTATATAAACTGGGGGCAGTTACCCGGAAGGGCTAGATCACTGCTCAGGTCACGCTGGGTATCGGTTGGCGGGTGGTGAGCGGTTGTATTCCCTTCCCTTGTTATTTCCCTTATCATTATTATTATTGGTGGTAGCAGTAGTGGTTTTGTGTTATACCTTAGCTACTGGACTGTTCTCATCTCAACCCGTGGGAGTTGCATTCTTTTAATTCTCCTCCCCATCCCTCCAGGAGCGGGGAAAGGATGAAGGGGGGGAGTGAGCGAGCAGCTGTGTGGTTCTGAGTTACCGGCTAGGCTCAAACCACGACACTGGCCAACTTGGGAACAAAACAATATTAAGGTGTCCTTTAGGTGAACTATCCTCATTATACTCTCATAATATTAAAAAACACATGCACAGATCAAAAGGACCCTTTCCCGGGTGAAGACCCTTCCCCCACTCAAGTGTAGTAGCAGAAAAGAATGACACTGCAAGTTTTAGAATTGTATGCAAATCACTAACTAATCATTATAACTGGGAGCGTACTACCTTGTAATTTTTGTGTATAAATTTAATGATGAAATGGGCATGCGGCGTGCTTGATTTGTGGAAATTCCACCTAGCACCCAGCACGGCAATAAAGAAGTGCCTGCTTCTTAATGCTACATTGGTATTAAGGAGCTTTGTTCTCCTGACTTTGGTGACAATGGGACATTGTGGTAGTGTACTCTCCCCCCCAAACTGACCTTTATTTCCCATCTCTGCTCAAGTGATAACCATCAGTCGTGTGTCTGGGTCCTGATGGCCTCATCACAATTCCAGGGAGACAGATAACAATAGCCAAGGACTAATCTGAACTACGTGCACACACCCCTTCCACCCAACCTTAGTCCTGGTCAAGGTCTGATGCAAGCCAAGTTTCTGTGGTATGCAAACACAACTATGAGTCAATTATCTTACTCCATAAATAGTGGACAGCCCAAGGCCCACTGAGCTCTCCTTCATGTCAGTGGGCTGCACACCAGGATCTCCCCTTGAGCAGGGATGCCTCTCAAGGTTACTCCTCAAGGTTGAGAGATTTCTTGACACAACAGATTCTGGGTGAGCGATTAATAGCATGCTAAACTTTGAAATCTTATCTAAGTGATATAAAGGATTGATTATGCATATATAATCCTTTAGACATAAAATGCTGACCAGGTCTGGATCTAGCCAACCCTAGACTCCTCTCTGATGAGTTTAGAAAGCTAAGGGGGCCTTTCTGAACCTCATGACACAATGGGAGGGTCTCCCTGACAGTTTTGTCTAACCCTGTCCTCTATGCGGTAAATACCCAAGTGTACCTTGCCATCAAATCTTGTTAAATCACTGTTGCATTTATTACCAAACTTTTTTAAATTGCTGTTTCATATCAATAACCATATTGCTACTGCCACCAAAATCCAGGAAATAAGCTCTCTAACCAGAATGACAGGTTAGAAAGCTGACACTAATTTATTACAGTACCAGGTGCATGGGGGATTGCTCTGCCTATCACGCACACCAAGGAGACAGTTTACAGCTCATATACCTTTATTATATACATATTCATCATAATTCTAATTGTTACCGCAAAAGATGGTCAAAGAAACTCTTTAAGACTAGATTTGGAGTTTTAGAAAGCAGACATTCTTTATTGCAGCACTGGGCAAACACACAGGTATCATTTCGCAAAGGTGAGCACACCTGGAGTCTACAAGCAGTATCCATATATCCAATAAACTTATGCATATTTACAACCTTTCCAAATAATGTTTTATATTAGATTTCCTGGAACTAATTTTAATATTTGCATTTTAATTATGCATGCACTTTTCTTGACGAGTGGTGGCCTTGAGTGCCCACCCAATTGTCATTACTCATTGCATATTGTAATTTGGGTAGATAAAGCTGTGGTGCAGGCACTGTGAATTTGAGGAGTGGTCACTGGGGGTCATGGTGGTCATTTGGAGAGAAATACCCCCACTCATTTTACCCTTTTATGGAAATCTGTTATTCAAGGACATTGGAATGATTGATACGATATATTGCTTGCTATATTGTATACCTGCAATTGGTAGCCATAGTTACGTAGTCACTGTATCTTGGGCCTGGGATGAATTGACCCTCTTAAAACAAGGAACTCATGGGCACAAACAGATCTTGATTGTGTTTGAAGGAACAAAGGAGAACATCCAGGACTGGTGGCACCAAAAGTATGAGTTATTTGACAGCTTGGCAAAGTGACCATTTGATTACCTAACTTGGCAAAAGAACTAACTTTTAAGGCGTCCTAAAGTGAACTGCCTTCTTTTTAATACTAAAAATCATGCCCACAGGTCATAAAGACCTTGGCCCAGGTGAAGACCCTTCCCCTGAGCATGCATAGTAGCTAGGAAGAATGACACAGCAAATATTACAATTCGATGTAGTTTGCAACCAAACATTGTAACCGGGAGTGTACTACCTTGTACCTTTTGTGCATAAATGTAACAAAGAAAGCCAGCATTGGTGGGCTTGATTTGTGGAACAGGCCACTGAGCGCCCAGGCCTGAATAAGCACAATATGTCTCCTGAGAGTGTGGAATTAGTTTACTGCACACATTGTTATAAGAATTACACAAGAATGGTATGAAAAGTTCAAATGTTTGTTTTCTTAACTGGTGTTATTAACCTTTTCCCTCAAATTTTAGAAAAATTATATTAAAAAAAAATATAACTTACTGCAAATCACTTGTATCCAAAAGTCACAAATTAAACCCCCATAAAAATCAGAAGACTTTTTTTTTTAAAAAAAGATTAAAAAATCACAATATTAAGAATATATTTGGTTTTATTCTTTCTGCCTTCCAAGTTTTGAACCTCTAGTAGATTGCCATACCCTTTAATGTAAAAAGTAAAAATGCTTCTAAGTCTTCCCATTTGCAAGTGCAATACTAATTGTACGTTGCAAATTATGATTGCGGTATTAAATGGAGACTGCACTTTACCTTCCCTAACCAGTGGTGCAAATGAGTTGGATTTCTGCATATCCTTATCAATCAGAACTCCATTCAGACCCCTGTGTATGGATATACAGCTCCTTGTCCCAAATGAAGGCTCATTACCCAGCGTGCAGCACCAATTCACACACCGAGTTGAGGTACTGCTATTCTTTCATTCTAGTTTGTGGAAAGGGGGGAGATAGGTGGTAACCTACAAATGCTTAGCTCCCTGACTGTCAAAACTTTACACTATTTATACCTTTTATCAAAGACATCAGCCTTCATTGGTGGTCAATGAGTTAGTGGTCATGATCTCCCCCTTCCAGAGTTACCTTTCCCCCAGTTAGTGCTTAGTTTTGCTGCCTGTCAGCTCATCCATCTTGTGGTGCTACTTCCTTCTTGGAGTTCCTCCTTTAAACAGACTGAGCCTTTGTGTCAGGGACAATAGATAACGGTATGTGGTGAAACACACAAAGATAGAAAAGTACTGTTTGTCCTCTTTGGCTCCTCCCCGGAAGGTCCCGCTTTGGCTCCTCCTTGGAGAGTCCTGCTTTGGCTGCTCCCTGGAAAGTCCAGCTTTGGTTCCTCCTCAGAAAATTCCGCTTTAGAACTCCCCAGAAAAGTCTTGACCCTTAGAGACCTTTCTAGATGTTGCTGGCCACTTCTTCCGATGCAGGCTGGCCCCCTGTGTCAGAATGAGTGGGCATTTTTGTCAGTATAAAAGCCCAAGCCTCACACAATGCGGGGAAGCAGAACTTCATGCCATCTAGGTCAACGTTGCCTCCGTGGGGACGCCCGCTATGGTAGAGCCTGCCTCCTCGCACTGTGATGATGATCCTCGGAGCTGGTTTCCTGATCATCTTCACAGGGTCCTTGGTGTTGGTAAGATATCCACTCTTTAGAAATATCCTTTGCTGTATCTGTTAGATTCTCTATATTTTTCCTATATTAATAAACTAGTTGTGAGTTCTCTATTTGTCTCTCGTTTTCTCTCATTACCCACCAAGTATATCCGGGTCCCTGAGCAAAAGCAATCCCACGAGTGGGTTTGCCTTTACCTGAAGCAGGAATAACCCAGACTGTCTTCCCCAGCAAATTCTTTATGTGCACCACAGGAACGTTGTCCCCCTCTACAGTATGTAGAACTTCTGACTGGGCTGGACCAGCCCTGTTGGCAGATCCTCTGGTGTTGACCAAACAGCTGGCCTTTGGTAAATGTGTATCCCAATGTTTGAAAGTCCCACCACCCATTGCTCTCAGTGTAGATTTTAATAGCCCATTGTACAGTTCGATTTTCCCAGAGGCTGGTGCATGATAGGGGATGTGATATACCCATTCAATGCCATGCTCTTTGGCCCAAGTATCTATCAGGTTGTTCTGGAAATGAGTCCAATTGTCTGACTCAATTCTCTCTGTTGTGCCGTGTCACCACAAAATCTCTTTCTCAAGGCCCAGGATAGTGTTCCGGGCAGTGGCGTGGGGCACAGCGTGTTTCCAACCATCCGGGGGTTGCTTCCACCATGGTAAGCACATGACGCTTGCCTTGGCGGGTTGGTGGGAGTGTAATATAATCAATCTGCCATGCCTCCCCATATGTGTACTTCAGCCATCATCCTCCATACCAAAGAGGCTTTAACCGTTTAGCCTGCTTAATTCCAGCACATGTTTCACAGTCATGAATAACCTGGGCAATAGTATCCGGTGTTAAGTCCACCCCTCGATCACGAGCCCATCTGTATGTTGCATCTCTGCCCCGATGGCCTGAAGTGTAATGGGCCCACTGGGCCAAAAATAATTCACCCTTATGTTGCCAATCTAAGTCCATCTGAGCCACTTCAATCTTAGCAGCTTGATCCACTTGTTGGTTGTTCTGGTGTTCCTCAGTAGCCCTACTCTTGGGTACATGAGCATCTACGTGGCGTACTTTGAACACCAGGTTTTGCACTCGGGCAGCGATGTCTTGCCACAGTGCAGCAGCCCAGATGGGTTTACCTCTGCGTTGCCAGTTGCTCTGCTTCCATTGCTGCAACCCCCCCCACAGGGCATTCGCCACCATCCATGAGTCAGTATAGAGATAAAGTACTGGCCACTTTTCTCGTTCAGCAATGTCCAAGGCCAGCTGGATGGCTTTCACTTCTGCAAACTGACTCGATTCACCCTCCCCTTCAGCAGTTTCTGCAACTTGTCGTTGAAGACTCCATACTGCTGCCTTCCATCTACGGTGCTTTCCCACAATGCAACAAGACCCATCAGTAAATAAGGCATATTGCTTTTCACTTTCTGACAGTTCATTATATGGTGGGGCGTCTTCAGCACGCATCACTCCTTCCTCCTCTGGTGACCTTCCAGAATCTTTGCCCTCTGGCCAGTCCATAATGACTTCTAGAATTCCCGGACGACTGGGATTTCCTAGTCGAGCTCGTTGTGTAATTAATGCGGCCCACTTACTCCATGTAGCATCAGTTGCATGATGTGTAGAGGAGACCCTGCCTTTGAACATCCAGCCCAGCACGGGCAACCGGGGTGCCAGGAGGAGCTGTGCTTCAGTGCCAATCACTTCCGAAGCAGCTCGAACCCCTTCATAGGCTGCCAATATCTCTTTTTCAGTTGGGGTGTAGCTGGCCTCAGATCCTTTCTATCCCCGAATCCAAAAGCCGAGGGGTTGACCTCGAGTTTCCCCTGGAGCTTTCTGCCAAAGGCTCCAGGTAGGACAGTCCTACCCATCTGCGGTGTACAGTACATTTTTAACATCTGGCCCAGTCCGGACTGGTCCGAGGGCTACTGCATGAACTATCTCACGTTTAATTTGCTCAAAGGCTTGTTGTTGCTCAGGGCCCCATTTAAAATCATTTTTCTTCCGGGTCACATAATAGAGAGGGCTTACAATCAAACTGTAATTGGGGATGTGCATCCTCCAGAACCCCACAGCACCCCAGAAAGCTTGTGTTTCTTTCTTATTAGTTGGCGGCGACATTGCTGTTATCTTGTTGATCACATCTGTGGGGATCTGGAGGCATCCATCTTGCCATTTTATTCCCAAAAATTGAATCTCCTGTGCAGGTCCCTTGACTTTACTCCGTTTTATGGCAAAACCAGCTTTCAGCAGGATTTGGATTATTTTCCTCCCTTTCTCAAAGATTTCTTCTGCTGTATCACCCCACACAATGATGTCATTGATGTATTGCAGGTGTTCTGGAGCTTGCCCCTGTTCCAGCGCAGTCTGGATCAGTCCATGGCAGATGGTAGGGCTGTGTTTCCACCCCTGGGGCAGTCGGTTCCAAGTGTACTGGACGCCCCTCCAAGTAAAAGCAAACTGTGGCCTGCACTCTGCTGCCAGAGGAATTGAGAAAAAAGCATTGGCAATGTCAATCGCGGCATACCACTTGGCTGCCTTTGTCTCCAGTTCGTACTGAAGCTCTAGCATGTACGGTACGGCAGCACTCAAGGATGGGGTAACTTTGTTCAGGCCACGATAGTCTACTGTTAGTCTCCACTCTCCATTAGACTTTCGCCCTGGCCATATGGGGCTATTAAAGGGTGAGTGGGTCCTACTGATCCCTCCTTGACTCTCCAATCTACGGATCAGCTTATGGATGGGAATCAGGGAGACTCGGTTGGTGCGATATTGCCGCTGGTGCACTGTTGCGGTCGCGATTGGCACTTGTTGTTCTTCGACCTTCAGCAACCCCACAACAGAAGGATCCTCTGAGAGACCAGGCAAGGTGGACAGCTGCTCCACTTCCTCTGTCTCCAAAGCAGCAATACCGAAAGCCCATTGGTACCCTTTTGGGTCTTTCAAGGACCCTCTTCTGAGGTAATCTATGCCAAGGATACATGGAGCCCCTGGACCAGTCACAATTGGGTGTGTTTGCCGTTCCCTCCCAGTCAGGCTGATTTCAGCCTCCAGTACAGGCAACTCTTGGGATCCTCTTGTCACTCCAGAAATAGAAATAGGTTCCACCCCTTGACAGCTTGATGGCATCAGAGTACACTGTGCACCGGTATCTACTAGAGCCTTATACTTCTGTGGGACTGATGTGCCAGGCTATCTGATTCACACAGTCTAGTAAATCCGATTGTCCTCTACCTCCACCTGGCTGGATGTGGGGCCCCTCTAGTATTCATCACATTGGTCACTCTCATCTTGTAGAAATGGATTATTCTTCTTTATCACAGGAGCTGAGGTAAAATCTGCTCTTCCACTCCATCTGGAAACCTGCCCACCAGAGACTGAAGCCACAGCTTTCATGGGGTGATCAGCTTTGACCTTTGCTCTCCTTTTCAGTTCTCGCACCCGCTCCTCCAAAACTGAAGGAGGCTTTCCATCCCACTCCATCATATCTTCTCCATGATCCTGCAGGTAAAACCATAGGGTGGCCCGTGGTGTATACCTTCTGTATCTTCCCTCTCGAACAGTAGAACGCCTTCTGTTAATAGCTGAGGCGTGTGTTGGTACACGTGAGGAGCTGGATAGATCGTCTCTCAATTGTTGGAGGTCCTGGGACAGTTTCTCCACAGCTGAGATGATGGAAGGGGTGAGATTGTCTTCAAATTCTCCGAGTTTATGAATCGTTTCATCCACTGTTGTTGATCTTATGTCACTCCAGGTTATTGTTGCCAATGAATGGGCATATGATTGGGGTTCATTTCGTGTGAATTTCCGCCACATGGGTCATGTACATTCGACTTCATCTGGATCTATGGGTATATCCCCAACATTCGGCTTGGTAGTATAGATCATCTCTACAATGGCTGATTCCCTCAGAGACTGGTTGCCTTTCTCTAGAGTAGTCCACTTGGCCGAACGACTCATAACATCATCCTTGTATGGAAAATTCACAGCTGCCAAGAGCCGCTTCCAAAGGCTCAGGGACTTTTTCCCTCTTGCAATGGCTTTGTCAATTCCCCCTTCCCTAGCAAGTGATCCCAGCTGTTTGGCTTCACTACCTTCTAGTTCATGACCGTCAGCCCCATTGTCCCAGCATTGGAGCAGCCAGGTGATGATGTGCTCCCCTGGCTGACGGGTAAAGTCTTTTCGCATATTCCATAGCTTGGTTGAGGTCCGAGATCGAGAAGTCACCTCTTCTTTTTCTTCTTCTTCTTCATCATGTGGTAATGTCTCCTGGTCAGATGCTGTCCCAGGTAGTGACGTTTCTTCATCTTGTTTCATCTTTCCTGCCTCTTCTTTGTTTTTCCTCTTCCGTACAGGGGCAACCGATATTGGTATGAGTTGGTCCTCTGGTTTAGCTGCAGTGATTATTACTGTGGTTGGAGTAGCTGCCGTACTTGTCACTGGGGTTTGAGTCGTGGCTGTACCTGTCGCTGGTGGTGATGTAGCTGCTGTACTTGGAGCTGGATTAACTGTGATGTCCATTACTCCACCCTCAGATCCAGAGACCTTTTTTTCCTTTTGAAGATGCTGGTCAGTGTTAAACAGGGCTCTGTAAGCATAAGCCAAGCCCCAGCACGTTGCCATGATTAGTCCATCTCTGGTGTGACCCGAATGACCACACACCTCCTTTAAATGTTTTACTAATTTTTCTGGGTTTTGCATTTGTTCATTGGTGAAGTTCCAAAGCACTGGAGGGGCCCACTGGCCTAGATACTTGCCCATACTATCCCACACACCCTGCCACTCATGACTGTCCAGCCTTGGGGAAAATCTCTCGGCCATCCTGGATTGTAGTCTAACCCCAGACATGGCCCACACCCCACTCTGCTTAACTCTCCGGACCAGACTAAATAGTTGTGAGTACAACATATTCAGTATTTGTGCAAACATGATAATTCCCATCACCACCAGCAGGCAGATCTCAAGGGTATCTAAAGGCCATTCAAAACCTTCAGAATTCTCAAATAGTGCTGTAAACGTCCTGGTGGGGGCGCTGGGAGCACAAAAGAATGTCTCCTTCACAGGCTGACCACCCGAGGAGGTGAAAAGAGACGTGTAATTGCTAAAAACTTCCATTATATACCTCCCAAAGTATAGAGTTGGTGGCCATCCTGGAAACACAAACCGGGTCAGTTTCATGATCACTGAGTCTATTGTATTAAAAATCCGTGCAATACAGTATAATGTAACAAGAATCTTAACCCAAAACCCAGATCTGAAAAACGTTAAGATAAGAAATACTGGCTGTAAGTCAAGTACCATACACTGAACCTGTGAGAACCAGAGCAACAACTTTGAGAGCCAATAAATCAGCATGGTGACAAGTGGCTATTTTGTCTTTATCTCAACCCTTAAGTGGCCCACGTTGGGCGCCAAAAACTGTCGTGGTTTCCCACTCCGATGGGGGGGAAATGGGGAGAAGAACCGAAGAAAATGTAACTCCCACGGGTTGAGATAAGAACAGTCCAGTAACTAAGATACAATACAAATCACTACTGCCACCACCAATAACAATAATAATGACAAAGTAAATACAAAGGAAGAGGATACAACCCTTTCGCCGCCCACCCGAGCCGAGAGACCGCGCGGGAAGTGCCAGCGAGAGCCCGCCCCAAACCACACACTTCCCGGTTCCTCCCCCCCGTATTCCACATCCTGGGCATGACATGCTGTGGCATGGAATAACCTCATTGGTCATCCCGGGTCAGGCGCCCTGTCTCTGCCTCCTCCCAGTTCCCCCTCCTCCCCGGCATAGCATGAGACTTGGAAAAAAGCCGAACCCATGACAATCTGGATGTATGGGGGTTATCTCCACGTAACGTGCATGCCGATTCTTACAGGTCTCTTGCTTATAAGCATTCATCTCATTCATATACATTGTAATTCCCAGAAATCTCATACATATTATAATTTCTTCCCAGAACTAATTAACATCGGTTACTACCCACTGGAGCACGTGCAGTTTATTTTGAGTGAGGGTCCCTGGTGATCATCTTTTTCGTGACCTTTGGTTGAACTTCTCTCGTTATCTTCTTTTTATGGTCTTAGGTTGGCCTCTCTTCTGACTTTGTGAGGAATGGTTCCCAGTTCACTGAGTTGGAGAGGCACTTTGTAAAGAATGGTTCCTAGTTCAGTGAGCTGGATAGGTAAAGAATGTTCTTTACCTTTTGTCTTGCTCCTTCTTGACATATGTATGGTTTTGTTTAGATAAAGTTTAACTTGGTTTGTATCAGCTAGCAAAATGAGTCCTCTCCTATCATTATTATATACCTTATAAACAATTTCAATCAAATGAGAGATAGACATTACTCCTGCCCCACCCACTTTTTTGTAATTTTTTCTTATATCCTGCAATGTCTGGCCTGTAAACAGCATGTTAAACGTTGTCTGATAGGTCTTCTCCTCCAGATCCAAGTCATAGAACCATAGAATAGTCAGGGTTGGAAAGGACCTTAAGAGCATCTAGTTCCAACCCCCCTGCCATGGGCAGGGACTCCTCGCACTAGACCATTGAAATAGAGAAGTACAGGATGAAATATAATCCACTGTAAGTAAGTGAATTCAGTTCTACTTTGTAGTCAACGGACGTTAAGCTTGACGAGTCTGTAACAATAGGAAGAAGGAAGTATCTGGGTTAATGTTCCACCAAGACTGGCCCTAACTAGACTGGTAGTTACTGGCTTGACAATGGGATTTTCCAAACTTAGAGTTCAGACAAAGGACTAAACGATGGAGAGGAAGGTGATGAAGAAATTGCCACCAGAGGTACCAAAGACCACTACCACGTTATTATGTGCATGTGGGAGGAATTTTCTCGAAGAATGATGTCACATATAAGTAGCTTCATGAATATGTATGCAATGTAATGAATATATATATTTGATGACTATAAAATCACGGTTGGTTTGGTGCTCAGAGAGACACGCTAGAAGGAACTATCCCCCGTGTCTCCCGGTGCCGCAATAAAGAATACCTGCTTGTCAACTTAAACCTTGTTGGGGAGTTCTTAGAGTTTTTTCTACGAATCACCATGTCACCCAAGGCTCTGTCCAACTTCTGTCCATTCTGCATCACTCAGACTTTCATAGAAAGCTGATGGGGTTTCTTCAGGTTCTTGTTTAACCTCATATAATTTAGATACATTTTTCAGTTTGGAGAGCCCATGCTGTATACCATATAGTATCAACTCTTGGTACTGTTTCAGTTTAGTTTTTCTGAATCCAGTATTCATATTCCAGTTTGGATATTCCTTCAAAGGTAAATACTGATCTGGATCCTCCCACCGATTCCTTTTTCCTCCCTCTTTCATTTTATCTAATACCATTGTCCTTTCTTCTGCAGTAAAAAAGGTGCTCAATATAGCCTGCATGTCTTCCTAATTTGGATTCTGAGTCATAACAGTTTCTAAAAGATGATATATTCCTTCAGGGTTCCCTCAATATTAACCAACAGTGTTTCAAATTTAACAAGTACAAAGTAGCAAAGGGGACATGCACAAAATCTGGTAGGCCCTCTTCCCCTACCATTTGTCTTAGGGGTGCCTGTATCACTGGCTAGATGCGTCCCCGAGTCCTGTTTGTGATGGGGCCAAACTCTTCATCTCCCATGTGCCCTGTACTCTGATCCACCCCATAGTCTCTCTGCTCGTTATCCAGTCCTATCCTGGTGTAATACAAGGATGAGGAAGAGTGGGCTAACATCTGTATATCTTCATGCTCATCCCTTCCACAACATACAATCTCTTGATTTTTTTTTTAACTTCTTTTCTGTATACAGCATTAATGCATCTCGTCCTAATTTACGCTCTTTCTGAACACTTGGATTTCTATACAAAAAAAGCATCAACTTTAGGAACAACATCCCATTTACAAGGTCAGCAACAAAGCAACATCAATTGCAAAATAGTACTAAACTGCAATGACCCATATTCTGGCCACTGTTCACCATCGTCCAATTTATAATTTGGCTATCATTGATTAGAATACCTCTTAATTTTGTCTTTAGCCATTGGATCTCCCCCAAACTTTTTCAGAATACACCCCAAAGGTGGACTGGTTTGATCCCATATTACTTAGACTAACACTTCTCTTGTATGCACTCGGCTCTGATCAATTCAGCAATGGTAACTTTTTCCCCTTCATTACCACATGTCTATGTGTGAGCACAACTTCTTCTAATTTTATGCAACCTATTACAACCAATACCTCATTCACACACTCAACTATGAATTTGTCAGCAAAGGTACATTTTTTTTCCCTGGTACCAAGCATCTACATGTGGGAAATTTTAACCTTTTTGGAGAGAAATAAAGAGAAAAACAAAGCTGGTACTCACCAATCTATGTTCTCGCACCCTTTCACCATTGCACCTTTGAGCTGCTTACTGTCCTGACACAGTAGGGGATTTGGTGGAGTCCCAGATCAACTGATCGGTATGTTCTGGAGTCCTCTCCTCCACTGCCAGGGACAGCAAGATGATCCAGGCAAGGCCTTATGGCAGTCCCATCTGGGTAGCCAAAACTGTTGCACAAAAGCACGGTTCTTTTACCTGGTGTGCGAAAGCCAATCAACACACTGAGTTGAGATATATGTTTTTATAACAATCCTGCAGAAAAGGGTGTCAGGCATCTAACACAGCCAGCATACCTTCTAAGAAACAGGTTAAGGCTTTTATACAAAAAGCTAACAGTGGAGGAACCATATAAGAATAAGTGATTACCATGCTTTACATAACAAAATCTCAAACACGCATAACTTGATATATTTAGAATTGAGCTTGGCAAAGGACATCAAGGACAAGAAGAAGGGCTTCTACAAGTATATCAGCAGCAAAAGGAAGATAAGGGAAAATGTGGGGCTGCTGCTGGATCAGATGGGTGTCCTGGTAACAGAAGACACAGAGAAGGTGGAATTACAAAGCGCCTTCTTTGCCTCAGTCTTTACTGCCAAAAATGGCCCTCAGGAGTCCCATACCTCAGAGGTTAGAGATGAAGGCTGGAGAAAGGAAGACTTCCCCCGATCATAGAGCACTTGGTTAGGGATAGGCTAGACAGACTTAACATCCTGTGGGATGCACCTACAGGTGCTAAGGGAACTAGTAGGTGTTGCTCTGCCCCTCTCCATCTTAGAAAAATCATGGAGAATGGGAGAGGTGCCCACTGATTGGAGGAAGGACAATTTTATTCCCATCTTCAAAAAGGGCAAGAAGGAGGATCCAGGAAACTGCCAGCCAGTCGGCCTCACCTCCATCCCTGGAAAGGTGATGGAACAGGTCATTCTAGAAGTCATCACCGATTCGGAGAAAACTCCAGGAACAAACTTGCCAACAATGTTTTCAAGTTGACAAGCAGGTATTCTTTCTTGTGGTGCCAGGAGACACGGGGGATAGCTCCTCCTAACCTGTGTCCCCGTACTGCTACACAAGCAGTCCTTATATAGCTATGGAGCATACATACATATTCATGAGGCTACATATGGATTACATTATTTTCCATAAAGTTCCCCGCATGCGTACAAAAATGTGGTGGGGGTCTTTGGGGTCGTTTACTTCTTCCAATAAACTTCATCACTGCTGGCAGCCTTTGAAGAACGCCCAGAAGATGCTTATACCGGCTTAATCAGTTCGTTAACACCACAGACATAACAATCATCCTACCCTCCTACTTATCAGTTAGTTTAACTGCAGCCTATCCTGGGCCCCTGCCATTCCAGATACTCCCTATCTTTACATCCTGTTCTTCTAGCCTGTTTTTCTTACACTCATTGTGTACTAAGGTCATAAAGGCCTAAACTACGTCAACTACAGCAGTTTATTTTGTACACGAATTCTCCGTATGTTCTCGAGATGTACTCTATATTTTTTCTCTGTATATCATGCGTCGCAGTAATTTTCCATTACTACTGTTACAAAGCCATCAAACTTAGCATTACTTAAAATTGATTCTAAAGGTTTATATATTTCATTTTGTAATTTTGCACCCCCCTTTGGCTCAAATCCCCCCTTTTTTTTGCCCTTTTGCGAATTCTTTTGCAACATTTTATATATTGCCAGTACCATCTAAGATCCTCTTGAAATAATTTCCTGTTTCTACTTGATGCTTAATTTCATTCCTTTTCCAGTCTTCATAATTTATCATAGATTGTTTACAACTCCAGAAGGAGCATTGTATCATACCACAAGTAATCAATATTAAAACAATTAACATCAATACCCCTGCAACCAGTTGCCTCAACCAGGAGAGATTAGGTAACCATGAAGTTAACTTTTTCCAGATTTCTTCAAAATCCAAGGAGGTATCATCCATAGCCATTTCATGAAAAACTTTGTTTCCAAATTTCCTCCAGATCTGTTTCAATTCTGTCACTTTGGTCTATACAGGAACAACAACTTTCATTTATTATGGAACAAACCCCTCCTTGTGTTGCCAATACCATGTCTAGAGCCATTCGGTTTTGTAATACCATTTTAGATAGGCTAGTTATCTCTTTTGCTTCTCTTGGATTATATCAATGGTTTTATTTTCTATTTCCTCTATGGCTGCTGAGAGATTTACAATTGCCTTCTCTATTCACTTACTCCCAAAGATGGAATTAGCCCTCTTACAAAACTATGAAATGCAGTGTGTCTTTCAGCAATAGGGTTAAACCCTTGCTTAATCCGCTTAGCAAAACTTCTAATCCAGGTCCCAGATGGATACATAGCAATAATAGTGAGATTGGGTATCACAGCACCTAAGGTGCATGCCCCCTTCCCATTGGGGGTAGGGTCTTATAAGCATTTTCTCCACATAACCAATACCATCCTTTCCCTTTAGGAATGGGCCACCACTGAACCATGAAACCATCTATATTAATAGTGTGTTTGCAATTTGAATGGAGACCTACATCTATGGCATTTACCCAAGTATGACCTTCTACTCTGGTTCCTGGTGTAACACATCTTTGTGCGCAGGTATAATATTTATTACTTGGATTAGGATTAACTATCCCAAATTTTAACCTTTCCCTTGGATGTATATTGCTAGTGTTCATCCACAAATTTGTCCATGAGACAGTGCTAGGAATTGGAACTCCAATTAATGGAAGGTCCGGATTTTCTCCTGATTTAGGTAACTGTGCACACACCCAACAGTCACTACGATTAAAACCTTCGTAACATTCTGCATTAATTCCAGGTATAAGTTTTGGTCCCAAGCTTGTGCGCTAGTTATCACGTAAATCCAAATTATGACCGACACAATTTCATACATAGGGGTCCTGAAGGTTCGATCCGCCATGTCTTCTCTGGCTCTGGTGCTTTCTTTATTCTTGAATAATGCATCCAAGCAGGTTGTTCCTTTATCATCACTGTTGTAAAGGTGGTCAGCAAAACCTGGTACGGTCCACTCCACTTCTCCTGTAGAGGATCTCCTGAAAAATTCTTAACGTAAACCCAGTCACCAGATCTGAAAAGGTGAATCAGATAATCTAAGCCTCTCGCTCTTGTCCTTACTATCCTCTCATTTATCTCTTCTAATTGTTTTCCCAGACTGATCAGAAACTGTCAGAGATAGCCTTCTCCCACGTCCTGAAGACTTTCTCCTTTAAACTGGGACTGGTATGGTCTTCCATATAAAATTATAAACTCATTTCCTGATATATTTTACTACTCTGCTGTTTAATCAAGTAGTTCATCTTTTCTACCTGCCCACTGGCCTGCAGCCTGTATGGAACATGTAGTTGCCAATCAAGTTCTAATTTTTTGCTAATGTCTTGTAACAATTTTGCACTAAAGTGTGAGCCTCCATCGGAAGAAATTGCCGCTGGTACTCCAAAACGAGGCATTATATCATTTAACAATGTTTTAATTACTTGTCTTGCATTATTTATTCTACAAGGGAATGCTTCTGGCCAGCCTGAAAAATTATCCATTAACACTAATAAATATCAATAACCTCCTTTTCTCGGTAATTCAGAAAAATCTATTTGCCACTGCTGTCCCAGATAACTTTCTCTCCCAATTGTCCCAGTCTGATTTCTATTTTCAGATTTAGGATTATGCTTAAGATATAGCTGACATTGTTTTGTCACTAATTAAACTACAGTATATATATTCCTTCTCACAACTTGTTTAAGTATTTATACAAAGAGTTGTTACCCCAATGAGTTTTATTATGTTCCTCCTGAACTAATTTCCAGAGTCGGTTATAGGGCCACCAGGTATATAATGCGCCCATCAGGTATCTGAACCCAACCCTCTTTATTTTCCTGTCCTTTTAGATCTTCAATCAATTTTCTATCCTCTTTTGAATACCTAGGTTTAGATTTCTCAATTGTTAGTTTGCCGTCAGGGATTAAGGACATGATTTTAGATTGTTCAGCTGCTCATTTGGCTTCAAAATCGGCCAAATTGTTTCCAGTTTCCTGATCAGAGTCACCTTGTTGATGCCCTCCACAATACAAAATAGCTACTTCTTCAGGTAGCTGGACAGCTTCCAGTAGCTGTAGAATTTCTGTAGCATGTTTGATCTGTTTCCCCTGGGTGTTCAAAAGTCCTCGTTCCTTCCAGATGGCACCATGTGCATGTACCACACCAAATGCATATTTAGAATCAGTCCAAATATTTATCCTTTTATTTTTAGCCAATTCCAGGGCTCTCGTTAATGCTATTATTTCTGCTTTCTGGGCAGAGGTGTTCACGGGTAAAGGTTTAGCTTCTATTACCTGTGAAGTGGTGGTAATGGCATATCCTGCCTTTCGTTCACCATTATTCATGAAGCTACTACCATCAATAAACCAAGATTCAGCATCTTCCAGAGGTTTTTCTTTCAAGTCTGGTAGGCTTGAATATACAGTCTCTAGTGGCCAAGCAGTCGTGTGTCAGTGGTTCTGTTGATTGTTCCTGCAAGAAGGATGCTGGATTCACAGCATTAGTGACCACAATTTCTACATCATCTTGTTCCACAAGAGTGGCCTGGTATTTTAAAAAAACGTGAAGGAGATAACCAGTGGGCTCCTTTCTGTTTCAGGACTGCTGATACAACATGGGACACTAGCACAGTAATTTTGTCCCAAGGTGAATTTGTGAGCCTCTTCAATATTCATGACAACTGCTGCCACAGCCCTTAGGCATCCGGGCCATCCTTTGCTCGCTTCATCCAGCTTTTTTGAAAAATAGGCCACTGCCCTTCTGTAGGGTCCTAGTTTCTGAGCAAGAACCCCCAAAGCTATTCCCTGTTTTTCATAGGAATATAGCCAAAATGGTTTAGTCACATCCGGAAGTCCCAGAGCTGGAGCTCTGATTAGCTCTCTCTTTAAATTTCTAAAAGCCTCCTCTTCTGTATCAGTCCATTCCAAAGAGGGAGTATTTCCTTTAAACAGTTCATATAGTGGTCTTACCAGAACACCATAATCATGGATCCAAAGTCTGCACCATCCAGTCATTCCCAGGAATGTCTGGAGCTCCTTGACGGTCGACAGTCGTGGAGACTGACAGATGGCTTCTTTTCTAGTTCCAGTGCTAACTGATTTCCAAAAAATTGTTGGACTGTTTTTAAATCCTTGAGGTAAGACCGTCCAAGTTAATTGAGTTTTTCTTCCTGTGTCAGGACTTTTCCATTCAAAAGCAAATAAATTTTTGCTAATGGTAAGCAAAAGAAAGCATCCTTTAAATCCAGGACGGCAAACCATTTCTGATTATTATTCAATTTAGTCAATAAGGTATACGGATTAGCTACTACTGGATGAATATCCTCTGCAATTTTGTTGATTGCTCTGGCATCTTGAACCAATCTGCAACTCTTCCCACCATATTTCTTTACTGTCAAGATAGGAATATTATATTCCAATTCACATTCAAGTAATAATCTATATTTTTAAATTTATCAATTTTTTTCCCCTTTGATCCTCCAATATTAAGGGATATTGTTTTATTCTAATTGGGCAGGCACCCCCTTTTTATTTCTACTTTAACAGGCAAAGCATTTTTTTTTCTGCCTTATCTGGAACTTCAGATGCCCATATTCCCAGATATACCTGATCAAGGATTTCTTCTATTTCAGGGAGGTCCTTCTGTTCACTTTTCTGTTGAATTAAAGATAAACTCAAAACTGCAATTAATTGATCATTTTTAACTCTTAATTCCATTTTGCCTTCCTTAAATGCTATTTCTCACCCTAATAAAGATTTTGGAGAATTTGGCATGCATAAAATTTATGCATTCCTATTTGTTTTCCCAATTTGTACTCTGAGGGTTTCAGAATGCCTTTTTTTTTTTTTTTTCTTTTTCTTCTCTGTGGCCAGTAGCTCCTACATCTGTAACAAATTCTTTTCCGTCTGATTTACCACCAACTAAGTTGCTCCTGTATCCACTAAAAATTCTACTTTATTTCCTCTATTCCCTAGCTTTAATTTAACTTTATCTGCGGGATCCACCCCATGGCACTCCCCCCCAGGGCAGTCACATGTACACTTCCCCATAGCACATACACCGATCCGGTTCCACTGAAGAAGAGCCCGCTCCCTCACCTCTGCCCGAGAGCCCTCCTCCACCTCTGCCTCCCCAGCCTCATCCCACACTCAAATGCCAGCTCCGATCCTTTCCCCCTTGGTTTTCCCTTTTTTTTTTTTCCTCACAGTTGCTCACCCTGCTCTGCAGCAGCTGCAGATGCCTCTGCTACAGCACTTCTGTTTTAACCCTTTCTTAACTCTGAATGTGAATCTGCTGCTTGTTGCCAGTGACAGCAACCTCTTCCTCCTTATCAACATCAGATAGGATGGAGGTACCTGTGATACAAAATTTTCCAACCTGTCTTCCTGATTACTATTTTTAAGTACCTTTCCCCAATATCACAAGCTGAACAACTTCTCTCCATCTTAACTTTCAGTTTTTCCCTGTCCTTTTCCAAAACCAAAATTAAGGGATCTGGTGGAGCTATATTAATTTCGCATTCCATCTGTCACTCCAGGTGGTTTCTTAAAGTGAAAAACATAGCTGCATACATTACTTCATCCCATTTTCCTTGCCACACCCAAAACCAACAGTAATTGTAACAGTGTATCATAGTTCAAAGTTCCATTTTTAGCCCATTTTTCCTAACATTCCAAAGTATACAAAGGCCACCATTGGTTACAATATTTTACCAACATTTTCTTAATTACTGAGCCCCCAGGAGACCCTCCCAGTTCTTTCCAATGTGCTAAAATGCACCCTAAAGGACTCTTTTTCAAGATCTCTCCACTCTGCTGATTTTCCATTATCAATCTCACATTCACACACACACACGGGATCCCACAGACACACTCCACACAGTTACAACATTTGAGACAGAGACTAAAATTCAATCAGACAAACAACAACTAATAACACAATTATAACATCCGGTCACCAGTATCAAAATCACAAACCCAAAATCATTACTGTAACAAGCCACAAAATAAGTCAGATACCAGTAAGATCCAAAACCATTTCCACAAGACATCCCCTGAATCTTGTAGGACCCAAACCACAAGACGCCCACTGCTTCTTACGGGTGTATACCGAACGGATGCTAGCAGCTGGGTATACGCCTTTACCCACGAGATTTCCCATCTCGATTTACGGAAGGCTTCCTAACCATGCGTATGCTTACCAAACCAATTCAGCCTGCAAGATGCCCCCTGCTTCTTACAGACGATACAAAAAAAAGAATACCTTTTATGAAGATGGTCCTTGTCTGCTCCCGCAGTGATCCGAATGAGTCGAGGGGTCCCTCTGAAAAAAATTCCCGAGGGCCCTAGGGAGCCCTGTCCTCAGCGTGTCCTGCAGCCAAGCAGAGTTAAGGTCCCATCTGAGTCACCAAATTGATTCGGGGAAAACTCCAGGAACAAACTTGCCAACGAAGTTTTCTAGTTGACAATCAGGTATTCTTTATTGTGGCGCCAGGAGCACCAAGCAAGTAGGAGAGAAGAAGGCCTTCAGGAGTAGTCAGCATGGATTCACTAAGGGAAGGTAAATCTTGTTTGACCAATCTAATAGCCTTTTATGATGACATGGCAAGATGGGTAGATGAGGGGAGAGTGGTGGATGTTGTCTACCTTGACTTCAGCAAGACTTTTGACACTGTCTCCCATAACATCCTCGAAGGTAAGCTTAGGAAGCGTGGGTTAGATGAATGGACAGCGACGTGGATTGAGAACTGGCTGAATGGTAGAGTTCAAAAGGTTGTGTGTGATCAGATTAGTAGAATCCAGTTGGAGGCCTGTAGTCAGCGGTGTTTGTCAGGGTCTGACTGGAGAAAACCCCAGTGTCAGACCTATTTTGTTTGTGATCCCCAGAGTGAAATTAAGATGCAAACAAGGTCAAGTACCACAATCGATCAGTTTGTTTGCTATAAAAAGGCAACTATTATAAAAAGGAAAACATTGTAAAAAAGATAGATAGCGATAGGACAGACCGGAAAAAAGACTGAAATTAAGAAAGCATTCAGAGTGCAGAGAGATAGAATCATAGAATCATAGAATAGTTAGGGTTGGAAAGGACCTTAAGATCATCTAGTTCCAACCCCCCCTGACATGGGCAGGGACACCTCCCACTAAACCATGCCACCCAAGGCTCTGTCCAACCCGGCCTTGAACACTGCCAGGGATGGAGCATTCACAACTTCCCTGGGAAACTCATTCCAGCGCCTCACCACCCTCACAATAAAGAATTTCTTCCTCACATCCAATCTAAACTTCCCCTGTTTAAGTTTGAACCCGTTACCCCTTGTCCTCTCACTACAGTCCCTCAGTGAAGAGTCCCTCCCCAGCATCCTTATAGGCCCCCTTCAGATACTGGAAGGCTGCTGTGAGGTCTCCACGCAGCCTTCTCTTCTCCAGGCTGAACAGCCCCAACTTTCTCATCCTATCTTCATACGGGAGGTGCTCCATTCCCCTGATCCTCCTCGTGGCCCTCCTTTGGACTTGTTCCAACAGTTCCATGTCCTTTTGATGTTGAGGACACCAGAACTGCACACAATACTCCAAAGTCACCACCGTGGATCCAGTGGTGTCCCAAGGGCCCGTAGTCATCGTCTTGGGTGGTAGGAGTCCTCCAGGGTCCATAGTCGGCATCAGAGGAGAGTGTCACAATGGCAATTACCTTTTTCCCTTTTATTATGAGTTGAGGGGAGTATCTCTGTTCTTAAATGTCACATACTGCACATTCCTGGTGGATCAATTTTGCTGGTCTAGCAGACAGCTCTTCAACTGCACATGTCTGTAGCAATCCTTGACATAATGAGCAACAATTCCTCACACCAATCCTTGAGATAATGGACAGAGGAGTCTTAGCTACTCCCACCCATCTCTCAGGCAATGGACAGCGGAGTCCCATCTTAGCTTCTCATACCAGTCTTGGAGACAATGGACAGTGGAGTCTGATTTCAGATCAGTCTCTCATAGTGTTTCCCAGGGTTCAATACTGGATCCAATCTTATTCAACTTGTTTATCAATGACCTTGATGAAGGGCTAGAGTGTACTCTCATCAAGTTTGCTGATGATACAATGCTGGGGAGTGGCTGATGCACCTGAAGACACTGCTGCCATTTAGATGGCATGACTCCAGCCAGATAGGCTGGAGAACTGGGCAGAAAGAAACCTAAAAAGGTTCAACAAGGGCAAGTGTAGGGTACTGCACCTAGGGAGGAAGAACCCCAATTAGAGAACTAGAGAACAGTTAATCTGAGAAGGAACCGGGAGTCTTGGCAGGCAAGTTGATTGCATGCTGGGAGTGTGCCCCTGTGGCCAGGAGGGCTAATAGTATCCTGGGGTGCGTTGGGAGGAGTGTGGCCAGCAGGTCAAGGGAGGTGAACCTACCCCTCTACTCAACCCTGGAGAGGCCACATCTGGGGTACTGTGTCCAGTTCTGGGCTCCTCAGTACAAGAAAGACAAGGAGCTACTGGAGAGGGTCCAGTGGAAGGCCACAAAGGTGATCAGGGGTTTGGAGCATCTCTCTTACGGTGAGAGATTGCAGGAGCTGGGCCTGTTTAGTCCAGAGAAGAGGAGACAAAGGGGATCTCATTAATGCATATAAATATCTCAAAGGTGGGTGCCAGGAGGATGGTGCCAGACACTTTTCAGTGATGCCCAGTGACAGGACAAGGAGCAGTGGCTGTAAACTAAAACACAAGAAGTTTCACCTCAACATGAGTGTCGTGGTTTAAGCCGTAACTCATGCAGTTTGCTCACTCACTCCCCCCTCTTTCTTCCCCCCCCCCCCGCTCCGGGGGGGGGATGGGGAGAAGAATCAAAAAGAATGTAACTCCCACAGGCTGAGATAAGAACAGTCCAGTAACTAAGGTATAACACAAATCACTACTGCTACCACCAATAATAATAATGACCAGGGAAATACAAGGGAAGAGAATACAACTGCTCACCACCCGACGACCGAGCCATGAACTAACTCTTCCGGGTTCCTGCCCCCAGTTTTCACATCCTGGGCATGACGTACTGTGGTATGGAATACCTCTTTGGTCTGTTTGGGCCAGCTGTCCTGTTTCTGCTTCCTCCTGGCTTCCCCTCCTCCCTGGCAGAGCATGAGACTCAGAAAGTCCTTGGTCAAACCAAGCATTCTAAGCAGTAACTGAAAACATCTATGTTTTCTGTTTCCAGTGCTGTTCCCAGGCCAAAAGTCAAAAACACAGCACTGCACCAGCTACTAAGAAGGAGAAAAATGACTGCTACTGCTGAACCCAGGACAGTGAGGAAGAACTTTGTTACGTTGTGGGTGGCAGAGCACTGGAACAGGTTGCCCAGGGAGGTTGTGGAGTCTCCCTCTCAGAAGACATTCAAAACCTGCCTGGACGCGTTCCTGCGTACTCTGCTCTAGGTGGCCCTGCCTTGGGCAGGGGGTTGCACTAGATGATCTTCAAAGGTCCCTTCCAACTCTAACAATTTTGTGGTTCTGTGATTCTGTAATTAGAGGTTATACTTTCATCCTATCAGCTACCACTGTGTTCTTGCCTAACCATATATGCTGTTGTGGATCCTGCTTAAACAATAGTTGACCCTGAAGTAAGTACTTGCAGTATTCTATTTCTAAAGGACTTTCTGCTCCAGCACTCCCATTGCCTTAAGGCAGACTATCATGACTGCTCGTTTTGTAAGCTTTTAACTCCTTTTGCCATCAAATTCATGCTCATTTCCTCCTCATGCCCTGGTGGGTTTTATACCTACCTGTTGTGGTTTAAGTCCAGTCAGCCACGAAGTTTTCTCGCTCGCTCACTCACTCCCCTCTCTTTCTTCCCCCAGTCCCAGGGGGATGGGGAGGAGAATCAAAAGAATGCAACTCCCACAGGTTGAGATAAGAACAGTTTAGTAACTAAGGTATAACACAAATCACTACTGCTACCACCAGTAATAATAATGATAGGGAAGTACAAATAAAGAGAATACAACTGCACACCAAGCCCGACCCAGCCAGGGCACCCCCCAGCAGTGAACCCCCCACTGCACCACCACACCCTTCCGGGTCTCTGCTCTCCGTTTTCACATCCTGGACATGACGTGCTGTGGTATGGAATAACCTCTTTGGTCAGTTTGGGCCAGCTGTCCTGTTTCTGCTTCCTCCCGGCTTCCCCTCCTCCCTGGCAGACCATGAGACTCAGAAAGTCCTTGGTCAGACCAAAACACTACCAAGCAGTAACTGAAAACACTGGTGTTATCAGCGCTGCTCCCAGGCCCAAAATCAAAAACCCAGCGCTGCACCAGCTACCAAGAAGGAGAAAAATGACTGCTGCTGCTGAACCCATGACACTACCATACTGAGATGTTTTTTATGTTTTTCTATACCACTTTGCACCCTTAATTGACTCTCCTCTCTTTCACTTCGCTCTCTTTTCGTCACCCTTTTGCTTCCTTATTTGTTCTATCGCACATGTGCTCCTGGATATTGTACGCCTCTCTTCCCAGCTCTGCACCACCTTTCTCCTCATGAGTGCTCTCTAGAAACAAGCATGTTCCCAGCAAGCAGTGGGCAGATGTCTTAGCTGCCATGTTGAAAGAGCTAACAATACCAATTTGCATGTCCTGGGTTCAGCTGTAGCAGTCATTTTTCTCCTTAGTAGCTGGTGCACTGCTGTGTTTTTTACTTTAGTCTGAGAACAATGCTGATAACACACCGATGTTTTTATTTGTTGCTTAGTAATGTTTACTCAGATCAAAGACTTTTTCAGTCTCATGCGCTGCCAGTGAGGAGGGGCACGGGAAGCCAAGAGGAAGCAGAGACAGGACACCTGACCCAAACTAGCCAAAGGGGTATTCCATACCACAGCACGTCATGCCCAGTATATAAACTGGGGGAGTTATCTGGAAGGCGAGATCGCTGCTTGGGTCAGGCCGAGTATTGGTCGGCGAGTGGTGAGATATTGTATTGTGTATCACTTGTGTTTATTGTTTTCTTTTCCTTTTCCCCTTTTAGTTTTATATTCTCTCCCCTTGTTATTTCCCTTATTATCATTATTATTATTGGTGGTGGAAGTAGAATCGTAGAATCATAGAATCATAGAAAAGTAGTGGTTTTGTATTATACCTCAGTTACTGTTCTTATTGCAACCCATGGAATATTCATTCTTTCAATTCTCCTCTCCATTCCTCCAGGAGCAGGGGAGAAGAAGGGGGGGGGGAGTGAGCAAGCAGCTGTGTGGTTCTGAGTTACCAGCTGGGCTTAAACCGCAACACTTCATTAAGAGATTGATGTTACCTGATGTTTTAACTTAAGTCTTCTTTCTTTTTCTGAGAAAAAGCACAAGCCTCTCAAAGCTTCAGCTGAAAGAGTGGATATGTAAGCCAACTGCACTCTTGAAGCTTAAGAAACAGAAGGCAAATAAAAATTTCCCCCAACACTGACTTCTATGCTCACAGTCTCCGGTGAGCTGCTCCCCTGATGGAGTGGAAGAGCTGATTGTACTCCAAATACTATGATAAGGAATGCTAATCCCTTTCTACAAGACATAAGTGGAGAATCTTATGACCACTGTTAGAGGGGCCCTGCCTCCAACCAAGTGGAGGAGAAGGACAATTGAGTTTACTGGACTGTGCGGATCAGATGGATTGGCACATCAGTCCCACAGTAGTACAAGTAGTATAAGTAGATACCAGTACACAGTATACCCTGGTGCCATCAAACTATCAAGGGGAAGAACCCATTTGAGTTTCTGGAGTGGCAGGAGGATTCCATGAGTTGACTGTACTGGAGGCTGAAATTAGCCTCACTCAGGAGAGGGTACTTCAAACGACCCGAATGGATACTGATGGGCTTTTGATATAGCTGCATTGGAAAGGGAGGAAATTAAGACAGTCTACCTTGCCCAGGATCTCAGAGTGTAGGCTTAAATCATCACCAGGACCTGCTCACCCTTTAATAGCCCCATATGGCCAGTGAAAAAGTCTAACAGAGAGTGCTCACTTACAGTACACTGTCATGGCCTGAATGATATCACGGCGCAACTGAGTGCTGCCGTATCAGACATGCTAGAAATTCAGTATGAACTGGAGTCAAAAGCAGCCAAGTGGGATGCCACAACTGACATTGCCAATGCATTTTTCTCAGTTCCTTTGGCAGCAGAGTGCAGGCCACAGTTCACTTTTATTTGGAGGGGCATCCAGAACACTTGGAACCGAATGCCCCAGGGGTGGAAACACAGCCCTACTATCTGCCACGGACTGATCCAGACTGCACTGGAACAAGGAGCAAGCTCCAGAACACGTGCAATACATCGATGGCATTATCGTGTGGGGTGACACAGCAGAAGAAGTTTTAGAAAAAGGTAGGAAAATAATCCTAATCCTTCTGAAGATTGGTTTTGCCATAAAAAAATAGAATAAGATCAAGAGACCTGCACAGGAGATTCGATTTTTGGGAATAAAATGGCAAGATGGATGTCTCCAGATACCCGCAGATGTGATCAACAAGATAACAGCAATGACTCCATCAAATAATAAGAGGGAAGCACAAGCTTTCTTAGGTGTTATGGGGCTCTGTAGAATGCACATCCCAAATTGCAGTCACATTGTAAGCCCTCTCTATCATGTGACCTGGAAGAAGAATGAATTCAAATGGGGCCCTGAATAACAACAAGCCTTTGAGCAAATTAAACGAGAGGTAGTTCATGCAGCAGCCCTCGGACAAGTCCGGACTGGGCCAGATGTAAAAATTGTACTCTACACCACAGCCGGGGGGAATAGTCCTACCTGGAGCCTCCTGCAGAAAGCTCCAGGGGAGACTCGAGGTTGACCCCTCGGCTTTTGGATTTGGGGATACAGAGGATCTGAGGCCAGCTATACCCCAACTGAAAAAGAGATACTGGCAGCCTATGAAGAGGTTTGAGCTGCTTCAGAAGTGACTGATACTGAAGCACAGCTTCATGTAGATGCTCATGCACCTAAGGGTTGAGCGGCTAAGGAACACCAGAACAACCAACAGGTGGATAAACATGCTAAGATTGAAGCAGCACAGATGGACACAGAGTCTTGTCTAGGATTAGACGACAATATAGGAGAACCACCAAGAGATTTTCCCCAAGTCTGGACAGCCATGAGTGGCAGGACGTGTAGGGTAGTATGGGCAAGTGTCTAGTCCAGTGGGTCGCTCCAGTGCTTTGGAAGTGTCGGAGATGGAAGGCAGCTGTATGGAGTCCTCAACGACAAGTTGCAGAAACTGCTGAAGGGGAGGGTGAATTGAGTCAGTTTGCCGAGGTGAAAGCCATCCAGCTGGCCTTGGACATTGCTGAACGAGAAAAGTGGCCAGTACTTTGTCTCTATACTGACTCACGGATGGTGGCAAATGCCCTGTGGGGGGGGTTGCAGCAATGGAAGCAGAGCAACTGGCAACGCAGAGGTAAATCCATCTGGGCTGCTGCACTGTGGCAAGACATCGCTGCCCGAGTGCAAAACCTGGTGGTCAAGGTACGCCACGTAGATGCTCATGTACCCAAGAGTCGGGCTACTGAGGAACACCAGAACAACCAACAAGTGGATCAAGCTGCTAAGATTGAAGTGGCTCAGATGGACTTAGATTGGCAACATAAGGGTGAATTATTTTTGGCCCGGTGGGCCCATGACACTTCAGGCCATCAGGGCAGAGATGCAACATACAGATGGGCTCGTGATTGAGGGGTGGACTTAACAATGGACACTATTGTCCAGGTTAGTCACAACTGCGAGATGTCTGCTGCAATTAAGCGAGCAAAACAGTTAAAGCCTCTTTGGTATGGAGGACAATGGCTTAAGTACACATATGGGGAGGCCTGGCAGATTGACTATATTACACTCTCACCAACCCATGCTTAAACTGTAGTGATTGGGGAAGGGGTAACGGTTTAAAACTTAAACAGAGGAAGTTTAGATTGGATATAAGGAAGAAGTTCTTTACTGTAAGGGTGGTGAGGCACTGGAATGGGTTGCCCAAGGGAGCTGTGAATGCTCTATCCCTGACGGTGTTCAAGGCCAGGTTGGACAGAGCCTTGGGTGGCATGGTTTAGTGGTAGGTGTCCCTGCCCATGTCAGGAGGGTTGGAACTAGATGATCTTAAGGTTCTTTTCAACCCTGACTATTCTATGATTCTATGATTCTCTGCCTAAGGCAAGCTAGGTCATCAAAAATACTGTAAGAGCTGTTGCAGTACTCTCAGAACAGACAGCTTTTTAACTCTAGGCTGCTGTTAGGACTGCGAGAGGTCAGTAAACTGCACACTGTATTGGAGCAGAGAGGCTATTATTCAAAAGTGAACTGAAAAGCCAGCCTGAAACCAAAGAAAACAAAAAACCAACACCAGATTAGCTCTTATACTTCCTAGATGAAGACAAATAAAGCTCAAATGTTGGTCAAGAACTGGATACTGATACTGAAAGCTAAGTATTACAAATTCAAAGAGTATTTGGTTTTCTGTAGTATCATTTCAACTACTTACTACATATTACAATTAAGTCTGTAAAGGTCCATACCAGCACCTCCAAGTATAGTCTTATGTTCTTAAAAGTCTTCCTTATATTTACAGGCTAAACCAACTGCTTTAGTGAAAGCTTACCTTCAGCCCAGAAGAGAATTCAACCATTTCTTCTGCTTGGACATTTCTTAGGCCATACACATGGGCAATACCATCACCAGTTGAGAGCACACAGCCAGTCTCCTCAAGTTCAGCTGAGGAGTCGGCTCCCAAAATACATTCCTCTAGAATACAGGATACCTCAGCAATACCTGGAAAGAGACATTTCAAACCAGATTTAACACATTAAGGCACTATATGAATTCAATCAGCTTGTCTTTAACTCACAAGCCATCATACCCTTTCTCAGGTATACCACAAGGTTTAGCAATCGACACTCTTCCTTACATAGGATGCATAAGATAAATAATAGCTTCTGTATTTACAGACAATAAAAGCAGCTTCAACTCATCATTATGAGCCAGCTTTAATCAAAACACTGATGGCAGTTATCAGTTACCTTTGTTATGTCCTGCACTATCAGCAATCTTCCCCCCTTAGAAACTGGATTAAATAATTAGCCTTAGCCCAGAAAGAACGGACATGCTAGCTCCATTTGCAGAGGATTTGCTTCAACTGGAGGCATCAAAACACCCTGTCAACCAATTTGTAATCCAAACCCAAATATAATTAAAGGAACTTAATACATTTAAGGAGCAAGTTGTTCAGTATAAGCTGCAAAAATGTATTCTCCAGCTTCCTCAAATTTGTTTAGCAGTGTTCCTCCAATAACTTTATTTCCTCAGCTAGAAAACAGTAAATAACATTGTAAACTAACAATACATTTAATCACCCCAAACCACTTCAGAAATTGTACATGAACCACTACCAGAAACATAGCTATGCAGTGCCACCATCTAACCACCAAGATGCTGGCAGCCAAAAAGTTATATTCAAGGACACAAGTTCGAATCCAGATAGGCCTGGGAAAGTCATCTGCTCCCTCATACTGTTACAAGCAAGACAGGAAACCAGAATTTGAGGCATTTTTTGAAAATAATTCTGCAGGAGTTAAACACCGAATTGAATCCTCATGAAGCAGGCAAGCTAAGGGACATGTGACTACTCCTTTGGTTTGGGCATAACTTCAGTAGTTATTAAATTTTGAAAATCAAATAGTTATTAAAGTGAAGTCTCCTGGATGTGACTGTGTAACAGACAATTCACTGTTAAACACTATCAGTACGTAAATGTCCTCAAATGCTTTCTCAACTGACACACACACAGCCCTCACACTCCAAATTCAAACTCCTTTTTGTCTGATAGAGCAAGTGCTGAAGCCACGCTTGTATGAAGACCTTTCTCAGATTCACCAGTTTTCTGAAAGCATGCTTTGGAGGCATAGATGTTTCTTGTAGCAACAAATACTGCACCCAGGGTGTGTCTGGAAATCTGAAATAAGTAATTGTTCCAGTAACAGTGAGATTTCCTCAGTCACTCAAAAAATGTTAAGAGATAACATGATCATGAGCTTATACATTTAATGTATCTCAGTTTTGAGTTGAGCTCCACACCACTCCATTCACAAGTTGTAGTTATGGAACCAAACCTAGAGCCTGACTAAGCATGGGCAGACGGTAAAGGAGTTTGCTCTAAATTACTTGCTGCATTTTTCTGCAAAGCACTAATGCAGCATCACAGCACTGCAGCAGCAGCTCCCAAAGCAACACCTCCTCTCATTTGCCACCTTTGTGCTGAACATCAAAAGTTAGGGGCATAAAGAAGCCAACACACCCTTCCTGGTTCCGTGCAAGGGAGAAATAATATTTCCTTCTAAAGGGCTGACCTTTCCAAGAAAAGCCTAACTGCAGAATTTCTGAAGTACAGCTAGAACATGTACAATACCAGAAACAAACAAAAAACCCCAAACCTGTGATAATGAACGCATTAAAAAAATATAAACCTACACCCCAATCAAAGCTCCCAATGCGGTCCCATGAAGCATCATTTTTACTTCTCTGAAGGCCTAGGCAGGCCTCTCCTCCCTTCACAAGGGACACCAGCCAAGAATAGGTCCTAACAGACCTTCACACCCTCACTCTCCTCACAAACACAGGGGAAAAAAGAATGCCACCTGGCCAAGCCTCACAGTTCAAAACCCTAACTCTGACTAGGACCTAGCAGCTTCCAGACATTAACCTGAACCATAACAGCGCCAATCCACATCTCCAGAGAAGGGCAGACGGTACCCTAGAAAGCCCCCCCCCCCCCCCCCGGGTAAGGGTGCCCCCGCTCCTTCTAAGGAGATTGGGATCCCACTGCCACCCAGAGCTAAGGTGAGCCCCACACATATACCCCATCCCTGACTCCCGAGAGCAGGAGACCACTGTCCTCAAGATGGTGGTGACGGCAGTGACGCCTGCTCACCCTAGGAAGAAGGCAGCGCGCTCGCCAAGCTGGCCTTTTGCGGCAAGGAGCGGGCGAGGGCCGCAGCCACACAGGCGGCGAACATGGCGGCAGGCAGAAGCTCTTCCAGAGAAGACTGAAGCACACAGAAGGAAGCTACTGGCTCTGAGCTCTTTACGAAAAGGCGGTGGCCCACTCCGCCTCTTTGGTGGCAAGGCCACAACCGCGGGACTCGGCGTGGCGCAGCGTGGCACAGCCCGTCCCAGCCCAGCCCAGGCCAGCCCAGCCCAGCCCAGCCCAGAAGTGCATCCCCCAGAAGAAAAGCGTAGCTGAGAAGTGTTGGTATTTCTCCTGCGCTCTGAAAATGGACAAAGGGACGTCATGTGTAGTGCCTTGTTGTTTTGGGTTTGTGTTTTTTTTTTTTTTTTGCTGTAACTACAGAGGAGCTTAAATGCTTTTAGTTAGTTTGTTGCTAATACCTGAACTGGCTTTATAAGTGCTGTCAGAGGTGACAGGATAGTAGTGTTGTGAGGTGAGGTGCACAGAGCTCTCTTCCTTGTCATGATCTACCTACCAGGGCCTAACGCCGCAGGGACAGTGCACTTTGCAACAAGTCCCACGTGTGAGAGGTAGGATTTTGTCTGCCGAGGAGAAAGTGCTGATACTGAGGTGTAATCACACTGAGGTATGGTCATGTTCCTGTGGTAAGCTAGGGACGTTGGTAAAGCACGGATCCCAGCAGACCTTTGTTGGTGCAGCTCTCACGGTCTGGGGCTTCCGGAGGTGGAGTTATCTGGGCCGTGCCCAGCTGCCCCTTACCCGCCCGGGGGCTCCTGCCCAGTGGGTAAGGTACTGGCGCTGAGCCGGCCCCGGTGTGTTATTGAAACTCTCGTTCTGCTCTCCCAAGGACTTTTCCTTCAGCTCTTCTACACAAGACACCCAAGGGGTTGTGATGAAAGTGTTGCTGGGCTCTGGCGGTGGTTGCTCTACTAATCCGGCAATCAGAAGTGCGCGGGTTAAGGGCAGGACCGACCCCGTGTCGGCTTTTTGCCCCTTTAAGAATTGGGGTACAGGCAAGATGTGGTCACGGGGTGGGTTTTGCAGCAAAGTCTGTGTTCACGTACTTCATCCTCTACTACTTACTAGGTAACAGCCCGAGCTTACTGACCTTTAAGTACAAGTTCATAGCTGGTTTAATATGCTAAGTTGTGAAGCTCTTGGGTGCCTGTTTTTTTGTGTTTCAAGTCTTTCTCACTAGATGGAGTGGCAGAAAGATGTAATTCATCCTTTTTCACAGACTTGGCTTTCTTGCAGTGTTAGAGTTTTTATTTATGCATAATTAATGTTGTTTGTTTCTAAGGGCTTGATGGTTTTCTCACCCGATTAGTTCAGGGTGATGTTTGTTGTGTGAAGCGTATGTAGGGGAAATGCTGGTATAGTAGAAGCATAAAGAAGAACATGCTAGAAAAAAAAGTGTCATTTATAAGGCTGGATCATTTTCCATCAGGTTGTTTAGACAGCCTTAGACAGGAATTTATGTTTCCTTGGTATTGAACTTAGGTGCGTTCAATTGTTACCAGTCATAATCTAATCTTTCAGTGCCACCTGAGGGCACTGTGTTAATATCTCACGCATTTCAAACCTTTTCAGTGGTAGGAATTGTGCTTTGCAGGACTCATGCCTGCATGTTGTAGTAACTTTTTCTCCCCCATAGAGATTGTTCCCAATGATCATGGTTTGGGCAGTTGTCATGGTTTAAGCCCAGCTGGTAACTCAGAACCACGCATCTGCTTGCTCACTCCCCCCTTCTTCCTCCCCCAGCTCCCAGAGGGATGGGGAGGAGAATGGAAAGAATGTCATTCCCAAGGGTTGAGATAAGAACAGTCGAGTAACTAAGGTATAATATAAAACTACTACTACTGCCACCAATAAGAATAATAAAGGGAATAACAAGGGGAAAGAATATAAAATTAAAAGGGAAAAAGGAAAAGAAAACAATAAACAAAAGTGATGCACAATAAAACTGCTCACCACCTGCGGAGCAGTACCCAGCCCAACCCGAGCAGTGATCTGGGCCTTCCAGGTAACTCCCCCCAGTTTCTATACTGGCCATGATGTGTGGTGATATGGAATACCCCTTTGGCTAGCTTGGGTCAGGTGTCCTGTCTCTGCTTTCTCCTGGCTTCCCATGCCCCTCCTCACTAGCAAAGCACGAGACTGAAAAGTTCTTGAGCGAAGTAAACATTACTTAGCAAGAACTAAAACCACTGGTGTGTTATCAGCGTTGTTCTCAGACTAAAGTAAAAAACACAGCACTGCACCAGCTACTAGGAAGGAGAAAAATAACTGCTACAGCTGAACCCAGGACAATGATGCACAGTACAATTGCTCACCACCTGCCAACTGACACCCAGCCCAACACGAGCAGTAATCTCTTGCCACAGTGCAGCACCCAGATGGGTTTACCTCTGTGTTGCCAGCTACTCTGATTCTTTTCGTATATTCCACAGCTCAGTCAAGGTCAGGGATCAAGAAGTTACCTCTTCTTCTGATTCCTGTACTCATTCCTCTTGTTCAGATGTCACCCCTTCTAGTACGAACATTGGGTCTTCATCTCCCTTCGCTGCACGAGTTGCTCTTTGTGGCTCTTGCCATGGAGCAAGTGCCCCTTGCTTATAAGAACAACTGATGTTGGCACAGATTGGTCCTTTGGTTTAGCTGCAGGGTCTATCACCGTGGTTGGAGTGACTGCAGTCTTGCACTGGGGTTGGAATGGCTGCAGTGTCTGTTGTTGGGGTTTGAGTAGCTGCTGTGCTTGTTGCTGGAGTTGGGGGAGTTGCTGTGCTTGGGGTTTGAGTAGCTGCATTGTCTGTTGCTTTGCCATCAGGTCCAGAGACATCTTTCTCCTGCTCCTTACCGACCAGGGCTCTATAGGTGTAGGGCAAATCCCAGCATGTTGCAGAGAGTTGTCCCTTTCTGTTATTGCCAGGATGACAGCACACCTTGTCTAAGTGCTCTGCTAATTCGGACTCCGCATTTGTTCAGGAGTGAAGTTCCAAAGCACTGGAGGGGCCAACTGGCTTAAGTGCTTGCCCATATTATACCACACACCCTGCCATTCATGACTGTCCAGCCTCAGGGAAGATATTTTGGTGGTCCTCTTAGATCGATGTTTAGCCTTAGACAAGTCCCAAGCCTGACCCCGCTTAGCTTTCAAGATCAGATGAAATAGGGCATTCTCAGGGTAATAAGGCCATGGGTAAAGCACATGCAGTATTTGTGGCAACATGCTGATAGCCAACAAAAGCAGCGGACTGGTTTCAAGGGTATCCAAAGGATATTGAAAATCTTGAAATTCTCAAATGCTGCTACTGTAAATAGCCTGGTGGGGGAGCAGAGGGTGATATAAGGAAAGCAAGAGCCTGGAAAACATAGGGTTAAAATACTTATAGCCTAACTTAGATCTAAGATAGAGAACAATGTTTGTGTTTTAAGTCTATGGTGAGATAACAGAATTTAGTGACCCTACTAACATGAGTGAATTATTTCTCCCCGTCCTTCTACTTATCACTTAGTTTGGAGACAGTGCCTCCTGAACATCTGCTAGCTTTGGATACTCCTTGACTACCCGTCCTGTTTTGCTTGCAGTAAATTTTGTACGAAGGTCATACTGTTCTAAAACTTTGTCAGCTATCTGAAAGTTACAGATATGGCTGGTTTCAGCTAGTTTTGTGATTACTGAGGCATCCAACAGCGCCATCGTGAGGAAGACTACTTACTTCATCTGGAAGACCCCTGGCCACGACCACCGGAGGGCAGTGCGCAAGTGCCAAAAGGAGGAGACTTATGATAATGAGTTCCTGGAACAAATTGTAATAGCCCCGCCACTCTCTTGGGAATCTAATGAATATTCATGCTTGTGTGTAATAAATATCTGCTCGCTTAACCCCTCGGTGTGCAAGTTAGGAAGAGAAATCAAAAACACAGCACTGCACAAGCTACCAAGAAGGCGAAAAATGACTGCTACTGCTGAACCCATGACTGTATCAGCCCCTTACTACATACCGTTCACGTCATGCTCAGATCCCACATTTTTAATATACCATCACATGTATATATATATACATCCACACACACACCCAGAGAGGGAGAGAGATCATCCCTTAGTGCATGGACCAATCCCTATAAAGCTGCTGAGTCCATCCAGTCAATGATATCGGGCTCCGTCTTTTGTAAGAGTCTTTCAGAGCAGGGGAGGCTGTGTGCAGTGCTCACACTCGTGAATAACCTGGGCAATAGTGTCCATTGCTAAGTCCACCCCTCGATCATGAGTCCATCTGTATGCTGCATCTCTGCCCTGATGGCCTGAGGTGTCATGGGCCCACCAGGCTCAAAATAATTCACCCTCCCCTCCAGCAGTTTCTGCAGCTTGTCGTTGGGGACTCCATACAGCTGCCTTCCATCTTCGACGCTTCCAAAGCACTGGAGGGGCCCAGTGGACTAGATACTGGCCCATACTGTCCCACACACCCCGCCACTCATGACTGTCCAGCCTTGGGGAAAATCTCTTGGTCATCCTACATTGCAGTCCAACCCCAGACAAGGCCCACACCCCACTCTGCTTAACTCTTGGGACCGGACAGAATGGTCGTGGGCAAAACACACTCTGTATGAGTGGCAACACTGGGACCCCCATCACAGTCAGCAGGCAGGTCTCAAGGGTACCCAAAGGCCATTCAAAACCGTTGGAACTCTCAAATGAGGCTGCTGTACTTGTCACTGGGGCTGGTGTAGCTGCTGTGCTTGCCGGCTCTCTCACCCCCAGCTGCTCTTTGTCCGAGTCTAGATCTCCCTCCTCTGCCTTGCTGGGAAGTGCTGCGTGGTCTCCTGCATCCTCCTGGGTCTCGGGCTCATGAGGCTCTGTGGGCAGCTGCCGGGAAATGCTCTTGGCCCCCGCCTGCCCCTGCTGCTCAATAGCTGCGTGGCTTGGCTCAGCCTCTGCGCTTGGCTTCTCTGCCGTCTCCTCCGGCTGGTCAGTAGCCGCCTCCTCCCCCGGCTCGGCAGCCACCGGGCTGGGCTCGGCGGGGGCTCACCCCCTCTGCCGCCCCCTTCCCGGCCGCTTGATCCCTGGAGCCATTCTCCCTGGCCATTTTGGCCGCAGGCAGCTCCTGGGGCCGCCCCCCCTCCGCTCCCCACAGCCTCATGAAGATAGAGATGAGGCCGAGGGCCAGGACGGTGAAGAGCAGCCGGACGGCCAGGTACAAGTCCACCTCTACATCCGCCCCCCCCGCTTCTGGAGCCTGCCCGTATTACAAGCCATTCCAATAAAGTACAATGAAACAAGAATCTTAACCCAAAACCCATATCCGAAAGCTAAGATAACAAATACCGGCTGTAAGTAAGGTACAACAGGCTGAAACCATGAACTCAAGAAAATCGAGAGACAATAAATCAGCATTGTGATGAGTGGCTATTAATCCTGCCGTTATCTCAACCCTTTGTGCCCCACCAATTCAACCCTGGACCTTCGGGAAATAAATGATTTAGTTTCTGTCCTGGGTTCAGCAGTAGCAGTCGTTTTTCTCTTTCTTGGTAGCTGGTGCAGCGCTGTGGTTTTGACTTTCGGTCTGGGAACTCCGCTGATAACCCCAGTGTTTTCAATTACTGCTTGGTAATGTTTTGGTCGGACCAAGGACTTTCTGAGTCTCATGGTCTGCCAGGGAGGAGGGGAAGCCGGGAGGAAGCAGAGACAGGGCACCTGACCCAAACTGACCAAAGAGGTATTCCATCCCACAGCACGTCATGCCCGGGATGTAAAAATGGAGGGGAGAGACCCAGAAGGGTGGGGGTGCACTGCTTGGTCGGGCTGGGTATAGGTGGTGAGCGACTGAATTCTTTCCTTGTATTTGCTTTGTCATTATTATTACTGGTGGTAGCAGTAATGGTTTTGAGTCATACTTTAGTCAGTAAACTGTTCTTATCTCAACCTGTGGGAGTTGCATTCTTTCGATACTCCTCCTCATCCCTCCGGGAGCGGGGGGAAGAAAGAGGGGGGAGTGAGTGAGCAAAACTGCATGGCTGAAAGGCTTAAACTATGACAGTTTCCTAACCAGAAATGGGGTCCATGCCTTACGTCTCCACACTCCAGTGCTTTGGAACTTCACCACTGAACAAGTGCAAAATCCAGAAAAATTAGTAAAACACTTAAATGAGGTGTGTTGTCATCCTGGTCATATCAGAGATGGAAAATCATGGCAACATCCTGGGGCTTAGCCTATGCTTACAGAGCCCTGTTCAACACTATCCAGCACCTTCAAATGGAATAAAATGTTCCTGGATCTGATGGCAGCTACTCCAGCACAGCAGCTACAACAGCCCCAGCGACAAGTACAGTAGGTACTCAAACTTCGATCACAACAGACAGCGCAGGTATTCCAACTCCAAGAACAGCAGCTACACCACCACCAGCGACAAGTATGAATTGGCACCACGCCAGTGATGAAGAACATCACGGGCCTTTTCACCTGTTTCTGCAGTGCCCCAGACCATGTGTGGAAATGTATCGATGGAAACATGGACATACCTTTGTCTTCCAAACTCAGGGATGTGAGTGACATCACTTTGCCATAGTTGTAAGGGACTGGTGCCACAAGGGTTTACTCCAGTATGTGGGTGTGTTTCAAATGGTTGACAGTCAGGGCACATTTGTACTATTGTAAGTGCTTCTGACCAGGAGAGAGAAAACTGTTTTCTGAGTGATCTCGCTGATTGGTGATAAAAGGCATGTGATAATCTAGCCTGTTCTAACTGATTTGGTAGAGGAGTTGCTACTACAGGAGCCCTTAACCTACCAGCTCTTCGATTTCCCTCTATGATAAATCCAGGCAAATCTCTATGGCTACTGTCGTGGTTTAAGCCCCCCCCCCCCCCCCAAGCAGTTTTACTCACTCACTCACTCCCCCTCTTTCTTCCACCAGTCCCGGGGGGGGGGAATGGGGAGGAGAATCAAAAGAATGCAACTCGCACAGGTTGAGATAAGAACAGTTTAGTAACTAAGGTATAACACAAATCACTACTGCTACCACCAATAATAAGACAAGAGAAATACAAGGAAAGAGAATACAACTGCTCACCAAGCCCGACCCAGCCGGTGCACCCCCCAACAGTGAACCCCCCAATACCAAAAACCCGACCATGCCGTGCACCCCCAGTCTACCACCACACCCTTCCGGGTCTCTGCCCTCCATGTTCACATCCTGGACATGACGTGCTGTGGTATGGAATAGCCTCTTTTATCAGTTTGGGTCAGGTGTCCTGTCTCTGCTTCCTCCTGGCTTCCCCTCCTCCCTGGCATAGCATGAGACTCAGAAAGTCCTTGGCCAGACCAAAATATTGTCAAGCAGAAACTGAAAACACTGGCATTATCAGCACAGTTCCCAGGCACGAAATTAAAAAAACAGTGCTGCACCAGCTACCAAGAAGGAGAAAAATGACTGCTACTGCTGAACCCATGACAATCCACCCCTTATTCCATACCATTCACGTCATGCTCACAGCTCACATTTTCAATATACCATCACATATATATGTATACACCCACACACACACACAGAGGGAGAGAGATCATCCCCCAGTGCATGGACCAATCCCTACAAAGCTGCTGAGTCCATCCAGTCAATGATATTGGGCTCCATCTCCTGTAAAAGTCTTTCAGAGCAGGGGAGGCTTTGTGCAGTGCTCACACTCGTGAATAACCTGGGCAATAATGTCCATTGCTAAGTCCACCCCTCGATCATGAGTCCACCCCTCAATCGTGAGTCCATCTGTATGCTGGATCTCTGCCTTGATGGCCTGAGATGTCATAGGCCAACCAGGCTCAAAATAATTCACCTTTATGTTGTCAATCTAAGTCCATCTGAGACACTTCATTTTAGCCACTTGTCCTTTGGGACTCCATACAGCTGCCTTTCATCTCCGACGCTTCCAAAGCACTGGAGGGGTCCAGTGGACTAGATACTCGCACTCGCCCATACTGTCCCACACACCCTGCCACTCATGACTGTCCAGCTTTGGGGAAAATCTCTCGGCCATCCTGGATTGCAGTCCAACCCCAGACAAGGCCCACACCCCACACTGCTTTAACTCTGTGGACCAGACAAAATGGTTGTGAGTAAAACACACTCTGAATGCAAGCCAACATGCTGATCCCCATCACAATCAGCAGGCAGGTCCCAAGGGCACCCAAAGGCCATTCAGACCCTTCAGAACTCAAATGAGGCTGCTGTACTTGTCCCTGGGGCTGGTGTAGCTGCTGTGCTTGCCGGCTCTCTCACCACCAGCTGCTCTTTGTCTGAGTCCAGATCTTCCCCCTCTGCCTTGCTGGGAAGTGCTGCGTGGTCTCCTGCATCCTCCAGGGGCTCGGGCTCACGGGGCTCTGCGGCATGCTGCTGGGGAATGCTCTCGGTCGCCGCGGGGCTGGGCTCGGCCGCCGCCTGCCCCCCCCGCTCGGTAGCCGCGGGGCTCGGCTCGGGCTCGGGGCTCGGCTTCTCTGCCGTCTCCTCCGGCCGGTCGGTAGCCGCCTCCTCCCGCGGCTCGGCAGTCGCCGGGCTGGGCTCGGTGGGGGGGCTCAGCTCCTCTGCCGCCCCGTTCCCGGCCTCTTGATCCCCCGGGCCCTGCTCCCGGGCCGTTTCGGCCGCCGGCGGCTCCCGGGGCCGCCCCCCCTCGGCTTCCCCTCCTCCCTTCTGGAGCTCGCCCGTATTACAAGCCATTTCAATAGAGTACAATGTAACAAGAACCTTAACCCAAAACCCAGATCTGAAAAACGTTAAGATAAGAAATACCGGCTGTAAGTAAAGTATCATACACTGAACCTGTGAGAACCAGAGCAACAACTTTGAGAGCCAATAAATCAACATTGCTACGAGTGGCTATTCTGTCTTTATCTCAACCCTTCGTGCCCCACGTTGGGCACCAAAAAGAACTGTCGTGGTTTAAGCCCCCCCCACACGCAGTTTTAATCACTCACTCACTCCCCCTCTTTCTTCCACCAGTCCCGGGGGGGGAATGGGGAGGAGAATCAAAAGAATGCAACTCGCACAGGTTGAGATAAGAACATTTCAGTAACTAAGGTATAACACAAATCACTACTGCTACCACCAATAATAAGACAAGAGAAATACAAGGAAAGAGAATATAACTGCTCACCAAGCCCGACCCAGCCGGTGCACCCCCCAACAGTGAACCCCCCAATACCAAAAACCTGATCATGCCGTGCACCCCCAGTCCACCACCACACCCTTCCGGGTCTCTGCTCTCCGTGTTCACATCCTGGACATGACGTGCTGTGGTATGGCATAACCTCTTTTATCAGTTTGGGTCAGGTGTCCTGTCTCTGCTTCCTCCTGGCTTCCCCTCCTCCCTGGCATAGCATGAGACTCAGGAAGTCCTTGGCCAGACCAAAACATTGTCAAGCAGAAACTGAAAACGCTGGTGTTATCAGCACAGTTCCCAGGCACGAAATTAAAAACACAGTGCTGCACCAGCTACCAAGAAGGAGAAAAATGGCTGCTGGAATGGACTGGTGGAAGAAAGAGGGGGAGTGAGTGAGTGAGTGAGTGAGAAAACTGCGTGGGGGGGGTAGAGACTTAAACCACGACAATGATGTCATTCGTTATTCTCAAACCCAACTGTGATTGCTCTGCCTGTTTTACCTGAGCCGTCTGTAAAATAAGTCGGACCTTTTACAGGGTTATGTTGACACTTTGAAACTGATTTTATCTCTATTTCTGTTGTCAGGGAGAATAGCTTATGTGGTGGGTGGTGTGTAGTAACTTGTCCCCCAAAATTTGTCATTGCTATTATTTGTAGTTGTGTGTTATTCAGCTACACCACCACCAGCGACAAGTACAGCAGCTACCCATACCCTGACAACAGATACTGCAGCCAATCCAACCACATTGATAATCACTGCAGCTAAAACAGGGGACCAATCTGTACCAATATCAGTTGCCCCTGTACGCAAGGAGAAAAGCAAAACAAAGACAAGAAAGATGAAGCAAGATGAAGAAACAATACTCACCAGCTGGGACGGCATCTGACCAGGAGCTATTAGTATATGAATCAGAGGCAGAAGAGGAAGAAGAGGTGATCTCTCAACCCCAGACGTCAACCGAACTACGGAATATGCGTAAAGATTTTACCCGTCAGCCAGGGGAGCACATCATCACCTGGTTGCTCCGATGCTGGGACTATGGGGCCGACGGTCATGAACTAGAAGGTAGGAAAGCCAAGTAGCTGGGATCACTTGCCAGGGAAGGGGGAATTGACAAAGTAATTGCAAGAGAGAAAAAGTCCCTCAGCCATTGGAAGCGGCTCTTGGCAGCTATGAAAGAATGATTTCCATACAAGGATGATGTTATGAATCATTCAGCCAAGTGGACTACTCAAGATAAAGGCATCCAGACCCTAAGGGAATCAGCCGTTGTAGAGATGATCTATCACATCAAGCTGAATAACAGGGATGTACCCATAAATCCAGATGAAGTTGAATGCACATGACCCATGTGGCAGAAATTTACACAGAATGCACCCCCATCATATGCACACTCATTGGCAACAGTAACCTGGAATGACTTAGTACCACCAACAGTGGATGAAATGATTCATCAACTCTGAGAGTTCGAAGACAATCTCACCCCTTCCATCATCTCAGCTGTGGAAAAACTGTCCCAGGACCTCCAACAATTGAGAGACGATCTATCTGATCTATCCAGCTCCTCACGTGCACCAACCCATGCCTCAGCTATTAACAAAAGGCGTCCTACTGCGCAAGAGAGAAGATACAGAAGGTATACGCCATGGGCAACCCTATGGTTTTGCCTGTGGGAACACGGAGAAGACATGATGAAGTGGGATAGAAAATCTACCTCATCTCTGGAGGAACGGGTGCGTGAATTGAAGAGGAGAACAAAGGTCAAAGCTGATCACCCCATGAAGGCTGCGGCTTCAGGCTCTGGTGAGCAGGTTCCCAGATGGAGTGGAAGAGTTGATTTTACTCCAGCTCCTGTGATAAAGGAGGCTAATCCCTTTCTACAAGATGTAAGTGACCAATATTGTGATGACTATTAGAGGGGCCCCACATCCAGCCAGGTGGAGGTAGGGGATAATCAGATTTATTGGACTGTGTGGATCAGATGGCCTGGCACATCAGTCCCACAGAAGTATAAGGCTCTAGTAGATACCGGTGCACAGTGTACCCTGATGCCATTAAGCTGTTAAGGGGTGGAACCCATTTATATTTCTGGAGTGACAGGAGGATCCCAAGAGTTGACTGTACTGGAGGCTGAAATCAGCCTGACTGGGAGGAAGTGGCAAAAACACCCCATTGTGACCGGTCCAGAGGCTCCATGCATCCTCGGCATAGATTACCTCAGGAGAGGGTACTTCAAAGACCCAAAAGGGTACCGATGGGCTTTTGGTATTGCTGCTCTGGAGACAGAGGAAATTGAGCAGCTGTCCACCTTGCCTGGTCTCTCAGAGGATCCTTCTGTTGTGGGGCTGCTGAAGGTTGAAGAACAAGTGCCAATCGTGACCACTGCAGTGCACCGGCGGCAATTTCGCATCAACCGAGACTCCCTGATTCCCATCCATAGGCTGATCCGTAGTCTGGAGAGACAAGGAGTGATCAGTAGGACCCGCTCTCCCCCGTCTCGGAGGGAATCAGCCATTCGAGAGATGATCTGTCGTAGGCCGGATGCCGGGAATGGACCCATAGATCCAGATGAAGTCGAATGTACATGACCCATGTGTCAGAAAGTTACACGGAGTGCACCATCACTGTATGCCCACTCATTGCCATCAATGACCTGGCACGATGTAGCACCAACAGTGGATGAAGTGACTTGCCAACTCTGAGAGTTCGAAGACAATCTCACCCCTTCCATCATTTCAGCTGTGGAAAAACTCCTTACTCAGGAGTTCAAACAATTGAGAGACAATCTATCCGATCTATCCAGCTCCCCATCCGTACCATCCCCTGTCTCATCTATTAAAAGAAGGCGCCCTATTGCCAAAGGGAGAAGATATAGGAGGTACATGCCAGAGGCCACCCTATGGTTTTACCTGAGGGATCACAGAGAAGGCATGAGAAAGTGGAATGGAAAACCTACCTCAGTTCTGGAGGAATGGGTGTGTGAACTGAAAAGGAAAACAGTGGTCAAGGATGAGCCTTCTGAGAAAGCTGATACTCCAGTCTTCAGTGAGCACCTTTCCAGATGGAGTGGAAGAACTGATTTTACTCCAACTCCTGTGATAAGGAATTCTAATCCCATTCTACAAGACATAAATGGGGAATCATATGATCACTATTAGAGGGGCCCTGCCTCCAGCCAGGTGGAGGAGAGGGACAATGGGGTTTACTGGACTGTGTGGATCACATGGCCTGGCACATCAGTCCCACAGGAGTATAAGGCTCTAGGAGACACCGGTTCACAGTATACCCTGAAGCTGTCAAACTATCAAGGGTTGGAACCCACTTGTATTTCTGGACTGACAGGAGGATCCCAAGAGTTGACTGTACTGGAGGCTGAAATCAGTCTCACTGGGAAGGAGTTTCTGAAAAGCCCATTGAAAATACATCTTGGTTAAGGGGTTAACTAGCATCTGGCTCGTGTCCTGTTAATTCTGTCGTTCTCTGCCGGCCATGACACACCATATGTGCTATCTGTTCACAAATAGTAACTATGGTCTTGGAGAATTGGTGTGGTAAAAAGATCCATTCTAAGACACGTAGTGGATCCTTTTCCCTTGAATCCCACTGACCTATTAATCCTTTGAGGGTCCTAGGCCCTTGGATAACATGCAGAGTAACTGGGAGCTGGTAATCTATCCTTGCATATAGGTTAAAGCCCTGTTAACTTGTTCAGTAGCATACTCAGCCTCCAGAGTTAACTGTCAGGGCAAGTTGAGGGCAGGTTCACCCTTCAGTAGTTCAGAGGTAGAAGGGTATCATTGTCTATACCTAAAAGGGTTCGTACACGATTTATAGTGCCAGTTAATTTCTGTACATTGTTTAGGGTGTTAACCTTGATATCAATCTTTAGCAGTTGAGGCACTACCATCTGCTGGAGGATTTTCCATCCCAAATATTTCCATGGGGGTTGTTGCTGCACCTTTTCAGGAGCAATAACTAACCCATGCTTTTCAAGACAAGATTTAGTACTGGAGGTAATTTCTATAAGTTTCTGTGGTTCCTGACAGGCTAACAAAATGTCATCCATATAATGACAGCAAATAGCTGTTGGGTATGTCTCTCTTACCTCTGATAATGCCTTAGCCACATATAACTGACATATTGTCGGACTGTTTTTCATCCCCTGTGGTAATACAGTCCATTGATAACACTCTGCTGTTCCCTGATGGTTAACAGAGGGAATAGAAAAAGCAAACCTTGGAGCATCTTCAGGGTGTAGGGGAATAGTGAAAAAACAGTCTGAGTTCCATAATGGCAATGTTCCAATTCTTTGGTATCATGGTTGGGGAAGGTAAACCTGGCTGTGTGGCTCCCATGTCCTCCATGACATTATTAATTGCGCGGAGGTCATGTAAAAGACTCCATTTCCCTGATTTTGTCTTAATTACAAATACTGGCGTGTTCCAGGGACTTGTGGTTGGAACCAAGTGTCCCAACTTCAATTGTTCTGTTACCAATTCTGTTAAGGTGTTGGTTTTTTCCAAATTTAGGGGCCGTTGATCAACCCACACTGGTTTTCCTGTCAGCCACTTTAGTCTCATTGGAACATTCTCATCAATGACCCCAGTTAAAAAGGCGGTGTTGCTATCGAGACTCCCCACATGCTAAAGACATCCCTTCCCAAAAGGTTAAAAGGATAGTTCACTATATATGGGCGGAGGTTCGCAGTACGCCCATCAAGATCTATTATCTGGATAACGGATGCACTTTGAGGTGATGTTGATGTTCCTCCTATTCCTGTTAGATCCGTTGCTGATGAAATTGTCTCCCAATCTGATGGCCAAAAGGAGGCGCCAATGACTGTAACATCTGCTCCAGTGTCCAGTAGGCCTTGAAGTTTGATAGTGCTGGGTTTATGCTGGGGGTTTTGCACTTCACATTCGATGGTTGGCTGCTGTTTTGTTAATGACTGTGTCCAAAAAATGTGTGGCTTACCAGTAGACCCAAAGCCACCCGTTCCTCTGAGCATGTTTTCCTCTGAGGGGGCACTTACTGTATGTGCATGGAACAAGACAAGTTGGCATATACGTTCTCCCGCGGGGATTGTTATGGGCGGGGATGGGGTCCAGGCCATTGCTTGTAATTGTTCTTCAAAGTCGGCATCAATTACCCCAGGCAAAACAAAAAGACCCTGTAAGGTGACACTAGAGCGTCCCAGTAATAAAGCACTAAATCCATTGCCCAACGGACCTTTCAGTGCCAGTGGCACTTTTTGCACTTTGGTGTCTGCTATCTTTAATTCTGTTGCTGTGGGGACATCCACTCCGGCACTTCCGGGGGTGAAGGAACGAAGGCGCGCCAGACTCGTCTCGTTGGGGAATTGGGATTGAGTGGGGTGGAGACTTCTTGTGTCTGCGCGTGGCTCTGCGACGCACTCCGCCTTCCGTTTTCCAAAACCTGAATTAGTTCCCCGTTGATGTTGCACTTTGACTGGCAGTGCTTAAGATAGTGACGCCCCTTTTTGCAACGTGGACAAGGATTCGGGACGCCATCTTGGCTCTCCTGAGGGCAGTAACACTTAAAGTGGCCAGGTTTGCCACGCCTAAAACACAGCCGCTGTGGGGCTTGCAGAGCTGCACCTAAATGCCCCGCTAGATTTTCGTTAACGTGGTCTATTGAGCCAATACAGTTACATGCTTCAATCATATCGATCAAAGTAGGATTTTTTAGCATTCGCAACACCTTTTGACAGTCTGGATTTGCATTCTCTATTGCTAGTTTCAATAATAAGGCATCTTTGGCAGCATCATTCTCCACTTGCTTATCGACAGCCGTCTGCAAACAATCTATAAATTGCATATATGGCTCGTCTTTAGCCTGCCTGATGCCCATGAATGCCTTTACGGATTTCCCAACATCCGGCACTTTAAGCGTTGCCTAAAGCGCTCGTTCTGCCTACTGGTGTAAAATCTCTGGGGCTAGCCGAGCCTTTAGCTGCGGTGTGTTAACAGGAGGATCTCCTATTAATTGCGGGAGTCCTGCCCCCAAGAGAGGGTCCCCCGAATTCCTGCTGACATTATCAATTGCCGCTATATCACATCGCTCCCGCCAAGATGACAAAAGTGCCGCTTTCTGGGTGGGGGTGAGCAGCAATTCGGCAAGGGCTTAGATATCAGACGGAGTCATAAGCTAGCCCTTAACGCAGTCTGTAAAAGGCTCCTAGCATATGGCGAGGCTAGCCCATACTGCATAACAGCCTTTAAAGCTGTTTAAAGCCTCTAAAGTCCCTGCAAAAGCTATTAAGAAGGAGAAAAAAGATTGCTACTGCTGAAGCCAGGACACTGGATAGCCAAGGAGTGATCAGCAGGACTCTCCCACCTTTTAGCTCCATATGGCCAGTGCGAAAGTCTAATGGAGAGTGGAGATTAACAGTAGATTATCTTGGCCTGAATGAAGTCATGCCACCATTGAGTACTACCATACCAGACATGCTAGAACTTCAATATGAACTGGAATCAAAAGCAGCCAAGTGGGATGCCACAACTGATATTGCCAATGCATTTTTCTCAATCCCTTTGGCAGCAGAGTACACGCTACAGTTCGCTTTTACTTGGAGGGGAGACCAGTATGCTTGGAATGAACTGCCCCAGGGGTAGTGCCGTGGTTTAAACCCCTCACCCACGAAGTTTTCTCCCTCACTCACTCCCCTCTCTTTCTTCCACCAGTCCCGGGGGGATGGGGAGGAGAATCGAAAGAATGCAACTCCCACAGGTTGAGATAAGAACAGTTTAGTAACTAAGGTATAACACAAATCACTACTGCTACCACCAGTAATAATACAAGAGAAACACAAGGAAAGAGAATACAACTGCACACCAAGCCCGACCCAGCCAGGGCACCCCCCAGCAGTGAACCCCCTAATGTACCACCACACCCTTCCATGCCTCTGCTCTTCGTTTTCACATCCTGGGCATGACGTGCTGTGGTATGGAATAACCACTTAGGTCAGTTTGGGTCAGGTGTCCTGTCTCTGCTTCCTCCCGGCTTCCCCTCCTCCCTGTCAGAGCATGAGACTCAGAAAGTCCTTGGTCAGACCAAAACATTGCCAAGCAGTAACTGAAAACACTGGTGTTATCAGCGCTGTTCCCAGGCCCAAAATCAAAAAACACAGCGCTGCACCAGCTACCAAGAAGGAGAAAAATGACTGCTGCTGCTGAACCCATGACAGCATAAACACAGCCCTACCATCTGTCCCACTGTGATAGCTGGGAGGAATCAGAGACAGGACACCTGACCCAAACTGACCAAAGTGGTTATTCCAAACCACAGCACGTCATGCCCAGGATGTGAAAACGGAGAGCAGAGGCCGGGAAGGGGGGGTGGCCCCGGCAGCCGCTGGTGGCCGAAACGGCCTGGGAGAAAGGCCAAGGGGATCAAGAGGCCCCATATGGCCAGTATGAAAGTCTAACGGAGAGTGAAGACTAACAGTGGACTATCGTGGCCTGAACAAAGTTACACCATTCTTGAGTGCCGCCGTACCGGACATGCTAGAACTTCTGTATGGACTGGAGTCAAAGGCAGACAGGTGGCATGCCACAATTGATATTGCCAATGCCTTTTTCTCAATTCCTCTGGCAGCAGAGTGCAGGCCACAGTTCGCTTTTACTTGGAGGGGCGTCCAGTACACTTGGAACCGACTGCCCCAGCGGTGGAAACACAAGCTTTCTTGGGTGTTGTGGGGTTCTGGAGGATGCACATCCCAAATTACAGTTTGATTGTAAGCCCTCTCTATTATGTGACCCGGAAGAAGAATGATTTTAAATGAGACCCTGAGCAACAAGCCTTTGAGCGAATTAAATGAGAGGTAGTTCATGCAGTAGCCCTCGGACCAGTCCAGACTGGGCCAGACGTTAAAAATGTACTGTACACCGCAGCTGGGGAGAATGGCCCTACCTGGAGCCTCTGGCAGAAAGCTCCAGGAGAGACTTGAGGTCGACCCCCTGGCTTTTGGAGTCGGGGATACAGAGGATCTGAGGACAGCTATACCCCAACTGAAAAAGATATATTGGCAGCCTATGAAGGAGAGGTAGAATCGAGTCAGTACCTCAATCGAGGTAAAAGCCATCCAGCTGGCCTTGGACATTGCTGAATGAGAAAAGTGGCCAGTACTTTATCTCTATGCTGACTCATGGATGATGGCGAATGCCCTGTGGGGGTGGTTGCAGCAATGGAAGTAGAGAAACTGGCAACACAGAGGTAAACCCATCTGGGATGCTGCACTGTGGCAAGATATCGCTGCCTGAGTGCAGAACCTAGTGGTCAAGGTACGCCACGTAGATGCTCATGTACCCAAGAGTCGGGCCACTGAGGAACACCAGAACAACCAACAAGTGGATAAAGCTGCTAAGATTGAAGTGGCGGGGTGGTCGCTGCTGGGGGGTGCCCTGGCTGGGTCGGGCTTGGTGTGCAGTTGTATTCTCTTTCTTTGTACTTCTCTGTCATTATCATTATTAGTGGTAGCAGTAGTGGTTTGTGTTATACCTTACTTACTAAACTGTTCTTATCTCAACCTGTGGGAGTTGCATTCCTTTGATTCTCCTCCCCATCCCCCCGGGACTAGGGGAAGAAAAAAGGGGAGTGAGTGAGTGAACTAACTGGGTGAGTTATTGAGGGGCTTAAACCACAACAGGTGGAAACACAGCCCTACCATCTGCCATGGACTGATCCAGACTACGCTGGAACAGGGGCAAGCTCCAGAACACCTGCAATACATTGATGACATTCTTGTGTGGGGTGATACAGCAGAAGAAGTTTTAGAAAAATGTAGGAAAATAATCCTAATCCTTCTGAAGACCAGTTTTGCCATAAAAAAGAATAAGGTCAAGAGACCTGCACAGGAGATTCAAGTTTTGGGAATAAAATGGCAAGATGGATGTCTCCAGATACCCGCAGATGTGATCAACAAGATAACAGCAATGACTCCACCTACTAATAAGAAAGAAACACAAGCTTTCTTGGGTGTTGTGGTGTTCTGGAGAATGCACATCCCAAATTACAGTCACATTGTAAGCCCTCTCTATCATGTGACCTGGAAGAAGAATGATTTCAAATGGGACACTGATCAGCAACAAGCCTTTGAGCAAATTAAACGAGAGGTAGTTCATGCAGTAGCCATTGGACCAGTCTGGACTGGACAAGATGTGAAAAATGTGCTTTACACCACAGCCGGGGAGAATGATCGTACCTGGAGCTTCTTGGCAGAAAGCTCCAGGGGAGACTTGAGGTCGAACCCTCAGCTTCTGGAGTTGGGGATACAGAGGATCCAAAGCCAGCAATAGACCAACTGAAAAAGAGATGCCGGCAGCCTATGAAGGAGTTTGAGCTGCTTCGGAAGTGATTGGCACTGAAGCACAGCTCCTCCTGGCACCCTGGTTTCCCATGCTGGGCCTGATGTTCAAAGGCAGGGTCTCCTCTACACGTCATGCAACCGATGCTACATGGAGTAAGTGGGCCGCATTTATTACACAATGAGCTAAAATGGGAAATCCGTGTCATCTAGGAATTCTGGTAGTCATCATCGACTGTCCAGAGGGCAAAGATTTTGGAATGTCACCAGAGGAGGAGGTGATGCATTCTGAGGAGGCCCCACCATATAACAAACTGTCAGAAAGTGAAAAGCAGTATGCTTTGTTTACTGATGGGTCCTGACATATTGTGGGAAAGCACCGTAGATGGAAGGCAGCAATATGGAGTCCCTGACGACAAGTTGCAGAAACTGCTGAAGGGGAGGTTGAATCGAGTCAGTTTGCAGAAGTGAAAGCCATCCAGCTGGCCTTGGACATTGCTGAATGAGAAAAGTGGCCAGTACTTTATCTCTATACTGACTCATGGATGGTGGCGAATGCCCTGTGGGGGGGGTTGCAGCAATGGAAGCAGAGCAACTGGCAACGCAGAGGTAAACGTGTCTGGGCTGCTGCACTGTGGGAAAATATTGTTACCCGGGTGCAGAACCTGGTGGTGAAGGTACGCCACGTAGATGCTCATGTACCCAAGAATGGGGCCACTGAGGAGCACCAGAACAACCAACAAGTGGATCAAGCTGCTAAGATTGAAGTGGCTCAGATGGACTTAGATTGGCAACATAAGGGTGAATTATTTTTGGCCCAGCGGGCCTATGGCACTTCAGGCCATCAGGGCAGAGATGCAACATACAGATGGGCTCATGATCAAGGGGCGGTCTTAACAATGGACACTATTGCCCAAGTTATTCACAACTGTGAAACATGTGCAGCAAATAAGTAAGCCAAGCAGTTAAATCCTCTTTGGTATGGAGGATGATGGCTGAAGTACGAATATGGGGAGGCCTGGCAGACTGACCCTATCACGCTCCCACTGAGGCTCCAAGGCAAGCGCCATGTACTTACCATGGTGGAAGCAACCACCGGATGGTTGGAAACATACACTGTGCCCCACACCATTGCCCGGAACACTACCCTGAGCCTTGAGAATCAAGTCTTGTGGCAACACGGCACCCTAGAGAGAATTGAATCAGGCAATGGGACTCATTTCCGGAACAACCTTATAGACACTTGGGCCAAAGAGCATGGCATTGAGTGTGTATATCACATGCCCTTTCATGCTCCAGCCTCTGGGAAAATCGAACGGTACAGCGGGGTATTAAAAACTTCACTGAGAGCAATGGTCTTTGAAAAGTAGATATGTGCTGTCATGACCAGCAGTGGTGAATAAAGTTATGGGAAGAGCCAGCAGTAGCAGAACTGTCTTCAGGTCACCATCAGGTGACCCTGACTTCCCTCCAATCATCAGCCCAAGAAAGAATGTACTTTGATGAAACCAGATGATTGCAGCGCTGTCGTCAGCAGGCAACAATCCAATGCTACACACGATCTCTCCTGCCCTGGAAGCCGGTTACAACAGATGGAGCCTGACATCATGGACTGGATGAATTCAGCATCCTTATAGGGATTGGTCTATGGATTGAGGAATGATATCACTCTCTTTTTGTGTGTGTGGGTGCATATATATGTGGGTGTATATATATGTGTGTGTATATATATGAGGCATAATGCGATGGTGCAGGTTATTAAAAGGAACGGGCCTTCCCATTCATGAGTTTCAAGATTACGTACTTTAACATGAGCTTTCCCCTGTTCAAAATTCTTAGAACCCCGAAATGGTGCTGTATAGGAGGTCCATCCTCCGTCCAGCGATTTAAAAAATTCAAAACATAACAAACTTTCGCTATACATTCTTGTGGGGTTAACCCTGAACTCCCCCTTTTTTGTGTCTGCAACATAGTTTTAAGGGTGCTATGTGCACGTTCAATAATGGCTTGGCCTGTGGGAGAATGTGGAATACCTGTGACATGTTGAATTCCCCACTGTTGAAAAAATGCTTGAGTTTTGTGTGCTATATAACCTGGGCCATTATCTGTTTTTATGGTTTTTGGAACTCCCAGGGTAGAAAAAGATGTAATAAAATGTTGACAAACATCTTTGGTCTTTTCACCTGAATGCACCGATGAATAAATACAAGATGAAAAAGTGTCAACAGAAACATGGACATATTTGTATTTGCCAAATTCTGGTACATGAGTAACATCTGTCTGCCAAATTTCAAGGAACAAAAGACCGCAAGGATTAGTTCCAGTCATAGGTGTGGACAAAACTGATTGACAATCAGGACACGATTGTATGATTTGCCTCGCCTGGTCCCGAGTCAGCTGAAAAGCACGTTGCAGAGCTTTTGCATTTTGATGATAAAATTCATGGGATAAGTGAGCTTGTGCAAAACGGTCAGGTAAGACCGTAATACCTGCAAGCCTATCAGCCTGTGCATTTCCCTCGCTTATAGGACCAGGTAGAGAAGTATGTGAGCGTATATGCTGTATAAAGTATGGGTGTACCCGTCGATCCAGGAGCCACTTGAGCTCCCAGAGAAGGGCAAATAATGTTCCATTGGAAACTTATTTCAGAAAAGTGTGTTCTAGCCTATAAACAGGGCCTGCCACATAGGTGGAATCTGTGATAATATTTATTGGAGTAGTCCATAATTTAAAAACACGGACTACAGAAGAGAGCTCTACTACCTGAGGTGATCCTGTGACAATGTGTATATCATTTTTCCAGTGTCCTTCAGCATCTTTCCGAACTATTACTGCTCGGCCTTCCTTGCCAGACCCATTGGTGAATACTGTGAGGGCCTCAGTTATTGGCGTAATAGTTAAATTGTGAAGCAGGCAGAAAGGGAAGAGAATGTAGGGATTGCGCAATTTTGTGTCCTGGGAAATGAATACTAATTTGCCCTGTAAAATCTGCTAGAGCACACTGAAAAGCAAAAGGCTGGTGAGTTAAAAAGGTTAGTTGTTTTGTATCAAGAGGCAAATCAATAATATTAGGTTCAACACCATCTAAAGTCAATAACCGCTCTCTTCCTTTCTGAATGACCATAGCTATCATTTCAATGGCTGTTGCAACTGTTTTTCCAAAATTATGTGACCAAAATATCGATTCCAAAATGATCAATGGATCTACGTCTTGCCGACCCACAGTGCTAAGAGCCCATAGGGTTGAAAAGATGAATAAAAAATTAAAAGGCTAATAGGGTGGTCCATTTTTCACCTATGAGCAACTTGAGTGGTTTATTTTACAACCACTTTATCAAGGGCGGTTCACGCAGAGGGGGTGAGTGTTTGAGGAGACATCAAATATGGATCTCCCTCCAATAATTTGAAGAGGGGATGGAGTTCTTCCGTAGATATTCCCAAGAGAGGATGGATCCAATTTATGGTTCCTAAGAGCTTTTGTAAATCATTTGGAGTCTTTATTCCTGTCCGCAGGGTGATATTCTAAGGTTGAATGTTTTGTTCTAATATTTTCTATCCTAAATATTTCCAGGGTGGAGCTTCTTGAATTTTTTCTTCTGCAATTTGGAATCCTGCTGCTGATACTGCTTGGATCACTTGCCATTTCACTTTTTGGGCTGTTTGTTCCGATTCTGCAGCAATTAAAATGTCATCCATATAATGATAGATTAAAACATTCTCAAAGCACTCTCGTACAGGGCTTAAAACTGCCGCTACGAATTGCTGGCATAGTGTAGGACTGTTTTTCATGCCTTGTGTCAACACTTTCCAATGATACCTTTCATGCAGCTCTGCAGCATTGATCGAAGGCACAGAAAAGGCAAATCGCGGTGCATCTTGTGGAGCAGGAGGTATCATGACAAAACAGTCTTTTAAATCAATGACTATGAGAGTCCACGTTGGGGACTCTCAACGTGGACTGGGGAGCCCAGGTTGCAAAGCTCCCATATCCTCAATGACCTCATTTACCTTTCTTAGGTCCTGTAAAAGCCTCCAAGCATTATTTTTCTTCTGAATCACAAAGACAGGTGTGTTCCATGGGCTGGTAGTGGAGGACTATGTGACCAGCTTTCAGCTGTTCATCCAGCAACTTGTGTAATTGCAGCAGTTTTTCATTTGGGAGGGGCCACACAGGCTCATCTGATTTCCAGGTTAAAGGTGGGACCTGCTGCAAAATAGTGGCCCCTAGGAAAAATCCATAGTTAAATGTACTCCCCATTGGCTTAAACAGTCTCTGCCCCATAGGGTAGGAGATCCAGATGACACAAAAGGCCTAATCAAGGCAGATCTCCCTTCTGGTCCAAAAATAACAACAAGCTCTCTGCTCTGCTTTGGATAGGTTCGACCACCAATTCCCGATAATGAGGCATGAGCGTCCATTAAAGGCCAATGATCGGGTCATTGTGATGCAGAAATGACTGTGACATCTGCTCCACTATCAACAAGTCCTTGCAAAGTAATGTTTGTCCCCTGTGATTTTAAAATACAGGACAATTGGGGTCGGTCCATAGTTAACTGTTGAGTCCAATAAATTTCAGGTATCCCTGTAGAGTCAAAACATCCTGAGCCCCGCACAGTGTTGACAGCATCCGGTAACTGGGGTGAAAAATATATTAATTGTGCTATTCGTCTTCCTGCTGGTATAGTACATGGTGGCACTGGAGTCCATGCCATTGTTTTAATTTCTCCTTCAAAGTCAGCATCTATGACCCCTAGTGGCACAAAAAGACCCCTTATCGCTGTAGAGGATTGTCCAATTAACAATGCTGCCTTTCTATGCCCGAGTGGGCCATATGTGCCTGTTGGAATAAGCACAACTAATGTGTCTTGAATTATTGTCTCTCCCGAGGTGGCCAGGTCCACTCCAGCGCTGCCGCTTGTGCTGGCACGCAAACTGAGGCAGCTCCCCAAGGGGGCCATTCGGAGGGGTAATTTGTTGTCATGGAGTGGCCCCTCGCCGCACTCCGCTTGGGGTTTCCCGGTAAAGTTAAAGGCTGGCCATCCCGGTCAAATTTCGATCGGCATTGACTTACATAATGACGCCCATTATGACAGCGAGAGCAAATTCCAGGTGCTCCCCTTTTATTATTTGCTTTTATTTTTTGAACAGTCTTTTTTCAAATGGCAGTACTGACCTCACAAAAAGCACAGCTGTGACTTCACCAACAACGCCGCAAATGCGTCTGCAATCAGAGACAGATTGTGTTGTCTAGATCCGACATTCATGCAAGCATTTAACATATCGTCTATGCTCGGATCTCATAATGGCCTCAGTACTTTCTGACAGTCAGGGTTAGCATTCTCAATAGCAAGTTGTTTGAAAATATATTCACATGCTTTCTCATTATCAATCTGTTTCTCCAAAGCCTCATTAAGTCTGTCTAAAAACTTCATAAACGGCTCATTTGCCTCTTGTTTGATTCGGACAAAAGGCTGTCTCTGTTTACCAGCGTCAGGGACAGTTTTCAAAGCCTGCAGTGCCAATTGTTTAACTTGCTGCAAGCCCTCCTGGCAAATCCTAGCTTGTGCAGCATTGGTGCCAAAATCAGCTTGACCCAGCAATACATCAGCAGTAACCACTCACAGTGGGTCATGTGCCCTCAATGCTAAGTTTTCAGCAGCCTGGGCGCCTGCGAGCTGCCTCATTTTCGATTCCCACATAGTATATTGCATGTCCACCATTATCAAATGAAACAGGGGGCTGGAGTGCTTCCTGTGTTAAGACAGGCTGAGAAGGTTGGGGCTGTTCAGCCTAGAGAAGATAAGGCTGCTTGGAGACCTCATAGCGGCCTTCCAGTATCTGAAGGGGGGCTACAGGGATGCTGGAGAGGGACTCTTCATTAGGGTCTGTAGTGGAAGGATAAGGGGTAACGGGTTCAAATTTAAACAGGGGATATTTAGGTTAGATATAAGGAAGAAGTTCTTTACTGTAAGGGTGGTGAGGCACTTGAACGGGTTGCCTAAGGTTGTTGTGAATGCTCCAACCCTGGCAGTGTTCAAGGACAGGTTGGACAGAGCCTTGGGTGGCATAGTTTAGTGGGAGGTGTCCCTGCCCATAGCAGGGGGATTGGAACTAGGTGATCTTAAGGTCCTTTCCAACCCTGACTATTCTATGGTTCTAAAGAGAATCAAATCTCTCAAAAAGAAATGTTTGCTGCCTTGTTGAAAGATGGGATGGACCGAGATACAATTGACGGGATTCCCACTAATGAAACATTGAATAAACCTGTAAAAAGGTTAAAACAATCAAGCCCAAACAAAAGTGATGACATGATGGATGAAGCAATTCAACCTTCTGCTCCCCCCTTTGAGCCTCAACGGGACAGTACACTTACCAGTGGAGGGACCTCATTGGCAAGTCAGTGGTTCTGGAGGACAAAAAAGGATGGGATCAGTACACTGATCTCTATCCATGGCCAGATGTTAAAATGCTATCGTCCTCACGTGGATCTCCAAAATTATTGGAAAAATAGGTTTTGTCAAATGGTTAAGGCCATCATTGATACTGGAGCAGAGGCCTCTTTAATTTATGGAAACCCTAAAAAATTTACAGGGAAAAAGGTTTTGATTACAGGATTAGGTGGCAAGCAAATTGAAGTGGTACAGACAAAAAATTGAGATGAAGATTAGCACTCTGCCAAAACAAACTTATTCAGTGAAATTTGTTCCTATCTCTGAGTATATAATTGGAATTGACACTTTAAAAGGGTTGACCTTATTATCCACAAGCCACCGGATTAATTGAAGGGATGAATGGCTTGCTTAAGGAACAGCAAAAGAAATTAGAGGGAGACAAATTAAGCATGTGGAGAGACCATTTATTTGAAGTGCCACTGATATTGAACAATAGATCCATTGGGAAAATGCATACCCCTTTAATGATTATGTCTACTCCTAATTTGTAAATAAAACAACAGTAGCAGAGACCCTCAAATGCTGACAAATAAAGGAGGGAGCTTTAGCACCTTATCGAGAAACTCCAGATGCTGTAGGATTTGATTTGTATGCTTTACAAATGCATAGATTGAATACTCAAGGCATCTGTGTTATTGATACTGATATTGAAGTATATATTCCATCAGGTTACTTTGGTTTGATAGCCCCAAGGTCCAGTTTAGCAATCAAAGGCATTCAAATACTTGAGGACATCACTGATTCAGATTATCAAGAGGAGATCAAGGTGATTTTGTTTAATAGTGGATATCAAGATATCTTAATTCAGCCATGAGACTGTGTTGTTCGAATGTTGATTTTGCCTGTGTTGAAAACGCAAGTGAGTAAAAGGGAAGCCCCACAAATAACTATGGCTCGAAGGAACTGTGGATTTGGATCTGCTAACCAGTTGAATAGTGGAGCTAAAGTTTGGGTCCAAACACCCAATGGCCCACCTGAGCCAGCTGAAATTATTGTCATTGGAAAAGACAATACGGTATTGGTAATTAAATCCGGACAAGAAAACTGAGAATATGTCCCTGTCTTTTGGTTTTTTTTTTTGGGAATGTGTCCCATGCTATTTGAGACAATGTCCTGGGTTCAGCAGTAACAGCTATTTTTCTCCTTCTTAGTAGCTGGTGCAGTGCTGCGTTTTGGCTTTAGTCTGAGAACAATGTTGATAACACAGCGATGTTTCAGCTGTTGCTAAGCAATGCTTATCCTGATCAAGGACTTTTCAGTTTCATGCTCTGCCAGTGAGGAGGGGCACAGGAAGCCGGGAGGAAGCAGAGACAGGACACCTGTCCCAAAATAGCCAAAGGGATATTCCATACCACAGCACATCATGCCCTGTATATAAACTGGGGGGAATTACCTGGAAGGCCCAGATCGCTGCTCGGGTCGGGCTGAGTATTGGTCGGTGGGTGGTGAGCAATTGTACTGTGCATCACTCGTGCTCATTGTTGGTTTTTCCCCTTCCCTTTTTAGTTTTTTATTCTCTCCCCTTCTTATTTCCCTTATTATTATTATTACTATTGGTGGTAGTAGTGGTTTTGTATTATACTTTGGTTATTGGACTGCTGTTATCTCAAACCGTGGGGTTTACATTCTTTTGATTATCCTCACCATCCCTCTGGGAGTGGGGGGGGAGGGCAGGGGAAAGAAGGGGGGGAGTGAGTGAGTGGCTGCATGTTTCTGAGTTACCATCTGGGCTTAAACCAGGACAGTCCTTTGTGGCGCTTGAAGGGTTGAGATAACGACAGAACTGACCAGGGTGTGTCTAATCGTATTTGTGATAAGCATTCGAATCATAGAATCATAGAATAGTTAGGGTCGGAAAGGACCTTAAGACCATCTAGTTCCAAAGCCCCTGACATGGGCAGGGACACCTCACACTAAACCATGTCACCCAAGGCTCTGTCCAACCTGGCCTTGAACACTGCCAGGGATGGAGCATTCACAACTTCCCTGGGCAACCCATTCCAGTGCCTCGCCACCCTTATAGTAAAGAACTTCTTCCTCATATCCAACCTAAACTTCCCCTGTTTAAGTTTGAACTCATTACCCCTTGTCCTCTCACTACAGTCCCTAATGAAAAGTCCCTCCCCAGCATCCTTATATTCCCCCTTCAGATACTGGAAGGCTGCTACTGATTTGGCTTAATAGTCACTCATCACAATGTTCATTTATTTGCTCTTGGAGGTGTTGCGCTTGATCTCAGAGTTACAGCATGTTGCACCTTACTTGCAGCCAGGATTTGCTGGTTTAATGTTTATTGGCTTTGGGGCCTGGCCTAAGATTCTCATTTTGCTGTACTTTATGGTAATGACTTGTAATACAATAGACTCATTGATCATGAAACTGGTCTGGCTTGCGTTCCCAGCATGGTCATCACCTCTATACTTTGGGAGGCATATAATGGCAATTTTTAGCAACTACACATTTTTTTTCTCCCTCGGAGGGTCAACCTGTGAAGCAGACATTCCCTCACACCCTCTGAAGCACGGAATCAGACTCTACAACTCAAGGAGAGTTACAAAGCAGGTATGTTAATTACGGCGCCGGGTGCAATGGGGATCGCTCCTCCTAACTTGCACACCGAGGGGTTAAGCGAGCAGATATTTATTACACACAAACATGAATATTCATTAGATTCCCAAGAGAGTGGCGGGGCTATTACAATTTGTTCCAGGAACTCATTATCATAAGTCTCCTCCTTTTGGCACTTGCGCACTGCCCTCCGGTGGTCGTGGCCAGGGGTCTTCCAGATGAAGTAAGTAGTCTTCCTCACGATGGAGCTGTTGGATGCCTCAGTAATCACAAAACTAGCTGAAACCAGCCATATCTGTAACTTTCAGATAGCTGACAAAGTTTTAGAACAGTATGACCTTCGTACAAAATTTACTGCAAGCAAAACAGGACGGGTAGTCAAGGAGTATCCGAAGCTAGCAGATGTTCGGGAGGCACTGTCTCCAAACTAAGTGATAAGTAGAAGGACGGGGAGAAATAATTCACTCATGTTAGTAGGGTCACTAAATTCTGTTATCTCACCATAGACTTAAAACACAAACATTGTTCTCTATCTTAGATCTAAGTTAGGCTATAAGTATTTTAACCCTATGTTTTCCAGGCTCTTGCTTTCCTTATATCACCCTCTGCTCCCCCACCAGGCTATTTACAGTAGCAGCATTTGAGAATTTCAAGATTTTCAATATCCTTTGGATACCCTTGAAACCAGTCCGCTGCTTTTGTTGGCTATCAGCATGTTGCCACAAATACTGCATGTGCTTTACCCATGGCCTTATTACCCTGAGAATGCCCTATTTCATCTGATCTTGAAAGCTAAGCGGGGTCAGGCTTGGGACTTGTCTAAGGCTAAACATCGATCTAAGAGGACCACCAAAATATCTTCCCTGAGGCTGGACAGTCATGAATGGCAGGGTGTGTGGTATAATATGGGCAAGCACTTAAGCCAGTTGGCCCCTCCAGTGCTTTGGAACTTCACTCCTGAACAAATGCGGAATCCGAATTAGCAGAGCACTTAGACAAGGTGTGCTGTCATCCTGGCAATAACAGAAAGGGACAACTCTCTGCAACATGCTGGGATTTGCCCTACACCTATAGAGCCCTGGTCGGTAAGGAGCAGGAGAAAGATGTCTCTGGACCTGATGGCAAAGCAACAGACAATGCAGCTACTCAAACCCCAAGCACAGCAACTCCCCCAACTCCAGCAACAAGCACAGCAGCTACTCAAACCCCAACAACAGACACTGCAGCCATTCCAACCCCAGTGCAAGACTGCAGTCACTCCAACCACGGTGATAGACCCTGCAGCTAAACCAAAGGACCAATCTGTGCCAACATCAGTTGTTCTTATAAGCAAGGGTTTGGGTATCTAGAACATGGGACTCAATTTAGGAGGCCAGGTCTACTGGGGGCTGGTGGAGCTGGTCTGAAAAAGAAAGGGAAGAGTGGATTTGGTAGGAGGCTGGCCAGACTGGTCAAGGATGCTTTAAACTAGATGTGTTGGGGGAGGGGGGAATCATTCCATCCCAGCACACCCAATCACTGGCCAGCACCTATAATAAAACATTCAGAGCAATGTAGAGATATTCCATCTGCTCCAGCCAATGAGCTGGCTTCAATTGGAGCTCGGCTCAGATGCCTCTATACAAATGCCCGTAGCATGGGGAACAACCAAGAGGAATAAGAGTTGTGTGCACTTCTACGGGGGTATGATATCATAGGCATCACAGAAACATGGTGGGATGGCTCCTATGACTGCAGTGCTGGAATGGAAGGTTAGAGGCTCGTTAGGAATGACAGGCCTGGCAGGCGGGGAGGGGGAGTTGCTATCTATGTTAGGGATAGGCTGGAGAGTATGGAACTCTGTCTGGGGACAGATGAGCTGTCAATAGAGAGTTTGTGGGTCAGGTTAAAGAGAGAACAGCCATGGGAGACATTATTGAGGGGATCTGTTACGGACTGCCTGACCAAGAGGACTCTGTGGATGAAGCACTCTATAGACAGATAGGAACAGCCTCACGCTCGCAGGCCCTTGTTCTCATGGGGGACTTCAACCACCCTGATATCTGTTGGAGGGATGGTACTGCCCAGCACAAGCAATCCAGGAGGTTCATCGATTGTGTGGAGGACAACTTCCTCCTGCAAGTAATAGAGTGGCCAACAAGGAGAGGTGCCATGCTTGACCTCGTCCTCACAAACAGGGAAGGGCTGGTTGGAAATGTGACTCTCCAGGGCAGCCTTGATTGCAGCGATCATGAACAGGTTGCGGTGTTTAAGGCCAGGTTGGACAGAGCCTTGGGCAACATGGTCTAGTGCGAGGCGTCCCTGCCCAAGTCAGAGGGGTTGGAACTAGATGATCTTAAGGTCCTTTCCAACCCTAACTATTCTATGAGTCTATGATTCTATGAAAGTAGATGACTGTTTGCAAGATGCTCACTAAGAGATGTTGAAATTTTGCAGGATCGAGGATACAATTTGGGAAAAAACATTAAATTATGGAATTAAAACTGTAGGAGTTAAACTTTGACCCTACTGGATTTTATACTAGGACAAATGAGTATTCTCTACTCTAAATGTCAAAATACTTCCTATGAGACAGATATGTGAAGAAACCACTTCTGTGTGTTGTTAGAGGAAAACAGATCATGCCGCACAACTGCACTCACTCTAGTCTCTGGCATTGATGTCAGAACTTAAAAGTTAACATTAACTTAGCTAAAATGTTTAGTGGACTTGTTTGAAATTTATCAATAGGTAGCAATTTATCTCTGTCTCAAATGACGACCAAAGAAGGGAATAATATTTTGTTAGGGCAACAGTCGGTGATGTACCATTTAGAGCTGCCAAAAGCAGATGAAACTAGGGTGTCATGTTTTAAGCCCAGCCGTAAATCAGCCACACAGTCATTAGCTCACTCCCTCCCTTCATCCCCCCCACTCCCAGAGGGATGGGGAGGAGAATTAAAAGAATGTAACTCCCACGGGTTTAGATAAGAACAGTCCAGTAGCTAAGGTATAACACAAACCACTACTGCTACCACCAATAATAATAATGATAAGGGAAATAACAAGGGAAGAGAATACAACCGCTCACCACCCGCCGACAGATACTCAGCCCGACCCAAGCAGAGATTAGCCCTTCTGGGTAACTGCCCCCAGTTTATATAGTGGGCATGACATGCTGTGGTATGGAATACCTCTTTGGCTAGTTTGGGTCAGGTGTCCTGTCTCTGCTTCCTCCTGGCTTCCCCTCCTCCCTGGCCGAGCATGAGACTCAGAAAGTCCTTCATCAGAGTAAACATTACTGAGCAACAACTAAAAACATCGGTGTTATCTGCGGTGTTCCCAGGCCAGAAGTAAAAACCACAGCACTGCACCAGCCACCAAGGAGGAGAAAAATGACTGCCACTGGTGAACCCAGGCCATAGGGGAAAAGTAATTCTGGCAGGGGGAGATCACAACCACCAACTCATAGACCACCTACCCCAGGTATACTTCCTTCTCAAAAGTTTAAGGAAATGAAAATCTTAAAAATTGTAATAAAATATTAATCTACGTTGAGTAAGTTTTAGCCAATCATATAAGAGAATAGCAATACATATGCATTAGAAGATTGAATATGTTAATGTTTGGTGTATAAATACTTGTGATTTGAGAAGCATTGGTGTGACAGCTTTGTGGAATTACCACCTAGCATCCATCTCTGCAGACATGCAATAAATGAATACCTCGACCCTGTGTGTTTATTGGCTTCTTGCATGCCAGCTGAAAGAACCCAGATTTGAGACAGCAGCACCATGGACACATAGGTCCTCTGATCCATGGTCTGACTCCAGTTACACTCCCATGCACACAGAATAGAGAGCCCTCACCCAAGAAAGAGTTAGAAAGGTATTTAATAAAAAGATAGGGCAGACAGGTGCAGGGCATAGCCAGATAAGCATTCTGACTAGGCAACTATTTACATGCAACCAGTCCTTTTTAACTCCTTACCCTTCTTTGTTCCCACTCTTGTTCCTTCCCAAATACCATAAACCTCTCCCTTTTGCCACTTTTGGTTATTCCCTTAAACATTCCATAATAAGACATTTGCAATCCGAAACCACTCTTCCCCTGCATCCCATAATATGCCCCACCCCCAGGGCAGCAACCTCCTCAGTCTGAAAAGTGCTCCTCCAGAGGTGCTCCTGATGACTCCTGATGGGTTTCATGCCAGGACACTAGAGCTGATTGCTCTGCTGGGACAGCCCTGGGAGGGGCCTGAACAAGGCTTTCGATCCTCTGGAGTCTTTGAGTTGGGTTCCTGCCTGCCATTGTACACCCATGTGCTCATCTGGACCTGTGCAAATGGGACATTGATAGGCTGATGGTCTAGGAGTATCTGGGTTGAGATATTATTTGGGGTCACCCTCCAACCATTGTCTCTCTGAGCGCCTTTGTAGGTGTGAAGATGAAATCTATCACATAACCTAGCACTCATTAGAATTTAAACTTTAAAATTCATCCAATGAAACAGCAATCTTTGCTGCTATCATTCTTTATCTGCCAAATTACATCATCACATGAATTCGTATGATGGTGTTGCAGATTATCTTATGTTTTATTGAATCTTTCTATATTTTGTGTTTGTTTGTGAAACAACTATGGGAACATCCAGATTTAAGAACTTAGCCTCTATGTTAGCATGGGTGGTTGTGCTGCTTGAAATCCGACGCTGCGTTGCTTGAAGTCCCTGTTCTCTGTAACATGTTAGCTTTGGTCCATATTCTCTAGACCATAACCAGAGCACCTAGGGTCTATTGTATATAGGATGAGTTATTTGACAACCTGACAAAGTAGATATCTAGCCGGCTGTCCTGGGTTCAGCAGTAGCAGCCATTTTTCTCCTCATGTTAAAAAACGTGAAGGAGATAACCAGTGGGCTCCTTTCTGTTCCAGGACTGCTGATACAACATGGGACACTAGTACAGTAATTTTTTGTCCCAAGGTAAATTTGCGAGCCTCTTCGGTGTTCATGACAACTGCCGCCACAGCCCTTAGGCATCCGGGCCATCCTTTGCTTGCTTCATCCAGCTATTTTGAAAAATACACCACTGCCCTCTTATAGGGTCCTAGTTTCTGAGCAAGGACCCCCAAAGCTATTCCCTGTTCTTCATAGGAATATAGCCAAAAGGATTTAGTTACATCCAGAAGTCCCAGAGCTGCAGCTCTCATTAGCTGTGTTTTAAATTTCTAAAAGCCCCCCTTCTGCTGAATCAGTCCATTCCAAAGAGGGAGTATTTCCTTTTAACAGTTCATATAGTGGTCTTACCAGAACACTATAATCATGCATCCCAAGTCTGCATCATCCAGTCATTCCCAGGAACGTCCGGAGCTCCTTGTTGGTTGACGGTCATGGAGTCTGACAGATGGCTTCTTTTCTAGCGGTTCCAAGTTCTCTCTTCCCTCCTGTTATTTCATATCCTAGGTGGGGAAGTCGGTTTTGAATTAGTTTTCTATTATCCTTTTGCTTGGATATCAGATAACCATTCAGTACAGAAAATTCAATAATCCCACCATTCACTGGACACATTCTTCCTTTGTTTCTGTGGCAATTAATAGATCATGATTAGGAGAAAACTCCAGGAACAAACTCGCCAACAAAGTTTTCAAGATGACAAGCAGGTATTCTTTTTGCGTCACCGGGAGACACGGGGGATAGCTCCACCTAACGTGTGTCCCCGTATTGCCACACAGGCCATCATTATATAGTCACTTGGGCATACATACATATTCGTGAGGCTACACATAAACTACATCATTTTCCAGAAAGTTTCTCGAACACATACAAAAATGTGATGGTGGTTGTTGTGGTTCAAGCTATAAATCACGCAGCCCACACACTCCCCCCTCTTTCTTCCCCCACACTCCGAGGGGGGGGGAATGGGGAGAAGAATCAAAAGAATGTAACTCCCACAAATCACAACTGCTACCAGCAGTAATAATAATGACCAGGGAAATACAAGGGAAGAGGATACAACTGCTCACCACTCGACCGAGCCGTGAACTGAACACTTCCAGGTTCCTGCCCCCAGTTTTTTACATCCTGGGTATGACGTGCTGTGGCTTGGAATAACATCTTTGGTCATTTTGGGCCAGCTGTCCTGTCTCTGCTTCCTCCCGGCTTCCCCTCCTCCCTGGCAGAGCATGAGAGTCAGAAAGTCCTTGGTCAGACCAAAACATTACCAAGCAGTAACTGAGAACACTGGTGTTATCAGCGCTGTTGCCAGGCCGAAAGTCAAAAACACAGTGCTGCACCAGCTACCGAGAAGGAGAAAAAATGACTGCTACTGCTGAACCCATGACAATCCACCCCTTATTTCATACCATTCACGTCATGCTCAGATCCCACATTTTCAATATACTATCACATGTATTTGTATACATCCACACACATACACAGAGGGAAGGAAATCATCCCTCAGTGCATGGACAATCCGCACAAAGCTGCTGAGTTCATTTGGTCCATGACATAAACCTCCATCTCCTGCAACAGTCTGTCAGAGCAGGGGAGGCCACGTGCAGTGTTGGGTCGTTGCCTGAGGATCATTCCTTTACTGCAGAACTCGTCTGGTTTCATTAAAGTTCATTCTTTGTTGGGATGACGGTCAGAGGGTCAGTCGCTAATGACTTGAAGACATCTAGTTGATGGGCCATAAAAGTATTACATAGCAGGCCACAGCATGCAATTGAGTTCATTGGCTGTTTTCTCCTAAAATCAAATTTCCTTGAGGTACACATCGGACTTCCCCATCTTCCCACATTACCCACCAAGTACATCTGGGTCCCTGAGCAAAAGCAATTCCACGAGTGGGTTTGCCTTTACATGAAGCAGGAATAACCCAGAATGTCTTCCCCAGCAAATTTTTTATATGCACCACAGGAACTCTGTCCCCCTCTGCAGTATGTAGAAGTTCTGACTTCTGTCTGGACCAGCCCTGTTGGCAGATCCTCTGGTGTTGACCAGCCAAGTAGCCTTTGGTAAATGTGTATCCCAATGTTTGAAAGTCTCACCACCCATTGCTCTTAGTGTAGTTTTTAATAGCCCATTATATCATTTCATTTTCCCAGAGGATGGCGCATGGTAAGGGATGTGATATACCCATTCAATGCCATGCTCTTTGGCCCAAGTGTTTATAAGGCTGTTCCGGAAATGAGTCCCATTGTCTGATTCAATTCTCTCTGGGGTGCCGTGTTGCCACAAAATCTGTTTCTCAAGACCCAGGATAGTGTTTCAGGCAGTGGCGTGGGGCACAGCATACGTCCAAAGCCATCCGGTGGTTGCTTCCACCATGGTAAGCACATGGCGCTTGCCTTGGCGGGTTGGTGGGTCAGTGATAAAATCAATCTGCGAGGCCTCCCCATATTTGTACTTCAGCCATCGTCCTCCATACCAAAGAGGATTTAACCGTTTACCTTGCTTAATTGCAGCACAAGTTTCACAGTCATGAATAACCTGGGCAATAGCATCCAGTGTTAAGTCCACCCCTCGATCACAAGCCCATCTGTATGTTGCATCTCTGCCCTGATGGCCTGAAGTGTCGTGGGCCCACCGGGCCAAAAATAATTCACCCTTATGTTGCCAATCTAAGTCCATCTGAGCCACTTCAATCTTAGCAGCTTGATCCACTTGTTGGTTGTTCTGGTGTTCCTCAGTAGCCCAACTCTTGGGTACATGAGCATCTACGTGGCGTACTTTGAACACCAGGTTCTGCACCTGGGCAGCGATATCTTGCCACAGTGCAGCAGCCCAGATGGATTTACCTCTGCGTTGCCAGTTGCTCTGCTTCCATTGCTGCAACCACCCCCACAGGGCATTTGCCACCATCCATGAGTCAGTATAGAGATAAAGTACTGGCCACTTTTCTCATTCAGCAATGTCCAAGGCCAGCTGGATGACTTTCACCTCTGCAAACGGACTCAATTCACCCTCCCCTTCAGCAGTTTCTGCAACTTGTCGTCAGGGACTCCATATTGCTGCCTTCCATCTACGGTGCTTTCCCACAATGCGACAGGACCCGTCAGTAAATAAGTCATACTGCTTTTCACTTTCTGACAGTTCATTATATGGTGGGGCCTCTTCAGCACGCATCACCTCTTCCTCCTCGGGTGGCCTTCCAGAATCTTTGCCCTCTGGCCAGTCCATGATGACTTCTAGAATTCCCGGACGACTGGGATTTCCTAGTCGAGCTCGTTGTGCAATTAATGCCGCCCACGTACTCCGTGCAGCATCAGTTGCATGATGTGTGGAGGAGACCCTGCCTTTGAACATTCAGCCCAGCATGGGCAACCGGGGTGCCAGGAGGAGCTGTGCTTCAGTGCCAATCACTTCCGAAGCAGCTCGAACCCCTTCATAGGCTGCCAATATCTCTTTTTCAGTTGGAGTATAGCTGGCCTCAGATCCTTTGTATCCCCAACTCCAGAAATTGATGAGTCTACCTCGAGTCTCCCCTGGAGCTTTCTGCCAGAGGCTCCAGGTAAGACCATTCTCCCCAGCTGCAGTGTACAGTGCATTTTTCACATCTGGCCCAGTCCGGACTATCTCACGTTTAATTTGCTCAAAGGCTTGTTGTTGCTCAGGGCCCCATTTAAAATCATTCTCCTTCTGAGTCGCATAATAGAGAGGGCTTACAATCAAACTGTAATTCGGGATGTGCATCCTCCAGAACCCCACAGCACCCAAGAAAGCTTGTGTTTCTTTCTTATTAGTTGGCGGCGACATTGCTGTTATCTTGTTGATCACATCTGTGGGTATCTGGCGACATCCATCTTGCCATTTTATTCCCAAAAATTGAATCTCCTGTGCAGGTCCCTTGACTTTACTCCGTTTTATGGCAAAACCGGCTTTCAGCAGGATTTGGATTATTTTCCTCCCTTTCTCAAAGACTTCTTCTGCTGTATCACCCCACACAATGATGTCATCAGTGTATTGCAGGTGTTCTGGAGCTTGCCCTTGTTCCAGTGCAGTCTGGATCAGTCCATGGCAGATGGTAGGGCTGTGTTTCCACCCCTGGGGCAGTCGGTTCCAAGTGTACTGGACGCCCCTCCAAGTAAAAGCAAACTGTGGCCTGCACTCTGCTGCCAGAGGAATTGAGAAAAAAAGCATTGGCAATGTCAGTCGTGGCATACCACTTGGCTGCCTTTGACTCCAGTTCATACTGAATCTCTAGCACGTCCGGTACGGCAGCACTCAAGGTCATATTCATATCTTCTCCCTGATCCCGCAGGTAAAACCATAGGGTGGCCCGGGGTGTATAACTCCTATATCTTCTCTCTCGAACAGTAGGATGCCTTTTGTTAATAGCTGAGACATGTGTTGGTACACATGAGGAGCTGGATAGATTGTCTCTCAATTGTTTGAGGTCCCGGGACAGTTTTTCCCCAGCTGAAATGATAGAAGGGGTGAGATTGTCTTCAAACTCTCGGAGTTTATGAATCATTTCATCCACTGTTGGGGGCATTATGTCATTCCAGGTTACTGTTGCCAACGAGTGTGCGTATGATGGGGGTGCATTCTGTGTAAATTTCCGCCACATGGGTCGTGTACATTCGACTTCATCTGGATCTATGGGTATATCCCCGTTATTCGGCTTGATGTTATAGATCATCTCTACAATGTCTGATTCCCTCAGAGACTGGATGCCCTTTTCCAGAGTAGTCCTCTTGGCCGAACAACTCATAACATTGTCCTTGTATGGAAACAATGATGGGGCTACGGAACTGATGAACAGGGACAGAGCATTTGATGTCATCTACCTGGACTTGTGCAGAGCGTTTGACGCTGTCTCACATGACATCCTTGTCTCTAAGTTGGAGAGACATCAATTTGATAGGTGGACCTATCCTAATCCTAAAACTTAAAATAGAAATCTAATTGGAACAATTGGGAGAGGAAGTTATCTGGGACAGCAGTGGCAAATAGATTTTTCTGAATTACTGAGAAAAGGAGGCTATTGATATTTTTTCGTGTTAATGGATACTTTTTCAGGGTGGCCAGAAGCATTCCCTTATAGAATATATAATGCAGGACAAATAATCAAAACATTATTAAACGAGATAATACCTCATTTTGGAGTACCAGTGGCAATTTCTTCCGACTGAGGCTTGCACTTTAGTGCAAAATTGTTTCATGAAATTAGCAAAAAATTAGAAATTGATTGGCAACTCCATGTTCCATACAGGCCTCAGGCCAGTGGGCAAGTAGAAAAGATGAACCATTTGATTAAACAACGGATTAGTAAAATATGTCAGGAAACTAATTTATATTGGTACTAGGAGACCAAATGTTGTATTTGAGCCCTGCTTATTCTTTTTGTTCCTTTCAGAGATTAAGGACTGAATGCTAGACTGCTGCAAATATAGTTATGTCGTAAGATGAAGACTTAAGCAGGCTCTGTAACCAGCATGGAAGAACATACACACCTTGTACATAGAAGGAGAACATTGACCATTGTTACAGATAAGATTGAAGTAGATTATGCTGGGCATTTAACACTGGAGAATAATCACATCAGTATTAAACTGTCAAAATGTTTGTAAATGTCTGTATGGGTTTTCTCAGGACAATGTGATCTTTATCCTAAGCTATGTCCTTGAATTTGGAGCCTGACAATGTTGGCGTTGTCGTGTTTGGTAATGACAGTCTGATCAAGGAAGAGGATGTTGTGAAGAGGACTGGTGCCATTGTGGATGTTCCAGTTGGGGAAGAGCTGCTGGGCCGTGTTGTAGATGCCCTGGGCAATCCAATTGATGGGAAGGTAGGTGTAACTAGTTCTTTACTGCCTCTGCTTATATCTATGTGATAGACTGCAACAGTGATTTTCTTGTCTTTTAAGGGTCCTGTTACATCCAAGACACGTAGAAGAGTTGGCTTAAAGGCCCCTGGGATCATTCCCAGAATCTCTGTGCGTGAACCTATGCAGACTGGTATTAAGGCTGTGGACAGCTTGGTGCCAATTGGTCATGGCCAGCATGAGCTAATCATTGGTGACAGGCAGACTGGGTAAGTTAAATGCCTGAGCTAAAAATGTTTCCTTAAACAGAGACTAGAGTACAGTGTGTGCTGATGTGTAAAGCTGAACACAGAAGGTCATAGAGGTTGGGAGAACTGTAGGCAGCTTAACTAACCAACCTCTGTGTTACACAGGAAAACTTCAATTGCAATTGACACAATAATCAACCAGAAACAATTTAATGATGGAACAGATGAGAAAAAGAAGCTGTACTGTATCTATGTTGCAATTGGCCAGAAGAGATCTACTGTTGCTCAGCTGGTGAAGAGGCTCACTGATACAGGTACAGATGTTTGAAGATGGTTGAGCCTGGCAACTAGTGACATCCTGTTTTCTTTATTATGTTGAATACTATTATGACCTCTTCTAGCTGCAAGTATAGACAAAATTATTTCCTTATGAGTGAGATACTTGCTTTTGTGGACAAGATATCTTTCTAGGTATCTGGGAAAAAGAAAACCCTTTTTGCTTTTGGGTTTTTTTGTTTGTTTGTTTGTTTGGTGGTGGTGGTGTTGTTTTGTGGTGTAGGGTTTGGTTTTTTTGTGTGTTTTTTTTGTTTTGGTTTGGTTTTTTTTAGCAGAGTTGAGAGCTTCTTCTTGGCAGTCAGGCAGGCATGATGACAAGTGACAAGCTGTGGCCTACAAGTACTTCTGGATTTGGCATTTCTTTTATATGTATGCAAGACAGTGTGAATGTCAGTTACAAATTTGGTGGAGAGATTTTACTGCCCAAATGCAAGGGACTAAACAATAGCATCTTTTCAGAAACAGCGATCTCATTGATCAAGACTGCATATGTAACAGCTTGCAAGAGATCAGGCACCTTACTTCTTCCTTGCTGGTCAAGCAGATTCATACCTAGCAGGGGAAAAAAAAAAACAAACAGCAAAACAATCCACATAATTTGGGACTATGAAAAAAGGGTAGTATCACCTTGCAACAGCCAGGAAAACATGGATTTCTAGGCCAAGTTATTTCTAAACTAAAGTGTGTCTTAGTGAAAGTTTAAACTTGATTTTAAATGGGAAAGTCTGCAAGTGTTAGACATTAGCACATCTGTCAGCACAACTAATCTAGTACAGTGGTCTTTCCTGTAATAGTGAAGTGTATCCTAGAACATCAGGCCTTGAGCTGCCTGTACCAGAACTAGAAGTCAAATCAGCCTTTTTCTATTGTCCTTGCACTGCTGTAGCTCAGCTTCATGGCTCCAGCTAAGGATTAAGAAATCCAGCTGGTGTTTAAAATTGAACCTACTTGCATACCTGAAAACACTTAATTTAATCTAGTTAGTTCCTGTATTTTTGACAGCTTAAAACAGTTAGGGTGGTGTGGATTAAGTGCTGCTTGCTGTCTTCCCTGCTGCTGAGTGGACTGCTGTGGATTGAGTGCTTCTGTAGTTCTGTCCTAGTCCTAGCTTGTCTTGTCATGAGTCAAATCATGTGCCTTCCATCTCCAAGGCACTACTCTGTAGAAGGCAGAGCCTTGCTGAGCTATGTACAGCTGTTTTGAAAGTATTTGTAACAAACCTCAGTTCTTTGAACAGGACTGTTTTAGGAGAAAGGGATGTTAGTTTCAGTGGTATAGCTTTATGCATCAAACAAAAAGGTGTTAATTTATCTGCTAATATTCTTAGAAGATTCATTGTAGGGTTTTTTCTTCATCTTAGTCAGGGATTGACTGTTATCTATTTCTGTGTCAGAAGTTTAACTCTTTCCACAGGAGTGAAGGGAAGATCTCTGACCAGACAGAAACAAAGTTGAAGGAAGTAGTCGCAAGTTTTCTAGCTACTTTTGAGGCATAAACTCTTAAAACTGTTCAGACCAAGATGTTTTGATCCTGTGCTCCAGCTCCATCAAAGACATAAAAGTATGTGTCTTGAATGTACAGATCTCGGTAAGAATAAAAGAACCCATGTAAAAAGGCTTGTATGTTCTGTTCTAAATTACTGCCTTTCTGGCTGGCTGTGTGCACCACACATTCCTTTAAAACCACAGGGTTAAACTCCCCTGGACGGACACATGGTTGTGAAAGGAACTCTGAAAATTCAAAACAGGGGGTTCAAATTTGGGTGGATCCCATTCCTGTAGGAGATTGAATAGGAGTAGTGGCTGGATTCTATGGCCAAGACTGACAGAGCTGAGGTTTCTCTTGCAGGTTTCATCCTGTTTTCTGGGCAGCTGATCTCTGAGGAGAGCATACAGCTGGGGAAGTTACTTTGCTGTCTTGTCATGGGTAACTTGTCACTAATTGGACCCCACCTTATTCTTTGAGTCTGATGCTGTAATAGTATTTCTTAGACTTCCTGCCTTACCTCTCCTGGTGCCTGGCTTTTGGAAGGTGAGCTCTTTTAGAACTGACTGCTGAGGTTGCATGGGTACACTGGAGCTCAGCTCTTCATCCTTGGTGAGCCTCTGCACTGCAGTTGCTGGTGATCAGGACTTCCACTGAGGATATCTGCCCTGTCCCCAGTTAACATCCTTCCCAGGAGCGTCCTTACCTACAAGTTAAAAACTCCTGTGTCACAGGCAGCTGGAAATGTTTCATCTAAACCTCTCTCATGGTTCCAGCCTAATAAGCTTCTTTATTAATAGAGTGTTTGGAGAGCATGAGTTCTTGCTTCTGCAGAACAGGGAAAAATAAACACTTATTTTTAGTCCAAGAGTGTTAGGTGTTTTTCTAAGAGTTGGTGTGTTGGAATAGTGCAATGCTCTTGGAGGATGGCATCCTTTTGCCTTTCAGAGTCTTGTTCCTTGCACCCATAGCTCCAGAATAGGTGGCTGAGTGGCTTCCCAGCCCTGAAGGAATGCTGTGGTGCACTTTTTTTGCTCTGCCTGCCTGACATTGCTTGTCCCCTCCAGGGCAGCTTTTACTCTGTTCTTGCACAGTGACTAGACCCCAGTTACTTGTTGATGTTGCTGTGTCATGTTTTACTTGCATCCTGCTGTAGTTAGGAAGCACCAAGCTTATGGGTGTCTTAATCCAAAATTGCAGAGATATTAATTTCTAGTAATGTAAGAGATAAATATTCCAAAGTTCTGATTTGTCCTGTTGCTGCTGTTACTTGGGAAGATAATTTTCTCATTAACTTAACGCACTGTGTGGTGAATACCTCTGGTCTGGTTAGACAAGAGGCATGGTGGGACTGGTTTTGGAGGGTTGGTTGGCAGTCCTCAGAGGTGCTGTGGGCTGCTGCCAGAAAGCTGAGAAGTAGCAAGTGGGTGGTGGCAGCATGGGTTTGCAGGGAGGGTCCGTGCCCTCTTCAGAGTGTGTGCAGGGTCTGTCTGTTTGAATCTGCTGAAGAGCTGATTTAGAAAATTTCAGAAAGAACCCAGAAATGCACTGTTAAAGCATGGTGTCCTGTGACAAATAACTGACATTATTACCATAACACCTACCTGTTGCTGCAGGGCTGATGATGCCCCTTCTGCCCACTGACCTCAGCTGCTTTGCCTTCATCTGTGCTGCTTCTGGTCTTGACCTCACTTGGGCTTACCTGCCTGTCCTAAAGCCTGCCCTTACAGTGCAGCCAGATCAGATGGAGAAAATGAGGAAATTTATTCCAGAATTCATACTTTGAAGGTTTTGCATGTGCTTGCAGCTGGACAGGTTGTACCTCAGCTAATTGATGGATGTTCATATGAGGTTGCTGAAACCTTTTTAGAGCTTTGACTGAAACATTTCAGATCTGAAACAGATGTGGCATAACCTGCAGCTATGAACACTGGAAATGAAATCCATGCAAACTTCCTTTTGTTGGTATAGACTTTAGAAGTGGGTGGGGTTTGGGTTTGTTTTGTTTGGTTGGGGTTTTTTTGTTTGTTTGTTGGTTTCTGGGGTTTTTTTGTGTTTTTTTTTGTTTGGTTGTTTTTTTGTGTGTTTTTTTATTTTTGTTTTGTGTTTTGTTTTTTTTTGTTTGTTTTGTTGTTTGTGTGCTTTTGTTGTTTTGTTCTGTTTTTTTTTTTATGTTACTGGACTATTGTAGCTCTCCCTGTGTTAAAGCTCTCATAGCTTTGAAGAATGGCTCAGAAGTTGCTTGCCCAGGGCCTCGTCCTAGGTGGTGACATAGGAACAGGGTATGTACTGTGAAACTTTCCCAAAAGGAAGGTCCTGCCAGGCAGGGAAGGCGCTGTGGGTTACTGTGTAGCTGCCATGCTCACCCTCTGCTCTGTTTCCTTTGTGAAACTGTGTGTGAATCAACTGCTGTCACTAGTGGGTTTCTCCCCAAGGCGTGCTGGTGCTGTGCCTTGCATCCCTGCCCACCTGCCACCCCCAACCCAGTCACCCACAGAGAAGCAGGAGTAAGTGGGGTAGATGTGACTGTGTTTCTTTGTGGAGACTGGGTAGAGACACAATGCCACAGGGTGGGGCCAGCAGGACAAAGTGGTAGTGGAGTGTGGTGGTGGTTGCAGTATGTTGGCGATGCAGTTGAACCACTTATGGGTGAGTGAGGACAGGGCTGGACTGGGGGCAGTGGGATAGGACCCAGCTGGAGCTGGGGGGGTGTCCTGATTCAGCTGTAATGGTTATTTTTCTCCTTCCTAGGGCAGTGCTGTGTTTTGGCTTTGAGAACAATGCTGATTAACACACCAATGTCTTAATTGTTGCTTAAGTAATGCTTACTTCAAACCATGAGACTGAAAAGGCCTTGATTAGCCAGTGAGGAGGGGCACAAGAAGCTGGAAGTAAGCAGAGATAGGACACCTGACCCAAACTAGCCAAAGGGATATTCTATATCACAGCAGGTCATGGGGGGGATATATAAATTATATATATCCCCCCATATATATATATACTTTATATATATATATAAAGTATATAAACTGGGGGGAGTCACCCAGAAGGGACTGTTAACTATAAAACCTGCGAGTTTTACATTCTTTCAATTCACCCCATCCTGCCTTGGGGGTGGGGGGTGAGGGAGCAACTACATGGTGCTGAGTTACCAGCTAGGTTGGGAAGGTGACCCCATTCTGGTCAGAGTTGATGCCAAAGCTACCTTCGTCAGCCTGGGGTGCTGTTGCTTGAAGGTTTTGAGCATCTCTCAGCAAGTGCTGCCCATCCATGTGTCCTCAGAATTGAGGCTTTGCAACCTGCCCTGTCCAACCAAAATATATCCCATCAAGCTGCTACTGCTGTTCTGGAAGAAGTTGGTGCTGGGCTGAGAGTTTGATAATAACAATTGGGCCACTGGTGAACTACTTGGCCATGGTGTATCCAAAACCGATTCTTTGATGTGAGCTAATCCCTGATTAGGAAGAAGTCCTTCTGTCCTGCTACCGAACTGCATAGGAAAAGCCATAGTTCAGGGAAAACTGCAATTTATTCTTCTGAGTCTGAACTGTACTTTTAGAAATGGAGAAGTGCTGAATCTCCACTTAGCTGTTGCAGAGCATTGGTGCTGTGGCTGCTTGGTTCCTCTTGGGGTGCAGGCCTTTTTTCCTGGTACAGGCAACCAGGAAATTAATTGCAAAATTTTGTCTTTGGGGGCTGAAAATCCCCATCTGTGAATGGCCCTCAGCAGTTCCCAGATGATGCCTGGGAAACAGCTCCCATCTTACAGTAAAAGGGGGAAAGTACATTGGCCCTGGCAGGAGTGGGTGCTGAGGGTTGTGGGGTGAGAGGGATAAGTGCAGACCACTGGACTCGAGAAGCATCATTAGAGTGTTATCTGCCACAGTGCTGTCAAATATGTGTAGCGATACCCACATAGGTATCAAACCTGGCTTGGAATTTAAAGCAAGCTTTGTACCTGGCAACATTTCTCAGCTATTTGTTGCCAAGATGTTTCCATAGTGCTTCTTTGCTTTGCAAATGTGCAGGAAGGGAGGGATGCAAGAGTGGTGGCAGCATCCATGGGGGGGGCAGAAGTAAGTGTGATGCCAGGAGTGCCAAGTAGAGGTGGTGGGCTTGTGATTTGGTGGTGCAGTGAATGAGGTCATTGCTGCAGGGCTGGCTTCGGTTTGTTCCTCTTCCACTGGGGTGTGGTGCTTCTTAAAGGAGGATGTTGGAGGAGGGGTGTAATGGTTTTAAGCCCAGCCTGTAACTCAGAACAACACAGCTGCTTGCTCACTCCACCCCCTTCCTCCCCCCTGCTGACAGAGGGATGAGAGGAGAATCAAAAGAATGTAACTCCTACAGGCTAAGAACAGTCCAGTAACTAAGGTATAATACAAAACCACTATTGCTACCACCAGTGCTAATAATGATAAGGGAAATAACAAGGGGAGAAAATACAATTGCTCACCACCTGCCGACCCATACCCAGCCAGACCTGAGCAGTGATCTGAGCCTTCCACGTAACTCCCCCCAGTTTATATACTGGGCATGATGTGCTGTGGTATAGAATCACCTTTTGGCTAGCTGGGGTCAGGAGTCCTGTTTCTGCTTCCTCCCAGCTTCCTGTGTCTCTCCTCACTGGCTGAGCATGAGACTGAAAAGTCCTTGATCGGAGTAAACATTACTGTTCCAGTGCCTCACCACCCTCACAGTAAAGAACTTCTTCCTTATCTAAATCTAAACTTTCCGTTTTAGTTTGAACCCATTACCCCTTGTCCTATTGCTACAGTCCTTGATAAAGAATCCCTCTCTGGCATCATCATAGGCCCCCTTCAGACACTGGAAGGCTGCTATGAGGTCTCCATGCAGCCTTCTCCAAGCTGAACAGTCCCAATTTTCTTAGCCTGTCTTTGTACAGGAGGTGGTCTAGCCCCCTTATCCTTGTGGCCTTCTCTGGACTTGCTCCAACAGCTCCCTGTCCTCCTTATATTGAGGACACCAGAAGTGCACACTATGCCAAATGAGATCTCACAAGAGAAGAGGAGCAGGATCACCTTCAACCTGCTGGTCAAGCTTCTTTTGATGCAGCCCAGGATACAGTTGGCTTTTTTTGGGCTGCGAGTGTACACTGCCGGCTCATGTTCAGTTTCTCATCAACCAACACCCCAAAATCCTTCTCCACAGTGCTGCTATGAATCATCTCTGCCCAACCTGTAGCTGTGCCTGGGACTGCCCTGACCCAGGTGTAGGACCTTGCACTTGGCATGGTTAAACTTCATGTGGTTGGCATCAGCCCATCTCTCAAGTGTGTCAAGGTCCCTCTGGATGGCACCCTTTCTCTCCAGCATATCAACCAAACCACACAGCTTGGTGTTATCGGCAAACTTGCTGAGGGCACACTCACTCCCACTGTCCATGTCACCAACAAAGATGTTGAGCAGTACCAGTCCCAATACCAGTCCCTGAGGGACATCGCTCATTACTGGTCTCCATTTGGACATTGATCCATTGACTGCAACTCTGCATGCAGCCATCCAGCCAGTTCTTTATGCATTGGGTGATTCATCAAATTGATGTCGTTCCAATTTAGAGACAAGGATGTCATGTGGGACACTGTCGAGCACTTTGCACAAGTCCAGGTAGATGATATCAACTGCTTTTCCCCTATCAGTTCTGTAGCCCCATCATAGAAGGCCACCAGATTGGTCAGACAGGATTTCCCCTCAGTGAAGCTATGCTGGCTGTCACCAACCACCTTGTTGTTTTTCATGTGCCTTAGCATGCCTTCCAGGAGAATCTGCTCCAAGATTTTGCCAGGCACAGAGGTGAGACTGACTGGTCTGTAGTTCCCCAGCTCATCCATTTTCCCCTTCTTAAAAACAGGGGTTATATTTCCCTTTTTCCAGTCGTCGGGAACTTCACCTGACTGCCATGATTTTTCAAATATGATGGACAGTGGCTTAGCAACTTCATTTGCCAGCTCCTTCAGGACCCGCGGATGGATTTCATCAGGTCCCATGGACTTGTGCACATTCAGCTTCTTAATATGATCTTGAACCTGATCCTCTCCTATAGCACTTCATTCTCACATTTCCTGCAGGTTTTTTGTAACTTGAGTGGCGCCATCAGAGCATTTGCCAGTGATGACTGAGGCAAAGAAGTAATTGAGAACCTCAGCCTTCTCCAAATCCAGGATAGCTAGTTTTCCCATTTCTTTTCAGAGAAGGGGCCCACATTATCCTTAATCTGTCCTTTGCCGCATACCTATAGGAGCTCTTCCTGTTATCCTTGACAGCCCTAGCCAGAGTCAATTTGAACTAGGCCTTAGCTTTCTTGGCCCGATCCCTAGCTTCCTGGACCATGTCCCTGTATTCCTCCCAGGCTGATCCAGTCTAATCCATTATGCTTTGCCTTTTATGGCTTGTGGTAAGGAATAAAAGTACAAATATTAAAGGCATGTTTAAAACTAAGAACGAGATTCTCTCCAACAGTTATGACTGCATCTTATCAGTAATGGCCTGGTGGAGATGAATGCCATTTCAGTATCTTTACTGCCTCATACTATGTTTAGGTTTCTCTTGCTGTGGAGCCCAATTTCTTGATTCCAATAAACTCATCTGACATTATTTTGTTGTTCTATTCTGAACATTTCTGACACCGTGGGTACCATTCACTGCAGGTAGAGACTCAAGACTTGAAAAACATCTGGAAAAAACCCTAGTTTTAACAGTTGAATTCTTTCAGATTGTAATATAGGTAAAACCAACAGGTGGAAACAATCTTTCACCATTTTATCAAAGTTTGGCACAATCAAGATCTAAAAGCAAACGGCACAGAAGGTTTTCTGTGAAGTATCAATATATGGATCAGTCAAAACCGCAAAGTTAAATTGTAAGCTCATGGCCTTCTAATCAGTCTGCTATAAGCAACTGATCAGTCAGAAGGTTAGACACTTCCTAAAAGCTGAGGCACCTCAAACCCTGCTGTAAGAGCAGGGCAGGCAATTAAAAAAGGAGGTTAGCAAGGAGAACATGTAGCCAGGCTTTTCATTTCTTCCCCCAAATCAAGTTTTCTGGTGTGGATGAAGCATAACTGAGCTGCTGGTTAATAAGCTTCTCTAGGGATGTCATCAGAAGCCTCTAATGAAAGTGCTCCTCAAGAACCTGAAGCTTGCTTTTAGGACAAATGAGATCATTAGGAGAGTGTCGTGGTTTAAGCCCAGCTGGTAACTCAGAACCACATTCACTTCCCCTCACAGAGGGATGGGGAGGAGAATTGAAAGAATGTAACTCACACGGGTTGAGCTAAGAACAGTCCAGTAACTAAGGTATAATACAAAACTACTACTGCTACCACCAATAATAACGATAGGGGAAATAACAAAGGGAGAGAATATAAAACTGAAAGGGGAAAAGGGAAAGAAAACAATGAACACAAGTGATGCACAATACAATTGCTCACCACCTGCTGACCGATACGCAGCCCAACCCAAGCAGCGATCTGGGCCTTCCAGGTAACTCCCCCCCAGTTTATGTACTGGGCATGACATGCTGTGGTATGGAATACCCCTTTGGCTAGTTTGAGTCAGGTGCCCTGTCTCTGCTTCCTCCTGGCTTCCCATGCCACTCCTCACTGGCAGAGCATGAGAGACTGAAAAGTCCTTGATCAGGGTAAGCAATAATTAGCAACAACTGAAAATATTGGTGTGTTATCAGCTTTGTTCTCAGGCTAAAGTCAAAAACACAGCACTGCACCAGCTACTAAGGACAAAAACAGCTGAACCGAGGGCAAAGGAAAATGAAAAAGGTTTTAAGCTAAAGGCCTTGAGATAAGCAAACACTATTTTTCCAAACATCAAGAAATTGCCACATGAAGGGGGGGGGGGAGTTAGTCTGAAGAAGGCAACATTATTAATGAAAATAGAAAGAAAACTCATCCATCATTCTGGCCATCACCCTTAAGTCATCCAATCTTCCACGCCTAAGACAGAAACAGTGACTGCTGACTTGTTTCCTAAGAATGTCAGCGCATGGGGGGAAGCAACACCTAAGCACTGTGTGTCACAGCCCTCTGCAGATTCCTGAAGCTATGCAAGAAACTTGGAAAAAGCTTCTGAATAATCTCTCTTAAGACTTCTACTTATGTTAACCACTACAGCTGTGGTGCCAGGTCAGCTCAGAACAGCATGGTAGGCAGACCAAAGTGGCAGTGCTTGAAAGATTTAAGCTGAAATCTACGTACTTCTAAGCCTGCTTAGCTAAGCTTCAACTCCCTACACACATGCAGAAAAATAAGGAATTCCTGCTCCCTCCTCATACCCCATCAAGCAGCCAAAAGAGATATCCTCAGGACATGCTTTTATGGAGAAGCGGTGAAAGTAAGAAAAATTGGACTTGTTTCTTGGTAAGTTGAAAGCAACAGAAATTCCTACCACTATTGGCTGCTGCTGTTGGTCTTGCAAAGGAATTTAATCCATTGCTCAAGATCAATGATTTCAAGGTGCAGAATTACATAATAGAAGCAAACTAAATTTATAAACAACAGGGTTTTCATAATTTTATTTATACTACTAACTAGAAAGAAAGCATACATATATTGTATCTGTCATACAGTCAATACATTTGAGGGTTTTGTGGTTTTTTTCTACTATAAATTCTCTATGCAAAGTCATTGCCAATTGATATGATTATTGATGGCATAGAGCTTAAAATAACCACGAGGTATAAAACCAAGTTTGCCATCTTGCCCTGAGTGGAAATGGTGAACAGATACAAAAAAACCCTGGATCCTAAATATTGATGTAGTATCATACATGATTTAATGGTATATGCAAATAAAAAGTCATGCAACTTTTTAAAATACCTGCCAAGTTTTACTTGAGTAAAATCATAGAAGTCAGTAGTAGTTATGAAAATATGTTCCTGCCATTAGGTACTCATTATGCAATTTCAGTGGCAACCTTGCAGACTGGGTATTTCATGTTATATTTGAGTGCCAACAGTGAAAGTATCCATTTCCTTGAATGTTTTAAAACTCGTGTCTATATAAACAAAAATTTAAGATATCTTTTTTAAAAACTAGTGAAGGAAAAGCCACCTTTCCTTTTCTCACTATTTTAGATCAATGCCAACAACATGTCTCATCCCTCACTGTTTGGCAACTCCTTCTACGTTTTAATCTGGAAAAATCATAACAGTCAACAAAATAAGTCTTTTATTAACTACTGTTCCCTAAAAAGATCATCACAAATCAGTTGTAATTGTAAAGTTGCTATAAGGTAAGTGTCTGTAACTATTAGAAGGAACTTTCAGATCTAAATATATATATATGTTCTGCATACAAAAGGCTCTTGTGAGGCTTACCGCCAAGATGCCATAATAGAGAAGGAAAGTTTCAAAGGGAACAAACCAAATACTGTGAAGTCTCTATAAGGCATTTACCTTTCACTTTAAGCCCTGTATTATGACAATTAAGTTCTGAAAGTAACTGAAATACAAATTCTGCATGTTCAGTTTCTTTCTGCTAAGAACAAGGCAGCAAACACATTTTTAAAATCTGGTTTTAGAAGATTAAGCAGAACAGTAAGTAAAATATATCTTCAGATTATAAACAGAATTGTATTTTACAATCCACCATCCTCACAATGGTCCACAGCAGTGCAGCAGAGGGATCTTAGTCTAAAGGTTGTGGGTCTGCAATAGGCATGGTATGAAGTACTTCATCTAGAAGCTGGAGGGCACGGTGTAAGTGAATTTCAATCCAGCACGGTGTCTCTTTGATGCTCTGTCTTGGATAATCAGGTCCCCAGCCTTTTACAAAACTCATCCTGAGTATGCATAAGCGGCGAAGGTCATCTACACCAATTCCAGCAGCAGCTGACAAACCTAAACAGGAGAGGTTTCAAGTGTTCACAGATGTGTTCTTTTATCTTTGTTTAGCCATTCCCATTTACTTGTCTCTTTCTTCCCATACAGTGCCCTCTACCACAGCCAAAGCCAATCACATTTCTAGACCTCTGCTATAATGAACACAGCAATTATTTTGTATTTCTTCCAATTAATTTTTTTTCATCATTCTGCAATCTGGAAAGGGTGCAGAAATAGAAAACTTCATATAATAAAGCAGACATGATGAAACACAATGTCTTATGTGATACAAGGCATGTAAACATTATTTAGGAAATGCAGTCAGAAAATATTTATTCTTGAGGTTTGCAAATGCTGCATTTTCACCATAAGAATTCAGACTGACCACCTGCAGGAAGCTTGATTAACAAATTACACTACCTACATGTAATAAAATTAAAATACTAATACAGCTAGCAAACTTCAAATCACAAGTATGGTCAAGACAAAAGTTAAATACAAAAAGCAATTTGTAGGATAGCTGGAAAGAGCCACGAGGAATCCAGGAAACACTATAGCACATAAAGCAGCCTGAGATATGCAAGTACTTACGCTTTTAAAAGGTACAATCTAGAATTTATTAACTATGAACACTCTAGCCCAGAATAACTTAAGAGAGAGAAGAGAAAGAGAAAAATACTCTTTTCTTCACACTCTCTTCTTCCTCTTCTCAAGAATCTTAATATTATGTTTTCCTAAACCTAGTCAAGGACTTTGTTGCCCAGTAATCCCATTGTTTTGAGTAACATTTTATGAGCTTAGATTTCAAAGATCATTTTTCAGACTTTGGTCTAAGCAGCCAAAAGTATCTTTGACCTTGCATGTAATGTACTTTTTGTTGTAGTGCAACACTTCTTGCAGTACAGTAAGCAGCCACTTCCCTATCCAATATTCCCTGAAGACTACAGAGTGAAAACTGATGTGAAACAGGTACAGAGTGAATTAATACAGTGACCAGGATGCCACCCACCCCAATACTGCTACCTCACTCCCAGTTTATTTGTACTGTTGCAAGGGCAGTGGGTGGGGATGTGCGCTGTTATGAGGGATTGCTCTGTTATTTATTTTCAGGTAAAGAAAAAAAGGAGACCAAGCAGTTAATGTACTTACTAATGGCTGGGGCTATTCCACCTACTGATCCTGGTCCAGGGATGTTTCCTGCTACTGCTGCAGCTTGAGCAGCAGCAGCAGCTTGGGCAGTGGCAGCCTGCTGTTGCATCTGACGATGACACTGGCGTAAGTCAAACACCTTTAAAAAAAAAAAAACAAAAACAAACAAACACCACAAAAAAAACCCGAAACAAACAAAAAACCAAACCAACACACAAAAAACAAACAAAACCACACAAACAACCCCCCCCCCCCAAAAAAAAAATTAACTATGTAGACTTAACAAAATCAATGAAGGAAAGAATCCCTCAACTCCCACCCCCAATAATCTGGACCTCTCTGCTTTCCCAAAACAGACTTCTACAGTCTCACCATATACCTGGGTAAAAGCAAACCTGCCCTGACTACTTGAATTTCTAACAGAAATAATCCATTAAAGCTGTTTCTTAGAAACTCTTCTCATACAATGTTACCACCACTGGCAATTCCAGAACCTGGCTGAGCTGAGCAGGCTAAAGCAATACCCTATGTGGGACTGACTACAGGATCAAAGTCTGAAGGATACTACAAGTTGATAAAATCCCAACTTTTTAGTTAAATTCCAAGATTTCCACAAAATAGGCATATAAATAAAAAGAAGCCAACAAATCCTGCTTAAATTTGTCAGACTTTGTTCTTCTTTACTGCCTTACTGAAATGTGTTAGTCTATTTAGAAGAAATACCAATTGATAGGCCTGAAATTTCATTTCAGCAGCTAGGTTTGAGTTTGACGGCATTTTATATCTTTGTGATCAGGCTTGGCACTAATATATAAAGGAACTCTGTTCTCATACTAGAAAGCTTGTGTGTAGAGGCTGTTGGGGTCTCTTTCACTTTCATTACATAACCTGCCTGCAAAACTGAAGATAAAAAACCTCAACCAACCAACCAAAAAAAAAAACCAACCCCACCACCCACAAAACAAAACAACAAACCCCAACCAACAAAAAAAACAAACCAACCAAAAACCAAAAAACTGCCAGACATTTCAAGCAGCTTCTCTCTAATTCAAGAATGATTTATTTTTATTTTTTTTTAACAAGTGTGACTTGTCTTAAAGTCCAACAGAGGCACGTCCAAATAAGAATATCCTGAAAATAACTTGTTTCCATGCAACTTAGTGCCCTCTGGATCACTTCAGGTTTGTAATACTTTAAAACACACTTTACGTTTCTGCACTTATACAGACTTTCCCAACTTCTCTTGTTTTGGAGAGAGAGTAAAGAGATAATCTATGCTAAAAAATTTAGTAGTAATAGTTAATTTAAAACTGTAAGGTTAAAAGTATAAAAACTGATATCAAGACTGATGAAATACAAACTTAGTTACTTTTGTAGTAGGTAGATGATAGAATTTAGAATAATTTTAAAAAGTCATCTTAAGTGACTTGTAAATAAATTCTCCTTTTAAAAACCCTAAAAATTCCCATTTGACATTTATTTCAGTGTCTCACAGCCTCCCTAATGTTTACAAGAACCAAATGTATGCAATTTCCCCCACAATTTTAATCTAGGAAGATCAAACCAACCTTTATATATGCACTTGGGTAAATCTTGTGAACAGCATCCCCTGGTGCACGCCCTGCTTCTCTATCCAGGTAGTAACTCTGAACGAAGACTGCATGGTCACTGAGGCATCTAACCCACACGTCACCTTCGCCTTTGCACTCCAGCTGCACACCTTTACCTATGTGCAACCTTAAAAAGAAAAACAGTTCCAATACATTGCTGTATACATACTATATAACTCAGACCTTTACTAAATAAACATAAGTCTCCAGCACTTGGTCATCTATGGTGCCTTAATTTATACGCCACTCACTCAAGGATTTCAAATTGTAGTTACTATCTTAAGTGCAAGTTAGTAGATAGTTACACAAAACCATAAAGTAAAAAAACAACTGTAATACCACACAAAGATCTACATGAAACACTGAATGCAGAAGTAGTGATATTCGAGTAGCACTCATTGACAGTACAGAAGTACAAAGCTGCAATACCAAACAACTTCAGTTCTGTTCAGAAGTGTAAAATCCCACAAGTACTCCGGTATAGAAAGTCACTCAAGTACATATACAAAGCCACATTTTAATGCAGTGTAGGCTTAAATTGTAGGTTTAAACTAACAATAGTGTGTGTGTAGCTTTAAGCTAACATAGAATAGAGCAAACTGTTCTAACTTGCTAACACAAAGAGAGACAGGAATGTTTGGCTGATGGGGGAAGGAACATCACAGGACTGATAACAATGAAGGGGCCAGTAAAAAAGACCAAGGATGCCAGCCTTCAAGACAGCAGAGTGGTGCCCAACGTGGAGTGAGACTGGAACAGAACAGAAGCAGACATACCAACTGCTAACTCAGCACTAGGACCTTGCGAGCATGTGCAGACACTGAAGTCATTCAGTAAACACAATGAGGAAGACTATCAGTGACCACCAGAAACCCCGACTCAGCAACTGGAATGCAGATATTATAATTAGTTCCTGGAAATCTTATGAATATGTAAATAATTTCCCAGAAAAGCTGGAAATATGCATGAGTATGCTAAATATATAGCTGCTGCAGGCAAGTAACAGATGTGCTCACCTATGCGAAACAATTTGTGTGTGTACCCAGCACTGCAATAAAGAATGCCTGCTTTCTAAAACTCCAAATAGAGTCTTAGAGAATTTCTCTGACCAACTTTTACAGTAACAGAATAACTGTATGTTCGTTTGTATCACGTTACAGCAATCTAGCATTTTGCTTGTCACAGTGCAATGTTTCTGAAGATATGGAATAATTTTCTTCCTTTTTATTTCAAAGAGGAAATAAAAGTTGCAAGATTGCTCTGGTTCTCTGTGCTTCCACAAAGCCCAGCACATGCACAATGAGAATGAATGAAAATCCAACTAGCTCTCAATCAACCTTCCTTTGCTCCTTTGACAAATCTATATATTGCAGTTATTCTCACATTACTCTAGCATGGAGAGCTAATATTCATCTGCAGGGAATGTGCATTCCGCAGCAGAGCAGGGGCAGACAGGTGGGTTTTCCTGAGCCAGGGAAACCCCAGGGGAGCACCAAGACCCGCCGAGAGCCAGCAACTTGCAGAGCAACTTGCACAAGAGCACCTTATGTGACGTGGGCGAGGCCAGAAGTAAAGCCGCCCCATCCCCACCCCCCACCGGCAATTCTAGGGAGCATTGTGAACAGAGTTTAGCGATAAGGGCATGTAGAGAGGGCATCTCTTCGAAGTAGAGATTCCACAGGCCACCTGCACAAGTTGTGGCATTCATCCTACCTGACTCTCAAGGCAGAACGGTGGGCACTCATCGGAAAGCAAAGGCTGCAGCTCCAGCAGGGGGTTCTGCACCATCTACCCAGTGGTGACTAATGCCTTCACTCAGACAGAGCACCTGAAGGGAGCAGCTATAGTGCAGACCTCAGGCTACAGGAGGTGCCTAGACCCTTCTCTTGGGGCAGGGACAGGCAGCAGACCTGCCCGCAGATGGTGTGCCCAGGTGGAGGACTTCCTGAAGAAGGTGGCTGAGCTGCAGGGGGCAGTGAGGAGGTTGAGAAGCATCAGGGAGGCTGAGGAGGAGTTAGACACTTGGTTCCAAGTGCAGTCAACAGTGAAGCTGCAGCCCACAGCCAAAACCTCCCCAAGCAGCACACATGGAAGAAAGGGGGGGAGGGGCAATAATGAAGGGTAATGGAAGCTTGCAACAGCAAGGACCTGAAGTAGGAAGAGACTTCCCCTGATGCCAGCGGTGCCCTTGCAGAAGCAATTCACTGCTCTGCAGGTCAATGATGAAAGACCCATCACAGCAGGACAGACAGTGGAGGCATGGCAGCCCAGTCTGCACCACAGATAACAAGCACAACTAGGAAAAGGAAAAGGTGAAGGGTAACAGTAGTAGGTGATTCACTTCTGAAGGGTAGAGATGCACCCATTTGTCAGCCTGATGCTGCCTACTGGGGGTTCACATCAGGGATGTCACAGAGAGACTACCAAGCCTCATACAGCCCACTATTACCTGCTGCTGCTGTTTCACATAGGCACCGCAGATAGAGCCAGGAGTAGTGTGAGGACTATCAAAGATTACAGAGCACTGGGAGCAGTGGCAAGGGATGCTGAAGCACAGGTAGTTTGTTGTTGGTTTTTTTTTTGCCATCAATCCCCCCAGTCAAAGGGAAGTGGCTCCAAAGGGCCAATCGAATCTGGCAATTGCCTGGGAGAAGGGTGTGAAGAGCTCAATGGTGTCTCCACCATCCATTGCCCCAGAGATGAGTGGGAAAGAACTGAGATAAGACTCTTCCGTCCATTATCTTGAGGACTGGTGTGAGGAATTGCTGCCCATTATCCCAAGAATTGCTGCAGACAGGTGCAGTTGAAGAGCTGGCTGTAAGACCAGCAAAACCGGTCCACCAGGAACGTGCAATATGTCACATTAAGAATAGAGGTGCTCCCCCCCCAGCTCATTATAAAGGGGGAAAAAGGTAATCACCAAAAGAAGAGATCACCATGAGGACAACTCCAGAAGCACACCTTCAAAGAGACATCGGCATGTGGGCAACTCCATCAGGGCAACTACATGAGTGTACCTTCAAGGGGACAATTCCAGAAGGACACCTCCTCGAGGACACCCACCTCCAACAACTACTACAGACTCTTGGAGACACTCTGCTCTGACACTGACTATGGATCCTGGAGGACTCCCACCACCTCAGATGACGACGAATCCCCAGGACACTGCTGTATCCACAGTGGTGACTATCTCCCTCTCTCTCTGCACCCCGAATCCTTGCTTCTTTTATCTTTTTTTTTCCCCAATCTGTCCTATTGCTATTCTCTTTATTACAATAATTTCCCTTTTTTATAATAATTGTCTTTTTTTAATAAACCAACTGATCAATTACAGTACTTGACCTCATTTGCATCTTAATTTCACTCTTAGGATCATGAACAAAACAGGGTCTGACACTGGGGTTTTCTCCAGCACTCAACATGGAACAGAACAGAAGCAAGGACATACCAATTGCTAACTCAGTACTAGGACCTTCCGAGCATGCGCAAGCACTGAGGTCATTCAGTAAGCACAAGGAGGAAGACTATCAGTGACCACCAGAGACCCCCACTCGGCAAGAAAATGCACGCGTAATTAGAATGCATATATTATAATTAGTTCCTGGAAGTCTCATGAATATGTAAATAAGTTCATAGAAAAGCTGTAAATATACATGAGTATGATAAATATATAGCTGCTGCTGGTGAGTAACGGGTGAACTCACCTTTGCGAAATGATTCATGTGTGCACCCAGTGCTGCAATACAGAATGCTGATTTCTAAAACTCCCAATTGAGTCTTAGAGAGTTTCTCTGACTAACTTTTATGTTAACAGCACGACACCCTTGTCTCTAAACTGGAGAGACAAATTTGATGGATAGACCACCCCACACATAAAGAAATGGCTGGATGGCCACATGCAGAAAGTTGTGGTCAACAGATCAATGTCCAAATGGAGACCAGTAACAAGCAATGTCCCTCAGAGGTCAGTACTGGGACTGGTGCTGTCCAACATCTTTGTCGGCAACATGGACAGTGCGATTGAGTGCACCCTCAGCAAGTTTACTGATGACACCAAGCTGTGTGGTGCAGTCAACACACTGGAGGGATGCCATCCAGAGGGACTTTGACAGGCTGGAGAGGTGGGCCAGTGCAAGCCTCATGAAGTTCAAGAAGGCCAAATGCAAGGTCCTGCACCTGGGTTGGGACAATCCCAAGCACAACTGCAGGCTGGGCAGAGACTGGATTGAGAGCAGCCCTGAGGAGAAGGACTTGGGGGTGTTGATTGACAAGCAGCTCAACATGAGCCAGCAGTGTGCACTTGCAGCCCAGAACGCCAACTGCATTCAGGGCTGCTTCAAAAGGAGCGTGGCCAGCAGGTCGAGGGAGGTGATTCTTCCCCTCTGCTCTTGTGAGACCCCAGCTCTGGGGCCCCCAACACAAGAGATATGTGGACCTGCTTCAGTGAGTACAGAGGAGGGCCATGAAGATGCTCTGAGGGCTGAAGCACCTCTCCTATGAAGACAGGCTGAGAGTTGGGCTTCCTCAGCCTGGAGAAGGCTGCATGACCTTATAACATTCTTCCGATAGCTAAGGCATTCTTTCTTATAGAAGAAATCTGGAGAGGGGCTTTTTACAAGGGCCTGTAATGACAGGACAATGGGGAATGGCTTTTAACTGAAAGAGGGTAAATTTATATTAGACATTAGGAAGAAATTATTCCCTGTGAGGGTAGTGAGACACTGGCACATGTTTCCCAGAGAAGCTGTGGCTGACCCAACTCTGGCAGTGTTCAAGGCTGGGTTGGACGGGGCTTTGAGCAACCTGGTCTAGTGAAAGGTGCCCCTGCTCAGGACAGAAGGGTTGGATCTGGATGATCTTTAAGGTCCCTTCCAACCCTAACCATTCTAGGATTCTATAATAATTGCACAAGTTGCTAAATTTTCCTGGATGGCACAACCTTTGAGAGCAACAAAAAGCAACATTCTACGGCAAAGCACTGAAGGTCTTTGTCACACAGGTCACATTTTGAATGTATTACAGTAGTGGCTTAAAAAGATATACTCTATATAGCGGACTATACAGAGTATATCTCTTCTTTATATCTATTAACTATAGGTTAATTCAGTTAAAAGAAACATACCAAACTGTAATTTTCAAAGGGAGGCACACACTGAAGGGAAAACAAGATGTTATCAAATACCACAGACAGCTGGAGCTTTTGGGCTCTGCAGAATACCTTGCTCTCTCAATAGCTTCTGTTCTATGCACGTTGGAAAGCTGGCCCAGGCAAAAACGGTCTCCTCCAGAAGGATCCACATATCCATCAACAGTAACAATTGGACAGCTTGAAGGGACCTTAAATGTTTCTCCAACTTGCACATCCATTTCAAAATATGCGATTGAACACCAATATTCTGGAGCTAAAGAATATATACTATTAACTCACTGAAAGGCAGAAAAAGCCCCTATAAACCCATTCCAGACAATCAATTAAGCCTTCTGCAACTGCATTTCTCATTCAGAGTAAGAGTGCACATTCACATAAGCAAGTTCAGATAGACAAAGACATGTCTGCTAGCACAGAAAAACACAACATTCTACAATGAACACAGACTTGTTGCTTTTATTTGAGCACATACCAATAAAAGCGGGTTTTGTAGTTATGACCTTATAGGTCTTTGTACAGTTTATTATTCCAGTTAGATTTTGCAAGACATATGCATTCCTACACCTTATGACTATTGCTTGATTTTGTCCTCCTTTAGCATAAGTAATACATATACAGGGTGCCCAAAGAAGCTGTGGCTTCCCCATCCCTGGAAGTGTTCAAGGATGGGTTGGATGGGGCTTTGAGCAACCTGGTCTAGTGGAAGGCATCCCTGCATACAGCAGGGGGTTGGAACTAGATGAGCTTTAAGGTCACTTCCAACCCAAATCATTCAATGATTCTACATGTCTATTCATGGCTAGGCTGACAGAAACTAAGACTGAAACAGATGTGGTTTAAGATGTAAGAGAAACTACCTTCTAGGTGAAGCCAGTTTTCTCTGTCACAAAAGAGTTCCTTCTCCCCTTCAGAATATGTATCTCGCAAATTTCAGAGTACATGATATTAAAAAAAAACCAACAAAACCAACCAAACAAAATGACACAAAAAAAACCACACCCCCCAAAAAAACAAACAAAAAAAAACCCAACAAAAAACCATACAAAAAAAACCAAACCAACCCCAAACCAACAAAAATACCGCAACAGACTTAAACCAGGAAGTTAGCAGCTTCCACAATGGTAGCATTACATGTTAGATACTACTCACCAGGATGATTTGATATGGGAGGCTGAAATGCAAGTTCATTGTGAACAGGCCCTTTAAAAGAAAACATGCAAATTGTTTTACATGAGGAATAATAAGGTTTTCTTTCTTGTTTTCCTACAAAAAAAGACTTGTGAGGATGCCACATGTTATAAAACTCATCAATTTCTGAATCACTAGGCAAAATCTGACAGGGGAGAAAAACGCTCATAGAAAATTGCACTCATAAAGGTTCCCTAAAAACTCAGAAGTCAAGTAGAGCAAAGAGCACTATTATTAGGAAGAAGCGGCAGGTCATAATAGTAGGGGACTCTACTCTGAAAGGAACAGAGGCACCCATCTGTCGGCCTGGCCCAGTCTCAAGGGAGGTGTGTTGCCTACCAGGGGCTCAGATCAGGGATGTTGCAGAGGGGCTGCCTGCTCTAGCCGGTCCCACTGACTATTACCCACTTCTAGTGATCCACGTGGGGTGCTAGTGACATAGATAGCAGTAGCCCGGAGAACATAAAGAAGGACTACAGAGCTCTGGGAGAGGTGGTTAGGGGCTCTGGAGCTCAGATAGTCTTTTTGCCAATTCTCCAGGATACAGGGCAGGACCTTAAAAAGGCTAGGAGGATTGGCCAGGTTAATAAATGGTTAGAAGGGTGGTGCCATAGTCAGGGGTTTGGGTATCTAGAACATGGGACTCAATTTAGGAGGCCAGGTCTACTGGGGGCTGGTGGAGCTGGTCTGACAAAGAAAGGGAAGAGTGGATTTGGTAGGAGGCTGGCCAGACTGGTCAAGGATGCTTTAAACTAGATGTGTTGGGGGAGGGGGGCATCATTCCATCCCAGCACACCCAATCACTGGCCAGCACCTATAATAAAACGTTCAGAGCAATGTAGAGATATTCCAGCTGCTCCAGCCAATGAGCTGGCTTCAACTGGAGCTCGGCTCAGATGCCTCTATACAAACGCCCATAGCATCAACAACAATCAAGAGGAATTAGAGATGTGTGCACATCTACAGGGGTATGATATAAAAGCCATCACAGAAACATGGTGGGATGCCTCCAATGACTGCTGTGCTGGAATGGAAGGTTACAGGCTCTTTAGAAAAGACAGGCCCGGTAGGTGGGGAGGGGGAGTTGCTATCTATGTTAGGGATAGGCTGGAGAGTATGGAACTCTGGGGACAGGTGAGCAGACGATAGAGAGTTTGTGGGTCAGGGTTAAAGGGAGAACAGAGATGGGAGACATGACTGTGGGGATCTGTTACAGACCACCTGACCAAGAGGACTCTGTGGATGAAGCACTCTATAGACAGATAGGAACAGCCTCACGCTCGCAGGCCCTTATTCTCATGGGGGACTTCAACCACCCTGATATCAGTTGGAGGGATGGTAAGGCTCAGCACAAGCAATCCAGGAAGTTCCTCGATTGTGTGGAAGACAACTTTCTTGCGCAAGTAACAGAGGAGCCAACAAGGAGAGGTGCCATGCTTGACCACGTGCTCACAAACAGGGAAGGGCTGGTTGGAAATGTGACACTCCAGGAAAGCCTTGGTGGCAGTGAACATGAGATGATCGAATTCAAGATCCTCAGGACAGTAAGAAGAGCATGCAGCAAACTCACTGCCCTGGACTTCAAGAGAGCAGACTTTGGCCTCTTCAGGAACCTGCTCAGTAAGATTCCATGGGATATAGCCCTTGAGGGCAGGGGAACCCAAGGCTGTTGGTTGATATTCAAGGATCACCTGCTGCAAGCTCAGGAGCATGAATCCCAACTAGAAGGAAGTGTTGCAGGAGGGCCAGGAGGCCTCCTAGGATGGATAAGGACCTGTTGAGAAAACTTTGAAGGAAAAAAGAGGCATATAAAAGGTGGAAGCAAGGACAGGCAGCCTGGGAAGAATGCAGGGATGTTGTCCGGGAAGCTAGGGACCAGGTTAGGAAAGTTAAGGCACACTTAGAATTAAATTCGGCAAGGGATATTAAAGATAACAGGAAGGGATTCTATAGGCACATAGCAAATAAAAGACAGGCTAGGGACAATGTGGGCCCTATCCAGAAGCTATCGGGAGAATTGGCTACCGTGGATTTGAAGAAGGCTGAGGTTCTTAATGACTTCTTTGCCTCAGTCTTCACCGGCAAATGCTCTGACCACACCACCCAAGTCTTGGAAGGCAGGTGCAGGGACTGTGAGAATGAAGAACCTGGGCTCAGTGTAGGAGAGGATCTGGTTCGAGACCATGTTAGGAACCTGAACGTGCACAAGGGAACTACAGACCCACCAGCCTCACCTCTGTGCCTGGCAAAATCTTGGAGCTGATTCTCCTGGAAGGCATGCTAAGGCACATGAAAAACAACAAGGTGGTTGGTGACAGCAAGCATGGCTTCACTAAAGGGAAATCCTGCCTGACCAATCTGGTGGCCTTCTAAGATGGGGCTATGGAACTGATGGACAGGGGTAGAGCAGTTGATGTCATCTACCTGGACTTGTGCAAAGCGTTTGACACTGTCCCACATGACATCCTTGTCTCTAAATTGGAGAGACATCAATTTGATAGGTGGACCACTCAGTGGATAAAGAACTGGCTGGATGGCCTCATGCAAAGAGTTGTGCTCAATGGCTCAATGTCCAGCTGGAGACCAGTAACGAGTGGTGTCCCTCAGGGATCAGTGTTGGGACCTGTCTTGTTCAACATCCTTCTTGGTGACATGGACAGTGGGATTGAGTGCGCCCTCAGCAAGTTTGCCAATGACACCAAACTGTGTGGTTCAGCTGATACGCTGGAGAGAAGGAATGCCATACATAGGGATCTTGACAGCTTGTGAGGTGGGCTGATGCCAACCTGATGAAGTTTAACCATGACAAGTGCAAGGTCCTACAACTGGGTGGGAGCAATCCCAAGCACAGCTACAGGTTGGGCAGGGAAGCGATTCAGAGCAGTCCTGCAGAGAAGGATTTGGGGGTGTTGGTTTATGAGAAAATGAACATGAGCTGACTTCAGTGTGTACTCGCAGCCCAGAACGCCAACCGTATCCTGGGCTGCATCAAAAGGAGCGTGACCAGCTGGTTGAAGGAGGTGATCCTGTCCCTCTACTCTACTCTCATGAGACCTCACTTGGTGTACTGTGTGCATTTCTGGTGTCCTCAACATCAAAAGGACATGGAACTGTTGGAACAAGTCCAAAGGAGGGCCACGAGGAGGATCAGGGGAATGAAGCACCTCATGTATGAAGATAGGATGAGAAAGTTGGGGCTGTTCAGCCTGGAGAAGAGAAGGCTGTGTGGAGACCTCATAGCAGCCTTCCAGTATCTGAAAGGGGCCTATAGGGATTCTGAGGAGGGACTCTTCATTAGGGACTGTAGTGAGAGGACAAGGGGTAACGGGTTAAAACTTAAACAGGGGAAGTTTAGATTGGATATGAGGAAGAAATTCTTTACTGTAAGGGTGGTGAGGCACTGGAATGGGTTGCCCAGGGAAGTTGTGAATGCTCCATCGCTGGCGGTGTTCAAGGCCAGGTTGGACATAGCCTTGTGTGGCATGGTTTAGTGTGAGACGTCCCTGCCCATGGCAGGGGGGTTGGAACTAGATGGTCTTAAGGTCCTTTCCGACCCTAACTATTCTATGATTCTATGAAAGAAAGGCTGCATGCTGCTCAAGCCAGACCCAGCACCTGGAGAGAGCAGAAACCAGATGTAGCAGAGACGTAACAGAAATAGGACTTAAACTTCACATCTGCCCCTGAGTTGGGCAAGGAAAGAATCATTCTTGTCCTGGGTTCAGCTGTAACGGTTATTTTTCTTCTTAGTTACTAGTGCAGTGCTGTGTTTTTTACTTTAGTCTGACAACAATGCTGATAACACACCAATGTTCTTAGTTGTTGCTAAGTAACTCTTACTCCAATCAAGGACATTTTCAGTCTCATGCTCTGCCATTGAGGAGGGGCACAAGAAGCTGGGAGGGAGGAAAGACAGGACACCTGACCCAAACTAGCCAAAGGGGTATTCCATACCACAGTACATCATGCCCAGTATATAAAGTGGGTGGAGTTACCTGGAAGGGACCAATTGCTGGTTGGGTCAGGCTGGGTTTTGGTGGGTGTGTGGATTATGCATCACTTGTGTTTATTGGGGTTTTCCCCCCTTTTTTATATTATCTCCCCCTGTTACTTCCCTTATAATTATTATTATTAGTAGTAGTAGTTTTATATTACACTTTAGTTTTTGCACTGTTCTCATCTGAACCCATAGGGTTTACCATCTTTCAATTCTCCTCCCCATCCCGCCGGGGGACTGGGGGTGGTGGGGGGAAGTGCGCAAGCAGCTGCATGGTTCTTCCAAGTTACCAGCTGGGCTTAAAGCACGACAACTGTATGGAGGCATGTGATATACATCTGTCATAAACCACACTTCATTTATCAATCACAGAACAAGTCTCCCAGCATGCTATGGACTTGACCATGAGGAACCCTCCCTGAAGACTGAAAAAAGCCCTAGAGAACTCATTTTCTCAAAAAAAAAAAACAAACCCAAAAAACAACCAAACAAAAATCCCAAAACTAACCACCCCCCAAAACACACAAGAAAACAAAAAACAAAACCCCTAAAAATCAAAACTGAATACTGTCTTGGTATCAGTCAGCTTATCCTCTCCACTTTCATAAACTAACTAGGTCCTTTACAGACAGCAGAGAACAAAAACGTAAGACTTAAACATAGTATTATAACAGTGGCTTTTGCAATAAGATGTCCAAACAGACACAACGTTGGCAGGTGTCAAAACATGCAACTATCTGAAGTGAAAAATGGCAGCAGCCAAGATAAGCTCATTGTGGTATCACCAGTCAGTTACAAATATTAATTACGCAGACACATGCACTCAGAAGCATTTTTAGAATATCTACAACATCACTAAAGTTTTACATCCTGGTACTTCCAAAACGTAAGATAAATTAAGTGGGATCCTAACAGAACAAAATAATGTAACTTAATAACCATATCTAAACTACAATTTTCTTGTGAAGAGACAAGGTGAAAAGTCATTCTAACATTAACTCACAGTGCATTCTCCCCTCCACTAACAAAGGCAGGTGCAAACAGGTGATATGGTTAAATACTACATTAGGAAATAAAGAACTGTTTAGCCTTATGAAACAAAATTTAGAAAAGCTTGTATTTGGGTGGGAGTTTTTTGCATAATACTCTTATAATGCATATACTGTGCTAGACACTTGCACTAGAAGTTTGAACACTCCCCCCCCCCCCATATCTCCTGTACCTTAAAAAAAGAGGTTGTGGTCCTATTTCACAGACGGAAATGATTTTCAAGTTTGTGTGCCAAATATACTAATGAATCAGGCTGTGATAAGACCACTTTATTGACAGGTACCTTACTGCACAAGCTTTCACGAAGTTCTTTTAAACTTGCTAATGTACATGGACACACATCTTCCAAAGCTTTAATGTAGACTGTTACATCATGAAGACATGACTTCAAAATTTTCAGAAAATAAAACCAGCTGGGACCTTCCACGGTTTGAAAGAAAAATATCCAAACAACATATACTGAATCAACTTCATTTGCCACAAAAGAAAATACAACAAGACTGAAAAGCCTTAAAAACAGATTTAGAAGCGAAATTATAATTTTCTTAGGTAGTAAGACATCTATAATATTGTCATGGTTTAAGCTGTAAATTTCACTTCTCCCTCCCTTCCCCCACCCCACTCCGATGGGGGGGAAATGGGGAGAACAACCGAAAGAATGTAACTCCCACGGGTTGAGAAAAGAGCAATCCAGTAACTGAGATATAATACAAATCACTACTGCTACCACCAGTAATAATAATAATGACAAGGCAAAAAGAAGGGAAAAGGATACGACCGCTCGCCGCCCGACCGGGCCGAGAGAGAGAGAGAGCCACTTCCGCGTTCCTGCCCCCAGTATTTTACATCCTGGGCATGACGTGCTGTGGCATGGAATAGCGCTTTGGTCAGTTTATGTCAGGCGCCCTGTCTCTGCTTCCTCCCGGCTCACCCTCCTCCCTGGCAAACAATGAGACTCAAAGTCCTTGGCCAGACCAAAACATCGTCAAGCAGTAACTGAAAACACTAGTGTTATCAGCGCTGCTCCTGGGCACGAAATTAAAAACACAGTGCTGAAACAGCTAGCAAGAAGGAGAAAAAAGACTGCTGCTGAGGAACCCATGACAATCCACCCCTTATTCCATACCATTCACATCATGTTCAGATCCCACATTTTCAATATACCATCACATGTATTTGTATACATCCACACAGCACTGCAGAAAGGGAGAGAGATCATCCCTTAGTGCATGGACCAATCCCTACAAAGCTGCTGAGTCCATCCAGTCCATGATGTCGGGCTCCATCTTTTGAAACAGTCTTTTAGAGCAGAGGAGGCTGTGTGCAGTGTTGGATCGTTGCCTGCTGATGCTGATTGTTCCTTTACTGCAGAACTCATCTGGTTTCATCAAAGTTCGTTCATTGTTGGGATGATGGTCTGAGGGTCAGTCGCGGATGACTTGAAGACATCTAGTTGATGGGCTAAAAAATATTACATAGCAGGCAACAGCATGCAATTGAGTTCATTGGCTGTTTTCTCCTAAAATCAAATCTCCTTGAGGTACACATCGGACTTGCCCATCTTCCCACATTACCCACCAAGTATATCCGGGTCCCTGAGCAAAAGCAATCCCACGAGTGGGTTTGCCTTTACCTGAAGCAGGAATAACCCAGACTGTCTTCCCCAGCAAATTCTTTATGTGCACCACAGGAACATTGTCCCCCTTTACAGTATGTAGAAGTTCTGACTGGGCTGGACCAGCCCTGTTGGCAGATCCTCTGGTGTTGACCAACCAGGTGGCCTTTAATAAATGTGTATCCCCATGTTTGAAAGTCCCACCACACATTGCTCTCAGTGTAGTTTTTAATAGCCCATTGTACCTTTTGATTTTCCCAGAGGCTGGTGCATGATAGGGGATGTGATATACCCATTCAATGCCATGCTCTTTGACCCATGTATCTATCAGGCTGTTCTGGAAATGAGTCCCATTGTCTGACTCAATTCTCTCTGGGGTGCCGTGTTGCCACAAAATCTGTTTCTCAAGACCCAGGATAGTGTTTCAGGCAGTGGCGTGGGGCACAGCGTATGTTTCCAACCATCCGGTGGCTGCTTCCACCATGGTAAGCACATGACGCTTGCCTTGGTGGGTTGGTGGGAGTGTAATATAATCAATCTGCCAAGCCTCCCCATATTTGTACTTCAGCCATCGTCCTCCATACCAAAGAGTCTTTAACCGTTTAGCCTGCTTAAATGCAGCACGTTTCACAGTCATGAATAACCTGGGCAATAGCATCCAGTGTTAAGTCCACCCCTCGATCACGAGCCCATCTGTATGTTGCATCTCTGCCCTGATGGCCTGAAGTGTCATGGGCCCACCGGGCCAAAAATAATTCACCCTTATGTTGCCAATCTATGTCCATCTGAGCCACTTCAATTTTAGCAGCTTGATCCACTTGTTGGTTGTTCTGGTGTTCCTCAGTGGCCCTACTCTTGGGTACATGAGCATCTACGTGGTGTACCTTGACCACCAGGTTTTGCACTCGGGCAGCGATGTCTTGCCACAGTGCAGCAGCCCAGATGGGTTTACCTCTGTGTTGCCAGTTGCTCTGCTTCCATTGCTGCAACCACCCCCACAGGGCATTCGCCACCATCCATGAGTCAGTATAGAGATAAAGTACTGGCCACTTTTCTCATTCAGCAACGTCCAAGGCCAGCTGGATGGCTTTCACTTCTGCAAACTGACTCGATTCACCCTCCCCTTCAGCAGTTTCTGCAACTTGTCGTTGAAGACTCCATACTGCTGCCTTCCATCTACGGTGCTTACCCACAATGTGACAAGACCCATCAGTAAATAAGGCATACTGCTTTTCACTTTCTGACAGTTCATTATATGGTGGGGCCTCTTCAGCACGCATCACTCCTTCCTCCTCTGGTGACCTTCCAGAATCTTTGCCCTCTGGCCAGTCCATGATGACTTCAAGAATTCCCGGACGACTGGGATTTCCTAGTCGAGCTCGTTGTGTAATTAATGCCGCCCACTTACTCCATATAGCATCAGTTGCATGATGTGTAAAGGAGACCCTGCCTTTGAACATCCAGCCCAGCATGGGCAACCGGGGTGCCAGGAGGAGCTGTGCTTCAGTGCCAATCACTTCCGAAGCAGCTCGAACCCCTTCATAGGCTGCTAATATCTCTTTTTCAGTTGGGGTGTAGCTGGCCTCAGATCCTTTCTATCTCCGACTCCAAAAGCCAAGGGGTCGACCTCGAGTTTCCCCTGGAGCTTTCTGCCAGAGGCTCCAGGTAGGACCGCTCTCCCCAGCTGCGGTGTACAGTACATTTTTAACATCTGGCCCAGTCCAGACTGGTACAAGGGCTACTGCACAAACTATCTCACGTTTAATTTGCTCAAAGGCTTGTTGTTGCTCAGAGCCCCATTTAAAATCATGTGTCTTCCGGGTCACATAATAGAGAGGGCTTACAATCAAACTGTAATTCGGGATGTGCATCCTCCAGAACCCCACAGCACCAAAGAAAGCTTGTGTTTCTTTCTTATTGGTTGGTGGAGACATTGCTGTTATCTTGTTGATCACATCTGTGGGGATCTGGCGACATCCATCTTGCCATTTTATTCCCAAAAAATGAATCACCTGTGCAGGTCCCTTGACCTTACTCCGTTTTATGGCAAAACCGGCTTTCAGCAGGATTTGGATTATTTTCCTCTCTTTCTCAAAGATTTCTTCTGCTGTATCACCCCACACAATGATGTCATCAATGTATTGCAGGTGTTCTGGAGCTTGCCCCTGTTCCAGCGTAGTCTGGATCAGTCCATGGCAGATGGTAGGGCTGTGTTTCCACCCCTGGGGCAGTCGGTTCCAAGTGTACTGGACGCCCCTCCAAGTAAAAGCAAACTGTGGCCTGCACTCTGCTGCCAGAGGAATTGAGAAAAAAGCATTGGCAATGTCAGTCGTGGCATACCACTTGGCTGCCTTTGACTCCAGTTCATACTGAAGCTCTATCATGTCCGGTACGGCAGCACTCAAGGATGGGGTAACTTCGTTCAGGCCACGATAGTCTACTGTTAGTCTCCACTCTCCGTTAGACTTTCGCACTGGCCATATGGGGCTATTAATGGGTGAGTGGGTCCTGCTGATAACTCCTTGGATCTCCAGTCTCAAGATCAACTTATGGATGGGAATCAGGGAGTCTCGGTTGGTGCGATATTCCCCCCGGTGCACTGTTGCAGTCGCGACTGGCACTTGTTGTTCTTCGACCTTCAGCAACCCCTATAGCAGAAGGATCCTCTGAGAGACCAGGCAAGGTGGACAGCTGCTCCACTTCCTCTGTCTCCAAAGCAGCAATACCGAAAGCCCATCGGTACCCTTTTGGGTCTTTGAAGTACCCTCTCCTGAGGTAATGTATGCCAAGGATACATGGAGCCTCTGGACCAGTCACAATGGGGTGTTTTTGCCATTCCCTCCCAGTCAGGCTGATTTCAGCCTCCAGTACAGTCAACTCTTGGGATCCTCCTGTCACTCCTGAAATAGAAATAGGTTCCACCCCTTGACAGCTTGATGGCATCAGGGTACACTGTGCACCGGTACCTACTAGAGCCTTATACTTCTGTGGGACTGATGTGCCAGGCCATCTGATCCACACAGTCCAATAAATCCGATTGTCCCCTACCTCCACCTGGCTGGAGGCGAGGCCCCTCTAGTAGTCATCACATTGGTCACTCACCTCTTGTAGAGATGGATTATTCTTCTTTATCACAGGAGCTGAGGTAAAATCGGCTCTTCCACTCCATCTGGGAACCTGCTCACCAGAGCCTGAAGCCACAGCCTTCATGGGGTGATCAGACTTGACCTTTGCTCCCCTCTTCAGTTCTCGCACCCGCTCCTCCAAAACTGAAGGAGGCTTTCCATCCCACTCCATCATATCTTCTCCGTGATCCTGCAGGTAAAACCATAGGGTGGCCCGTGGTGTATAACTTCTATATCTTCTCTCTCAAACAGTAGAACGCCTTCTGTTAATAGCTGAGACGTGTGTTGGTACACGTGAGGAGCTGGATAGATCGTCTCTCAATTGTTGGACATCCTGGGACAGTTTCTCCACAGCTGAGATGATGGAAGGGGTGAGAATGTCTTCAAACACTCGGAGTTTATGAATCATTTCATCCACTGTTGGTGGTCTTATGTCATTCCAGGTTATTGCTGCAATGAATGGGCATATGATTGGGGTGCATTTCGTGAAAATTTCCGCCACATGGGTCGTGTACATTCGACTTCATCTGGATCTATGGGTATATCCCCAACATTCGGCTTGGTAATATAGATCATCTCTACAATGGCTGATTCCCTCAGAGACTGGATGCCTTTCTCTAGAGTAGTCCACTTGGCCGAACGACTCCTAACATCATCCTTGTATGGAAACCTATCTTTCACAGCTGCCAAGAGCCGCTTCCAAAGGCTGAGGGACTTTTTCTCTCTTGCAATTGCTTTGTCAATTCCCCCTTCCCTGGCAAGTGATCCCAGCTGTTTGGCTTCACTACCTTCTAGTTCATGACCGTCAGCCCCATTGTCCCAGCATTGGAGCAGCCAGGTGATGATGTGCTCCCCTGGCTAACGGGTAAAATCTTTTCGCATATTCCGTAGATTGGTTGAGGTCCGAGATCGAGAAGTCACCTCTTCTTCTTCATCATGTGGTAATGACTCCTGGTCAGATGCTGTCTCAGGTAGTGACATTGTTTCTTCGTCTTGCTTCATCTTTCTTGCCTCTTTTTTGCTTTTCTTCTTGCGTACAGGGGCAACCGATATTGGTATGAGTTGGTCCTCTGGTTTAGCTGCGGTGATTATAACTGTGGTTTGGGTAGCTGCCGTACTTGTCACTGGGGTTTGAGTCGTGGCTGTACCTGTCGCTGGTGGTGATGTAGCTGCTGTACTTGGAGCTGGATTAACTCTGATGTCCATTACTCCACCCTCAGATCCAGAGACCTTTTTTTCCTTTTGAAGATGCTGGACAGTGTTAAACAAGGCTCTGTAAGCATAAGCCAAGCCCCAGCACGTTGCCATGATTTGTCCATCTCTGGTGTGACCAGAATGACCACACACCTCCTTTAAATGTTTTACTAATTTTTCTGGATTTTGCATTTGCTCGTTGGTGAAATTCCAAAGCACTGGAGGGGCCCACTGGCCGAGATACTTGCCCATACTATCCCACACACCCTGCCACTTATGACTGTCCAGCTTTGGGGAAAATCTCTCGGCCATCCTGGATTGTAGTCTAACCCCAGACATGGCCCACACCCCACTCTGCTTAATTCTCCGGACCAGACAAAATAGTTGTGAGTAAAACACATTCAGTATGTGTGCCAACATGATGATTCCCGTCACAACCAGCAGGCAGGTCTCAAGGGTATCTAAAGGCCATTCAAAACCTTAAAAATTCTCAAATGATGCTGTAAACGGTCTGGTGGGGGGGCTGGGAGCACAAAAGAATGTCTCCTTCACAGGCTGACCACCCGAGGAGGTGAAAAGAGACGTGTAAATTGCTAAGAACTTCCATTATATACCTCCCAAAGTATAGAGTTGGTGACCACACTGGAAACACAAACCAGGTCAATTTCATGATCACTGAGTCTACTGTATTAAAAATCAGTGCAATAAAGTACAATGTTACAAGAATCTTAACCCAAAACCCGGATCCGAAAAATGTTAAGATAAGAAATACCAGCTGTAAGTAAAGCACCACATGCTGAACCTGTGAGAACCAGAGCAACAACTTTGAGAGCCAATAAATCAGTATTGTGACGAGTGACTATTAAACCTTGCCGTTTATCTCAACCCTTCGTGCCCCACGTTGGGCGCCAAAAAGAACTGTCGTGGTTTAAGCTGTAAATTTCACTTCTCCCTCCCTTTCCCCCCCCCACTCTGATGGGGGGGAAATGGGGAGAAGAACTGAAAGAATGTAACTCCCACGGGTTGAGATAAGAACAATCCAGTAACTGAGATATAATACAAATCACTACTGCTACCACCAATAATAATAATAATGACAAGGCAAAAAGAAGGGAAAAGGATACGACCGCTCGCCGCCCGACCGGGCCGAGAGAGAGAGAGAGAGCCACTTCCGCGTTCCTGCCCCCAGTATTTTACATCCTGGGCATGACGTGCTGTGGCATGGAATAGCTCTTTGGTCAGTTTGTGTCAGGCGCCCTGTCTCTGCTTCCTCCCGGCTCACCCTCCTCCCTGGCATAGCATGAGACTCAAAGTCCTTGGCCAGACCAAAACATTGTCAAGCAGTAACTGAAAACACTGGTGTTATCAGCGCTGCTCCCAGGCACGAAATTAAAAACATATTGCTGCACCAGCTACCAAGAAGGAGAAAAATGACTGCTGCTGCTGAACCCATGACAAATATAGATGGTTTCACTATAGCTACCTGGATTTCTTATCTCTGCTGCTTTAACATAGGAGAGTAGTCTATTAAGCTCTGATATTTATTTGTCAGAATATACTAAACACAGTAATGGTAGTTCTTTAACAAAAAAGGATTTGGGGGTAAAGAATCATCACAAGGGATGATTCAACAAAATTGAAAACAAAGTAAGTGATGTGAAAATCTGTACTACTTACAGTAATGTCCAGGATGCATAGGTGGATGATGCTGAAGATGGCCATTCTGGTGGTGAGGCATGGTAGGTGTGTAGGCTGCCGTCCGACTCCCAGTCCAAGTTGTAGTACTATCTAGAAAGAGAAAGGAGCAGCTGGTTAAGGGAGTTTCTCCACATCTCACTTCTAATCCTCTATTTCTCCTGAACATTTGGAAACTGGTTTTAGAAAACTAAACGTGCATATATGTATATACTCACTGCGATGGTAAGTAGCTGGCTGAGCTGTAAACCCATTCTGCGGAGTTCCTGGCTGAGGCCCTGAAGCAATCTGTAAGAGTCCATCACTATGGCTACCTGTCAATATACTGATAGGTTGACCAGGTAAAAGAAGACTACCTACTTGTGAACATTCAACAATTTCAATTAAGAAGAGTGAGCTCAGCATTACTGGGTAGTAAAATGCACCCAACTAAGGGTACTGCATGACACAGTTCCTACAAGTTTGGTTTCAGTATTTTTTTCCATCTACCAATGTCTTCGGAAACTTGAAGCAACATGCTCTGCATCAGCTAATTTTGGCTCTGACATCCTTAATATTTTACAAGCATGCAGAGAACTCTTTTCATCAACCGCATCTTTGTTTCGTTCATGTCTCTTTTCAGTTTAAAAGGGAAGAAGAGATGTCACAGGTTTTATTGAATAACATAGCTGGAGTAGATTTGGTATGAATCCAAACAGGCCAACAGTAGGTCCATTAAGTTGCTTATTTTCAGCATGCTGTAACTACTGTTCCTAAGGAAGACGCTCGCTTCAATTTACATTCCTTTAAAATATACTGAATGGTATTTTAAAATAGTGCTTGAACAGGGCTGCACACATCACTGGACTCCTTCCTGAGAAAGTTGCTGGGTTGGCTTTTTTTTTCCTCCCAAATAAATATTTCAAGAATTGTCTAAGCTTTAAAGTAAAAGTACAGATATTTCAGAAAAGGCTAACAGAATTTGATTTTAAAAGGCTTCAACTCAGCCATTAAGACTAAACTGATCAGGAGTTTCACAAGTCCATTTGAACTCTCAGACTGGTGTAGCTAGCAGAACTTCACACATTGAAAACTTGAACCAAAACCTAAAATCCAAGCTTTTTCTCCTGTCCACTGGGATCCAACAATTATTGCACTGATGAGAAAAAGTTACTGACTATAAACTGTTGTACAAAGGCAATAAAATTAAACCACCTATCCTGTTCTCCCTGCTGGAGAGAGACGTCATACCTTAGCTTGGTGATCTGGGTTCAGCTGTAGCAGACATTTTTCTCCTTCTTAGTAGCTGGTGCAGTGCTGTGTTTTTGACTTTAGCCTGAGAACATTGGTGATAATACACCAATGTTTTTACTTGTTGCTAAGTAATGTTCACTTCAATCAAGGACTTTTTCAGTCTCATGCCCTGCCAGTGAGGAGGGGAAGCCTTGAGGAAGCAGAGGCAGGACACCTGACCCAAAATAGCCAAAGGGGTATTCCATACCACAGCACATCATGCCCAGTATAGAAACTGGGGGGAGTTACCTGGAAGGCTCAGATCGCTGCTCCAGTCAGGCTGGGTATCAGTCAGGTGGTGAGCAACTGTATTCTCTCCCCTTGTTATTTCCCTTATCATTATTATTATTGGTGGTGGCAGTAGTAGTTTTGTATTATACCTTAGTTACTGGACTGTTCTTATCTTAGCCTGTGGGATTTACATTCTTTTGATTCTCCTCCCCATCCCTCTGGGAGCAGGGAGGAAGAAGGGGGGGAGTGAACTTACAGCCGCATGGTTCTGAGTTACTGGCTGGGCATAAACCACAACACTTGGCAAAACCATCATTAGTTTCAGCAAAATAGTCTGCTAAACTTAAATAAGATTATCAAAACTTCATGCTACCATAATTCAAATTTGCGAAGATGAAATCCATTATATTCACACATCTGACATTAAAGTGACAAAGAGTGTGTGAAACCCCTCTCCAAACTTCTTGGCTTCCCTACATTAGGGCTGCAGGACACAGTGTACGTAACTGCTTTAATATCCTGCTGAAATGAAGAGTGAGGTTTGTTGTTGGTAAACCAGACTCTTCCACCTGTAATAAATACACACAGAAAATATTAATTAGGGCTGTCACTCTGGTAGTACAGTGGGCCATTATAAAAATCAAAGAATCACAGATTCATGAGACTTGGAAGGGACCTCTGGAGATCATTTAGTGCAACTCCCTGGCCAAGGTAGGGCCACCTAGAACAGGTTACACACGAAAGCATCCAGGTGGGTTTGGAATGTCTCCAGAGAGGGACACTCCATGACCTTCATGGGCAGCCTGTTCCAGTGCGCTGCAACCCCCAGTATGAAGAAGTTATTCATGTTGAGGTGAAACTTCTTGTGATTTAGTTTATAGAATCATAGAATCATAGAATAGTTAGGGTTGGAAAGGACCTTAAGATCATCTAGTTCCAACCCCCCTGCCATGGGCAGGAACACCTCACACTAAACCATGCCACACAAGGCTATGTCCAACCTGGCCTTGAACACCGCCAGCGATGGAGCATTCACAACTTCCCTGGGCAACCCATTCCAGTGCCTCACCACCCTTACAGTAAAGAATTTCTTCCTCATATCCAATCTAAACTTCCCCTGTTTAAGTTTTAACCCGTTACCCCTTGTCCTCTCACTACAGTCCCTAATGAAGAGTCCCTCCTCAGAATCCCTATAGGCCCCTTTCAGATATTGGAAGGCTGCTATGAGGTCTCCACACAGCCTTCTCTTCTCCAGGCTGAACAGCCCCAACTTTCTCATCCTATCTTCATACGGGAGGTGCTCCAGTCCCCTGATCATCCTCATGGCCCTCCTTTGGACTTGTTCCAACAGTTCCATGTCCTTTTGATGTTGAGGACACCAGAACTGCACACAATACTCCAAGTGAGGTCTCACAAGAGCAGAGTAGAGGAACAGGATCACCTCCTTCAACCGGCTGGTCACGCTCCTTTTGATGCAGCCCAGGATACGGTTGGCGTTCTGGGCTGCGAGTACACACTGAAGTCAGCTCATGTTCATTTTCTCATAAACCAACACCCCCAAGTCCTTCTCCACAGGACTGCTCTGAATCTCTTCCCTGCCCAACCTGTAGCTGTGCTTGGGATTGCTCCCACCAGGGTGTAGGACCTTGCACTTGTCATGGTTAAACTTCATCAGGTTGGCATCAGCCCACCTCACAAGCATGTCAAGGTCCCTCTGGATGGCATTCCTTCCCTCCAGCGTATCAAACGAACCACACAGTTTGGTGTCATCGGCAAACTTGCTGAGGGCGCACTCAATCCCACTGTCCATGTCACCAACAAAGATGTTGAACAAGACCGGTCCCAACACTGATTATGGCACTAATGAGATCCCCTCCCAGTCTGCTCTTCTGTAGACTAAACAGGCTCAGCTCCTGCAATCTCTCATCATAAGAGAGATGCTCCAAACCCCTGATCATCCTTGTGGCCTTCTACTGGACCCTCTCCAGTAGCTCCTTGTCTTTCTTGTACTGAAGAGCCCAGAAATGAACACAGTCCTCCAGATGTGACCTCACCAGCATCGAGTAGAGGGGGAGGATCACCTCTGTCATGGGTTCAGCAGTAGCAGTCATTTTTCTCCTCCTTGGCAGCTGGTGCAGCGCTGTGTTTTTTGATTTTGGGCCTGGGAACAGCGCTGATAACACCAGTGTTTTCAGTTACTGCTTGGTAATGTTTTGGTCTGGCCAAGGACTTCCTGAGCCTCATGCTCTGCCAGGGAGGAGGGGAAGCCAGGAGGAAGCGGAGACAGGAGACCTGACCCAAACTGACCAAAGAGCTATTCCATACCACAGCACGTCATGTCCAGGATGTGAAAACGGAGAGCAGAGACCTGGAAGGGTGTGGTGGTGCATTGGGGGGTTCACTGCTGGGGGGTGCACTGGCTGGGTCGGGTTTGGTGAGCAGTTGTATTCTCTTTCCTTGTATTTCTCTTGTACTTCTCCTGTCATTATTATTACTGGTGGTAGCAGTAGTGATTTGTGTTATACCTTAATTACTAAACTGTTCTTATCTCAAGCTGTGGAAGTTGCATTCTTTTGATTCTCCTCCCCATCCCCCTGGGACTGGGGGAAGAAAAATGGGGAGTGAGTGAGTGAACGAACTGGGTGAGTTACTGAGGGGCTTAAACCACAACAACCTCCCTCGACCTGCTGGCCACACTTCTCCCAATGCACCCCAGGATACTACTGGCCCTCCTAGCCACAAGGCCACACTGACAGCTCATAGTCATCTTGTCATCTATCAATACTTCCAGGTCCTTCTCATCTGAACTGCTCTTTAGTAGGTCAGCCCCCAACCTGTACTGGTACTTGGGGCTCTTCCTCCCCAGGTTTAGTACCCTGCACTTGCCCTTCTTGAACCTCATGAGGTTTCTCTCCACCCAATTCTCCAGCCTATCAAGGTCCCACTAAGACAGCACAGCCTTCAGATTTATCAGCTACTCCCCCAGCTTCATATCATCATCAAGCTTGCTGAGGGTACACTCTAGCCCTTCATCCAGGTCATTGATAAAGAAGTTGAATACGACCAGACCCGATACTGATCCCTGGGGGACACCACTGACTACAGGCCTCCAACTGGATTCTACTCCACTGATCATGACCCACTGAAATCTGCCATTCAGCCAGTTCTCAATCCACCTCACTGTCTATTCATCTAACCCACATTTCCTAAGCTTACCTAGGAGGATGTTATGAGAGACAGTGTCAAAAGCCTTGCTGAAGTCAAGGTAGATAATATCCACTGGTATCCCCTCATCAACCCATCCTGCCATGTCATCATAAAAGGCTATTAGATTGTTCAAGAAAGATTTCCCCTTGGTGAACCCATGCTGACTACTACTGATGGCCACCGCCGCCTTCATGCTTGGTGATGACCTCCAGAATGACCTGTTTCATCACCTTTCCAGGGATGGAGGTGAAGCTGACTGGACGCTAGTTTCCCAGGTCCTCCTTCTTACCTTTTTTGAAGATGGGAGTGACATTGGCCTTCCTCCAATCATTGGGCACCTCTCCCATTCTCCATGATTTTTCAATGATGGAGAGAAGCAGAGCAACAACATCTGCCAGATCCCTCGGCACCTGTGAGTGCATCCCATCAGGGCCCATGGATTTATGGGTGTTAAGTCTGTCTAGCCTCTCCCTAACCCTGTACAACCAGAGGGAAGTCTTCCAGGGGAAATTCTTCCTTTCTCTGGTCTTCATCTCTAACCTCTGAGGTCTGGGACTCCTGAGGGCCATTCTTAGCAATAAAGACTGAGGCAAAGAAGGCATTCAGTAATTCTGTTTCTCTATGTCTTCTGTTACCAGGACACCCACCTGATTCAACAGTGGCCCCACATTTTCCCTTATCTTCCTTTTGCTGCTGATATTCTTGTAGAAGCCCTTAAAGTTAATACTCAAAGACTTATTTTGTTAGCTCTGGAACACTAAAGATTTGCCTGAAAACCTCTCGATACTACCACCTAACAATATACCTGTTTGTTGTCCTGCTTGCTGTTGTAATAGAATAATAAATTTTTTCCATTCCTACAGCAGTTGTTCAAATAATAGCCATAATGTTATATCAGCAGTCAGTTGTTTTAACATGGTATCACTCAATCTTTGGCATATCTAAAGAGGCTTGTAACACTCGTGCAGTGTCAGTCTCATTAAAAAAGATTAGGTCACCATGGAAAATTACTCAAATTATGCTCCAAGTCAAAACCTTATGTTAATGCTTACGAGACTGCCCAGATCATGTTGACACACACTTTGATCCATCACATTTTCAGTTTAGTACTTCACATAATCTTGATAATCTTACTTGTTGAAGCCACAGGAATGTTGGGATAATTAGTGGTGCTGGTAGTGCTAGCCTCAGCAGGAGTTAACATGGCTGGGGTGCTATAAGGCTCAGCAGATGCCCTGTTACTTGGTGGATGCTGGATGGTTTGGACTGAATGGCTTTCGCCAGAAGACAGTGACAGCTGCCCCTCATAGTCATTAACGTATTCATCTTTCACCAGCATGCTTGATGGAGCTGTGAAGAAGCAAATGGTTAAACATGCAAAGCAAATCTATTTTCAGGATTTAACTACAAGTCGCACTACTACTTTTAAGGAACAGCAATGCTATTAAAACTACTGGGGGAGTATTTAACCTACCTAAACATTGCTACAGCACTCCTCTAAATTACAAATAAACACTTCAAGTCAGCAGCAGGAAATTTTGAAGTGTAACTGGATGGAAAAGCTAACTGTTTATTTTGCTGATTGCTATCAAACGAGCAGTTTAGTCCCACAGTAGTAGACTCCAACCATTTTGTTTTCCAGTCCATCATTGAGTGATTGGACATGGTTAATAAAAGGGAAAAACATACTTTTCATCAAGCACCTAAATATATGTTAATGAAGTAGCTAACAAGCCAATTTCTAGCATAAGAGTAATAAAATAAAGCTCCTATGAAAAATGTAATTCATGAGCACAGAACAAAAAACTTCATGCATTCCTTCAGTAATTTTAAGCAGCACCCAAACTGACTAATCAAATTCACAAAGACACTATAATACTACCTTATAATTAACAGCGTAGCCATGCAGAATTACAATAGCAATTACAGAATTTCTATTTTCTTGTTAAACTACTTATTAAAACATAAGCATCTATTATTCCCAATCCAATTAATTAGTACATCATACAGGTGCACATATTATCATGTGTTTGTTAAATGCTGCTTATTAAATAAAAGAGTGAGGTTTTTGTTTTCCTTTTTTCTTGGTGTTTTTAAGTAGCAGGCAATGAAAACAGAACATACCTACAAGTTAAGCTGAAGCCTCAATTTAAAGAATTTATCAATACTCGCCTCTCATATGCTACTTTTCTGGTTTTCCAAAACCAAAACGACAAATGTATTTCCATCTGCTCTCTATACTCCCTCCCAAGGAGATACACAGGAATAAACTGTATATATACTGAAGAGTTTAACACAGTTTGTGCCCAGAGAAATGCAACAGTAAGCAGAACTACTTACCAGAACTCTGTAGTGTCAGTCCCGAGAGATCTTTAAAAATAAAAAGTAAAGGGGGTGTGAAGGACTATATACACAGAGATCTTCAACTATGTTTGAATATTAATTTTATCAGCCTTTACAAATTAGTACTACAGACTCTACGTATTATACCCCTTCCATCACAAATCTCGATGCCAAGTTATTCCCAAGGTACACATTAACTGCAAGAACTGTGTGCAAACCAATAGAAAGGCTTAAACAAAAGCCACAAACTGTTCTTTCAAATTCAGAATAAAGGTAAAAGAATAATTCCATTAAGAAGATGGACAAGAGCATGAGAGAGCAATTTATTATTAGATCATTAAAAAAATTAATGTTTCTAATTTAGGCCTGTATTCTCTACACTCAAAAGGAAAACATTTTATATTTTAGTCCTACTGTTCCATTTTAAATCAAGAGTCTACTTACCAATGCCAGGTGATACTACACGCTCATAATGGTAAGGATTTACACAGACACTGTCACATTTTAAGTCAAAAGCATATTGACAATATTTAACATGCTTGAGTTCATTTTTATGAAGATCAGGCCACCTCCAAAGACGAGCATAAATCACATGAGGGAATCCCTTGCGACCAGCCACCTAAAGAGTTAGACACAGAAGTTGATTGGGACAGTTGAAAGATATTTTACTTTTTTTAGTAAGGAGCAAAGATATAAGAGGACAAACACCACCACAACCTTTCTCCATCAAAATATGGAGGGGAAAAAAAAAAAAAGGTATACAGTTTACCCAAGTTCTATACTCAACAGAAAAATTTCTATTATGGTTTTGCTACAGTTAAGTCAACACTGTGATTCTTAAGAAAAAATACTGGATACAAAATGTCAGAAGCAGAATTTGTGCTTAATATAGTATGTATGGTCACCTTCCCCACTATGGATGATGATGGAGCTTTGCCCCAGAAGAGAAGGAACAAGGCAGTAAGCTATAAGAAATTTACAAGTATAAGAACATCAATCAATTATACTGAAAATAAAAAATAATGCTTCTAGGGTAGACAGCTAGCCAGCAAACACGACATCTGTCATAGAACAAGGAAATCACAACCCAAGCTATACAGGTACTGAGTACCGATGATGCAAGGCTAGCATATATCCTCAGTGCAGACTCCTTGGAGTACCTTAGCAAGGGATCATAGGTCTGTCTTCACACTGCTGACCAACACAGAGCTAACAGAAGCTTGTAGTGAAAATACCAGGATAAACAGACGAATTTGTTGTGACCCTGCATTTTACTGCCCCACACACACTCGTTTAGAACAGCTGATCCAACACCTTCTGCTCCTTTTGGGAATCCAGAGCTCCAGGCACAAAACGTGCCTACAAATGGGGACAAAGGGGGATGTAAGAGAACAGCTACTCTTCCTTAACACTCTAGGACCCTGTGTCACTTCCGCTCCAGCTTCGCTAGGAGGAAAACATCTGATTTTCACTTGTACTAACCTGAAGCCTCCCATCCAGTGTTCTCTGTATTGTAACACACTTGCTGGGATGAGCTCCATTTGTGGTTATAGCTGTAATCAAAGAATCCAGTTCATCTTTTTTCTCCTTTAGCTTTTTAACTAAACTTTCAATTGCACGTTTCGCAAAAGTTTCACTCTCTCCACCTTGTCGATGGCACATCAAGCTGTGAACAATGCTCAGACAAGCATCATTGCTTGTTGGTGTGTTAGTAATAGACATATTGTCCATTTGTCACGGCTTTTTCTTTCAGATCAAATGTCAGTTTTGAGGGCTGTTATGATTTTCAAGCTGATGAACAAGAGATGATCCAAGTTAAGTATTAGAGGTACTGTCTCTTGGTAAAACCTAGGAGGAAAAAATAACTACATTAGAATTGTTTTAAATAACTTGCAGATCATGTTTCTAAAGGAAGTCTGTGGCTTTTTTCTTCTTTTATTTTCAAGCTAAGTGCAGGATATTAAAAGCACATGAAAAACAAACAAACAAAAAACCACAACCCCGCACTGCTTGTCCCATGATAGCTAAAGCACATTTAAGACGCTGCTTGCACGGTTTTAGATATAAGATCATTGGGGTTTCCCCCTAGTAACAATATTTAAATAAATATTATAGTTTATATACATGTACACATAGTATGTACATATAGAAAGGTAAAGATTATTAGATGAACAGGCTCTAAATCAGGAAAAGGAGAATGGTGACAATGATTTCCTATGTTTCATACTGGTAGGATGAAAACAAGTGAAAATACTGACTGGGAATCAAGGGGCATTGATTTAAATAACATTTGAATAGTGAAGAAGCATGAACGCACACCAAAATCATCTGTCATCTTTATTTAATAACCCTGTTCAAATAGTTCAGCTACGCTCTGACCTCAGACTAACTCTATTCCTCTTTGCTAATCAAAAAGGCAAAAAAAAAAAAAAAAAATGTACCTGGCCATTAGCTTAATACAGATTTATGTAAATTAATACTGTGTGTATCTTTCTATATGAAAATCCCAGCTGGCACATTTGTCTTTATTTGTTTGGATCCAGCTTCATCTGGATCAAGACAAATCAACTGAAGTAATTTCAAAAGCACTTCCAAATTGTCTCAAACTGAACTGCCTTAACTGTACTAAATAGAAGAGTAGGAATAAGTCCCTCCTAATACATTAGGCCTTTACACTTGATTTGTTAAGAACCTGTAGTGGTTTCCGGTCATGAAGACATTCTTAAAGCCAGCAGACCTCAGCCTTTCGAAGTTCCCTTTAATTCACAAGTTAGGAGAACTGGTCTGATTTTCTCAATTTTGAAAGAGCTAATTACTATGCTTTATCCAGAAAAATAGAACAGCAGGCTTTGTGCACTCACAGAAAAGGAGTCTAATGTCATCAGAAAGCTGCTTTGGTTCTTCAAGCAGCTCTGGATTCAGGTAATATTGTGGTTTAAGCCCAGCCAGTAACTCAGAACCATGAAGCTGTAAATTCACTCCTCCCCTTCTTCCTCCCCCCACTCCCGGAGGGATGGGGAGGGGAATGGAAAGAATGTAACACCCACGGGTTGAGATAAGAACAGTCCAGCAACTGAGGTATAACACAAAACTACTACTGCTACCACCAATAATAATAATGACAAGGGAAATAACAAGGGGAGAAAATACAGATGCTAACCACCTGCCGACTGATACCCAGCCTGAGCAGCAATCTGGCCCCTCCAGTTAACTCCCCCCAGTTTCTATACTGGGCATGACATGCTGTGGTATGGAATACCCCTTTGGCTAGTTTGGGTCAGGTGTCCTATCTCTGCTTCCTCAGGCCTTCCCCTCCTCCCTGGCAGGGCATGAGACTAAAAGTCCTTGATTGAAGTAAACATTACTTAGCAACAACTAAAACATTGGCATTCAAAGCATAGTTCTCAGACCGAAGTCGAAAACACAGCACTGCATCAGCTACTAAGAGAAAAATGACTGCTACTACTGAACCCAGGACAGGTAGTCATCCACTAACACCATTGTACAAATTACATAGTCTGACTTTCTTAAAAAACTGGCAGAAAATACACCTACGTGATTTTACTACATTTACATTTCCAGAAAAAGATCAAAATATAAGCCTTACTGAAAAAAACATGCCGTTCTCAGCAACGTAAACAAAATACTTTTTCAATAGTTAAGGGAGAAAAGTCTGTTCACATTACCTAAGGAACACATGCACAAGAACCTTAGCCCAGTCCCCCCAGCTAAAAAACACGAAAACCAGCAAATACTGGCTGTAAATAAGGTACGACATGTTGAAACTGTGAGATCAAGAGCAACAACTTTGAGAGCCAATAAATCAGCATTGCAACGAGTGACTATTAATCTGAAACAATAAATGCTTATCACAAATACGATTACACACACTCTGGTCAGATCTGTCCTTATCTCAACCCTTCGTGCTCCACGCTGGGCTCCAAAAAGAACTGTCGTGGTTTTAGCCCAGCTGGCAACCCGGAACCACACAGCCACTCCCTCACTCTCCCCCCCCCCCCATTCTTCCTCCCCCCACTCCTGGAGGGATAGGGAGGGGAATCGAAAGAATGTAACTCCTACGGGTTGAGATAAGAACAGTCCAGGAACTAAGGTACAGCACAAAACCACTACTGATACCACCAATAATAATAATGATCAGGGAAATAACAAGGGAGGAGAACACAACCGCTCACCACCTGCCGACAGATACCCAGCCCGACCCGAGCAGAGATCTAGCCCTTCCGGGTAACTGCCCCCAGTTTCTATACTGGGCATGACGTGCTGTGGTATGGAATACCTCTTTGGATAGTTTGGGTCAGGTGTCCTGCCTCTGCTTCCTCCCGGCTTCCCCTCCTCCCTGGCAGAGCATGAGACTGAGAAAGTCCTTGGTCAGAGTAAACATTACTGAGCAACAACTAAAAACATCCATGTTATCAGCATTGTTCCCAGGCTGAAAGTCAAAAACACAGCACTGCACCAGCTACTAAGGAGAAAAAATGACTGCTACTGCTGAACCCAGAACACCTGTCTCTGCTCCCTCACAGCTTCTTGTGCCCTTCCTCACTGGCAGAGCATGAGAGACTGAAAAGTTCTTGATCAGGGTAAGTGCTACTGAGCATCAACTAAAACACTGGTGTGTTATCAGCACTGTTCTCAGACTAAAGCTGAAACACAGCACTGCACCAGCTACTGGGAAGAAAAATAACTCTATCCCAGCTGAAACCAGGACACCTTGTTATAGGAAAGAGGAGGAGAGAGGAAATAAGATGTGAAGAGTTTTGTAACAGCAGAGACGTTCTTGCCTTTTATGTGTAGCTGGTAACAGAATGGATGGGAGCCGATCAAAGGGAGCGAGGGTGAATCTTCCTTCTGCTGTGATCTGTATGAGCTTGCAAAAAAGGCTGAGAAATAAGTTACCTGCAGCACAGAAATGGTTTGCTGCTCTGAGCACAGTGCAGTCTGTGTCGAGGATGGAGAGCTTGAGAGTGAGTCTGGGCTCTAAATCCCACTGGGAAAGGGATCCTTGATGCCAGAGGTGGTTCAGCCTTTGGTATCAACCACTCCCTATGGCCCACGATGAGACCCTTCAACTCTCAACGCAGAAGAAACACAATCTTCATTTGAGAGCTTTTTCTTTTTTTACCAATTTTAAAAAGAATTAGCTCTTATTTGCTCTTACTGAATTATGTTAATTTATAATGAAAAGGACATTATTTTTTTATCTTGGATAGTTACATTCTAGAAATCTAATTTCTGGAAAGGTGGTAGGACTGATCCAGATTTCACTGAAATCAGTGGTTTGGCACGTAGTCACTAGAACAACTTAGTGCTTTTTTATTAATAATAAAGAAATATTGATTTGGATCTTGAGGTAGAACAAGTTGCAGAAATTTGATCAAAGTAACGTTTTGAGGAGGGGAGCAAGGATGGATGCTAAACCACAGCATGTTAAATTGATCCTGCTGGTACCAGCGTTTGATATTTGAAAAATGTTTGAGACCAAAGATGCTTAGATGGTTGGAAAAAGTATCATTGTATTGGACATGGTATCTCTTCAACCTTTCAAAATCACCTTAATGGCCTACAAATGTCCTTCCCAGGACTTAATTATCACTGGAGCTGTTTGGCTTTAGATAAATATGAGGCAACAGCTCAGCATCTTCCCAGGTCAGTCCTTTCCTCATGTGCTGGTGCTGCCTGTGGTGGGATTTGCTGTGAGTCCCCAACAGCCACCACACACAGAGGCTCATGAACATGGCACTGAGTTTGGGACACCAGAGACTGATGGTGGCACCTGCTCAACAGCTTGTGCAACCCCTAATTCCATGTTTCACCATCTGGTTGAGTGGGACATCACCATGATTGCTTTATGAACCTCAAAACAGACAATACACAGAGTTACCGTGATGCATACAGTAATTTTAAGATATCTAATGCAGATCCTTTTCATTTCACTACAATATTCATGCTATGGAGGTGAATTAATCCCACTACCCCATAACCCAGATGCAGTGTCATCCTTGGGGATTTCTTTGTTGATTTTGCACCTTGTCTACACCTGCGTGTGAAATAAGGCAAAAAACTTTTACCGAATTTCCTAACACCCTTTCATCTCCGCTCCCCAAAACTAAATTTTTGTCTATAAAGAAGGCTGCCTGTTGATAAGATGCTTAATACCCAGCATCAGTAATGGCAGTTCATGGCATCCTAGTGGTCTAAATGGGGATCTGGTTCATGGCATGCCTTGAAAGCAAATGAGGGTTATTGCCAATGGAAGGAAATTTAACATATTCTATTTGGACTTATTATTTGCCATTGGGAAATCTGAAAATTATACTACTTGGTGCTCAGCATGAACAGTTTGCAGCTTTCATTCCTTCATTTGAGCAAATTGTCTCCTTGGATGAGAGGCTACAAATTGCAAATTACTTAATGATTTTTTTTTTTTTTTAATTATATACCTTGGAGACGGCAGGGAAACACTGGTGTGTAATGTGCCAGCACAGAGGATGGCGTAGGCAGACACTGGGCATGTGGATTTGCTGTGCTGTGGTCCATGGGCCCTGCATTGGACATGCTCCCTGTTGAACTGGAGCTCCCATCTCCTATCCATAATGCTTCACAAACTCTAGAAACAGGTAATTTGCAACACACTGAAGAATAGGGTTGACTGAAGAATAGGGTGGATTGAAGAATGGGGTTGATTGAAGAATAGGGTTGTAAATAAGTAACTTCAAGGACCTTAGGCTTTGTTAGCAACTATAGAGAAAAGGAAATTACTAAAATAAGCTTTGCCAGAACCCCCTGGTGGTTACTGATGTGACAACGATCCTAAAACGAAGTGATGAAGAAATAACCACCTGGGTCCCAAAGCCCATTACCACATTTTAGTGCGCATGCGGGAGGCATTCTCTAAAAGCATGATGTAATGTATGTAATCTAATGAATATGTATGTTTAAGGACAACATCATCACAGCCTGGTTGATGCTTGGAGGAGACACGCTAGGAGGAGCAATCCCCCCTGTCTCCCGGTGCCACAATAAAGAATACCTGCTTGTCAAAACTTTGTTGGCGAGTTCCTGTAGATTTCTCCGAATCAATTTGGCACCCCAGATGGGACCCTCTCTGCTCAGCTGCAGGACCCACTGAGGACAGGGCTCCCTAGGGCCCCCAGGACAAATTTCCCTGGAGGGACTCCTCGACTCACCCGGATCACTGCGGGAGCAGACAAGGACCATCACCATCATTGTAAAGGTATTCTTTTGATTATTTTATTTTATGGCATCCCGTAAGGCATAGGAGACATCCTATGCAGGAATGCCGATTAGTGTCCCATGAGGCGTAGGAGATGTCCAACACAGGAACATGGTTAATATTCCGTAAGGCACACACAGGAATAAGAAAGCCTTCCGTAAATCGAGAAAGGAAAAACTCATAGGTAAAGGTGTATACCCGGCTGCTAGTGTCCGTTTGGTATACAGGTATACATTCTGAATTGTTCCGTAAGGCATAGGAGACGTCATATGTGGGAACACAGTTGTATTTTTCTGGTATCTGACCCAATTTCTGGAAACCGGTATTTGATGCTGTGCTTAAGTACTTAATGAATGGCGAACCATTTTTATTTTTATCGTGCTGCTAATAAGCATTTGCATACTTGACGTATGTTTTTGCTTTTGTTTTATCGTGCTGCTAATTAGTATTTGTGTACTTGGTGTATGTTTTTGTCTTTGTTTTCAAAATTGTGAGCGAGTGGAATTTTTGGGATCCCGTGTGAGTGTGTGTATAGCGTGTATAAGAAAATAATGGGAAATAGACAGAGTGGAGAAACAATAGAAAAGAGCCCTTTGGGGTGTATTCTGGCTCATTGGAAAGAATTAGGAGGATCTCCCAGGGGCTCGGTAAATAAAAAGACTAATTAAATATTGCAACCAATGGTGGCCATTATATACCTTAGAGGAGCAGGAAAAATGGCCCAAAAATGGGACTTTGAATTATAATACATTGTTGCAATTAATGTTATTTTTAAGGCAGCAAGGAAAATGGGATGAAGCAATGTATGCAGATATGTTTTTCACATTGAGAAGTCATCCAGAATGGCAGAAAGAATGTGGAATAAATAGAGTGCCACCTGATCCTCTGATTCTAGCCTTAGAAAAGGACAGAAAAAGACTGAAACCCAAATGAGAAAGATGCTGTTCAGGATGTGGCATAGGTGAAATGTGTCTGAAATTGAGAAAAAGGGAGGAAGATAGGATAGAAGATTACGTCTCCCAGAGATTTGTGACACAAATCCAGTAGCCCCTGCTGCAAGTCCTCCTGATTCTAATGAGGAGGAAGGTATGAACAGTAATGATAATAGCAGAAAAGAATTTAAAGGTACCCCGATTGCTGCTCGTGTCTGTAGCAAAACAGGACCTGTGACACAGGCACCTTTAAGGGAAGCAATGGGACCGGAGGGATGAACCAGAATAAGAGTAAATTTTTCAAAGGGAGACTTAGATGCTAGGAAACAGATTGTGAAAAATTATCAAAATGATCCAATAGGAGTAGCAAAACAATTTGAATTGATTGTCAAAAGTCAGGATCCTGACTGGAGAGATATAGACTTAATATTAGATGCATTAACTGAAACCGAAAAGCAACTGCTGATAAAAACAGCTTGTGCTCAGGTTAATGCCCAAATAATCACTGGTGCATTAGCAGGAAGAATGGAAGAACATGTTCCTTTGATTATACCAGACTGGGACTACGACAATGCGGCAGATTATGCCGCTTTAAAAAGATATCAGAATCTGATTAAATTTGGGCTATAAAATGCGATACCAAAAGCCATAAATTGGTTGGTTCTATTTGAAATAAAACAAGGACCAAAAGAAACACTGACCAAAATCATAGACAAATTAAGAGAAGCAATGCAAAAATATACACCTTAGACCCTTCTTCTAATGAAGGGAAATTACAAATAGCTAACTTATTTCTAGGACAGACAACAGAAGATATTAGAAGAAAACTTCAGAAATTATCAGGACCTGACAGTCAAAATACAGAAAAATTAGTAGATGAGGCATGGAAAGTTTATAGAAATCGTGAACATATAAAAGAGAAAAAGCTAGGAAGAACAATAGCAACTGCTACAGTAGCTGCTTTAGGGCACACAAGGACCTGCAGGGGAAGCAGAGGACAGGGCAGAGGAAAAGGAATAGCAGTTACAGGTAGAGGAGAAACGTTCAGTAAAAGGGAAATTGCTGAGGTGAGTAGCTCGAGAGAGGACGCCTTCAACACCTGAGCGGGGGGAGACTCAGCGTCCAGGAGCCTCAACTCGGAGCGGCAAGAGCCACTGAGGGAGCCTCAAGTCCTCTACAGGACTTGCCCAGGAGCCGGCAGCTCATCTGACGGGAGCAGCAGACTCACAGGGGGCGCGCCAGAAAGAGGAGCACCAGCCCTGACTGGTTAAAAACCTGCCCCAGGGAGCATAGCGAGGCAGTTCACGTGGGCAGGCAAGCAGGAAGGTGAGCGCTTGCCCTATGACCAGGGCAAGGTCTGAGGAGCTCTGCGCGGCCAGCGTAGGCACCCAGACAGAGCCCATGAGAGGGGAGGCTGCAGTGCAGAGCTCGGAGTGTAGAGAGCGCCTGCACTGCTCTCCTGAGGGGAGGGTGCACAATGGGCAGGGCTGCACGTGGTGCTCCCTGGTGGAGGTCCTCCTGCAGCAGGTGGCTGAGCTGTGGGACGCTGTCAAGAGGCTACAAGATGTCAGGGAAGCTGAGAGGAAGCAGCACTGCTTGCTCCAGGACCAGACTGTGCAGGGGACTCAAGCGTCCACTGTAGCTCATGCAGGAAAGAAGGAGACCGCTAACCCAGGAAGCTGGGAAACAGTAACAGAAAAAAAACAACAAAAAAAGAGAAGGAAGAGGGCAATTAAAAGTAAGGGGCTTCCTCCCAAATCTCTTGTCCCCACCCAAAACCGCTTTGCTGTCCTGCAGGGGGCTAATGAGGAAACATGTTTGCACCAGGAACAAACAGCTGATGCACTGGCAAAGAAGATCAGTACTGGTGCTGCCAGGAAAAAGCGGCAGGTCATAATAGTAGGGGACTCTACTCTGAAAGGAACAGAGGCACCCATCTGTCGGCCTGGCCCAGTCTCAAGGGAGGTGTGTTGCCTACCAGGGGCTCAGATCAGGGATGTTGCAGAGGGGCTGCCTGCTCTAGCCGGTCCCACTGACTATTACCCACTTCTAGTGATCCACGTGGGGTGCTAGTGACATAGATAGCAGTAGCCCGGAGAACATAAAGAAGGACTACAGAGCTCTGGGAGAGGTGGTTAGGGGCTCTGGAGCTCAGATAGTCTTTTTGCCAATTCTCCAGGATACAGGGCAGGACCTTAAAAAGGCTAGGAGGATTGGCCAGGTTAATAAATGGTTAGAAGGGTGGTGCCATAGTCAGGGGTTTGGGTATCTAGAACATGGGACTCAATTTAGGAGGCCAGGTCTACTGGGGGCTGGTGGAGCTGGTCTGACAAAGAAAGGGAAGAGTGGATTTGGTAGGAGGCTGGCCAGACTGGTCAAGGATGCTTTAAACTAGATGTGTTGGGGGAGGGGGGCATCATTCCATCCCAGCACACCCAATCACTGGCCAGCACCTATAATAAAACGTTCAGAGCAATGTAGAGATATTCCAGCTGCTCCAGCCAATGAGCTGGCTTCAACTGGAGCTCGGCTCAGATGCCTCTATACAAACGCCCATAGCATCAACAACAATCAAGAGGAATTAGAGATGTGTGCACATCTACAGGGGTATGATATAAAAGCCATCACAGAAACATGGTGGGATGCCTCCAATGACTGCTGTGCTGGAATGGAAGGTTACAGGCTCTTTAGAAAAGACAGGCCCGGTAGGTGGGGAGGGGGAGTTGCTATCTATGTTAGGGATAGGCTGGAGAGTATGGAACTCTGGGGACAGGTGAGCAGACGATAGAGAGTTTGTGGGTCAGGGTTAAAGGGAGAACAGAGATGGGAGACATGACTGTGGGGATCTGTTACAGACCACCTGACCAAGAGGACTCTGTGGATGAAGCACTCTATAGACAGATAGGAACAGCCTCACGCTCGCAGGCCCTTATTCTCATGGGGGACTTCAACCACCCTGATATCAGTTGGAGGGATGGTAAGGCTCAGCACAAGCAATCCAGGAAGTTCCTCGATTGTGTGGAAGACAACTTTCTTGCGCAAGTAACAGAGGAGCCAACAAGGAGAGGTGCCATGCTTGACCACGTGCTCACAAACAGGGAAGGGCTGGTTGGAAATGTGACTCTCCAGGGCAGCCTTGGTGGCAGCGATCATGAGATGGCCAAATTCAAGATCCTCAGGACAGTGAGAAGAGCATGCAGCAAGCTCACTGCCCTGGACTTCAGGAGAGCAGACTTCGGCCTCTTCAGGAACCTGCTTAGTGAGGTTCCATGGGATATAGCCCTAGAGGGCAGGGGGGCCCAAGACTGTTGGTTGATATTCAAGGATCACTGTCATGGTTTAAGTCCAGTCAACCACGAAGTTTTTCTCCCTCCCTCCCTCCCCTCTCTTTCTTCCCCCAGTCCCGGGGAATGGGGAGGAGAATCGAAAAAATGCAACTCCAGCAGGTTAAGAACAGTTTAGTAACTAAGGTATAACACTGTCATGGGTTCGGTGTTTTTTTTTTTTTCTAGTCTCATGCTATGCCGGGGAGGAGGCAGAGAGAGGGCGCCTGACCCGGGATGACAAATGAGGTTATTCTGTGCCACAGCATGTCATGCCAAGGATGTGGAATACAGAGGGGGGGGGGGGGAGGAACCGGGAAGAGTGTGGTTTGGGGGCGGGGTCTCGCTGGGGCTTCCCACGAGGTCTCTTGGCTTGGTCGGGCGGCAAAACGCTTGTATCCTCTCCCTTTGTATTTATTTTGTCATTATTATTGTTATTGGGGGTGGCAGTAGTGTTTTTTATTCTATCTTAGTTATAAGACTGTTCTTATCTCATCCCCTGGGATTTACATTCTTTCAGTTCTTCTCCCCATTTCCCCCACAAAAGAGTGGGGGGGGGGGAGAAAGGAGGGAGAAGTGAAATTTACGGCTTAAACCACGACAGTTTTTGGCACCCAACGTGGGGCACTTAAGGGTTGAGATAAAGACAAAATAGCCACTCGTCACAATGCTGATTTATTGGCTCTCAAAGTTGTTGCTCTGGTTCTCACAGGTTCAGTGTATGATACTTTACCTACAGCCGGTTCTTCTTATCTTTATGTTTTTCAGATCAGGGTTTGGGTTAAGATTCTTGTTACATTATACTGTATTGCATGGATTTTTAATACAATAGACTCAGTGATCATGAAACTGATCCGGTTTGTGTTTCCAGTGTGGCCACCAACTCAATACTTTGGGAGGTATATAATGGAAGTTCTTAGCAATTTACACGTCTCTTTTCACCTCCTCGGGTGGTCAGCCTGTGAAGGAGACATTCTTTTGTGCTCCCAGCGCCCCCACCAGACCGTTTACAGCATCATTTGAGAATTTTTAAGGTTTTGAATGGCCTTTAGATACCCTTGAGATCTGCCTGCTGGTGGTGATGGGAATTATCATGTTGGCACACATACTGAGAATATGTTTTACTCACAACTATTTTGTCTGGTCCGGAGAGTTAATCAGAGTGGGGTGTGGGCCATGTCTGGGGTTAGACTACAATCCAGGATGGCCGAGAGATATTCCCCAAGGCTGGACAGTCATGAGTGGCAGGGTGTGTGGGATAGTATGGGCAAGTATCTAGGCCCGGGGGCCCCTCCAGTGCTTTGGAACTTCACCAATGAACAAATGCAAAATCCAGAAAAATTAGTAAAACATTTAAAGGAGGTGTGTGGTCATTCTGGTCACACCAGAGATGGACAAATCATGGCAACGTGCTGGGGCTTGGCTTATGCTTACAGAGCCTTGTTTAACACTGTCCAGCATCTTCAAAAGGAAAAAAAGGTCTCTGGATCTGAGGGCGGAGTAATGGAAGCACAGTTAATCCAGCTCCAAGTACAGCAGCTACATCACCACCAGCGACAGGTACAGCCACGACTCAAACCCCAGTGACAAGTACGGCAGCTACCCAAACCACAGTTATAATCACTGCAGCTAAACCAGAGGACCAACTCATACCAATATCGGTTGCCCCTGTACGCAAGAGGAAAAACAAAGAAGAGGCAGGAAAGATGAAACACGACAAAGGAACGTCACCACCTGAGACAGCATCTGACCAGGAGTTATTACAACATGATGAAGAAGAAGAAAAGGAAGAGGTGACTTCTCGATCTCGGACCTCAACCAAGCTACGGAATATGCGAAAAGACTTTACCCGTCAGCCAGGGGAGCACATCATCACCTGGCTGCTCCGATGCTGGGACAATGGGGCTGACGGTCATGAACTAGAAGGTAGTGAAGCCAAACAGCTGGGATCACTTGCCAGGGAAGGGGGAATTGACAAAGCAATTGCAAGAGAGAAAAAGTCCCTCAGCCTTTGGAAGCGGCTCTTGGCAGCTGTGAAAGATAGGTTTCCATACAAGGATGATGTTAGGAGTCGTTCGGCCAAGTGGACTACTCTAGAGAAAGGCATCCAGTCTCTGAGGGAATCAGCCATTGTAGAGATGATCTATATTACCAAGCCGAATGTTGGGGATATACCCGTAGATCCTGATGAAGTCGAATGCACATGACCCATGTGGCGGAAATTTACATGAAATGCACCCCAATCATATGCCCATTCATTGGCAACAATAACCTGGAGTGACATAAGACCACCAACAGTGGATGAAATGATTTATAAACTCCGAGAGTTTGAAGATAATCTCACCCCTTCCATCATCTCAGCTGTGGAGAAACTGTCCCAGAACCTCCAACAATTGAGAGACGATCTATCCAGCTCCTCACGTGTATCAACACACGTCTCAGCTATTAACAGAAGGCGTTCTACTGTTTGAGAGAGAAGATATAGAAGTTATACACCACGGGCCACCCTATGGTTTTACCTGCAGGATCATGGAGAAGATATGATGGAGTGGGATGGAAAGCCTCCTTCAGTTTTGGAGGAGCGGGTGAGAGAACTGAAAAGGAGAGCAAAGGTCAAGTCTGATCACCCCATGAAGGCTGCGGCTTCAGGCTCTGGTGAGCAGGTTCCCAGATGGAGTGGAAGAGACGATTTTACCTCAGCTCCTGTGATGAAGAAGAATAATCCATCTCTACAAGACGTGAGTGACCAATGTGATGACTACTAGAGGGGTCCCACCTCCAGCCAGGTGGAGGTAGGGGACAATCAGATTTACTGGACTGTATGGATCAGATGGCCTGGCACATCAGTCCCACAGAAGTATAAGGCTCTAGTAGATACCGGTGCACAGTGTACTCTGATGCCATCAAGCTGTCAAGGGGTGGAACCTATTTCTATTTCAGGAGTGACAGGAGGATCCCAAGAGTTGACTGTACTGGAGGCTGAAATCAGCCTGACTGGGAGGGAATGGCAAAAACACCCCATTGTGACTGGTCCAGAGGCTCCATGTATCCTTGGCATAGATTACCTCAGAAGAGGGTACTTCAAAGACCCAAAAGGGTACCGATGGGCTTTCGGTATTGCTGCTTTGGAGACAGAGGAAGTGGAGCAGCTGTCCACCTTGCCTGGTCACTCAGAGGATCCTTCTGCTATAGGGGTTGCTGAAGGTCGAAGAACAAGTGCCAATCGCGACCACAACAGTGCACCGGGGGGAATATCGCACCAACCGAGACTCCCTGATTCCCATCCATAAGCTGATCCGTAGATTGGAGAGTCAAGGAGTGATCAGTAGGACCCACTCACCCTTTAATAGCCCCATATGGCCAGTGCGAAAGTCTAACGGAGAGTGGAGACTAACAGTAGACTATCGTGGCCTGAACGAAATTACCCCATCCTTGAGTGCTGCTGTACCAGACATGCTAGAGTTTCAGTACGAACTGGAGACAAAGGCAGCCAAGTGGTATGCCACGACTGACATTGCCAATGCTTTTTTCTCAATTCCTCTGGCAGCAGAGTGCAGGCCACAGTTTGCTTTTACTTGGAGGGGCGTCCAGTACACTTGGAACCGACTGCCCCAGGGGTGGAAACACAGCCCTACCATCTGCCATGGACTGATCCAGACTACGCTGGAACAGGGGCAAGCTCCAGAACACCTGCAATACATTGATGACATCATTGTGTGGGGTGATACAGCAGAAGAAATCTTTGAGAAAGAGAGGAAAATAATCCAAATCCTGCTGAAAGCCGGTTTTGCCATAAAACGGAGTAAAGTCAAGGGACCTGCACAGGAGATTCAATTTTTGGGAATAAAATGGCAAGATGGATGCCGCCAGATCCCCACAGATGTGATCAACAAGATAACAGCAATGTCTCCACCAACTAATAAGAAAGAAACACAAGCTTTCTTGGGTGCTGTGGGGTTCTGGAGGGTGCACATCCCGAATTACAGTTTGATTGTAAGCCCTCTCTATTATGTGACCGGGAAGAAACATGATTTTAAATGGGGCCCTGAGCAACAACAAGCCTTTGAGAAATTAAACGTGAGATAGTTTGTGCAGTAGCCCTCGGACCAGTCCGGACTGGGCCAGAAGTTAAAAATGTACTGTACACCGCAGCTGGGGACAACGGTCCTACCTGGAGCCTCTGGCAGAAAGCTCCAGGGGAAACTCGAGGTCGACCCCTCGGCTTTTGGAGTCGGGGATACAAAGGATCTGAGGCCAGCTATACTCCAACTGAAAAAGAGATATTGGCAGCCTATGAAGGGATTCGAGCTGCTTCGGAAGAGACTGGCACTGAAGCACAGCTCCTCCTGGCACCCCGGTTGCCCGTGCTGAGCTGGATGTTCAAAGGCAGGGTCTCCTCTACACATCATGCAACTGATGCTACATGGAGTAAGTGGGCGGCATTAATTACACAACGAGCTCGACTAGGAAATCCCAGTCATCCGGGAATTCTAGAAGTCAGCATGGACTGGCCAGAGGGCAAAGATTTTGGAAGGTCACCAGAGGAGGAAGGAGTGATGGGTGCTGAAGAGGCCCCACCATATAATGAACTGTCAGAAAGTGAAAAGCAGTATGCCTTATTTACTGACGGGTCTTGTCACATTGTGGGTAAGCACCGTAGATGGAAGGCAGCAGTATGGAGTCTTCAACGACAAGTTGCAGAAACTGCTGAAGGGGAGGGTGAATCGAGTCAGTTTGCAGAAGTGAAAGCCATCCAGCTGGCCTTGGACATTGCGGAATGAGAAAAGTGGCCAGTACTTTATCTCTATACTGACTCATGGATGGTGGCAAATGCCCTGTGGGGGTGGTTGCAGCAATGGAAGCAGAGCAACTGGCAACGCAGAGGTAAACCCATCTGGGCTGCTGCACTGTGGCAAGACATCGCTGCCCGAGTGCAAAACCTGGTGGTCAAGGTACGCCATGTAGATGCTCATGTACCCAAGAGTCGGGCTACTGAGGAACACCAGAACAACCAACAAGTGGATCAAGCTGCTAAAATTGAAGTGGCTCAGATGGACTTAGATTGGCAACATAAGGGTGAATTATTTTTGGCCCGGTGGGCCCATGACACTTCAGGCCATCAGGGCAGAGATGCAACATACAGATGGGCTCGTGATCGAGGGGTGGACTTAACACTGGATGCTATTGCCCTGGTTATTCATGACTGTGAAACGTGCTGCATTCAAGCAGGCTAAACGGTTAAAGCCTCTTTGGTATGGAGGACGATGGCTGAAGTACAAATATGGGGAGGCTTGGCAGATTGATTATATTACACTCCCACCAACCCACCAAGGCAAGCGTCACATGCTTACCATGGTGGAAGCAACCACCGGATGGTTGGAAACATATGCTGTGCCCCACGCCACTGCCCGAAACACTATCCTGGGCCTTGAGAAACAGACTTTGTAGCGACACGGCACACCAGAGAGAATTGAGTCAGACAATGGGACTCATTTCCGGAACAGCCTGATAGATACATGGGTCAAAGAGCATGGCATTGAATGGGTATATCACATCCCCTATCATGCACCAGCCTCTGGGAAAATCAAAAGGTACAATGGGCTATTAAAAACTACACTGAGAGCAATGGGTGGTGGGACTTTCAAACATTGGGATACACATTTACCAAAAGCCAGCTGTTTGGTCAACACCAGAGGATCTGCCAACAGGGCTGGTCCAGCCCAGTCAGAACTTCTACATACTGTTGAGGGGGACAACGTTCCTGTGGTGCACATAAAGAATTTGCTGGGGAAGACAGTCTGGGTTATTCCTGCTTCAGGTAAAGGCAAACCCACTCGTGGGATTGCTTTTGCTCAGGGACCCGGATATACTTGGTGGGTAATACGGGAAGATGGGGAAGTCCGATGTGTACCTCAAGGAGATTTGATTTTAGGAGAAAACAGCCAATGAACTCAATTGCATGCTGTTGCCTGCTATGTAATTTTTTTTTCATATAGCCCATCAACTAGATGTCTTCAAGTCATCCGCGACTGGCCCTCAGACCATCATCCCAACAAAGAACGAACTTTGATGAAACCAGACGAGTTCTGCAGTAAAGGAACAATCAGCATCAGCAGGCAACCATCCAACACTGCACACAGCCTCCCCTGCTCTGAAAGACTGTTGCAAAAGACGGAGCCCGATATCATGGACTGGATGGACTCAGCAGCTTTGTAGGGATTGGTCCATGCACTAAGGGATTATATCTCTCCATCTGTGTGTGTGTGTGTGTATGTATATATATATATATATGGGATGATATTTTGAAAATGTGGGATCTGAACATGATGTGAATGGTATGGAATAAGAGGTGGATTGTCATGGGTTCGGTTTTTTTTTTTTTTCCTAGACTCATGCTATGCCGGGGAGGAGGCAAAGACAGGGTGCCTGACCTCGGTTGACTAATGAGGTTATTCCATGCCACAGCATGTCATGCCCAGGATGTGGAATACGGGGGGGGGAGGAACCGGGAAGAGTGTGGTTTGGGGGCGGGGTCTCGCTGGGGCTTCCCACGCGGTCTCTCGGCGGCAAAACGGTTGTATCTTCTCCCTTTGTATTTATTTTGTCATTATTATTGTTATTGGTGGTGGCAGTAGTGATTTGTATTGTATCTTAGTTACTTGACTGTTCTTATCTCAACCCGTGGGAGTTACATTTTCTTTGGTTCTTCTCCCCATTTCCCCCCCATCGGAGTGAGGGGTGGGGAAGGAGGGAGAAGTAAAATTTATGGCTTAAACAACGACAAACACAAATCACTACTGCTACCACCAGTAATAATACAAGAGAAATAAAAGGAAAGAGAATACAACCGCTCACCAAGCCCGACCCAGCCAATGCACCCCCCAGCAGTGAACCCCCCACTGCACCACCACACCCTTCAGTGTCTCCACCTCCGGTTTTACATCCTGGGCATGATGTGCTGTGGTATGGAATAACCTCTTTGGTCAGTTTGGGTCAGGTGTCCTGTCTCCGCTTCCTCCCGGCTTCCCCTCCTCCCTGGCAGAGCATGAGGCTCAGGAAGCCCTTGGCCAGACCAAAACATTACCAAGCTGTAACTGAAAACACTGGTGTTATCAGCGCAGTTCCCAGGCCCAAAATCAAAAACACAGCGCTGCACCAGCTACCAAGGAGGAAAATGACTGCTACTGCTGAACCCATGACAATCACCTACTACAAGCTCAGGAGTGTTGCATCCCAGCTAGAAGAAATTGAAGCAGGAGGGCCAGGAGACCTCCTTGGATGGATAAGGAGCTGCTGAGGAAAATTCAAAGGAAATAAGAGGCTTATAAAAGGTGGAAGCAAGGACAGGCGGCCTGGGAAGAATACAGAGATGTTGTCCGGGAAGCTAGGGACCAGGTCAGGAAAGCTAAGGCTCAGTTAGAATTGAGTTTGGCAAGGGATGTGAAAGATAACAGGAAGGGCTTCTATAGGTACATAGCAAACAAAAGGAAGACTAGAGACAACAAGGGCCCTCTTTGGAAGCTAACGGGAGAACGGGCTACCCTGGATTTGGAGAAGGCTGAGGTACTTAATGACTTCTTTGCCTCAGTCTTCACCGGCAAATGCTCTGGCCACACCACCCAAGTCTTGGAAGGAACATGCAGGGACTATGAGAATGAAGACCTTGGGCCCACTGTAGGAGAGGATCTGGTTCGAGACCATCTTAGGAACCTGAACGTGCACAATTCCATGGGACTGGAGGAAATCCACCACGGGTCCTGAAGGAGCTGGTGAATGAAGTTGCTAAGCCACTGTCCATCATATCTGAAAAATCATGGCAGTCAGGTGAAGTTCCCGATGACTGGGAAAAGGGGAATATAACCCCTGTTTTCAAAAAGGGGAAAATGAATGACCCGGGGAACTACAGACCAGTCAGCCTCACCACTGTGCCTGGCAAAATCTTGGAGCAGATTCTCCTGGAAGGCATGCGAAGGCACATGAAAAACAACAAGGTGGTTGGTGACAGCCAGCATGGCTTCACTAAGGGGAAATCCTGCCTGAACAATTTGGTGGCCTTTTATGATGGGTCTACAGAACCGATGGACAGGGGTAGAGCAGCTGATGTCATCTACCTAGACTTGTGCAAAGCATTTGACACTGTCCCACATTGACATCCTTGTCTCTAACTTGGAGAGACATCAATGTGATAGGTGGACCACTCGGTGGATAAAGAACTGGCTGGATGGCCTCATGCAAAGAGTTGTGCTCAATGGCTCAATGTCCAGCTGGAGACCAGTAACGAGTGGTGTCCCTCAGGGATCGGTGTTGGGACCGGTCTTGTTCAACATCTTTGTTGGTGACATGGACAGTGGGATTGAGTGCGCCCTCAGCAAGTTTGCCAATGACACCAAGCTGTGTTGTTCGTTTGATACGCTGGAGGGAAGGAATGCCATCCAGAGGGACCTTGACACGCTTGTGAGGTGGGCTGATGCCAACCTGATGAAGTTTAACCATGACAAGTGCAAGGTCCTACACCCTGGTGGGAGCAATCCCAAGCATAGCTACAGGTTGGGCAGAGAAGAGACTCAGAGCAGTCCTGTGGAGAAGGACTTGGGGGTGTTGGTTTATGAGAAAATGAACATGAGCCAGCAGTGTGTGCTTGCAGCCCAGAAAGCCAACTGTATCCTGGGCTGCATCAAAAGGAGTGTGACCAGCAGGTCGAGGGAGGTGATCCTGCCCCTCTACTCTGCTCTTGTGAGACCTCACTTGGAGTATTGTGTGCAGTTCTGGTGTCCTCAACACAAAAAGGACATGGAACTTTTGGAACAAGTCCAAAGGAGGGCCATGAGGATGATCAGGGGACTGGAGCACCTCCCGTATGAAGATAGGCTGAGGAAGTTGGGGCTGTTCAGCCTGCAGAAGAGAAGGCTGTGTGGAGAACTCATAGCAGCCTTCCAGTATCTGAAAGGGGCCTATAAGGATGCTGGGGAGAGACTCTTCATTAGGGACTGTAGTGAGAGGACAAGGGGTAACGGGTTCAAACTTAAACAGGGGAAGTTTAGATTGGATATGAGGAAGAAATTCTTTACTGTAAGGGTGGTGAGGCACTGGAATGGGTTGCCCAGGGAAATTGTGAATGCTCCATCGCTGGCGGTTTTCAAGGCCAGGTTGGACAGAGCCTTGTGTGGCATGGTTTAGTGTGAGACGTCCCTGCCCATGGCAGGGGGGTTGTAACTAGATGATCTTAAGGTCCTTTCCAACCCCATCTATTCTATGATTCTATGAAAGAGCAAGTTTTTCTCCCCATATAGAACCTAATCAGTGTCTAATTCCAGGTAAGGCAAAAAATACTTTGCCTGTTAAAGCAGAAATAAAAGGGGGGGCCTGCCCAATTAGAATAAAACAATATCCCTTAAAATTGGAGGATCGGAAGGGAATCAAAGAAATCATGGATAATTTTTTAAAATATGGATTATTAATTGAATGTGAATCGAAATATAATACTCCTATCTTGCCAGTAAAGAAATCCAATGGGAAAAGTTACAGATTAGTTCAAGATCTCAGAGCAATCAACAAAATTGTGGAGGATATTCATCCAGTAGTCGCTAATCCATATACCTTACTGACCAAATTGAATAATAATCAAAGTGGTTTACCCTCCTGGACTTAAAGGATGCATTTTTCTGTCTGCCCCTGGCCAAAGGAAGTCAAAATTTATTTGCTTTCAAATGGGAAAACCCTGAAACAGGAAGGAAGACACAGCTCACTTGGATGGTGTTACCTCAGGTATTTAAAAACAGTCTGACCACTTGCGGAAATCAATTGGCAGGAGAATTAGAATCCTGGGAAGCACCCACCCAGACAGGCAGGCACTTTACTACAATATGTTGATGACCTGTTAATTGCTACCAGAACTGAGAAAGAATGTGTTCAATGGACTGTAGAACTGTTAAACTTTCTAGGGCTAAATGGATGCCGGGCATCTAAATCTAAGTCTCAACTAATTCGAACTCGAGTATCTTATTTAGGATACGAAATAACAGGAGGACAACGAGAACTTGGAGCAGCTCAAAAGGAAGCAATCTGTCAAAAACCATGACCATCCACGGTTAAAGATCTCCGGACGTTTCTGGGAATGACAGGATGGTGTCGACTCTGGATCCATGACTATGGTGTTCTGGTAAGACCCTTATATGAGCTGCTAAAAGAAAATCCAACCTTTCTAAATTGGACAGATCAAGCTGAAGAAGCGTTTAAAAGTTTAAAGACAGAACTCATGAGAGCTCCAGCTCTGGGGCTTCTGGACATAACTAATCACTTTTGGCTATATTCCTATGAGAAACAGGGGGATTCCTATGAGAAACTAGCCTTGGGGGTTTTGGCTCAAAGATTGGGACCTTATAAAAGAGCAGTGGCCTATTTTTCAAAACAGCTGGATGAACCAAGTAAAGGCTAGCCTGGATGCTTGAGAGCAGTAGCAGCAGTTATCTTAAACATCCAAGAGGCCCGAAAAATTTACACTGGGACAAAAGATCACCATGTTAGCGCCTCATGCAGTATCAACAGTCCTAGACCAAAAAGGTATACATTGGCTATCACCATCGCGTTTCTTCAAGTATCAAGCCATCCTAGTAGAACTGGATGATGTGGAAATTGTGATCGCTAATGTTGTGAATCCAGCATCTTCCCTTCAGGAAACCCCTACCGAACCGTTGGCTCACAATTGCTTGGCCACTATAGAGACAGTATACTCGAGCCGACCAGACCTGAAAGAGGAGCCTCTGGAGGGTGCAGATTCCTGGTTCACTGATGGCAGCAGCTTTGTTAAAGACGATAAACAAAGAGCAGGATATGCCATGTCTACAACTTCAAAGGTAATAAAAGCTAAACTATTACCCTCTAACACCTCAGCACAAAAGGCAGAAATAATAGCCCTGACTAGAGCCTTGGAGTTGGCAAAAGACAAGCGGATAAACGGATAAACATACGGACTGATTCCAAATATGCCTTTGGTGTAGCTCATGCACCTGGAACAATTTGGAAAGAATGAGGACTTTTAAATACCCAGGGAAGACAAGTTAAACATGCAACGGAAATTTTGCGATTGTTAGAAGCTGTACAATTACCTAATAATGTGGCTATCATACATTGTAAAGGACATCAAAAAGGTAACTCTGATGAAGAGATTGGAGATAATTTGGCTGATCTTGAGGCTAAACGGGCGGCAGAAACAGAAAGAGTTGAGGTGATGTCCTTAATTCCTGACGGTAAACTGGTAATTGAGCAAAATAAAGCTACGTACTCTAAAGAAGACATGAAACTAATTGAAGACCTGGAAGGACAGGAAAATGAAAAGGGTTGGATAAAAATACCTGATGGGCGAGTAGTGATCCCCTATAATCAATTATGGAAGTTGATACAAGAAGAACATAACAAAACTCATTGGGGAAGTAATGCCTTGTATAAACATTTAAACAAACAGATCATAGGAATAAATTTATATACCATAGTGCAATTAGTGACAAAACAATGTCAACTATGTCTGAAAAATAACCCTAAGACTGAAAACAGGAATCAGGTAGGGACAATTGGAAAAGGGAATTATCCGGGACAACAGTGGTAAATAGATTTTTCTGAATTACCTAGAAAAGGAGGTTATCGATATTTGTTGGTATTGACATATACTTTTTCAGGGCACCCAGAAGCATTCCCTTGCAGGGCAAATAATGCAAAACAAGTGATTAAGGTGCTATTAAATGAAATAATACCTCGTTTTGGGGTACCAGCTACTACCTCCTCTGACTGTAGTACATATTTCAGTGCAAAATTATTACAAGAAATTGGAAATAGATTGGCAATTACATGTTCCACATAGGCCTCACGCCAGTGGGCAAGTGGAAAAAATGAATCACTTAATTAAAAAACAGCTTGGGAAGATTTGTCAAGATTTGTCAAGTTATATTGGTATCAAGCATTACCATAGGCCTTATTGAGAATCAGAACAAAACCTCGGTCAAAGGAAGGAATTAGCCCATTTGAGATTCTACATGGAAGGCCATATCAATCTCAATTTAAAGGAGAAAGCCTTCAAGAAGTAGGAGAAGGATACCTTCAACAGTTCTTGGTAAACTTGGGAAAACAGTTAGAAAAAATAAATGGCAGAGTGTTAGGGACCAGGGCCAGAGGTTTAGATTATCCTATTCATCCTCTTAAGCCAGGAGATTGGGTTTTTATTAAGAATTTTGCAGGTGATCCTGAGACAAGGAGGCACCAAATGTAATCAGTTCTAAGTAACTTAGTCCATCAGACTTAATGGATACTTTTTCAGGGTGGCCAGAAGCATTATTCTTGTAGAATAAATAATGCAAGACAAGTAATTAAAACATTATTAAATGATATAATACCTTGTTTTGGAGTACCAGCAGCAATTTCTTCCGACCGAGGCTTGCACTTTAGTGCAAAATTGTTACAAGAAATTAGCAAAAAATTAGAAATTGATTGAGTACATGTTCCATACAGGTCTCAGGCCAGTGGGCTAGCAGAAAAGATGAACCATCTGATCAAACAACGGATTAGTAAAATATGCCAGGAAAACGAATTTATATTGGTACCAAGCCTTACCACTGGCTCCACTGAGAATTCGAACTAAACCTCGGTCGAAAGAAGAGGCTAGGCCATGTAAAATTTTATATGGAAGACCATATCAATCCCAGTTTAAAGGAGAAAGTCTTCAGGAAGTGGGAGAAGGCTATCTCAGGCAGTTTCTGGGAAAACAATTAGAAGAAATAAATAAGAGAATATTAGGGACAAGAGCGAGAGGTTTGGATTATCCGATTCACCCTTTCAGATCCAGAGACTGGGTTTATGTTAAGAATTTTTCAGGAGATCCTCTACAGGAGAAGTGGAGCGGACCATACCAGGTATTACTGACTATCTTTCCAGCAGTGAAGATAAAGGAACAACCTGCTTGGATACATTATTCAAGAATAAAGAAAGCACCAGAACCAGAGAAGACATGGCGGATCGAGTCTTCAGGACCCACACATATGAGACTACATCGATCATAATTTGGACTTGTATAATAATAAGTGTAGAAGCATGGAATCAAAATCTATATCTGAGATTGATACAAAATGTTACTAATGTCTTAAACAAGAGTGACTGCTGGATCTGTACTCAGCTGCCTAAATCAGGAGAGAGACTGGGTATTCCTTTAATTGGCTTCCCTATCCCCTTTAAGACAAATTGGAATAGATTATGGAGAGATCTTGTTTATACCGACAAGACCCATACAAATTTACAGGTTTTAAGGATACAAGCCTCGAATATGTCAGAAGTTAAATGTGTAACCACTAACAAAATTCTTAATCAGGGCAACATGTCAGTAGGAAATTACCCGTATTGCAGCTGGGCAATGCAACTTCACCTTCGAAAACCTCTAACTGGTTATTGGAATGTTCCTGAAGGGAAAGGGTGGTATTGGTTATGTGGAGAAAATGCCTATAAGGCTTTACCTCCTAACTGAAAAGGGACATGCACACTAGGAGTAGTGGTTGCAAACTTTACAGTAATTAACATTCATCCTTCTGGAACCTGGGTTCGAAGTTTTATTAAAAGAATCAAACGAGGATATAATCCCATAGCAGAACGAAACACTGCTTTCCATAGCTTTGTTAGATGGCTTATTCCATCTCTAGGTGTTAGTGAATTAGAAAAAACGATTGTGAATATGTCAGCTGCAATTGAGGAAATGGAAAATTGAACTGCTGATGCTATTCTAGCATTACAAGAAGAAATAACCAGCCTGTCTAAAGATCAAAGAGGAAGAATTACTACTGATCTGAAGGAGATGTGGAAACAAGTTAAAATATTTCATGAGGTGGCGCAAGACAACACCTCGTGGGGATTTGAGGAAATTTGGGAAAAATTAACATCATGGGTACCCAATCTCTCCTGGTTGAGACAGTTGTTTTTTACTGTATTTGTAATAATAGGAATGGTTTTGATTACATGTATAACAGTCCAATGCTCCTTTTGGTGTTGCAAACAATCCATGATGAACTATGACGAATGGAAGAGAAACAAAATTAAGCATCAAGTAGAAACAGGGAAATACTTCAGGAAACTTTAAATAAAAATGAAGTAACTCAGTTGCAAAAGAATTTGCGATAGGACAAGAAAAGGGGGGATTGAAGAATGGTGTTGATTGAAGAATAGGGTGGACTGAAGAATAGGGTTGTAAATAAGTAACTTCAAGGACCTTAGGCTTTGTTAGCAACTATAGAGGAAAAGAAATTACTAAGATAAGCTTTGCCAGAACCCCCTGGTGGTTACTGATGTGACAACGATTCTAAACCAAAGTGATGAAGAAATAACCACCAGGGGTCACAAAGCCCACTACCACATTTTTGTCTGCATACAGGAGGCATTCTCTAAAAGTATGATGTAATGTATGTAATCTAATGAATATGTATGTTTAAGGACAATATAATCACAGCTTGGTTGATGCTTGGAGGAGACGCTTGGAGTAGCGGTCCTCCGTGTCTCCCTGTGCCGCAATAAAGAATACCTGCTTGTCAACTTAAAACTTTGTTGGTGAGTTCCTGGAGATTTCTCTGAATTATAACATAAATCCAGCACAATTCTAAAAGGAAACAACATATTCCTTATTAAATATTTTCTCCAATTTCAACTTGAATACAGCATGTTTTGGTATACTTGGAAGAAAAAAACCCAAGCAAAAACATCAAACACACTGCTAATCCTTCCTACCTCCTCCACTTTCATTAGTTTTCTTCTTTTGTAAGGACACTTCTGGACCTAATTTCTCCCAAAGGAACCTAATTTCTCCCAAAGGCAAAACAGTTACCTAAAAGCTTGAGAAAGATCATTTTACCTAGCCATTAAAGTTTCTCCCTCAGTGCTAGGCTTTTTTGCACTTCAACTTAATAAGCCTCTTTAAAAAAATAAAAAAAAATAAAATAAAATCAAGCTTAACCTGCCAATCATTCTCCAAGGCAACTCACACTCGCATAAATCCGTAAAAGCTTGCCAACTAAAACAGAACAGACCATAATTTTCTTTAGATATAAAACAGCATCACAGGTAGATATGCATAACTAAACACAAATAAGTGACTTGATAAAGATATTAGCCAAAAGAGCTTTAAAGAAAGAGATATTTAAAATTAGACATGCAGCTCTCTCTCCTACACTCCTAAACCACAAATAAGAATTCTGCTTGCTGACTTTCAGAAGACTAAGATAAAACAAATAAACCCTTATTTAAGTGGAATGATCTTCAGAAATGTTGAGTCACCCCTCAGCTGCCACTGTGTTCAATAGGAGCTTCTGACTTTTCAGCATTTTGAAAGCTGGAACACTTGTTTAGGATCACCTACTACAAGCTCAGGAGTGTTGCATCCCAGCTAGAAGGAAGTGCAGCAGGAGGGCCAGGAGACCTCCTTGGATGGATAAGGAGCTGCTGAGGAAAATTCAAAGGAAATAAGAGGCTTATAAAAGGCGAAAGCAAGGACAGGTGGCCTGGGAAGAATACAGGGATGTTGTCTGGGAAGCTAGGGACCAGGTCAGGAAAGCTAAGGCCCACTTAGAATTAAACTAGGCTAGGGATGTGAAAGATAACAGGAAGGGATTCTATAGGTACTTAGTGAATCAAAGACAGAATAGGAACAACGCTGGCCCCCTCCAGAAGCTATTGGGAGAACGGGCTACCCTGGATTTGGAGAAGGCTGAGGTTCTTAATGACTTCTTTGCCTCAGTCTTCACCGGCAAATGCTCTGGCCACACCACCCAAGTCTTGGAAGGCAGATGCAGGGACTATGAGAATGAAGACCTTGGGCCCACTGTAGGAGAGGATCTGGTTCGAGACCATCTTAGGAACCTGAACGTGCACAATTCCATGGGACCTGATGAAATCCATCCGCGGGTCCCGATGAAATCTATCCACAGGTCCTGAAGGAGCTGGCAAATGAAGTTGCTAAGCCACTGTCCATCATATCTGAAAAATCATGGCAGTCAGGTGAAGTTCCCGATGACTGGGAAAAGGGGAATATAACCCCTGTTTTTAAGAAGGGGAAAATGAATGACCCGGGGAACTACAGTCAGCCTCACCTCTGTGCCTGGCAAAATCTTGGAGCAGATTCTCCTGGAAGGCATGCGAAGGCACATGAAAAACAACAAGGTGGTTGGTGACAGCCAGCATGGCTTCACTAAGGGGAAATCCTGCCTGAACAATTTGGTGGCCTTTTATGATGGGTCTACAGAACCGATGGACAGGGGTAGAGCAGCTGATGTCATCTACCTAGACTTGTGCAAAGCGTTCGACAGTGTCCCACATGACATTCTTGTCTCTAACTTGGAGAGACATCAATGTGATGGGTGGACCACTCGGTGGATAAAGAACTGGCTGGATGGCCTCATGCAAAGAGTTGTGCTCAATGGCTCAATGTCCAGCTGGAGACCAGTAACGAGTGGTGTCCCTCAGGGATCGGTGTTGGGACCGGTCTTGTTCAACATCTCTGTTGGTGACATGGACAGTGGGATTGAGTGCGCCCTCAGCAAGTTTGCCAATGACACCAAGCTGTGTTGTTCGTTTGATACGCTGGAGGGAAGGAATGCTGTCCAGAGGGACCTTGACACGCTTGTGAGGTGGGCTGATGCCAACCTGATGAAGTTTAACCATGACAAGTGCAAGGTCCTACACCCTGGTGGGAGCAATCCCAAGTACAGCTACAGGTTGGGCAGAGAAGAGATTCAGAGCAGCCCTGTGGAGAAGGACTTGGGGGTGTTGGTTTATGAGAAAATGAACATGAGCCAGCAGTGTGCGCTTGCAGCCCAGAAAGCAAACTGTATCCTGGGCTGCATCAAAAGGAGTGTGACCAGCAGGTCGAGGGAGGTGATCCTGCTCCTCTACTCTACTCTCGTGAGACCTCACTTGGAGTACTGGGGTGAGGAAGCGGGGGGTGGTGACAGGAGGAAGCAGGGGGGAGGGGCGGGAGGAAGCGGGGGCAAAAGGGGGGGCAAAAGGGGGGGGCAAAAGGGGGAGCAAAAGGGGGAGCAAAAGGGGGGGCAAAAGGGGGGGGCAAAAGGGGGGGGCAAAAGGGGGGGCAAAAGGGGGGGCAAAAGGGGGGGCAAAAAGGGGGGGCAAAAGGGGGGGCAAAAGGGGGGGCAAAAGGGGGGGGCAAAAGGAAAAAAATTAAAAAAAAAAAAAAATCACCTCTGCGCAAAGCAAGCATGGAAAATTCCAGCCTCAACCAAAAGTAGAATTTTTCCACAAGGTTAGCAACATAGGAAAAGAGTCCTAAAATTCCAGCAGAGCTTTAACAATAGTATGGCAAAGGCTGCTACTTGCCAGGATCTACAGATCTACTCTCAGCACCTTTGTTCTCCACTAAATCTGTTGATACCTCTCAAAACTCGAATCCCCTTATGTAAAGGGCCACCTACTTAAAAAAAAGAAAAAAAAAAGGGGGGGATTTAATCAGGTTGATACACTGCTTCTCCTTAGGCTTAAGCTCTTTTGAAATAGTTTCTATATTAATATTAAACATGCATTCTTATGCAACAAGCAAATCAAAATAGGTTCATGAATGCAAAGCGAGAATAAACTCCTAGTAGCAATTTGGCCAATGTAAGAGGAGGGCCTGAAGGACAAGTTGCCTACGCTGAGTACAAAAACATGCTTTATAGGGCAGTACGGCTATTTCAGCAACCTGGCATGGAATTTCCTACATTACTGAATAAAGTAGCAAGAGTACAAGAGTCTTACGTTGTAGATGACAGCTATCACAGAGTCTGAAATCACTCTTGCCTGTTGACAGTGGCATGCTGTTATTAACCAAGAAGTGGTTAAGAACAGTGGTAAAAGTCACCACGATCCGACTCTGCCCATAAAGGTCTGAAAATAATTGGTTTGTAGTGGTACAATTTGGGCTCTAAGTAATAACACTCTTAATCTACAACTAGATTACACCATAAATTAACCAGACTTCCATGGTAAGAACTCAACTACACACCAAGTTACAAACCTCCCAAAACCTCACCCGCCTCTCCCCTCCTCCCCGAAACAAGAATGAGGAGGAAAGACAATAAAGAAGGAATCACTTTTAATTAACATCCCTTGTACTGAGCAGCCCTTCGCTGCCTGAAAATCAGCTAAAAAGCACCGTTCTCTGGTATTGCAAAGACGAGGACAGATTTCAAAGAACTAATCGCCAAGAGGCTCACGCAAAACCATCCAGGGCATTTACCAGCGTGTGGGAGAAATCACAAAGAGAGAGGCCTACACGAACAGCACCAGAGGAAAATTTATCTGGGGCCGGGCCACCGGGAGAGCCCTTCCGAGAAAACGCTAAGATTAAAAAAAAAATAAAAACAAAAAAACAAACTACTAAAAGTTTGGGGGGGATCATATTTTCTTTCTCGCCCAGAGAAACACAGCGGGACGAAATGAAGCCCGAAGGCCCAAGGCGACGGGAGAAGAGGGCGGGAGTAGGATACACACTGCGGGGGACCTCGATGGGTGGGCAGGAACCGAGAGCCGATATTACCTGAGCTGTGGGCAGCTACGGCGAAGCAGCCGCTCTCTGAACACAGCCTGTGGCTCTGGCGCGGCGAAAAAGACGGCCGTGAGGCGAGGAGAGCGGGAGCAGGAGGGGGGGAGGGGGCAGGAGGGCGGGGAGGGAAAGAAAAAGTGGAGCCTTCCTTCGCCTCAGCCGGTCCCGGTACGGTGAGGCAGAGGGAACTAGGCCTCCACCCTACCCAGGCAGCGGCCGAATCATCACTCACAAGCCCACAGCGCGGAAGAAGGGAGGACACAGCCACACACGCTCCGCGACAGCCGCCGACACGTCCAGCCACTACTGCGCATGCGCCACATCCGGGTAACACTCGTCTCTCCCCTTCCCTGCCGCTACTGCACTTCCTCGCTCACCGCCTCGCGGTCGCTGCGCCGCTGTCAGCCGGAGAGCAGGGGAGAGGTGGGTGCGGGCGCGTTGGAGCTTTACTTTTTTGTGTTTGGCGTCCACACGAGTTGAGAACTGCAAATGCACCTCTATCAAATACACAGTCCTGCAAAGTGCAAACCCCACAAATCCAACCCCAACAAATGCACTGGTCTGCAAATGCAATTGCTTTCCCATTCCTCACCACCTCGTCCAGCAAAGCCAAACTCTCTAAAGGAATTCAGCTAAAAAGGAAAAGTTTTATTAGGTCTTTTGTTTGTTTTTTTTTTTTTTGTTTTCTTTTTTAAACTAGAAGCTTACATCTTTCCACTTTTGTAGTGTTGGGCCACCGTTAGAATCATAGAATAGTTAGGGTTGGAAAGGACCTTTCATCTAGTTCCAACCCCCTTGCCCCTCCCACTAAACCACATCACCCAAGGCTCTGTCCAACCCGGCCTTGAACACTGCCAGGGATGGAGCATTCACAATTTCCTTGGGCAACCCATTCCAGTGCCTCACCACCCTTATGGTAAAGAACTTCTTCCTTATATCCAATCTAAACTTCCCCTGTTTAAGTTTGAACCCATCACCCCTTGTCCTATCACTACAGTCCCTAATGAAGAGTCTGTGTCAGGGACACAGAAGGGGTACCTTGTCCTAGATAATGGTCTGTGATGAAACACACAAAGATGGAAAAGTACTGCTTGTCCGCTTTGGCTCCTCCCCAGAAAGTTCTGCTTAAGAACTCCCTGGAAAAGTCCCGACCCTTGGAGACCTTTCTAGATATTGCTGGCCACTTCTTCTAATGTAGGCTGGCCCCCTGCATCAGAATGAGTGGGCATTTTTGTTAATATAAAAGCCTGAGGCTCATGCAATGCAGGGAAGCAGAATTTCATACCATCCAGTTCGATGTTGCCTCCGTGGGGATGCCCGCTACAGTAGAGCCTGCATCCTCGCACTGTGATGATGATTCTCAGAGCTGGTTTCCTGATCATCTTCACAGATTCTTAGGGGTTGGTAAAATATCCACTCTTCAGAAATATCCTTTACTGTATCTGTTAGATTCTCTATATTTTCTTATATGAATAAACTAGTTAAGAGTTTCTTATTAGTGTATCATTTCTCTCACCCAGAATCCTTGAACTCTGGAACAGAATCCCTATAGGCCCCTTTCAGATACTGGAAGGTTACTATGAGGTCTCCACGCAGCCTTCTCTTCTGCAGGCTGAACAGCCCCAACTTCCTCAGCCTATCTTCATACGGGAGGTGCTCCAGTCCCCTGATCATCCTCATGGCCCTCCTTTGGACTTGTTCCAAAAGTTCCATGTCCTTTTTGTGTTGAGGACACCAGAACTACACACAATACTCCAAGTGAGGTCTCACAAGAGCAGAATAGAGGAACAGGATCACCTCCCTCGACCTGCTGGTCACACTCCTTTTGATGCAGCCCAGGATACGGTTGGCGTTCTGGGCTGCGAGTGCACACTGAAGTCAGCTCATGTTCATTTTCTCATCGACCAACACCCCCAAGTCCTTCTCCACAGGACTGCTCTGAATCTCTTCTCTGCCCAACCTGTAGCTGTGCTTGGGATTGCTCCCACCAGGGTGTAGGACCTTGCACTTGTCATGGTTAAACTTCATCAGGTTGGCATCAGCCCACCTCACAAGCATGTCAAGGTCCCTCTGGATGGCATTCCTTCCCTCCAGCGTATCAAACGAACCACACAGCTTGGTGTCATTGGCAAACTTGCTGAGGGCGCACTCAATCCCACTGTCCATGTCACCAACAAAGATGTTGAACAAGACCGGTCCCAACACTGATTATGGCACTAATGAGATCCCCTCCCAGTCTGCTCTTGAGTGAGCGAACTGGCTTAAACCACAACACTCACAGAAAATAACATCTGCTGACAATGTGGCAATATGACTACTAAGCATTGCTGGACTTCTGCTTTTTGGTAGCCTGCAGCTTGTGCAAGCTGAATAAAAAAATTATAGGTGGACTGGTTACCTGTAACCCCCAAGTATCTAAGACAAAGGAGAAAGGGGGAGGGACCCTACAGATGGGATAGGTATAAATATAGTGTTAATGCTAAATAATTTCACTCTTGGCAGATGTGGTCAAAGAATAATAAAATGGAGCATAGAAGAGGCGTTGTGCTCCCTAAATTCCTGGAGCCAGCACCACTGCTAGCTTTTCCTCTTGCCTCTCTTGTGTTTCAGCACATCTTCCTGAAAATTTGAGAATGAGTCCCCTGGTATTTCTCCTAATCTGGAATTTAAAATCTCAGGCAATAAACCTTTCACCATCTCCCTTAGGGTGACTATTTTCCAGCCTATGAATCTCCATTAAAAATGTCTTATTTCCACCCCATTAAAATCATTAACACATGATCTTCTCCCTTCATGCCACTTACTTCATTCAAGTAATTACAGGTCACTAATGTCTCCCTGCTTTGTTTACTATTTCCATTGTAACTATGATAGTCAGATTTTTTTTCCTTCTGTAATGCCTCCAGCCTGCTGATTCCTTCAGCTGTGGCTCTTTGAGTTCCTTTCCACTGCCTTCACCTGTGTTATGCTTTTCTGTATGCCATCCAAAGCTAAATTGACTGTTCCTCACTACTGTGTCCTAACACCTGTGCAACAGCGTGCCATCCTCTGTGTCTTTCAACAGTTGTGCCTCCAAAGCACATCCTTCTCTGTAAAAGACTGTTACAAGAGATGGAGCCCGACATCATGGACCGGATGAACTCAGCAGCTTAATAGGGATTGGTCCATGCATGAAGGAATGATATGCCTTGTTTACTGATGGGTCCTGTCACATTGTGGGAAAGCACCGTAGATGGAAGGCAGCTGTATGGAGTCCTCAACAACAAGCTGCAGAAACTGCTGAAGGAGAGGGTGAATCTAGTCTGTTTGCCAAGGTCAAAGCCATCCAGCTGGCCTTGGACATTGCTGAACAAGAAAAGTGGCCAGTACTTTGTCTCTATACTGACTCATGGATGGTGGCAAATGCCCTGTGGGGGTGGTTGCAGCAATGGAAGCAGAGCAACTGGCAACACAGAGGTAAACCCATCTGGGCTGCTGCACTGTGGCAAGATATCGCTGCCCGAGTGCAGAACCTGGTGGTCAAGGTGCACCATGTAGATGCTCATGTACGCAAGAGTTGGGCTACTGAGGAACACCAGAACAACCAACAAGTGGATAAAGCTGCTAAGACTGAAGTGGCTCAGATGGACTTAGAGTGGCAACATAAGAGCACCTATATGTGGGTTAATGTACCATGTGAGATAAGCAAGGGAGTACAAAGCTGGTAAGGCTGCAAGACAGTTATGCTTTGTCTAATTGAAAAGGTGACATCTGATAAGATATTACATTAAAAAGGGCTCGTACTGCAGGGTATAGGTGTTTTTGGTTGAGTGGTTTTCTCCAGGTTTAAGCCTAGCTGGTAACTCAGAATCATGCAGCTGCTCACTCACTCCCCCCCCTTCCTCCCCCAGCTCCTGGAGGGATAGGGAGGAGAATCGAAAGAATGTAACTTCTATGGGCCGAGATAAGTGTGGCATATCAAAGATGGACTCCAGTTCTGGTGAAATCTGAAGACCTTTATTGAGAGTCTGGCATCCCTTTTATAGTCCACTAAGTGCTAAGCAGTAACTTTCCACTCTCTTACTTCCTTGTCATCCTGATTCAGCAAAACTACTAAGGGTTACAAATATTTACATCATTTGGTCTGTTTTTTGAGATGCACTTCCTGCTTTATCTTGCAAACCGCCTGCTTTGTTTTGCTAACCAGTCTTGACACTTCATTGTTCTCTTTTCCCAAGGCTTAGGCCCTACCAGGGCATTAACACCTGGTGTTTTCTTTACCATTCCCAAGGCTTAAGCTGGACCAGGGTGATAACACCTGGATCCATTTCGTTAACTATTTCTGTCTCATCACCCACATCTCACCCCTTTTGTTTGAATAAAAGACAGCTTTTATAGATTTATCAATAAGTTGTTGTAGACATTGAAGCAAGCAAGGCACACAGATTAGAATGCATAAAAAGATTAACAAATTTATTAAATCGAGTGTGGTTTGAATACTAAGTTCATTAGTGACATTTTGCAAAGCCTGGCTAACAGTGTGAGCCGTTTGTACTGATTTTGTTAGTGATGCAATAGCAGTAGGCGCAGCAGCTAATATTATGATAGCCGATATTATAGCAAATAAAAGCCAACCTATAAAATCTTAATTCTATGCTTTCTGTCTTGAATATCTGTTTGTAACAATCAAACAAAGTGATGCAAATCGGAGGAGTAGCCGTATAAAATGTAGCATTTTTCAATGTTACATTGTCACTTAAATCACTAGGATTGGGTGGAATCCATTTTCCACTAAGCCATTGTCCTGGGTTCAGCAGTAGCAGTCATTTTTTCCTTCTTGGTAGCTGGTGCAGCGCTGTGTTTTTTGATTTTGGGCCTGGGAACTGCTGATAATACCAGTGTTTTCAGTTACTGCTTGGTAATGTTTTGGTCTGACCAAGGACTTTTTGAGTCTCATGCTCTGCCAGGGAGGAGGGGAAGCTGGGAGGAAGCAGAGACAGGACCTGACCTGACCCAAACTGACCAAAGAGGTTATTCCATACCACAGCACGTCATGTCCAGGATGTAAAAAACAGAGGGCAGAGACCCGGAAGGGTAGGGGCTCGCTGCTGGTGGGGGTGCACTGGGGGGTGCACTGCCTGGTCAGACTGGGTGGTGAGCAGTTGTATTCTCTTTCCTTGTGTTTCTCTTGTATTATTACTGGGGGTAGCAGTAGTGATTTGTATTATACCTTAGTTACTAAATTGTTCTTATCTCAACCTGTGGGAGTTGCATTCTTTTGATTCTTCTCCCTATCCCCCTGGGACTGGGGGAAGAAAGAGAGAGGGGAGTGAGTGAGAGAGCGACTGTGTGAGTTATAGAGACTTAAACCACAACAGTTCTTTTTGGTGCCCAACGTGGGGCACGAAAGGTTGAGATAACGACAGGATTAATAGTCACTCGTCACAATGCTGATTTATTGGCTCTCCAAGTTGTTGCTCTTGATTTTCTTGAGTTCATGGTTTCAGCCTGTTGTACCTTCCTTACAGCCGGTATTTGCTATCTTAGCGTTTTTCAGACGTGGGGTTTGGGTTAAGGTTCTTGTTTCATTGTACTTTATTGGAATGGCTAGTAATACGGGCAGGCTCCGGAAGCAGGGGGGGATGGACGTGGACTTGTACCTGGCTGTGGGTGTAAAGAACCATGATGTGAAGGATTTCTGAGCTAGACTAGCTGCTGGGAAAGCTTTGATATAGCAGAGGAATGTTACTGGGAAAGTTTTGGGAGTACTGCAGGGAAAGTTTGGCAAGATAAGAAGGAAGAAAGAAGCGAGAAGCAGACATCCAATCAAGGCAACCAGTGAGCAAGATATCTACCAATGAAGAAGCCAAAATACCCACGTGGGTGGTGATAGCTAACCAATTGTATTAGCCGCTCATACACGCGGGTACTTCATATGGCCTATATCAACCCTGGGCCTTCAGATAATAAATGATTTCATTGGTAACCAGAAACAGGGTCCATGCCTTAGTCTCCACAAATGGCGCCCAAACAGGGACCTTAGAGGTAGATGAAGAGCTCCTGTGGAGAAGCTGACCAAACAAGTTAAGACAGCAGACAAGAGAGCTGTACTCCTGGGAGAATACACACCTTTGGAAAAAGGTGAGCAAAGAAGAGACTATTGTTTCTTTGCTAATGTACATTTTAAAGCATCTGGGCATTATGTATGATGAAAAGGCTATTCATGCCCTGCTTGTATGGCTTAAGGGGCGGGGATTTCCTGTCGATTCTCAGATGGCGCTTTGGCTGGAGCAGTGGGACTGGGCTAAAGAAACTCTTTGGGAGGCTGCGTCCAGGGGGGATGAGATCATTTTTCTGCTGTTAAAAACATGGCGCTTACTCTATGAGGCTCTTAGCAAGCTGCAGAGCCCAGCAGAGTGGGGTGTGGGCCTTGTCTGGGGTTAGACTGCAATGTAGGATGACCAAGAGATTTTCCCTGAGGCTGGAAAGCCATGAGTGGCAGGGTGTGTGGGACAGTATGGGCAAGTATCTAGTCCACTGGGCCCCAAGAAAGAGGGGGGAGTGAGTGAGAGAGCGACTGCGTGAGATATAGAGACTTAAACCACGACAGCTATGTTTCTTCATTTAAAATTGGTGTTTCCCTGTCCCACCATGTAACAGGTTGGAATAATGGGGGATTTAGTAAATGCGCCCAGTATACTTGTCCATTACCCATGGTCACATATAATAGAACAGGTATTACAAAGACTTCTGTCATTGTAATTTCTTTATGTTGTTGAGTTCTGGGGCTTTATACGTTTCGCTGCCAGTATGGTCCTGTTGCTAGCTGTATGCAGCCGTATCCTCGACCCCATGTCAGCAATGGTACTGGTCCTTTCCACTCGTTATCCTGTAGGTCTTTATATAGAACCAATGGTTTGGGCAAGGAATCGTCTGTCAGACGTCGCAAGTGCTGTATTGCGGAAAGAGAATCAAAACTAGACAAATTTAGAGAATTTAGTACAAATTGCACTTTTGCTAACTGTCCGTGTGGAGAAAATCCATGCATTCCCCTTTTTTTGTTTTATATGTCTACTATCAAAATCTACTTTAGATGACCCTACTTGAGAAGGGGATTTGGACTATATCGTTCTCCAAAATATGCCAACCACAGGCTGCTTGGTCTGCCATTCTCTCCTGGATGGCCCTTTGACAACAGAGGAGGCCATCCCTCACATCAAGGTCTGGCATGGCATGTGTCCCCACCACTCAATGCCTGCTGGGTTGCAGCCAACAGCGGAGCTAAAGGTTCTTCTTGGTGGCAAACACAGAGGCCAACCCAGTCTTGCCCTCGACTGTGGTAGGAGGCATTTGGCCAACCTCTGTCCTGGCACCTCGTTGTCAGTGCAGAGTTTCACCTGCCTCATCCAGTAACAAGTTGCTACTATGGCAATGCACACACAGATTTACATTAGCAGAGTAACTATTACAGGGTGCAGCAGCATGTTGAAGATGCTGATGGCAGCGAGGGACCAGACAAAGAAATTTTCCACCAGTGGGGTTCTCCCACCCTCTTACTTTGTTCCATTACCTGCTTTATAAGACTACCATCGTATTAGAATCTTTCTAGCTTTTGCCTTAGCATTTTCTTGCAGCTGCTGCAAATTTGCATGCTCTAACATCTCTTTTACAAGTGACAAATCCATACAATACAAGGTGTAGTTTCTTATTAGCAACTGGCTAGTAAATACAGGTGGTTTTAGACACAAAATCACAGCCTCTAATAATAGCTATGTTGCAAGCACACATATTCAGACTGTTACTTTTCAATCGCTCCCAAGTGATGTTTTGCAGTCATTCTTTTTTCTCTTCCTCTATCTCATTCTGCTCAGGGTATTCATGGTCAGCTTCTGTAGCTGAGGCATCATGTTTTTCCACTCATCTGTCCAGCTCATGGCAAGGCTTGAGAAACTTTGCAGGCAGCTGCCATGGACCTGTGGGTAGGAGGACACAAATATACCCCTTCCCCCAGGTTATCAGTTCTTGAGAAGAAGACAGGTTAAAGTGTTTCCTTAAAGCAGAGGCATTCTGATGAAAAAGGAATGTGAAGCAGCTGCAGAAGTAAACTGCACAGTGTTAACAGTCAAGGAGTTTGCTGTGTCATTACCCTTTTTCTTCTTCTTCTGCCACCCTGATGCTGCTTGGGTAGCAGCTAATAAAACGTATGGTTGCGCTACCCCTCTTGCTTTTTCAGTTAGCAGTTTTTGATTCAACCGATCTATCTGTTCCTCCAAGTCTTGGATTCACCCACAGCTTACTTTAAACACACTAAGCAGGACTCCTCCCATGCACCCAGCATGTTGCAGGTGCTCTTTAGGCTTTGTTTGTGGTGTCTTTACAAACTGCTCTAATACTTCAATAGATCGATATATATTTTTTTTTTCCCAAGTTGCTCACCCTGCTTTGTGCGGCTACAAACGCCAGCCTGCTCGGCAGCAGCTACAAATGCCAGCCTGCTCAGCAGCAGCTACAAATGCCTGCCTGCTCAGCAGCAGCCACAGCTGCCTGCCAGCTCAGCAGCAGCCATAAATACCTGCCCGCAACTTCATTTTTGCATTAACCATTTCTTGCCCGGAATGTTGATCTTTTACCTGTTAAAAACTTTTACATGAACCCGACATCAAAAAATACACAGAACATCATCTGCCCTCAACACACACACACACACGCATGGGATCCCACGAGAACACTCCACACAACTACAATTTTTGAAACACAAAATTCAGACAATCATTACTCCCACTACATGGCCCAATGTACAGAATGTGGCGCAAGGACCCTGTGAAGACAATCGGGAAACCAGCTCTGAGCAGCATCATCACAGTGCAAGGTGGCACGCTCAACCTCAGCGGGCGTCCCTGTGGAGGCTCTGCCTCCCCCACGTTGCATGAGGCTTGGGCTTTTATACTGACCAAAATGCACACTCATTCTGACGCAGGTGGCCAGCCTACGTTGGAAGAAGTGGCTAGCCATATCTAGAAAGGTCTCCAAGGGTCGATAGAAACATGGACATATTTGTATTTGCCAACTTCTAGTACATGAGTATCACAGAGAGATTGTATAAAATGAGTTGTATATGGAGCCCCAAGTCCATGGTCCGTCACCTGATATCTTTGATAAGAGCATACGAGAGACCTTCCCACTGCAGGTGCTGATCCGGCACATACACCACCGGGAAAGCACACAATACTTCTGCATACCCCACTCATCTCGCTTCTCCCTTTACAGCTGCCCATTTATCATGAGGATCTGGGGGATATAAATCCGGCTCCTTTTCCGGATCAACAGGCCCCGGGTTAAAAGTGTTATAAATGTTCAAAGACCAATTCCAAATCAAATGGATATTTATTGTAATTTCATATAGGAAAGGTAATAAGCAAACAGTGCTGGGTGCACGGGGAGTCTCTGCTCCACCAGCGTGCATACCAACGATCACACAGTCACTCCTTTTACAGAGCTTATACATGCATATTCACTAAGATGTTGTTATAGGTAAATTTGCTCCCGCTTCGTATGATAATTAGTTTCCACAAGTCTTTTCCGCATGCGCACTGTCTCCTGGTGGTCTTGGGTGAGGGTCTAGGGATGAAGTAAGAGTCTTCCTCAGTGACCTTTATACAGACTTTTAAGGTTGAACTTTTTACCTTCTTTCTCTGCGCATGTCCCTTCCTGCTTCTTCTGCCCCCTCTTAGTTGTCCTTGGGAATTTACAGTTGCATAGATAAGGGGGCTTCTACAGTTTGTCTCAAAGACAAAGGAACATAGATAAGGGGGTTTCTGCAGTTTCTTAGAGACAAAGGAACATCTGTAGTTTATGATTACCCAAACTTCACGTACTGGCCTTACTTAATTAACAGTTCCCCAAACCTTATTGTATCAGCTTTGCTTCAGTTACACAGTTACTCAGGCCTTATTGTATCAGCCTTGCTTCAGTTACACAGTTAACATTAATCTCAGCAAATTTACAATGTTGGTTTTTATTACAATTCCCCCCTTTTTCTTTTCATTCCCTAATTTGCTGACTTTAGTTTTAAAACTGCTTCTCTGGCTGCAGATAAATTTGCAGTGCCTTCTAATTCATCCATGGGATATTCTTCCTCCTGTTTGGTTAACCCTATATATTGTTGTCTTAAAATCATAAGTTGTACAGTTTCGATTCGACTTTTTACCAAAGTAATGATCTTATTTAATATACAAGGGCCGAAGGTGAGAATTAGTAATATTACAATCAAGGGTCCAATCAAAGTTGATAATAATGCGGTTAGCCAAGAGGATTGATTAAACCATGATTCAAACCAGCTCTGTTGAGCTTCTCTTTCTTTTTTTCTCTGGATTATTCCTTCTCGTAATTTTGTCATGGATTCACGAACTACCCCAGAATGATCAGCATAAAAACAACATTCTTCACCTAATGCCACACATAATCCTTCTTGCTGTAAAAATACCAAATCCAATCCCCTTCTATTTTGTAAAACAACCTCTGAAAGAGAGGTAGGAGATTTTTCTAAGTATGAGATAGATTTTTCAATTCGTTCTAAATCCTCATCTATTGCTGCCCTAAGAGATGAAAATCCTTTATTTTGTTGGACCAATGATGTAATTCCAGTTGCAGCCCCTGCCGTTCCTAGTCCAATTAGAGTTGCTATAGTTATAGCAGTAATGGGTTCTCTTTTTTGCATTTTGATTTTACTCTCTTCCCAATGTTCGAAAACTGATCTTTCTGAGTGGTAGAGAATTCGAGGTATTACCATGACTTGGATGCAAAACTCTTTACTTTCATTGAATATTGATAACGACAAACACGGTGTTTAATCCTGTTTTTGAACAATCCACCATCCTTTCTTGTCAGGTATGCCCATTTATTTAACGTTCTATTTAGTTTTCTATTTTCGAACTACACATTTCTTCCTTGATTCTCGGTACCTTTCCAATACATATTCCCTTTCCATTAAGATGTTGCATCGTATGACCAATTTTCTTCTCATTCCACCTACATTGTAGAGGATTATCTTCTTTACTATAATTGAATGTAACATTTAGCCCTATTCCTTCATATAGGGGGGCCGCACATCATAACATAGCCAACAACCTTGAGTCTTTTGTGGATTTGTGTGATTAAGAGTTTGGAAAGCCGCCTTTACTAATTTCCACAAAGGATTTTCCTCGGTTAATTCTGATGCTGTAACGTTTTCTTGTGTCGAGGTACTATCTACATGTTTTTGCTTCGAAGTCTCATTTTGTCCTAGTTCTTGTGTTATAACCACGTTAGGGCCTACTGCTTGAGGGGGTGACTGAGGTATTTGTTTCTTTATTAGGATAAGATTTCCCCTATCAGTTCCTGGTTCCCAGTATCTAATTCCACAGGTTCTTCCTAACAGCCATCCTGGGTTATCTGTTGTTTTACTTTAAGGATTAAATGATGGCAATTACTACCTCCTACATTTCCCCCTGCTGAGTCAACTCGGGGAGGTGTACAACCTAGTGGTCCCCAGGTCGTTGCTAAAAACTCGTCTTGGGCAGGAGGGACCCAGGCAGAAGCAAGAGTCTCACAACCCCAATATGCACAGTAATATTGATTAGGATAGTTACAATATCCCTTTCCTGGGTTAGATGCAGGACAAAAATAATAAGGTTTCAGGTTTAAACAAGGTTCTATGGGTGCTAATTGCACAATGCAACAGAGAAGCTAGGAGGTCTGGCTGTAAGATTATACCCAACTATTGCTGGTCATTCCATCTCACAAGAATCCATTCAAAAGGTTGATGGTTTTGATTTCCCAATATGTTCTCAAAAAGATCACGATTAAGAGTGCTGGAATGTTACTCATTTTATAGATGTTAGCTCAATTAAATGACATTGGTCACTGTCTAATTGCTGAACACCAAAGAATTATGTCTCCACAATAGTACCTCTCTGCCTTCTTTGTCTACTCCTTTGCGGAGCAACAAGGTATCAGTTCTTCTGGCAGCAGTGGTATTCTTCAGGAGTTCAGGTGTTTTCTAGGCACACGTATCAACATAACATCTACCATGAGTGGTTTTTGTCAGTTTTTTTCATTTTTCAGTACGTTGCAGTTGGGCTTATTTCCAGACAGACCTCGAGATTCGCTGTCTCAGAACATTTTTATATTCTAAATCTTAATCAGTTTATCTAAAACTAAAATTATACATCCTATTGGTGTTGTAGTCCCGTTAAATACCACATTCAATCCTAATTAATCCCCGGATCTTTCTATCGTTCCCAATCTGACCAATTACTCCTACAATCATTACACCAAAAATCTTGTCCTGATCTTATGATCACTTCAGAATTACAGTAATGACATATAAAAGTAAATAGGGGGTTACACTCTGTATTCTGATGTAGAGGACACCAATAATTAACTACGGTACTATCTCCGTTTATATTAAATGACATTTAGTTTCTTTTCCCTATTCTGAATTCGGTAAGTTCTTTCTTATCTTTAATTTGAGGTCTCCTGGTCTCGAAGTTACAGTCCACTCTGCAGATGATGGTTCAGTTTCTTCTGTAGATGGTGGGTTTACTGGTCCCTTTACTCGGATCACATGCGTCCAGCCCTTTTCAGCTGTCCTGACTGCAGTTTCTGTAATTAAAAGAACAAGAAATGGTCCCTCCCACTGAGGGGATAAGTTATCTTCTTTCCAACTCTTTATCAACACCCAATCACCTGGCTGTATCTTATGTATTGAGAATTCTAAGGGGGTACTTTGTACTAATAATCCTTTTGCTCTGAGTTCCTGCATATTGCGGTTCAAGACAGTGATATATTGTTGTATGGTAGTGTCTCCCAATTTTGGATGTTCAATAGGCAATCCATGAGTATAAGGTATTCCGTACAACATTTCAAAAGGTGAGACCCCAGTGTTTGAATTTGGCATTGTTCTGATATTTAATAATGCTAGTGGAAGACATTTTACCCAGGACATTTTTGTTTCTATCATTAATTTAGATAATTGGTTTTTCAAGGTTTGGTTAGCCCGTTCTACCCTCCCAGAGCTTTGAGGATGCCACGGAGTGTGAAAATCCCATTTAATTCCTAAAGCTGTTATGATATTTTTAAGAATTTTAGCAGTAAAGTGTGATCCTTGATCCGAATCAATAGCGTTTATCATTCCATATCGGGGAATGATATTTTCTAATAATTGTTTGGCTACTACTTGGGCAGTGGCCCTAAAAGTGGGTATCGCTTCAGTCCAATGTGTAAGTTGATCCACTATGACTAGAAGATATTTATAACGTCCCGCCTTTGGTAGTTCAGTAAAATCTACCTGTATTCTTTCAAAAGGTCTATGGGCTAGTGGCCTGCCTCCTCTTATGGGTTGCTTCAGCCATTTCTTATTTACCTTCTGACAAGTAAAACATCCCCGTGTCTCCTGTTTTGCTATCTCAAAGATTCCCATGCAACCATAAAATTTTAAAAACTGATCAGCTAGAGCCCTCGTACCCCAATGTGTCTGTTGGTGTAATCTATGTATTATCCTCCTAGCGAGTTCTTTTGGTAGTAACTCACGTCCATCAGGCAATACCCACTTGTTTTCTTTCCATTCAGCGCCTAACTTCCCATATTCCTTTACATCATTTTCTTTATATAACCTCTGTTCTTTACTTATGTTCTCATTTTCCTTTTCCATACTTTGTTCTATAGTAATTGTTAAGAGGGCTGCCCTTTTTGCTTCCTCATCAGCGAGGTTATTTCCCCTTATCCTGAATTGTATTCCCTTCTGATGTCCCTTAACATGTGTAATAGCTATTTCACTTGGCCCTCTTATGGCTTGCAATATTTTCCTTATTAATTCTTCATGTATTAGTCCTTTTCCTTTGGTATTTATTAGACCTCTCTCTTCCCATATTTTTCCAAAGGTGTGAGCTATTCCAAATGCATATTTTGAGTCCGTAAAAACTGTTCCCTTTTTATCTTTTAACCTTTCTAAAGCCTTCAGTAAAGCATATAGTTCACAGGCTTGAGCTGACCAATGGGCATTTAATGGTCCTGATTCCAGTACTTTCCAAGTTTTCCCATCTATTATGGCATATCCTGATTTTCTCTTTCCTTCTATTACTCGTGAAGATCCGTCTACAAATAGTTTTTCTCCATCCTCTAGTTCTTCTTCTTCTAAGTCTGGCCTGACTTTTGTCTGTAATCCAATCATATCTATACAATTATGGAAACCTTGTATTTCCTTCTCCCAGCCTCCATACAAAAATTGAGCTGGATTCTGAGCAGTAGTTGTCCTAAGGTCCAATTCAGGAGATTGTAATAAAATTGCTTCATATTTCAGTAATCGGTTATCTGTCAACCATTTGTCTGCTTTTTGTTGTAAAATGCCCCGTATATCGTGTGGAGCATAGACCACTAGGGATCCCCCAAAAGTTACCTTTTTCGCTTCTTCTATTAGTAGGGCCACTACAACTACAGCCTGCAAACAAGTTGGCCATCCCCTACTAACAGGATCCAGCAACTTGGAAAAATACCCTATTGGTTTCTTGTTTCCTGCCCAATCCTGTGTTAAAACCCCGTAAGCAGTGTGATTGCTGGTGTTCACAAATAATTGGAATGGTTTTCCCAAATTGGGAAGGGTTAGGACAGGTGCTTCAACCAAAGCATCTTTTAGACTTTTGAATTTTTCTTTGTCTTCTGAAGACCACTTTAATATGTCGGTGGCAAGTTTTTCATATAAGAACTTCACCCTTTCACTGTACCCTTCAATCCACTGTCTACAATATCCTAATAATCCCAGTAACTGTCGAATTTCTCTTTTAGTTCTCGGAGGAGGAAGGGCTAGAATCCCAGCTATGCAATTAGGATCTAATTTCTTCCTCCCTTTAGAAATCCAATGCCCTAAATATTTTACTTCCGGCTCTGTAAATTGAAGTTTAGATTTCGATACTTTTAATCCTTTTTTTCCCAGAAAATTTAATAACTTTATAGTATCTTGTCTGACCTCCTCCTCTGTTTTTCCTGCAATTAGCAGATCATCTACATATTGTAGGAGTTTAACATCTTCCTCATTCTTAAAGGATGCTAATAAAGTTTCTAACGCTTGTCCGAATAAATTAGGAGATTCTGTGAAACGTCCACCTCAATTGTTGTTTTCTACCTGTTTCTGGATCTTCCCATTCGAATGCAAAATAATCCCTACTATTTTCTGCCAAGGGACAAGCCCAAAAGGCATCCTTTAAATCAACTACACTATACCAAGTGTAATCTGATGATATTTGGTTCAATAATGCATAAGGGTTTGCTACCACAGGGAATCGGGTTATAGTTCTTTGATTTACTGCCCGTAAATCTTGGACCAGCCGATAACTACCATCTGGCTTCTTAACAGGGAGAATTGGAGTATTGTGAGGAGATTTGCATGGTTCTAAGGTCCCTTTTTTAATCAATTTGTTAATTATTGGTTTTAATCTTTTTCTTCCTTCAAGGGGAATAGGGTATTGTTTCCTCCTAATAGGCTCGCCTGGATGGGTGATCTGTATCTCTATCGGTTCGATGTCAATTTTTCCAACATCTCCCTTATTGTACCAGACTGTAGGATCTATTTGCTGTTCGTCCCTTTCAGTTAATTGATACAGATTTATTTTAATCTCTCCCTCTTTTACTTCCATATTTATCCCTAATTTAACAATTAAATCGCGTCCTAATAAATTATGCTCCGCTTCCTCTACTAACAAGAAATCTCCAATACTAAGTTTATTTTCAGATTCTACCTGCACATTTTCAATAACGGGAACCTTGAAAGGTTCTCCTTTTGCTCCTACTACCAGGGCAGTACGCTTTCTAAGTTGACATCCCATAGGGGCATGTCTAACAGTGGATCTTTCGGCACCCGTATCTACTAAAAACATAACCTCACTTCCCTGGGGACCTAATTTTAATTTTATCAAGGGCTCAGTAGATGTTCGTGTCCCCAGGATATTCAGCCCCTGACACCCCTATTCTTCTTTAAACATTTTTTCGTCTTGTATTCGCTTTCTACAATCACGTTTAAGATGACCTCTTTTTCCACAATAATAACATTCAATTACTTTTCCCAAATTCCCTCCAGGATGTTTTTTTGTGTTGTCCTGTCTCTTATCTCCTATGTCAGGTACCCTTGTTTTCTGTATCTTTCTTTGAATCTGGTTTCCTTTCTGAGTTTCTCGAACTGCTGCGACAAAAACCTTAGCCTTTGTTCTTTGTTTTTCTTCATCTCTTCGAACATATACTTTCTGGGCTTCTCTTAGTAATTCCTGAAGCCCTCGATCCTGCCAATCTTCCAATTTTTCCAACTTTTTCCTTATGTCTTCCCAAGATTTTGCTACAAATTGCATTTTTAATAGAGCTTCTCCTACTGGGGAGGCAGGGTCCACTCCTGAATATAATTGAAAGGTTTTCCTTAATCTTTCCAACCAATCCGTGGGGGATTCGTCCTTTGTCTGATGTTCATTAAATGCCTTATAGATATTTTGCCCCCTAGGGATGGCTTCCCTTATTCCCTGAATGATAATTTCCATTAAATCTACCATACTTTGTCTATCCTGCCCGTTCTGATTATTCCAATTAGGGTTTTGATTGGGCCACTTCTGCTCGCCGGGGGGGCCTTGTTGATGCCTCCTTTCCCAATTTCGCATCCCTGCCTGCCGAATCATAGCCCTTTCTTCTGCGGTAAATAATATTCCTAAAATAGATCGCATTTCCTCCCAAGTATATGTATTAGGACCCAGAAATTGATCTAATCGTTCTGAGACACCCGAAGGGTCATCTAACAGGCATCCCATTTATTTTTTAAAAGATCTCACATCTCCTGTATTTAAGGGGACCGCCACGTATCCAATTCCTCCCACATTTCCTCCCATAGGAACCTCTCGCAGAGGAGCTAAGACTATCCTGTCCTCTGACTGAGGGCTTGTCAAAACCTTTTCCTGAAACTCTTGAGGCTCTACTATAGCCCTTTCAGTTTTTTTCATCTCTTCGTGCTGTCTCCTCATTCTATTTCGTGTATGTCGGGAAGGAGGGGAAGGTGGTAAAACTTCCGGCAAAGGCGGAGGTGGTAGATCTGGATATATATGTTTCGGCCTACGTTCTCTCTCCTGTCCGTCATAAGGTGGGGGCAAATTTTCTAAAGGTTCCCAAGCCGGAGTTCCCGATTTCTTTTCCTTTTTGTTGTTTTCCTTTAGAAAAAACAGAGCCACTGTAGTGGTTGTCCCTTTCCAGAGAGCTGCATAGTCACTCTCTTCCTGATTAAAAGGTTCTTTACTATTTACATATAAATTTAGAGCTTGACATACCCAATCATCAAATGATCCAAAAACCGGCCAATATAAATTATCAGGCCGTATCTTTTGTCCTCCCCAAATTCTAATACAGTAATTAACCATTTTCTCTACACTTTTTCCTTCTTAGGAAGGCCAGGATCCCCAATATCTGATCATTAACCCTAGGGGACTCTCGGAGGGTATGTCAGGTAGTTTATCTTTAGTCCCCATCTGGGAATTTTCCTTTTTACTAAGTCGACTCTTATTTTGACCCATAATTTCAACGATTCTTCTTTCGGGTCGGTTTTTAGGAATTTTATAGTGGCAATTCCCCGCCCTTGGCTGCCTAGTAAGAGTGTCTTACGGGAGGTACGACCCTTCCCCCCCCCCCCGTGAACCCTTTTGTGAAGTGCGCTTTGGTCCTTCACCGGCCAAGTCCCTTGCGGGAAATTGGAACCACGGTTAGAGGTTAGAAGACCTCCACACTCGCTTCGGAGCTTTGTCTGGATCCACCCCCTGGACTTTGTCTCAAGATGTTTCCAGACTTTTGCCCCGTCTCAATCACACTCTTACATTCACAGGCAACCGATTTCCACCCAACCGAATGAGAGTACACTCTTCATACTCACGACTCCAGATAGTCTGCGTCCTGGATCTTCGTGCACCAGAATTATGGGCAACCGTTACTGCAGTTCCCTTTCGGGGCCCAATTTTCTTTGCTTATTGCCTTTCTTTTGTTTGTAGATATCTGAAGATCCACTCAGATCGATACCTTTCCCGAGCCACACTAAGTCTGTGGGAAGACTCGGTCCAAGAGACCTATCAGATATCACTTCGGGGTCACCAATTATTATAAATGTTTCAAAGACCAATTCCAAATCAAATGGATATTTATTGTAATTTCATATAGGAAAGGTAATAAGCAAACAGTGCTGGGTGCGCGGGGAGTCTCCGCTCCACCAGTGTGCACACCAATGATCACACAGTCACTCCTTTTACAGAGCTTATACATGCATATTCACTAAGATGTTGTTATAGGTAAATTTGCTCCCGCTTCGTATGATAATTAGTTTCCACAAGTCTTTTCCGCATGCGCACTGTCTCCTGGTGGTCTTGGGTGAGGGTCTAGGGATGAAGTAAGAGTCTTCCTCAGTGACCTTTATACAGACTTTTAAGGTTGAACTTTTTACCTTCTTTCTCTGCACATGTCCCTTCCTGCTTCTTCTGCCCCCTCTTAGTTGTCCTTGGGAATTTACAGTTGCATAGATAAGGGGGCTTCTACAGTTTGTCTCAAAGACAAAGGAACATAGATAAGGGGGTTTCTGCAATTTCTTAAAGACAAAGGAACATCTGTAGTTTATGATTACCCAAACTTCACGTACTGGCCTTAATTAACAGTTACCAAACCTTATTGTATCAGCTTTGCTTCAGTTACACAGTTACTCAGGCCTTATTGTATCAGCCTTGCTTCAGTTACACAGTTAACATTAATCTCAGCAAATTTACAATATTGGTTTTTATTACAAAAGGACTATCCAGGTCAGCACCAGAATTATCAGGCATCAGAACCTCAGGAGCAGCAGTAGCAGTCTAATGAACGTGCACAGGCTCCTTCTCCAGATCAATAGGGCCCAGATCAAAAGGACTGTCTTCATCCTTGTCCTCAGTCTTCGAAGCTGTGGCAGCGACTGGCAGAGGTTTGTGGGGATGGGGGGGGGGGGGGCACTAGGTTCCACTATCTCATTTTTTGACTTTAGCATTTCTAAAATAATGACTGATTCGGAGAAAACTCCAGGAACTCGCCAAGGAAGTTTCAAGTAGACAAGCAGGTATTCTTTATTGGGGCGCCAGGAGACACGGGGGATAGCTCCTCCAAGCGTGTCTCTACGTATTGCCACACAGGCCATCCTTTTACAGTCACTGGGCATACATACATATTCATGTGGTTACACAAGTTTCCAGTAGTTATACAGAAGGTGATGGTGGTCTTTGAGAGTCGTTTACAGTATTCATACCCACTGGCAGTCTTTGGAGCTCCAGCTTAATTAACATTAGACTTAGCAATCATCCTGTCCTTTTATTGAGCAGATAGTTTCATTGCTCCCTCCCTGGACATCCACAGGTCCCAGATAGGCCCCAGTAGATGTTTACACCAACTTAATGGGTTCATTGACTTAGCTATCATCCTGTCCCTCCGCCCATCAGCCAGTTTAACTGTGCCCATCCCCAGGTCCTGTTTTTCTATTTTATTTTTCTTACACTTTTTGTACTAAGGTCCTATGGACCTAAACCCACCCTCCAGCACCCCCATTACAAAGCCATAACCTTACTTAGAACTGATTACATTTTGTGCTTTTGTGCGTCCTCCTTTGATGACTAACAAATTTTTCGCATTGTCATTGCCTTTTGTGGCTGGATCCCACAATTTAACTCCTGCACCATCACACAAAGAGACCTCAAATACGGTGGACTCATCAGTCTCTGGATAACGTGTCTTTCAACATTAACTTTAAGTCTGTCTCTTTAAAGGTTGCTCCCTTCATCTTAAGAAGGACTGAAAACATCTCTAAAACGGAGGTTTCTTCCTTAGTAATATTCCCCCCCATAGTCCTGTTCACAGCTGCTAACCTTTTCCAGGTGATTATATCCAGACCTCTTCGGTGCTCCCCCACCGGCCTCCTCACCTCTCCCAGGTAATAGGTTTGTGTACGGATGACTTCAGTGCTCCCCCACCAGACTCCTCTGAGTTCAGCCAAGCTACTCCACTGGTGGCTCTGAAAATTTAGCCCGAGTTCCTCCTGTTTGGGCGCCAAAGATGGACTCCAGTTCTGGTGATATCTGAAGACCTTTATTGAGAGTCTGGCATCCCTTTTATAGTCCACTAAATGCTAAGCAGTAACTTTCCACTCTCTTACTTCCTTGTCATCCTGAAAGAGCAAAACTAATAAAGGTTACAAATACTTACATCATCTGGTCTGTTTTTTTGAGATACACATCCTGTTTTATCTTGCAAACTGCCTGCTTTCTTTTGCTAACCAATCTTGACACTTCATTGTTCTCTTTACCAATCCCAAGGCTTAAGCCCAACCAGGGTGATAATACCTGGATCCATTTCGTTAACTATTTCTGTCCCCTCACCCACAGAAAAGAACAGTCCAGTAACTAAGGTATAACACAAAACCACTACTGATACCACCAGTAATAATAATGATGAGGGAAATAACAAGGTAAGAGAATACAACTGCTCACCACCCGTTAACAGATAGCCAGCCCGACCCGAGCAGCGATACAGCCATTCCAGGTAACTGCCCCCAGTTTATACACTGGGCATGACATGCTGTGGTATGGAATACCTCTTTGGCTAGCTTGGGTCAGATGTCCTGTCTCTGCTTCCTCCTGGCTTCCCATCATCCCTCGACAAGCATGAGACTCAGAAAATCCTTGGTCAGAGTAAACATTACTGAGCAACAACTAAAAACATCCATGTTATCAGCATTGTTCTCAGGCTGAAAGCCAAACACACAGCACTGCACCACCTACTAAGGAGAAAAATGACTGATACTGCTGAACCCAGGACAGTATCCACCCCTTATTTCATACCATTCATGTCACGCTCAGATCACACATTTTTCAATATACCATCACTCTTGTCTCATATATATATATATACATCCACATACACAGTGAGAGATATCATTCCTTAGTACATGGACCAATCCCTATAAAGCTGCTGAGTTCATCTGGTCCAGCATCTCTTGTAACAGTCTTTCAGAGCAGGAGAGATGGTGTGCGGTGTTGGATTGTTGCCTGCTGATGACACCGTGCAACTCATCTGGTCAATGCTGAGCTTGCCTGGTTTCATCAAAGCTCATTTTTTGTTGGAATGATGGTTGGAGGGAAGTCAGGGCCAGTCAAGGGTGACCTGAAGATATCTAGCTGGTGGGCTATAAAAGTGCTACACAGCAGGCAAGAGCATATAAAAGAGTTCATTGCCTGTTTTCCGCAAAATCAAATCCCCTTGAGGCACACATCAGACTCTCCCATCTTCCCACATTAGGCACAAAGTATATCATGGTCCCTGAGCAAAAGCAATTCCACGAGTGGGTTTGCCTTTACCTGAAGCAGGAATAACCCAGACTGTCTTCCCCAGCAAATTCTTTATGTGCACCACTGGAACTTTAACCCCTTCTACAGTATGTAAAAGTTCTGACAGGGCTGGGCCAGCCCTGTTGGCAGATCCTCTGGTGTTGACCAACCAGGTGGCTTTTGGTAAATGCGTATCCCAGTGTTTGAAAGTCCCAACACCCATTGCTCTCAGTGTCATTTTTAACAGCATATTGTACTGTTCGATTTTCCCAGAGGCTGGTGCATGGTAGGGGATGTGATATATCCATTCAATGCCATGCTCTTGGGCCCAAGTGTTTATAAGGCTGTTCTGGAAATGAGACCCATTGTCTGACTCAATTCTCTCTGGGGTGCCGTGTCGCCACAAAATCTCTTTCTCAAGACCCAGGATAGTGTTCCAGGCAGTGGTGTGGGGCATAGCACATGTTTCCAGCCATCCAATGGCTGCTTCCACCATGGTAAGCACATGGCACTTGCCATGGCGGGTTGGTGGGAGTGTGATATAGTCAATCTGCAAGGCCTCCCCATCTTTGTCTTTCAGCCATCATCCTCCACACCAAAGAGTCTTTAACCATTTAGCCTGCTTAATTGCAGCACATGTTTCACAGTCATGAATAACCTGGGCAATAGTATCCATTGTAAAGTCCACCCCTCGATCACGAGCCCATCTGTATGTTGCATCTCTGCCCTGATGGCCTGAAGTGTCGTGGGCCCACCGGGCCAAAAAAAATTCACCCTTATGTTGCCAATCTAAGTCCATCTGAGCCACTTCAGTCTTAGCAGCTTTATCCACTTGTTGGTTGTTCTGGTGTTCCTCAGTGGCCCGACTCTTGGGTACATGAGCATCTACGTGGTGTACCTTCACCACCAGGTTCTGCACCTGGGCAGCCATATCTTGCCACAGTGCAGCAGCCCAGATGGGTTTACCTCTGCGTTGCCAGTTGCTCTGCTTCCATTGCTGCAACCACCCCCACAGGGCATTCGCCACCATCCATGAGTCAGTATAGAGACGAAGTACTGGCCACTTTTCTTGTTCAGCAATGTCCAAGGCCAGCTGGATGGCTTTCACCTCTGCAAATTGACTCAATTCACCCTCTCCTTCAGCAGTTTCTGCAACTTGTCGTTGAGGACTCCATACTGCTGCCTTCCATCTACGATGCTTTCCCACAATGTGACAGGACCCATCAATAAACAAGGCATACTGCTTCTCTCTTTCTGAGAGTTCATTATATGGTAGGGCCTCTTCAGCACACTTCACCTCTTCCTCCTCAGGTGACATTCCAAAATCTTTGTCCTCTGGCCAGTCCATGATGACTTCTAGAATTCCTGGATGACTGGGATTTCCTATTCAATCTCGTGTGATTAGTGCAGCCCACTTACTCCATGCAGCATCTGTTGCATGATGTGTAGAGGAGACCCTGCCTTTGAACATCCAGCTCAGCACTGGCGACCAGGGTGCCAGGAGGACCTCTGCTTCAGTGCCAATCACATCTGAAGCAGCTCAAACTCCTTCTTAGACTTCCAGTATTACCTTTGCAGTTGGGGTATAGCTGGCCTCAGATCCTTTGTATCCCTGACTCCAGAAACGGATGAGTCTACCTCGAGTCTCCCCTGGAGCATTCTGCCAGAGACTCCAGGTAGGACCTTTCTGCCCGGCTGCAGTGTACAGTACATTTTTCACATCTTACCCGGTCTGGTCTGGTCCAAGGGCTACTGCATGAACTGTCTCTCCTTTAATTTGTTCAAAGGCTTGTTGTTGCTCAGGGCCCCATTTAAAGTCATTCTTCTTCCGGGTCACATGATAGAGGGGGGCTTACAATCAAACTGTAATTTGGGATGTGCATTCTCCAGAACCCCACAGTACCCAAGAAAGCTTGTGTTTCTTTCTTATTAGGTGGTGGAGGCATTGCTGTTATCTTGTTGATCACATCTGTGGGGATCTGGCGACATCCATCTTGCCATTTTATTCCCAAAAATTGCATCTCCTGTGCAGGTCCCTTGACCTTACTCCAATAAGGCTCCAATATGCAACTACCAGTCCTTCTGTGTTTGCTGTTTGTGGGTGTGGGGTCGCCTTCAGTGAGAAATTAACGATCGGCTACTGAAAAAGTGCAGTTTATTGATTACGATTGGCTACCGAAAAAATGCAGTTTATTGAGGCAACAGGTACAGGTTCTTATGGATTGCTGGTGATAAATACTGTCTGCAAAAGCACGTGCGTATAATAGTCACATGGATATAAGCGCTCGATAAAGTTAACACAGCCTGGCTCTGAAATATAAAGGTAACAGTGAAAAGTAACTCTATAGAGATTCTAAGTTTTCCCGGGGAAGCACTGGATACAGTGCAAGTCTTACCCACAGGCATCCCTGTGGGAGGTGGGAAGAAATGTCCAGCCCATCGACCGGTCCCAGGAGTCTGTTGACATTATCTTCCTCGACTCGCCCACGATGGTATCTTCCCCAATATCCCCCCCTCTCTTGGGTCATTTTATACTGTTTTTAACCTTCAAGGTGGAGCTTGAGTGACTCCAGTCATACATACTTTTATTACTATTGGTGCAAATCTCTCTCGCTTCACTTTTAAAGGTATATGACACCAAAAATTCAGAGTGCACGCTCAAAAACGGGTGATCTCATTTTGGAGGTGGGTCACATTGGACATGGGAGTGCATTTTTAGCATGTAAATGCATATAATGACAATGAAGCAAAGTTCACACTGAGGATGGCATTCTGTCAAAAGATGACAGGCTGCTGGCTCAGGGTATGTCATGGGTTCAGCAGCAGCAGTCATTTTTCTCCTTCTTGGTAGCTGGTGCAGCACTGTGTTTTGAATTTCGTGCCCGGGAGCAGCGCTGATAACACCAGTGTTTTCAGTTTCTGCTTGACAGTGTTTTGGTCTGGTCAAGGACTTTGAGGACTTTGACTCATGCTATGCCAGGGAGGAGGGGGAGCTGGGAGGAAGCAGAGACAGGGCGCCTGACACAAACTGACCAAAGCGCTATTCCATGCCACAGCACGTCATGCCCAGGATGTAAAATACTGGGGGCAGGAACGCGGAAGTGGCTCTCTCTCTCCCGGCTCAGTCGGGCGGCGAGCGGTTGTATCCTTTTCCCTTGTATTTGCCTTGTCATTATTATTATTATTGGTGGTAGCAGTAGTAATTTGTATTATATCTCAGTTACTGGACTGTTCTTATCTCAAACCGTGGGAGTTACATTCTTTCTGTTCTTCTCCCCATTTCCCCCCCATCGAGGTGGGGGGGGGGGGAAAGTGAGGGAGAAATGAAATTTACAGCTTAAACCACGACAGGGTAGCAAGTATGCAGCTTATCAGTTTCTTGTACCACCTAGTTCCCATCTATTGCTGATGTTAGGACAGAGTGTGGCTGTAAGATCTCCACCCCGCTCCATCCTCCATCTGTATTGCTACAGGATCTGCTGTGGAGTGCAGGTTCCTGGAATACCAGGTGTGTCTGTATCTCATGCCGAGAGGCCCTGAAAGTCCTTTTTTCCCTTATGTGTGGACAATGCTGCATTTCAAATATAAGTTTAATTCCTAATTATTCCACATTTCCTAATTATTCCACATATGATGATGCTGTACTCCGTGTAAATTTCCGCAACATGGGTCATGTATATTCGACTTCCTCTGGATCTACAGATACATTCCCAGCATCTGGCCTGAGATAGATCTTCTCCAAAATGGCTGATTGCCTCAGAGACTGGATGCCTTTCTCTAGCGTAGTCCAATTGACCGAACGGTTCATAATATCGTCCTTGTATGGAAACATTCCTTTCACAGCTGCCAAGAGCCGCCTCCAAGGGCTGAGGGACTGTTTCTCTTTTGCAATCGCTCTGTCAGTTCCCCCTTCCCTAGCAAGTGATCCCAGCTGCTTAGCTTCCCTGCCTTCTAGTTCATGACTATTGGCTCCATTGTCCCAGCATCAGAGCAACCAGGCGATGATGTGCTCCCCTGGATGACGGGTAAAATCTTTTTTCATATTCCATAGCTCGGTTGAGGTCCGGGGTCAGGAAGTCACCTATTCTTCTTTCTCTTCCTCTGATTTGTGTAGCAATAACTCTTGTTCAGATACTGTCCCACGTAGTAAGTGCACTTGTTATTTATCTTTCTTCACTGTATGGGTTTCTCTTTGTGCCTCTCATTTGCTTTTCCCCTTGTGTACAGGGGCAACCAATATTGGCAAGAATTGGTCCACTGGTTTAGCTGCAGTGATTATCACTGTGGTTGGAGTGGTTGCAGTATCTGTTGTCAGGGTTAGTGCAGCCTCTGTGCTTGGAATCGGATTAGCTGCACTGTCTGTTGTAGTCAGTGTTTGAGTAGCTGCTGTACTTGTCACTGGGGTTGGTGTAGCTGCTGTATTTGGAGTAGCTGTGTTGTCTGTTGCTTTTCCATCAGATCCAGAGGCATCTTTTTTCCTTTGAAGGTGCTGGATAGTGTTGAACAGGGCTCTGTAAGCATAGGCCAAGCCCCAGCACGTTGCCATTATTTGTCCTTCTCTGGTATGACCAGAATGGCAGTGCACCTCATTTAAGTGTTTTAATAGTGTTTCTGGATTTTGCACTTGTTCAATGGTGAAGTTCCAAAGCACTGGAGGGGCCCACTGGCCTAGATAGTTGCCCATACTATCCCACACACCTGGCCACACATGACTGTCCAGCCTCGGGGAAAATCTCTTGGTCCTCCTATATCATTGTCTAACCCTAGACAAGACCCAAACTTGACTATGCTTAACTTTTGAGATCAGATGAAATGCTCGTGGTTAAGACCCTCTGTATGTGTGCCAACATGGTGATCCCCATCACAATCAGCAAGCAGGTCTCAAGGGTACCCAAAGGCCATTCAAAACCTTCAGAACTCTCAAGCAATGCTGTATATAGTCTGGTGGGGGAGCTGGGAGCATAAGGGAATGTCTCCTTCATAGGTTGACCACCTGAGTAGGGAAAAAAAGATGTGTAGTTGCTAAACACTTATTATATACCTCCCAAAATACAGAGGTGATGACCACACTGGGAACGCAAGCCATATGAGTTTCATGATCAATGAGTCTATTGTATTACAAGTCATTTCCATAAAGTACAGGGAAACAAGAACCTTAGCCCAGTCCCCTCAGCTGATAAACACTAAAAAAAGCAAATACTGGTTGTACTACTAAGAAGGAGAAAAATTATTGCAACTTCTGAACCCAGGACCACAGATTTGGGATTTTTTTCTCATATGCAGCTGGCCAGGTTGTTGAGGTTGATTTTATTTGGTAGTAGGGCATGGCTAGAAATAGGAAATCAGTGCATACTCTGGATTAGAGCCTCCAGCAGCTTGAGACAAAGGGGGGTACAAAATTACAAAATGTAATATATAAACCTTTAGAATCAATTTTAATTAATGTTAAGTTTGATGACTTTGTAACAGTAGTAATGGAAAATTACTGAGATGCATGATATACAGAGAAAAAATATAGAGTACAGCTAGAGAACATACTGACAATTCTTGTACAAGATAAACTGCTGCAGTTGACATAGTTTAGGCCTTTATGACCTTAGTAGAAAATGAGTGTAAGAAAACAAGCTAGAAGAACAGGAGGTAAAGACAGGGAGTATCTGGAAAGGCAGGGGCCCAGGATAGGCTGCAGTTCAACTAACTGATAAGCAGGAGGATGGGATGATTATTATGTCTGTGGTGTGAACGATCCGATTAAGCTGGTATAAGCATCTACTGCTGGTGCTTCAAAGGCTGCCAGCAGTGATGAAGATTGTTGGAAGAAGTAAATGACCCTCAGAGACCACCACCACATTTTTGTACGCATGCAGGGAACTTTCTGGAAAATGATATAATCCATATGTAGCCTCATGAATATGCTCCGTAGCTATATAAGTGTTGCAGCATTTCTTGCTGAAAACAAACTGTGAGCAATCCAGACAACTGCTTGACATTTGTAAAGTAGTGAACCAAAGGCTGTGAGGCCCTGCTTGGAAGTTACTAAAGAATGTGTGGAGGTTACTATAGGACGCGTACCTGCAGAAAGCTTTGAGAAAGTTGGCACGGACGGTTGTTAAGAGGGATGTGTATGAAGGAACTGATAGTTGTGTCCTTGAAACCATCTGCTGTTGTGGCCGCAGCCTGGGAATCACTTACTATTGTAACAACCAATCATAAAACCGTTGCTAACACTTGGCTAAAGAATGTAACCAATCAGATGTTATTGAATGTTCTAGTCTTCTGAGGCTTTTTCTATAAAAGACGCTGCTTGCCTTTAATAAATTGTCAACACTTGATCATATTGGTCAGAGTTCGTTGTCCTTAATCTCCCGCATATAAGGACTGCTTGTGTAGCAATACGGGGACACACGTTAGGAGTGTCTCCCGGCGCCGTAATAAAGAATATCTGCTTGTCAACTAGAAAACTTTGTTGGCAAGTTTGTTCCTGGAGTTTTCTCCAAATCAAGCCCCACACAGGGCAGGTTTTATCTTAAGTACAATTTTAGTAGCACCCTGCTTGTTCCCTCTTATGCTGACACCGCTGGTATCAGATGCCTCAACAAGGCTGGTGCTCTTGCAAAGGAAGATTTTTACATATTTGGTTACAAATATCTTGCAAAGTACTGTTTTGAAATAGTATTCTGAATTCATGAACACATAGGTTTATTTCTAACTGATTTTCTCTTATTTCTCCTCAATTTGACAAATTCTACTGAGGTATTATGTAATGTCTGTCTTTGTTTCCCAAGTACCTGCATGTGACTTGGAGGGGTGGGGGGTGGGGTAGATGCAAACACAGACTTTTATACTATCAACCCTACGTGATAAACACATAAATGTATTGGCTTTCACAAATCATAGGTGTTGCTATGTGGATATAACTGTATGAGTTCGCAATAACAGAAACAAAGCTCGCTAAAGACACAAGATTAGACAACAAGTTGAAAATGGTCAGAACTCTTGAGCAAAATGGAGTCACATAGGAAAAGAATTTGGAAAGGTAAAAGAAAAGGGGGGGACTTTATATGAGGAAAGCTACTGCCTGGAAAACATAGGGTTAAAGTACTTTTAGCTTAATTTAGGTCAAAGATAAAGAACAATGTTTGTGTTGTCTGTGGTGAGATAAAAGGATTTAGTGGCTCCACTAAACATGAGTGAATTATTTCACACCATCCCTCTACTTATCAGTTAGTTTGGAGACAGTGCCTCCGGAACATCTGCTAGCTTTGGATACTCCTTGTCTGCCTGTCCTGTTTTGCTTGCAAAAATTTTGTACGAAGGTCACGCTGTTCTAAAACTTTGCCAGCTATCAGGAAATTACAGATATGGTTGGTTTCAGCCAGTTTTGTGATTACTGGGGCATCCAACTGTGCCAAAGGTGAAAAGTACACCGTGAGGAAGACTGCTTACTTCATCTTTAAGACCCCTGCCCACAAGAGGAAGACTGCTTACTTCATCCTCAAGACCCCTGCCCATGTTCACCAGAGAGCAGTGCGCAGGCGCCAAGAGAAGACAACTTATGATAATAAGTTTCTGGAGCTAGTCATAATATTCCCCGCCTATACTCGGGAATTATGAATATGTATCTGGCTAATGCAATAGTGAAAGTATATAAACCTGTAACAAATGCTAATCAGTGCACCTCTGGCTACGGTCATGTAGTGAAGCCCAGCGCTGTTGCTTTTGCTTTATTCACTGTCCCTCAATAAACCACTGTTATCTCGATGTAAAAAGTTAAGGTTGTTTATCAAACAAGATGTTCTGTATGTATACGCCCAAACTGCCAAAGCACATGTTTTGTGACAGATAGAGAATGTATACGCCCAAACTGCCAAGGCACATGTTTTGTGACAGATAGGGAATGTATATGCCCAAACTGCCAAAGCACATGTTTTGTGACAGATAGAGAATGTATACTGCAAAATATGTTTGCACAAGTAATCTATTGTTGCCAGCAAAAGCAGCTCCTGGAATTACAAGAACAACCATACAAGGAAGAAGAGAGTACTCAGAAACTGGGGAAGATGTCTGATTTCAGTCTCGGCGACCACCAGGAGATAGAGAAAGACCCCTTAGCAACAGCCTGAGCATGCGCAGAGTACTACACGGCCACGTCAGAAACGAAACTAATAAGCCTATAAAAAGGACTGAAGGGAAAACTGAAATTGCGGCAGTTGGTGGAGCGGGGACTCCCCTGTCGCCCAGCGCTGTATTTGCTCATATTCTGCTTACTATAATCAATAAATTCTAATTGATTTTGATCATTTGTGGTCTCAATTTATAACAATTCTGGTGTCGTGACTCGGATAAGGAAAAGTGGGACACAGACCCTCTGAGAGGCGCCCCGCATTAATTTGCGGCTCCGGAGAAGGCTGTCCTCCTACTACATCCTTACCGACGAACCTAAATTAAAGAATAGTGAGCAAAGAGGAACCGGTCATCCCATAAATTTTGTGCACAAAGTCCGGACGAAGACGCAGGACGCGTAAGTATATAGCGAGTATTTCGCAGGTATCCGTCCGGTCGGGATTGGTTTTCCTGGAATACGGTGTATGAGAGGTTCAATATACTGAACCAAGTGAGTGCGGACCCTTTAGTACTGCGGTTTCCATATCCCGCGAGGGACTGGACCAGGAATAAGGGGAGTGAGTGTGTGTGTGAATAAAGGTATTCCAGAAGATGGGTGCGAGGAACAGTAAGCCCTCGACTCCCATGGGTGGATTACCCCCAGTGCCTAAGGATACTCCGTTAGGTTTTATGTTGACTAATTGGGAGCAATTCCCTGGGACAGCAGGGAAAGAGAAAAACAAAATGATTAGGTTTTGTACAAAGGTCTGGGGAGGAAAACAAATTTCTAAAAATGTATATTGGCCAGTATATGGATCAGGAGAGGAAAAAAATAGTAAGAGACAAGTAAAGATGATGATTGCAGCAGTAAGAGAGGGACGTAAGGCGGTGTCCCAGGATTATAAGTTTAAGGGCAAGGGAGAAGAAAGTATAAAGCGAGAACAAGGGAACTGTTTTTACTGTGGAAAGAAGGGGCATCTAAAAAAGAATTGTAGACAGAGAATTAGGGATAAAAAGGTTTTTAATGCAAAATAAGTCAGTCAGGGGCTCTATCTTTTAAGGGACCGGAGTCTTCTTGTGCCCTTGATAAAACTAAAGATAGGTCCCCAGAAACAGGAGTTTACTTTTTTAATTGACACAGGGGCTGAGAAATCAACTATTAAACAAATTCCTAATGGTTGTAGGGTGTCCCCTGAAAAGGTCCAAGTAATCGGTGCAAAAGGAGAGCCGTTTGAAGTAGGAAAAATAAAAAATGTGCTTTTTGAAACTGAAAATAAATTTGGAATCGGTGAACTCCTGCTCGTACCCGAAGCAGAATATAATCTGCTGGGACGAGATTTAATTATGGAATTGCAGTTGGAAATTAAAGTGGAAAACAAAAGGTTGAAGGTATCAGCTTATCCCCTAACACTTGAAAATGAAAAAGTGATAAGTCCAACAGTCTGGTACTCTCCAGACACTGTAAGCAAGCTTGATATTCCTCCTATTAAAATTCAAATTATGGACCCACATATACCGATTAGAATCAAACAATACCCGTTGTCACTTGAGGGGAGACGAGGTTTAAAATCAGAGGTGGACAGGTTAATTGCGCAAGGATTATTAGAACCTTGTATGTCACCTTTTAATACCCCTATTCTACCGGTAAAGAAATCAAATGGGAAATATCGATTAGTCCATGATTTGAGGGCAATTAATAAAAGAACAGTAACCCGTTTCCCAGTAGTGGCAAACCCATACACTTTACTTAGTAAATTAGGACCCCATAGAACATGGTATAGTGTAATAAATTTAAAAGACGCGTTTTGGGCCTGTCCTTTAGCAGAACAAAGTAGAGATTATTTTGCATTCGAATGGGAAGACCCTGACACTAACAGAAAACAGCAATTAAGATGGACCGTGCTCCCACAGGGATTCACAGAATCTCCTAACCTGTTTGGGCAGGCGCTAGAAAAATTATTAGAAGAATTTCAAGTACAATCGGGAAATATCTTACTACAATATGTAGATAATTTGTTAATCGCAGAGGACGTAGAAAATAAAGTGTTAGAAGATAGTGTAAACTTATTGAATTTTTTTAGCAAAAAAGAGTTTAAAGGTTTCAAAAGATAAATTACAATTTGTAGAAGAAGAAGTTAAGTATCTAGGTCATTATCTATTTCAAGGAAAAAAAATATTAGACCCGGAAAGAATAAAGGAAATTGTGGAACTAAAAATGCCAATGTCTAAATGACAAATCCGAAAGGCATTAGGGCTATTTGGCTACTGTCGACAATGGATTGAGAATTATAGTTCAAAGGTTAAATTCCTTTACAATCAACTGACCAAGGAGGGATTCCCTAAATGGACCCCTGAGGAAAAGGGACAATTCGAAGCATTAAAGCTTGAATTGAGTCAGGCCCCAGTATTAAGTCTACCCGACTTAAAGAGACCTTTTCATTTATTTGTAAATGTACATGAAGGAACAGCCTTTGGGGTACTCACTCAGGAGTGGGCAGGTCAGAAGAAACCTGTTGAATATCTTTCTAAAATACTTGACCCAGTCAGCAAAGGCTGGCCAACCTGTTTACAAATTATTGTTGCTGCTGCCTTATTAATTGAAGAGACTAACCGAATCACCTTTAATGGAGAAATAACTTTGTATGCGCCCCATAACATTCGAGGAATTTTACAACAAAAGGCAGAAAAGTGGTTGACAGATAGTAGACTTTTAAAATACAAAGGGATACTTATAGAGTCCCCAAAGTTAATTTTAAAACCAACAGGAGTGGTTAACCCTGCAGAATTTCTGTACCCTGGAGAAGGTTCACTGCTTACCCATGATTGCTTCTAAACGATCATACAACAAACAAAAATACGTCCTAACCTAACCTAGAAAAGGAAGAATTAAAGTTGGGAGAGAAGGTGTTTATAGATGGGTCATCTAGAATTGTAGAAGGTAAAGGAATTTCGGGTTATGCAGTAATAAAAATAGTAAATAATGATCTCAAAGTAATTGAATCAAGTCCCTTAAGTGCCAGCTGGTCAGCACAAGCATGTGAGTTATACGCACTCTTAAGAGCACTATTGTATCTATATAACAAAATAAGTACTATATATACAAATTCTCAGTATGCTTATAGAGTAGTACATACCTTTAAAAAAATTTAAGAAGAAAGAGGATTTGTGAATTCACAAGGAAAGGACCTTATACATTTAGAACTTATACGACAGGTACTGAGGGCCCTAAAAGGACCAAAACAAATAGCTATTGTACATGTAAAAGGGCATCAAAAGAAAATAACTTACCAGATTAGAGAGAACAATGCGGCAGATCAAGAAGCCAAAAGGATGGCTGGGAATAGAACTATTGTTCTAAATAATAACAGAACATATACAAGGGTATATAGTTTTTCACAGCAAGAAAAAGAAAAGCTAAGAGAAATGGAAGTACAAGAGGTAGAGAATAAATAAGTTTTACCTGATGACAGAAAAGTATTGCCAAAAGCAATTGTAAGCTCAATCTTATCAAAAATACATGCAAAACCCCATTGGGGAACCCAAACATTAGTGGATTATTTTGAGCAACTATATTCCTATATAAGAGTATGTAATATTGCTAAAGCTATAACAGCTACTTATAGACCATTTAACACACTATGTAAAGGCATTCCCTACCTCAAGAACAACTGCTAACCAAGTTACTAAAGTATTATTAAAACATATTATACCTCAATATAGAGTCATTAAAGTAATAGATTCGGATAGAAAACCTCACTTTGTATCAAAAATAATACAAGACTTAACAAATGCCTTAGGAATCAAATGGGAGTATCATACCCCTTGGCATCCTCAAAGTTCAAGAAAAGTGGAGCGGATGAATGGGGAATTAAAAACTACCCTGACCAAATTAATAATTGAAACTAAGTTATCTTGGGTAAAATGCCTGCCCATGGCTCTGCTAATATTACGAACAAGGCCTAGAGCAGATTTGGGCATTTCAGCCTTTAAAATGATGTATGGAATGCCTTACAGAATAGAAGAACCGCAAAACCATGTATTAATTCGGGATAAAATGATAAGTGAATACATATCTCAACTGTCTAAACATAGGAATATGTTATGGAAAAAGAGTCTGTTAATCCAATGACCACCTCTGGACTTGAAAATACACAATATTGAACCTGGAGACTGGGTAATGGTAAAAACCTGAAAAAAAAACAACTTTGAAACCTAAGTGGGAGGGGCCTTACCTTGTCTTGCTTACAACAGAAACAGCTGTTAGAACTGCAGAACGAGGATGGACTTATGCAAGCCACATTAAAGGACCAGTAACTCCACCGCACTGGAAAGTGGTCAGAGAACCTGGAGACACCAGGCTGATCTTAAAGAGATAAATGATGATAGAGACACTGACCGAACATTTTTTAACTTTACCTTTTAGTGTTAAATGTTTGATTTGCTTTGCAATTGCAATATTATTGTCGCTGGTGATGTTTTATTTTTGGAAATACACTAAGTGTGCAAAAGGAAATTGTTGAATATATGCAGTTAAAGATTGAATATAGGCTACATACTGATTTAAACGATATACGTACACACGATATACGTTTAAAGTGTGGATCCCCAGGTTGTAATTGTTATCCTTTTATTTACTTTGAGTGCATAGTGTGCCAGGGCAAATGGTAGAAGCACTATAGGAGTGGATATCCTCCTATAGAAATAAGTTGGATATGTTACAAAATTGAACGACAACTAACTGAGTGGGCATTAAAATTTTTAGAAGGAAATTACGGACTCTTGAGAGGGTCCACTGAGTAGTGGAACATTTTTGTAAAAGGAATAAACCCTCTATATTATTGTTATCATTTTAATGAATCACCCCCTTTCGTGGTCAAAATTCTAGCTGTCCAGTGTAGGAGGGAAGTTCGAGCCTTACCATGCTGTGCCCCATTTGTAAAAGCAGACAAGTGGGAAGCCTACGTGCTTCGTTATACAGGGCGAAATACCCAAATTCCTGAGGAGTTCCCTTGCTGCCGAGAAGATGGTACACCTTGTGGCTTGCAGCAACCAAGTCGACGAGCGAGGCAGAGGAGGAACAGACCCAAGAGAAGGGAATCTGCATATTGGGACGCACAAGCAGCAATGGCCGAACTCCCCCTGGACTGGTAAGAATATAATACAAATAAATCTAAAATCCACCCTTTGTCCTGGCATACTCACTTTATTAGTAATCTAGTATATAATACCTCAAACAACAGCCGGAAATCCCCATGAACCTATAAAGTGGACAATATCTAACATACAAAATCACAAACCAATTCAAGAAATAACTACTCCGGGAGAAGTCAATTTTACAGTACCCTTAACTGAATTAATTACTGGAAGTCGTAAAGACAGAGCTAATTTGTGTAAACCAGTCTGTATATGTCTCTTAATGTGTTCAATGGAAGTTTCTTTTGTATTCAAGTTGTCATCATACCTAAAATTATGTATCATACCTCTAAAGAAGTATTTAGACACTTTAAAAAGAAGCTCTCTAGGCAAACTAGAGAACCCATAACTACTATTACAATTGCTAGATTGCTTATTGGTAGTGGAGTTGGAGCAGGAACTGGAATAGCCGCCCTTTTCAAAGGAGAAGAAATAAAAGCCCTACAATTGGCAGTAGATGAAGATTTAAAAAGAATAGAGCAAACTATAAACAACTTAGCAACTTCGGTAAAATCATTATCAAAAGTAGTATTACAGAATCAAAGGAAGCTAGACCTGCTATTCCTAAAAGAAGGAGGGTTATGTGTTGCTTTAAAAGAAAAATGTTGCTCTTATGCTGATCATACAGGGGTTTTACAGGATGCAATGTCAGAATTAAAAAAAAGACTCAAAGAAAGAAAGAAAGAAAGAGAAGCCAACAGGTCATGGTATGAAAATTGATTTAATATGTCACCTTGGTTAACTACCTTATTTTCTACCCTAGCAGGACCACTAATAATGATTGTCTTGGGATTAATTTTTGAACCATGTATTATTAAGTATTTACTTAAAATAATCAATGACCGTTTTAATGTAACGAAGCTTTTGTTGCTTACCTCTAACTATGTACCAGTGGCAACTGATGAAGACCATAAAATGTAATTGTTATAAATATAACAAACCTTGCTTTTGCATGTTAACCTTGCTTTTGCATCTTGTTTGATAAACAAATGATAAATAAAAGAAGGGGGGATTGTAAAAAGTTAAGGTTGTTTATCAAACAAGATGTTCTGTATGTATACGCCCAAACTGCCAAAGCACGTTTTGTGACAGATAGAGAATGTATACGCCCAAACTGCCAAGGCACATGTTTTGTGACAGATAGGGAATGTATACGCCCAAACTGCCAAAGCACATGTTTTGTGACAGATAGAGAATGTATACTGCAAAATATGTTTGCACAAGTAATCTATTGTTGCCAGCAAAAGCAGCTCCTGGAATTACAAGAACAACCATACAAGGAAGAAGAGAGTACTCAGAAACTGGGGAAGATGTCTGATTTCAGTCTCGGCGACCACCAGGAGATAGAGAAAGACCCCTTAGCAACAGCCTGAGCATGCGCAGAGTACTACACGGCCACGTCAGAAACGAAACTAATAAGCCTATAAAAAGGACTGAAGGGAAAACTGAAATTGCGGCAGTTGGTGGAGCGGGGACTCCCCTGTCGCCCAGCGCTGTATTTGCTCATATTCTGCTTACTATAATCAATAAATTCTAATTGATTTTGATCATTTGTGGTCTCAATTTATAACATCGATTAGAGGTGTGAGCACATATTTCACACCTATAACCGATTCTGTGCCACAAGCAGTGACTGTGGAGGAGTGGGATTCTGCGGGGTGCCTCTGCTCTGCAATGCACGTCAAACACTTGAATTTCCCAGGGGTCTGTAGGCCTTGATCAGGATTTAGGGACTATACTGAAATGATTCTACTACCTGAAAGGAGGTTGTAGCGAGGTGGGGATCAGTCTCTTCTCCCGCGGGTGTGTGCGCGTCACGGGGGGGCACACCTGGAGCGTGTGGAGGGTGCGTGACACCCGCGATGTGAAGGGATACATGTGTGACCACTAGCCGCTCCACTTAGGGGGGCGGGGAGAGAGGGGGTAGAACCTGCCGGCCCTGGCACTGCCCCGCGCTGCGGGGTGGTGCTGGTGGGTGTGACGGCCACTCTGCGTGGCGCTCTGTTCTTCCGGCGGCAGAAGGAGGAAGTGACGCTGCGCAGCGCAACGCTGCAGCCTCGGTGGCATTCTCTCCTTCTGGTTGCCCATGCCCCAGCTGCTGACCCCAGGGGAGAAGCCTGGAGGGCTTCTGTGCTATTCAGGTGAGTGGGGTCGGCGGGGCCGGGGCTCGCCCTTCAGTGGGGCCAGGCCGCGCTGCCTCACCGTAGCCGCGCTGGGCGGGCGGCAGAACCGTTGCTGTCAGCCTTGTTGTGTGCAGGCGGCGGGGCGCCACCGGGGTGTGGCTAACGGCCTCCCCCCTCTTTCCCCTTCCCCTGGGCCGGCGGTGGCGGGAGCGTGCTGCCCGGAGCGTGCGGACCCGATCCCACCAGGGCTGAGGCGGCGGCCTTGCCTGCGCTGCGCATGCTCCGCGCCAGCCGAAGGGCTTTAGGAACGCGTGGGTGCCCGGTGGTGCTTAATGAGGTAAAATAAGATTGGATGAATAAAGAGTAGATATGGAGAATCATGAGGGGTTTGAAGGCTTAAGCATCAGAGATAAGTTGGTGTAACTTGGTCCGAGCAACAAGAAATAATTGCCTTGGTTGTCCTGACCCTCCATTTCCATGCTGTGTATTTACCTTTAAAAAGCTTGCTTCTTTGCCTTGCCTTGACTTTGTTCACTTTTCTTTTCCTTGTATATTATTGCGTCAACTCCCTGCTCCACCAAGGGTGTATGTACCATGTATGACCCACCTGTATATCAACATCTCAAACATTTGTTAATGAGATTGGGGTTTGTACCACATTACAAAAGTGACTGCAGACTGAGCATACACAATTGTCAGATTACCCTCTGACTGAAACATCACCACTGGATATGTTAAAGCTTTGGAAACTTTTCAAATGAGTAAATAGTCTCAAGCAACCTTCCTTTATTTTTCTGTGACATTTCAAAGTTAGTGTAGTTGATGGTACTTTTTAACAGAATTGGATCTATGGTCAATCTCAGCTTCTGTGGTTTTATCTGCAGTTGACTAAATGACTTAGAAAACTGTAAACAATGACAGAAACTGAGCAGCAGATTTAATAACACCTTTACTAGATCAGAGTGAAAAATTTAAATACCATAGTTGCAAGCATTTAACTTGCTCCTCTGAGCAAATGCTCTGGAAAAGAAATATTAAAACTTGAAAATCTTTGCTGGCTTGAATGCATTGCTACCAATAACAGTAGCAAAGGGGAACCAAAAATGAATCGGCAGTAGGAAAGGACAGGCGCAGTGCTGGGAGAGAGCTCTGGGAATAAAGCATGGTACAGTGAGTGTTGCTGCACAGTTCCAGCTCTGAGATAACTTGAGGCTTACATGGCAAGGAAACCACTTTTGTCTCATTTTTCTAGTATATTAATCAAATTTCAGCAGGGAACTGACACTCGTGCCTTTAACTTTAGTTCTGTAACTGGGGAGCAGCTAAACTGTTATGACACCGTAATCTGTGGCTGCAAATATTATTGCAGGGAACAGTATAATTTTTCTGGTGATTTATGTTGTCTTTCTGTTACATCTTTGTTCCAGGTTTTTAACGCATAATGCAGTGCTGAGTCTGCAACTTGAGGTCTGGAATGCAACATCTACAAATGTGCAATTCTGAGCAAAAAAAAAACTGGTTGAAAGAAACTATAGATGAAAATGTGCATATAGTGTAAATACTAGTCTCTGCAGTTGCTTTCTCATAGCATCTCTCAGACTGGAGTCACTGATTCCTTGTCACTTATCCGTGTTGCTACTAAGGGTTAGAATTTAAATTTGTGGTTGTCTGTTCCCACTTGTTAGTGTTCCCTCTTCATGTGTCTGATCAGCATGAATAGAGCCTGTACAGTATAGCAATTTCTCCACCGATATGACTGCCTTTGTGCAGTTTGGGCACACATTGATTACTCATTCAGGACTGAAAATTGGATGCTGCTCAGACACCGAGACTTTGCTGTTATACCATTTCAGATATATTACGTTACATCAAGTAACTTGTCTGTGGTCATGTGGTGAGTCAGCTCTAGACTCAGAATGATCCGACATATTATCCCTTTTTATTTAAGAAGGAATTTAGAGTTGTATATCAATTTGACCATGTAGTCTGTCTCTTGAATGCTCAGAAATTGATTTAAGTATCAAATAGTGTATAGGCTTCATCCAAGTTCTGCCTTGTGATATTTGGTATCCAAGAATCATAGAATAGTCAGGGTTGGAAAGGACCTTAAGATCATATAGTTCTAACCCCCTGCGAGGGGTAGGGACATCTCGCACTAAACCATGACACCCAAGATTCTGTCCAACCTGGACTTGAACACTGCTAGGGATGGAGCTTTCACAATTTCCTTGGGCAACCTGTTCCAGTGCTTCACCACCCTCACAGTAAAGAACTTCCTCCTTATATCTAACTTAAACTTCCACTGCTTAAGTTTGAACCTGTTACTCCTTGTCCTATCACTCCAGTCCCTAATGAAGACTTCCTCTCCAGCACCCTTAGAGGCCCCTTTCAGATACTGGAAGGCTGCTATGAGGTCTCCACACAGCCTTCTCTTCCCCAGGCTGAACAGCCCCAAATTTATCAGCCTGTATTCATATCGGTGGTGCTCCAGACCCCTGATCATCCTCGTGGCCCTCCTCTGGACTTGATCCAACAGCTTCATATCCTTATGTTGAGCACACAAGAAATGTATGCAATACTCCCAAGTCAGGTCTCATGAGAGCCGAGTAGAGGGGCAAGATCGCCTCCTTCGACCTGCTGGTCACGCTCCTTTTGATGCAGCCCAGGATATAGTTGGCTTTCTGGGCTGTCAGTGCACACTGTCAGCTCATGTTGAGTTTCTCATAAATCAACACCCCCAAGTCCTCCACAGGGATGCTCTGAATCTCTTCTCTGCCCAACCTGTAGCCATGCCTGGGATTGCCCTGACCCAGGTGTAGGACCTTGCACTTGGCTTGGTTGAACTTCATGAGGTTGGCATGGGCCCACCTCTCAAACACATCAGGGTCCCTCTGGATGACATCCCTTCTCTCCAGTGTATCAAACGAACCACGTAACTTAGTGTCATTGGCAAATTTGCTGAGGGCGCACTCAATCCCACTGTCCATGTCACCAATAAAGATGTTGAACACTGTCAGTCCGAACACCAAACCCTGAGGGACACCACTCGTTACTGGTTCTCGTGGTTTAAACCCAACCGGAAACTCAGAACCACGCAACCGCTCACTTCCCGCCCCCCCTAATTCTTCCTTCCCCTGCTCCTGGAGGGATGGGGAGGAGAATCAAAAGAATGTAACTCCCACAGGTTGAGATAAGAACAGTCCAGTAACTAAGGTATAACACAAAACCACTACTGCTACCACCAAAAATAATAATGATAAGGGAAATAACAAGGGAAGGGAATACAACTGCTCACCACCCGCCGACCGATACCCAGCCTGCCCCGAGCAGAGATCTAGCCCTTCTGGGTAACTTCCCCCAGTTTATATAGTGGGCATGACGTGCTGTGGTATGGAATACCTCTTTGGCTAGTTTGGGTCGGGTGCCCTGTCTCTGCTTCCTCCCGGCTTCCCCTCCTCCCTGGCAGAGCATGTGACTGAGGAAGTCCTTGGTCAGAGTAAAAATTACTTAGCAACAACTAAAACCATCGGTGTTATCAGTGTTGATCCCTGGTTGAAAGTTAAAACCACAGCACTGCACCAGCTATTAAGAAGGAGAAAAATGACTGCTACTGCTGAACCCAGGGAAGTATCCACCCTTTATTCCATACCATTCATGTCATGCTCAGATTCCACATTTTTCAATATACCATCACTCTTGTTCTATATATATATATATACACACACATCCACACACACACAGAGAGATATCATTCCTTAGTCCATGGACCAATCCCTATAAAGCTGCTGAGTCTATCCGGTCCATGATGTTGAGCTCCATCTCTTGTAACAGTCTTTCAGAGCAGGAGAGATGGTGTGCAGTGTTGGATTGTTCCCTGCTAATGACACCGCGGAACTTGTCTGGTCACTGCTGAGCTGATCTGGTTTTGTCAAAATTTATTCTTTGTTGGAATGGTCATCTCATGGAAGTCAGGGCTAGTTGCTGGTGACCCGAAAACATCTAGCTGGTGGGGTATAAACATGGTGCATAGCAGGCAGCAGCATACAATTGAGTTCATTGGCTGTTTTCCCCTAAAATCAAATCCCCTTGAAGTACACATTGGACTTCTCATCTTCCCGCATTACCCACCAAGAATATCTGGGTCCCTGAGCAAAAGCAATCCCATGACTGGGTTTGCCTTTACATGAAGCAGGAATAACCCAGAATGTCATCCCCAGCAAATTCTTTACGTGCACCACAGGAACTTTATCCCCTTCTACAGTATGTAAAAGTTCTGACTGGGCTGGGCCAGCCCTGTTGGGAGATCCTCTGATGTTGACCAACCAGGTGGCTTTGGTAAGTGTGTATCCCAATTTTTGAAAGTCCCACCACCCATTGCTCTCAGTGTTGTTTTTAACAGCCCATTGTACTGTTCGATTTTCCCAGAGGCTGGTGCATGGTAGGGGATGTGATATACCCACTCAATGCCATGCTCTTTGGCCCAAGTGTCTGTAAGGTTGTTATGGAAATTAATCCAAATGTCTTACTCAGTTCTCTCCTTTGTGCCGTATCACATTGGTAACTTACATCTTGTTGACAGGGATTAGTCTTCTTTATCACAGGAGCTGGAGTAAAACCAGCTCTCCCACTCATGACTGTCCAGCCTCGGGGAAAATCTCTTGGTCCTCCTATATCATTGTCTAACCCTAGACAAGACCCAAACTTGACTATGCTTAACTTTTGAGATCAGATGAAATGCTCGTGGTTAAGACCCTCTGTATGTGTGCCAACATGGTGATCCCCATCACAATCAGCAAGCAGGTCTCAAGGGTACCCAAAGGCCATTCAAAACCTTCAGAACTCTCAAACAATGCATTATATAGTCTGGTGGGGGAGCTGGGAGCATAAGGGAATGTCTCCTTCACAGGTTGACCACCTGAGTAGGGAAAAAAAGATGTGTAGTTGCTAAACACTTATTATATACCTCCCAAAATACAGAGGTGATGACCACACTGGGAACGCAAGCCATACGAGTTTCATGATCAATGAGTCTATTGTATTACAAGTCATTTCCATAAAGTACAGGGAAACAAGAACCTTAGCCCAGTCCCCCCAGCTGATAAACACTAAAAAAAGCAAATACTGGTTGTAAGTAAGGTAGGACATGTTGAAACTGTGAGATCAAGATCAACAACTTTGAGAGCCAATTAATCAGCATTGTGACAAGTGACTTAGTCTGAAACAATGAATGCTTATCACAAATGCAATTAGACACACTCTGGTCAGATCTGTCGTTATCTCATCCCTTTGTGCCTCAGGAAGGCACAAAGAATTGTTGTGTTTTAAGCCCAGCTGGTAACTGGGAACCATGCAGCTGCTCGCTCACTTCCCCCCCTCCCCAATTCTTCCTCACCCTGCTTCTGGAGGGATGGGGAGGAGTATCGAAAGAATGTAACTCCCAGGGGCTGAGATAAGAACAGTCCATTAACTAAGCTATAACACAAAACCACTACTGAGACCACCAATAATAATAATGGAATAAGGGAAATAACAAGGGAAAAGAATACAACTGCTCACCACCCGACGACCGATATCCAGCCCGACACGAGCAGTGATCCTGCCCTTCCGGGTAACTGCCCCCAGTTTATATAGTGGGCATGACGTGCTGTGGTATGGAATACTTCTTTGGTTATTTTGGGTCAGGTGTCCTTTCTCTGCTTCCTCCCGGCTTCCCCTCCTCCCTGGCAGAGCATAAGTCTCAGAAAGTCCTTGGTCGGAGTAAACATTACTGAGCAACAACTAAAACCATCGGTGTTATCAGCGTTGATCCCTGGTTGAAAGTCAAAACCACACTGCCCTGCGCCCAAGCACTGCACTAGCTACTAAGAAGGAGAAAAATGATTGCTACTGCTGAACCCAGGACACTGATCTCCAATTTTATATTGAGCCATTGAGCACAACTCTGTGTGTGGCTATCCAGCCAGTTCTTTATCCACCAAGTGGTCCACCTATCAAATTGATGTCTCTCCAATTTAGAGACAAGGTTGTCATGTGGGACAGTGTCATACGCTTTGCACAAGTCCAGGTAGATGTCAACTGCTCTGCCCTGTCCATCAGTTCTATAGCCTCATCATAGAAGCCCCCCAAATTTGTCAGGCAGGATTTCCCCTTTGTGAAGCCATGCTGGCTGTCACCAACTGCCTCGTTGTTTTTCATGTGCCTTAGCGTGCTTTCCAGGACAATCTGCTCCAAGATTTTGCCAGGCACAGAGGTGAGACTGACTGGTCTCTAGTTCCACTCGGTCATCCATTTTCCCCTTCTTGAAAATGGGTGCTGTATTATCCTTTTTCCAGTTCTCAGGAACTTCACCTGACTGCCATGATTTTTCAAATATGATGGACAGCATCTTAGGAACTTCATTCACCAGCTCCTTCATGACCCGCAGATGGACTTCATCGGGTCCCATGAACTTGTGTACGTTCTTAAGATGGTCTCGATCCTGATCCTCTCCTACAGTGGGCCTAAGGTCTTCATTCTTGCAGTCCCTGCATCTGCCTTCCAAGATTTGGGTGGCATGGTCAGAGCAGTTGCCGGTGAACACTGAGGCAAAGAAGTCATTGAGAACCTCAGCCTTCTCCAAATCCAGGGTAGCCAGTTCTCCTGGTAGCTTCTGGAGAGGGCCCTTGTTGTCCTTAATCTGTCTTTTATTTGCTGTGTACCTATTGAATAACTTCCTGTTATCCTTCACATCCCTAGCCAAGTTTAATTCTAAGTGGGCCTTTGCTTTCCTAACCTGGTCTCTAATTTTCCTTACGATGTCCCTGTATTCTTCCCAGGCCACCTGTCCTTGATTCTACCTTTTATAAGCCTCTTTTTTCCCTCTAAGTTTTCTCAGCAGCTCCTTATCCATCCATGGAGGTCTCCTGGCCATCCAGTCGGGACGCAACACTCCTGAACTTGTAGTAGGTGATCCTTGAATATCAACCAGCAGTCTTGTGCACCCCTGCCCTCTAGGGCTTTTTCCCATGGAACCTTACTATGCATATTCCTGAAGAGGCCAAAGCCTGCTCTCTTGAAGTCCAGGGCAGTGAGCTTGCTGCACACTCTTCTCACTGTCCTGAGGATCTTGGGCTCGACCATCTCACGATTGCTACAGCCAGGGCTTCCCTGGAACATCACATTCCCAACCAGCCCCTCCCTGTTGGTGAGCGCGAGGTCAAGCATGGCACCTCTCCTTGTCGTCTCCTCTGTTACTTGCAAGGGGAAGTTGTCTTCCACACAATCGAGGAACCTCCTGGATTGCTTGGGCCAGACCGTACCGTCTCCACAACAGATATGATGGTTTAAGTCCCCCATGAGGTCAGGGGCCTGCGAGTGTGAGGCTCCTCCTATCTTTCTACAGAATGCTTCATCCACAGAGTCTTCTTGATCACGCGGTCTCTTAACAGTTCCCCACAGTAATGTCTCCCATCGCTGTTCTCCCTTTGTTCCTGACCCACAGGCTCTCTGAAAAGACAATCTGAGCTCAAGAGCCTGTAACCACCTCTCCCAGGGCTCTTTAGTCCTTCTTAATGTTCTCCGGGTTACTGCTATCTATATAGGTAGCACCCACTTGGATCACTAGAAGTAGGTAATAGTCAGTGGGACTGACTAGACCAGGCAGCCTCTCTGCAACATCCCTGGTCTGAGCCCCTGGTAGGCAACACACCTCCCTTGAGACTAGATCAGGCCGGCATATGGGTGCCTCTGTGCCTTTCAAAGTAGAGCCACCTACTACTATGACCTGCCACTTTTTCCTGGTGGCACCACTAGTGATCCTCTTTACTGGTGCATCAACAGGTTGTTCATGTGATGAGGTGTGTGTTTCCTTGTTACCCCCCTGCAGAACTGCGAAGCAATTCTGGGTGAGGATGTCAGATTTAGGAGGAAGCCCCTTGTTGTTTATTGTCCTCTTCCTCCTTTTTTTTTCTTTTTTTTTTTTTGGTGTGCGTTTTTGTTTTGTTTTGTTCTTTTTGTTTTGTTATTGTTTTGTTACTAATTCCCAGCTTCCTGGGTTAATGCCGTCCTCCTTTCCTGTATGCGCTATGATGGATGCTTGAGGCCGCTGCACAGTTTGGGCCTGGGGCAAGCAGTCCAGCTTCCTCTCAGCTTCCCTGACATCTTTTAGCCCAACTATTCTATGATTCTGTGATTCTATGATTGTCAGTGTCCCGTAGCTTAGCCACCTGCTACAGGAGGACTTCCACCAGGGTGCACTGAGTGCATCCTTGCCCATTGTACACCATCTTCTCAAGAGAACAGTGGAGGTGCTTTCTTCACTCCAAGGTCTGCGCGGCAGCCTCCCCTGTCATCAGCTCTGTCTGGGTACCTACACTGGCCACTGCCAGGGCAGCCAGAGCAGAGCTCCCAGAACTGGCCCTGGTCTTGAGCTGAGTGCTCATCATCCTGCTCACTGCCCCCGCAAACTGCCGGGCCAAGCCCTGTTTGCCCACCTTGCTCCCTGTGCTTCTGGGCGCTCCTACTCCCTGGGGCATGTTTTTACCCAGACATGTGATTTCTCTCGTATTTTTCTCCTCCTTCTTAGTAGCTGGTGCAGTGCTATGGTTTTGACTTTCACCCTGGAAACAAGGCTGATAACACCAATGTTTTTAGTTCTTGCTAAGTAATGCTTACTTTGATCAAGGATTTTTGCACTCTCATGCTGTGCCAGTGAGGAGGGGCAAAGGAAGCTGGGAGGAAGCAGAGACAGGGCACCTGACCCAAACAACCCAAAGGGGTATTCCATACCACAGCACATCATGCCCAGTATATAAAAGGGGGAGAGTTACCCGGAAGGCCCAGATCTCTGCTTGGGTTGGGCTGGGCATCCATTGGCAGGTGGTGAGCAATTGTATTGTGCATCACTTGTGTTTATTGTTTTCTTTCCCTTTTCTCCTTTTAGTTTTATATTCTCTCCCCTTGTTATTTCCCTTATTATTATTGGTGGTAGCAGCAGTAGTTTTGTATTATACCTTAGTTACTGGACTGTTCTTATCTCAACCTGTGACATTTACATTATTTTGATTCTCCTCCCCATCCCTCTGAGAGTGGGGGGAGGAAAAAGAGGGGGAGTAAGCAAGTGGCTGAATGGTTCTGAATTAGTGACTGGGCTTAAACAACGACAACAACATCAAAATGTTTCTTGCACTTTTTGACATCTGTAGTGGATTTCGCTTTTTGTATGTGTTGTGGTTTAAGTCCAGTCAACCACAAATTTTTCTCACTCACTCACTTCCCTCTCTTTCTTCCCCCAGTCCCGGGGGGATGGGGAGGAGAATCAAAAGAATGCAACTCGCACAGGTTGAGATAAGAACAGTTTAGTTACTTCAGTATAACACAAATCACTACTGCTACCACCAGTAATAATACAAGAGAAATACAAGGAAAGAGAATACAACTGCTCACCAAGCCCGACCCAGCTACTGCACCCCCCAGCAGCGAACCCCACCCTTCCGGGTCTCTGCTCTCCGTTTTTACATCCTGGACATGACGTGTTGTGGTATGGAATAGCTCTTTGGTCAGTTTGGGTCAGGTGTCCTGTCTCTGCCTCCTCCCGGCTTCCCCTCCTCCCTGGCATAGCATGAGACTCAGAAAGTCCTTGGTCAAACCAAAACATTGCCAAGCAGTAACTATAAACACTGGTGATATCAGCGCTGTTCCCAGGCCCAAAATCAAAAACACAGCGCTGCACCAGCTACCAAGGAGAAAAAACGACTGCTACTGCTGAACCCAGGACAGTATCCACCCCTTATTCCATACCATTCACATCATGCTCAGATCCCATATTTTCAGTATACCATCACATGTATATATATACATCCGCACACACACAGAGGGAGAGAGATCGCCCCATAGTACATGGACCAATCCCTATAAAACTGCTGAGTCCATCCAGTCCATGATATCGGGCTACTTCTCCTGTAACAGTCCTTCAGAGCAGGGTAGGCCGTGTGCAGTGTTCACACTTGTGAATAATCTGGGCAATAGTGTCCATTGCTAAGTCCACCCCTCGATCATGAGTCCATCTGTATGCTGCATCTCTGCCCTGGTGCCCTGAGGTGTCATGGGCCCACCAGACTCAGAATAATTCACCCTTATGTTGCTAATCTAAGTTCATCTGAGCCACTTCATTTTAGCCACTTGTCATTGGGGACTCCATACAGCTGCCTTCCATCTCCGATGCTTCCAAAGCACTGGAGGGGCTTAGTGGACTAGATACTCACCCATACTGTCCCCCACACTCTGCCATTCATGGCTGCTCTGCCTTGGGGAAAATCTCTTGGTCATCCCACATAGTGGTCTAACCCCAGACAAGGCTCACACCCCACTCTGCTTATCTCTCAGGACCAGAGGAAATGGTTGTGGGTAAAACACACTCTATATGCACTCCAACATGGTGATCCCCATCACAATCAGCAGGAAGGTCTCAAGGGTACCCAAAGGCCATTCGGACCCATCAGAACTCTCAAATGAGGCTGCTGCACTTGTTACTGGGGCGAGTGTAGCTGCTGTGCTTGCCGGCTCTCTCACCACCAGCTGCTCTTTATCTGAGTACAGATCTTCCCCCTCTGCCTTGCTGGGAAGTGCTGCGTGGTCTCCTGCATCCTCCTGGGGCTCGGGCTCGCGGGGCTCTGTGGGCTGCTGCTGGGGAATGCTCTTAGTCGCTGCGGGGCTGGGCACAGCTGCCGCCTTCCCCCTTTCCCCCCCCCCGCTCGGCAGCTGCGGGGCTCGGCTCGGACTCGGGGCTCGGCTTCTGGTCCCCAGGGCCACGCTCCCGGACTGTTTGCTCCTGGGGTCGCCCCCCTTCGGCTTCCCAACCTCCCTTCTGGAGCTCGCCCGTACTACAAGCCATTCCAAGAATGTACAATGAAACAAGAACTTTAACCCCAAAACCATATCCAAAAGCTAAGATAAGAAATACCGGCTGTAAGTAAGGTGCAACAGGCTGAAACCGTGAACTCAAGAGAATAGAGAGCCAATAAATCAGCATTGTGACGAGTGGCTATTAATCCTGCCATTATCTCAACTCTTCGTGCCCCACGTTGGGCGCCAAAAAGAACTGTCGTGGTTTAAGCCATTTGCTCACGCACTCACTCCCCTTTCTTTCTTCCCCTAGTGCCGGGGGGATAGGGGGGATAATCGAAAAAATGCAGCTTACACAGGTTGAGATAAGAACAGTTTAGTAACTAAGGTATAACACAAATCACTACTGCTACCACCAGTAATAATACAAGAGAAATACAAGGAAAGAGAATACAACTGCTCACCAAGCCCGACCCAGCTACTGCACCCCCCAGCAGCGAACCCCACCCTTCCGAGTCTCTGCTCTCTGTTTTTACATCCTGGACATGACGTGCTGTGGTATGGAATAACTGCTTTGGTCAGTTTGCGTCAGGTGTCCTGTCTCTGCCTCCTCCTGGCTTCCCCTCCTCCCTGGCAGAGCATGAGACTCAGGAAGTCCTTGGTCAGACCAAAACATTACCAAGCAGTAACTGAAAACCAGTTCTCTCACTCCCCCCTCTTTCTTCCCCCCCACACCTGGAAGGGACAGGAAGGAGAATCGAAAGAATGTAACACCCACGGGTTGTGATAAGAACAGTCCAGTAACTAAGGTATAACACAAATCACTACTGCTTCCACCAATAATAATAATAAGGGGGAGAAAAGAGAATGCAACTGCTTACCACCCAACGACTGAGCCATGAACTAACTCTTCCGGGTTCCTGCACCCAGTTTTTACAACCCGGGCATGATATGCTGTGGTATGGAATACCTCTTTGTCTAGTTTGGGTCAGGTGTCCTGTCTCTGCTTCATTCCGGCTTCCCCTCCTCCCTGTCAAAACAAGAGACTCAGAAAGTTCTTGGTCAGACTAAACATTACAGGAGCAACTAAAAACATTGGTGTTATCAGTGCTGTTGCCAGGCCTAAAGTCAAAAACACAGCGCTGCACCAGCTACTAAGAAGGAGAAAAATGACTGCTACTGCTGAACCCAGGACAGTGTCCACCCTTTATTCCATACCATTAATGTCTTGCTCAGATCCCACATTTTCAATATACCATCACTCTTATATATATACATATATATATACATACACACACACACGCAGAGATCATTCCTTCGTGCATGGACCTATCCCTATAAAGCTGCTGAGTCCATTCCATCCGTGATGTTGGGCTCCATCTCTTGTAACAGTCTTTCAGAGCACTGGAGGCTGTGTGCAGTTTTGGATCATTGCCTGCTGATGCTGATCGTTCCTTTACTGCAGAACTCGTCTGGGGTCCTGGGTTCAGCAGTAGCAGACATTTTTCTCCTTAGTAGCTGGTACAGTGCTGTGTTTTTGACTTTCGGCCTGGGAACAGCGCGGATAACACCAGTGTTGTTAGTTAATGCTGAAATGTTTGGTCTGACCAAGGACTATCTGAACCTCATGCTCTGCCAGGGAGGAACGGAAAATGGGAGGAAGCAGAGACAGGACACCTGACCCAAACTAGCCAAAGAGGTATTCCATACCACAGCACGTCATGCCCAGAATTTAAAAACAGAGGGCAGAGACCCGGAAAGTTGGGGTTCGCTACTGGGTCAGGCTTGGTATTGGTGGTGAGCAGTTGTGTTCCCTTCCCTATTATTTCCCTTTTCATTATTATTATTGGTGGTAGCAGTAGTGGTTTGTGTTATACCTGAGTTACTGAACTGTTCTTATCTCTACCTGTGGGAGTTGCATTCTTTCGATTCTCCTTGAGGTACACATCGGAATTCTCATCTTCCCGCGTTACCCACCGAGAATATCCGGGTCCCTGAGCAAAAGCAATCCCACGAGTGGGTTTGCCTTTACATGAAGCAGGAATAACCCAGAATGTCTTCCCCAGCAAATTCTTCAAGTGCACCACAGGAACTTTATCCCCTTCTACAGTATGTAAAAGTTCTGACTGGGCTGGGCCAGCCCTGTTGGGAGATCCTCTGGTGTTGACCAACCAGGTGGCTTTGGTAAGTGTGTATCCCAATGTTTGAAAGTCCCACCACCCATTGCTCTCAGTGTCGTTTTTAACAGCCCATTGTATCATTCGATTTTCCCAGAGGCTGGTGCATGGTAGGGGATGTGATATACCCACTCAATGCCATGCTCTTTGGCCCAAATGTCTATAAGGTTGTTCCAGAAATGAGTCCCATTGTCTGACTCAATTCTCTCTGGTGTGCCATGTCACCACAAAATCTGTTTCTCAAGACCCAGGATAGTGTTTTGGGCATTGGCGTGGGGCACAGCATATGTTTCCAAGCATCCGATGGCTGCTTCCACCATGGTAAGCATATGGCACTTGCCTTGGCGGGTTGGTGGGAGTGTCAATCTGCCAAGCCTCCCCATATTTGTACTCCAGCCATCCTCCATATGAAAGAGGTTTTAATTGTTTAGCTTCCTTACTTGTAGCACATGTTTCACAGTCATGAATAACCTGGGCAATAGTGTCCATTGTTAGCTCCACCCCTCGATCACGAGCTCATCAGTATGTTGCATCTCTGCCCTGATGGCCTGAAGTGTCATGGGCCCACTGGGCCAAAAATAATTCAACCTTATGTTGCCAATCTAAGTCTATCTGAGCCTCTTCAGTCTTAGCAGCTTTATCCACTTGTTGGTTGTTCTGGTGTTCCTCAGTAGCCCAACTCTGGGGTACATGAGCATATACGTGGTGTACCTTGACCACCAGGTTCTGCACTCGGGCAGCGATGTCTTGCCACAGTGCAGCAGCCCAGATGGGTTTACCTCTGCGTTGCCAGTTGCTCTGCTTCCATTGCTGCAACCACCCCCACAGGGCATTCGCCACCATCCATGAGTCAGTATAGAGATAAAGTACTGGCCACTTTTCTCATTCAGCAATGTCCAAGGCCAGCTGGATGGCTTTCACTTCTGCAAACTGACTCGATTCACCCTCCCCTTCAGCAGTTTCTGCAACTTGTCGTTGAGGACTCCATACTGCTGCCTTCCATCTACGGTGCTTTCCCACAATGCAACAAGACCCATCAGTAAATAAGGCATATTGCTTTTCACTTTCTGACAGTTCATTATATGGTGGGGCCTCTTCAGCATGTATCACTCCTTCCTCCTCTGGTGACCTTCCAGAATCTTTACCCTCTGGCCAGTCCATGATGACTTCAAGAATTCCCGGACGACTGGGATTTCCTAGTCGAGCTCGTTGTGTAATTAATGCGGCCCACTTACTCCATGTAGCATCAGTTGCATGATGTGTAGAAGAGACCCTGCCTTTGAACATCCAGCCCAGCACGGGCAACCGGGGTGCCAGGAGGAGCTGTGCTTCAGTGCCAATCACTTCCGAAGCAGCTCGAACCCCTTCATAGGCTGCCAATATCTCTTTTTCAGCTGGGGTGTAGCTGGCCTCAGATCCTTTGTATCCCCGACTCCAAAAGCCGAGGGGTCGACCTCGAGTTTCCCCTGGAGCTTTCTGCCAGAGGCTCCAGGTAGGACCGTTCTCCCCAGCTGCGGTGTACAGTACATTTTTAACATCTGGCCCAGTCCAGACTGGTCCGAGGGCTACTGCACAAACTATCTCACGTTTAATTTGCTCAAAGGCTTGTTGTTGCTCAGGGCCCCATTTAAAATCATTTTTCTTCCAGGTCACATAGTAGAGAGGGCTTACAATCAAACTGTAATTCGGGATGTGCATCCTCCAGAACCCCACAGCACCCAAGAAAGCTTGTGTTTCTTTCTTATTAGTTGGCGGCGACATTGCTGTTATCTTGTTGATCACATCTGTGGGGATCTGGCGACATCCATCTTGCCATTTTATTCCCAAAAATTGAATCTCCTGTGCAGGTCCCTTGACCTTACTCCATTTTATGGCAAAACTGGCAGTCAGCAGGATTTGGATTATTTTCCTCCCTTTCTCAAAGACTTCTTCTGCTGTATCACCCCACACAATGATGTCATCAATGTATTGCAGGTGTTCTGGAGCTTGCCCCTGTTCCAGTGCAGTCTGGATCAGTCCATGGTAGCTGGTAGGGCTGTGTTTCCACCCCTGGGGCAGTCGGTTCCAAGTGTACTGGACGCCCCTCCAAGTAAATGTGAACTGTGGCCTGCACTCTGCTGCCAGAGGAATTGAGAGAAATGCATTGGCAATGTCAGTCGTGGCATTCCACTTGGCTGCTTTGACTCCGTTTCATACTGACGTTCTAGCATGTCCAGTACAGCAGCACTCAAGGATGGGGTAACTTCTTTCAGGCCACGATAGTCTACTGTTAGTCTTCACTCTCCGTTAGACTTTCCCACTGGCCATATGGGGCTATTAAAGGGTGAGCGGGTCCTACTGATCAGTCCTTTTTGGAGAGTATGGCACGGACCCCATTTCTGGTTAGGAAATGAAGTAATTTGTTTCCTGAAGGTCCAGGGTTGATATAGGCTATGCGAAGTATCCGTGAGTATGAGCAGCTAATACAATTGGTTAGCTATCACCGTCCACGTGTGTATTTTTTGCTTCTTCATTGGTTGATATCTTGCTCACTGGTTGCCATGATTGGATGTCTGCTTCTCGCTGTCGTCCCCTCTTTGGATGCTGGTTCCTCTCTTCTTTCTTCCTTCTTATCTTGCTGAACTTTCCCTGCAATACTCCCCTACGGTCTCAAAACTTTCCCAGCAACATTCCTCTGCTATCTCAAAGCTCTCCCAGCAGTTAGTCTAGGTCAGAAATCCTTCACATCAAGGTCCTTTACACCCACGTCTCCCCCTTTTTGTTTTTCTAAAGACATAACTTTCTTTAACATATTATCCAATATATCTTGCACACAATTTATCTGATAGGGGGTAAGAAACCTAATACAAAGGAAAATATCAGTACCAGAAGCAAAGTTTTACATTTCTACTATTTTATCCCTCTTGTAAGTGATACAGTAATGATGCTACTATTAGACCAAGGTATCTCTACTAAACATGTATGAAATGGCTGTTTTGCTAACTATGCTGAATTACAGAGAGTTGACTCAGTGTTCCATCTAAGTTCACCCATATGTTGGAGCTTTTCCAGGGGGTTGACATCGATGTGTTGGTGGTTCCCTCTGGATTCTGCGTCTGTAACCGCGGGATAGTTCAAAACAGGCCCCACCAGCTTTGCAAGTATCCACCAAGGACCATGATCTGTGGAGACACAAGCATACCTTCGCCCCCAAGTTATCAGTGGATACGGCCCTTCCCAGCGAAGCGTTTGTGGTGATTTTACCCAAACCTTTGGCTGATGAGTCCCTATGGGATTAGGCAAAATTTGGCTGTGCGACAGGATATGTCTGGTAATGGCTACGATCTCATTTCCCTCTCCAATCACCAAGAAGTTTAATACGTAAATTGCTTTATATAGTTGTTCCTGTTGTGATTCTCCCTTCATTCCCCGGTTTTGGCTTTCTCATAACATTTTTAGTGTTTGGTGACGTCGTTCAACAATGGCTTGTCCTTGTGGTGAGTGTGGGATCGCTGTCTCGTGTTTTATCCCCCAGGTGTTTAGAAATGTTTGAATTATATTACTACTGTAGGCAGGGCCATTGTCTGTTTTTATTTGTCTTGGAACACCTAGAGCTGCAAAGGCACCATGCCAATCATGAATAACATCACGGGCCTTTTCACCTGTTTCTGCTGTGGCCCAGACCATGTGTGGAAATGTATCGATGGAAACATGGACATACCTTTGTCTTCCAAACTCAGGGATGTGAGTGACATCACTTTGCCATAGTTGTAAGGGACTGGTGCCACAAGGGTTTACTCCAGTATGTGGGTGTGTTTCAAATGGTTGACAGTCAGGGCACATTTGTACTATTGTACGTGCTTCTGACCAGGAGAGAGAAAACTGTTTTCTGAGTGATCTCGCTGATTGGTGATAAAAGGCATGTGATAATCTAGCCTGTTCTAACTGATTTGGTAGAGGAGTTGCTACTACAGGAGCCATTAACCTATCAGCTCTTCGATTTCCCTCTATGATAAATCCAGGCAAATCTGTATGGCTACAAATATGCAGAACATAATAAGGCATCATACGTTCATCTAATAGCATTTTTAACATTTTTTAAAAAAATAATAGAGTAGGATTGGAAACTTCCTTCTGCCATGAATTTTTGATTCTAGTAACAACTCCGGCAACATAATTTGAATCAGTGATGAGGTTCAATGCTCGGTGACAGTGTTGAAATGCAAACACTACTGCAGCTAATTCTACAATTTGTGCTGATCCTTGAACTTTTTGTTCTTCATGATGCCATTCGTTATTCTCAAACCCAACTGTGATTGCTCTGCCTGTTTTACCTGAGCCGTCTGTAAAATAAGTCGGACTTTTTACAGGGTTATGTTGACATTTTGAAAGTGATTTTATCTCTATTTATGTTGTCAGGGAGAATAGCTTATGTGGTGGGTGGTGTGGAGTAAGTTGTCCACAAAAATTTGTCATTGCTATTTGTAGTTCTGTGTTATTCTGAAAAGCCCATTGAAAATACATCTTGGTTAAGGGGAGAGTGTCTGGCTCATGTCCTGTTAATTCTGTCGTTCTCTGCCGGCCACGACACACCATATGTGCTATCTGTTCACAAATGGTAACTATGGTTTTAGAGAATTGGTATGGTAAAAAGATCCATTCTAAGCCACATAGTGGATCCTTTACCCTTGCATCCCACTGACCTGTAAATCCTTTGAGGGTCCTAGGCCCTTGGATAACATGCAGAGTAACTGGGAGCTGGTAATCTATCCTTGCAGCTTGTCGATAGGTTAAAGCCCTGTTAACTTGTTCAGTAGCATACTCAGCCTCCAGAGTTAACTGTCAGGGCAAGTTGAGGGCAGGTTCACCCTTCAGTAGTTCAGAGGTAGAAGGGTATCATTGTCTATACCTAAAAGGGTTCGTACACGATTTATAGTGCCGGTTAATTTCTGTACATTGTTTAGGGTGTTAACCTTGATATCAATCTTTAGCAGTTGAGGCACTACCATCTGCTGGAGGATTTTCCATCCCAAATATTTCCATGGGGGTTGTTGCTGCACCTTTTCAGGAGCAATAACTAACCCATGCTTTTCAAGACAAGATTTAGTACTGGAGGTAATTTCTATAAGTTTCTGTGGTTCCTGACAGGCTAACAAAATGTCATCCATATAATGACAGCAAATAGCTGTTGGGTATGTCTCTCTTACCTCTGATAATGCCTTAGCCACATATAACTGACATATTGTCGGACTGTTTTTCATCCCCTGTGGTAATACAGTCCATTGATAACACTCTGCTGTTCCCTGATGGTTAACAGAGGGAATAGAAAAAGCAAACCTTGGAGCATCTTCAGGGTGTAGGGGAATAGTGAAAAAACAGTCTGAGTTCCATAATGGCAATGTTCCAATTCTTTGGTATCATGGTTGGGGAAGGTAAACCTGGCTGTGTGGCTCCCATGTCCTCCATGACATTATTAATTGCGCGGAGGTCATGTAAAAGACTCCATTTCCCTGATTTTGTCTTAATTACAAATACTGGCGTGTTCCAGGGACTTGTGGTCAGAACCAAGTGTCCCAACTTCAATTGTTCTGTTACCAATTCTGTTAAGGTGTTGGTTTTTTCCAAATATAGGGGCCGTTGATCAACCCACACTGGTTTTTCTGTCAGCCACTTTAGTCTCATTGGAACATTCTCATCAATGACCCCAGTTAAAAAGGCGGTGTTGCTATCGAGACTCCCCACATGCTAAAGACATCCCTTCCCAAAAGGTTAAAAGGATAGTTCACTATATAAGGGCAGAGGTTCGCAGTACGCCCATCAAGATCTATTATCTGGATAACGGATGCACTTTGAGGTGATGTTGATGTTCCTCCTATTCCTGTTAGAACTGTTGCTGATGAAATTGTCTCCCAATCTGATGGCCAAAAGGAGGTGCCAATGACTGTAACATCTGCTCCAGTGTCCAGTAGGCCTTGAAGTTTGATAGTGCTGGGTTTATGCTGGGGGTTTTGCACTTCACATTCGATGGTTGGCTGCTGTTTTGTTAATGACTGTGTCCAAAAAATGTGTGGCTTACCAGTAGACCCAAAGCCACCCGTTCCTCTGAGCATGTTTTCCTCTGAGGGGGCACTTACTGTATGTGCATGGAATAAGACAAGTTGGCATATACGTTCTTCCGCGGGGATTGTTATGGGCGGGGATGGGGTCCAGGCCATTGCTTGTAATTGTCCTTCAAAGTCGGCATCAATTACCCCAGGCAAAACAAAAAGACCCTGTAAGGTGACACTAGAGCGTCCCAGTAATAAAGCACTAAATCCATTACCCAACGGACCTTTCAGTGCCAGTGGCACTTTTTGCACTTTGGTGTCTGCTATCTTTAATTCTGTTGCTGTGGGGACATCCACTCCGGCACTTCTGGGGGTGGAGGAGTGGAGGTGTGCCAGACCCATCTCCTTGGGGAATTGGGATTGAGTGGGGTGGAGACTTCGTGTATCTACGCGGCTCGCGACACGCTCCACCTTCCGTTTCCCGAAACCAGAATTAGTTTGCACTTTGACTGGCAGTGCTTAAGATAGTGACGCCCCTTTTTGTAAGGTGGACATGGATTCGGGTCGCCATCTTGGCTCACCTGGGGGCCATAACGGTTAAAGTGGCCAGGTTTGCCACACTTAAAACACAGCCGCTGTGGGGTTTGCAGAGCTGCACCTAAATGCCCCGCTAGATTTTCGTTAATGTGGTCTATTGAGCCAATACGTTTACATGCTTCAATCATATCGATCAAAGTAGGATTTTTTAGCATTCGCAACACCTTTTGACAGTCTGGATTTGCATTCTCTATTGCTAGTTTCAATAATAAGGCATCTTTGGCAGCATCATTCTCCACTTGCTTATCGACAGCCATCTGCAAATAATCTATGAATTGCATATATGGCTCATCTTTTGCCTGTCTGATGCCCATGAACGCCTTTACGGATTTCCCAACATCCGGCACTTTAAGCGTTGCCTAAAGCGCTCGTTCTGCCTACTGGTGTAAAATCTCTGGGGCTAGCCGAGCCTGTAGCTGTGGCGTGTTAACAGGAGGATCTCCTATTAATTGCGGGAGTCCTGCCCCCAAGAGAGGGTCCCCCAAATTCCGGCTGACATTAGCAATTGCCTCTATATCACATCGCTCCCGCCAAGATGACAGAAGTGCCGCTTTCTGGGTGGGGGTGAGCAGCAATTTGGCAAGGGCTTTGATATCAGATGGAGTCATAAGCTTGCCCTGTAATGCAGTCTGTAAAAGGCTCCTAGTATATGGCAAGGCTAGCCCGTACTGCATAATAGCCTTTCTCAGTTCTTTAATCAGTTCCCATCTCATCGGTTCCTGCTCATTAGGTCAATTATTTCGTATTATTACAGGAAATGCCATCTCAAAATGCTCCCCATCTGCTGCAGCTTGATGTTGCAATTTTTGCCAGAGTTTACGAGGGTCGTAATCATCTTCTCCATCCCCAATGGCTATGGGGAGTACTGAATGGGGGGTGGTGGTGCGAGGGGTTGCTGTGGGGGGAGTCGCTGTGGGGGGGGTTGCGGTGGGGAGTTGCTGTCGGGGGGGTTGTGGTGGTGGGGGTTGCGGTGGGGGGGGTCGCTGTCGGGGGGTTCATTGTTGGGGGGGTTGTGGTAGGGGGGGGTCGGCGCCATGTCCGCTAGTGGTAATCTATGCCAAGGATGCATGGAGCCTTTGGATCTATCACAATGGGGTGTTTTTGCCATTTCCTCCCAGTCAGGCTGATTTCAGCCTCCAGTACAGTCAACTCTTGGGATCCTTCTGTCATTGCAGAAATAGAAAGGGGTTCTACCCCTTGACAGCTTGATGGCCTCAGGGTACACTCTGCACCGGTATCTACTAGAGCCTTTTACTGCTGTGGGACTAATGTGCCAGGCCATCTGATCCACACAGTCCAGTAAATCCGATTGTCTGCTACCTCCACCTGGATGGAGGCAGGGCCCCTCTAATTAGTCATCACATTGGTCACTCATGTCTTGTTGACAGGTATTAATCTTTATCACAGGAGCTGAGGTAAAATCAGCTCTTCCACTCCATCTGGGAACCTGCTCACCAGAGACTGAAGCTGCAGCTTTCATGGGATGATCATCCTTGACCTTTGTTCTCCTCTTCAATTCATGCACCCGTTCCTCCAGAGCTGGGTTAGGTTTTCCATCCCACTTCTGCATGTCTTCTTCGTGATCCCACAGGTAAAACCGAAGGGTGGCCTGTGGCATATACCTGCTGTATCTTCTCTCTCGAGTAGTAGGGCGCCTCTTGTTAGTAGCTGAGACGTGGATTGGTACACGTGGGGAGCCAGAAAGATCGGACTGATCGTCTCTCAATTGTTTGAACTCCTGAGACAGTTTTTCCACAGCTGAAATGATGTAAGGGGTGAGATTGTCTTCAAACTCTCGGAGTTTATGAATCATTTCATCCACTGTTAGTGGTACTATGTCATTCCAGGTTACTGTTGCCAATGAATGGGCATATGATGAGGGTGCATTCCGTGTAAATTTCCCCCACATGGGTCATGTACATTCGACTTCATCTGGATCTATGGGTATATCCCTGTTATTCGGCTTGATAATATAGATCATCTCTACAATGGCTGATTCCCTCAGAGACTGGATGCCTTTCTCTAGAGCAGTCCACTTAGCCAAACGACTCATAGCATCATCCTTGTATAGAAACCTTTCTTTCACAGGTGCCAAGGGCCTCCTCTAAAGGCTGAGGGACTGTTTCTCTCTTGCAATTGCTTTGTCAATTCCCCCTTCCCTAGCCAGTGATCCGAGCTGCTTGGCTACACTACCTTCTAGTTCATGACCGTCGGCCCCATTGTCCCAGCATCGGAGCAGGCAGGTGATGATGTTCTCCCCTGGCTGACGGGTAAAGTCTTTTTGCATATTCCGTAGCTTGGTTGAGGTCTGAGGTCAGGAAGACACCTCTGCTGCTTCTTCTTCTTCGTTATGTGATGATGACTCCTTGTCAGATGCTTTCCCAGGCAGTGATTACGTTGTTTCTTCATCTTGCTTTTTATTTCTTGCATCTTTTTTGCCTTTCCTCTTGCATACAGGGGCAACCGATATTGGTATGAGTTGGTCCTCTGGTTTAGCTGCAGTGATTATCACTGTGGTTTGGGTAGCTTCTGTATTTGTCACTGGGGTTTGGGTAGGCGCTGTACTTGTCACTGGGGTTTGAGTCGTTGCTGTACCTGTCACTGGTGGTGGTGTAGCTGCTGTACTTGGATCTGGAGTAGCTGCACTGTCCGTTACGGTCGAAGTTTGAGTAGCTGCTGTACTTGTTGCTGGAGGTGGTGTAGTTGCTGTGCTTGGAGCTGGAGCAGCCGTGCCATCCGCTGCTCTGCCCTCAGATCCAGGGACATTTTTTTCCTTTTGAAGGTGCTGGATGGTGTTGAACAGGGCTCTGTAAGCATAGGCCAAGCCCCAGCACATTGCCATGATTTGTCCTTCTCTGGTATGACCAGAATGGCAGCGCACCTCATTTAAGTGTTTTAATAGTGTTTCTGGATTCTGCATTTGTTCATTGGTGAAGTTCCAAAGCACTGGAGGGGCCCACTGGCCTAGATAGTTGCCCGTACTATCCCACACACCCTGCCACTCATGACTGTCCAGCCTCGGGGAAAATCTCTTTGTCCTCCTATATCGTCGTTTAACAAGGCCCAAACCCGACTCTGCTTAACTTTCAAGATCAGATGAAATGCTTGTGGGTATAACACCCTCTATATGTGTGTCAACATGGTGATCCCCATCACAATCAGCAAGCAGGTCTCAAGGGTACCCAAAGGCCATTCAAAACCTTCAGAACTCTCAAACAATGCATTATATAGTCTGGTGGGGGAGCTGGGAGCATAAGGGAATGTCTCCTTCACAGGTTGACCACCTGAGTAGGGAAAAAAAGACGTGTAGTTGCTAAACACTTATTATATACCTCCCAAAATACAGAGGTGATGACCACACTGGGAACGCAAGCCATATGAGTTTCATGATCAATGAGTCTATTGTATTACAAGTCATTTCCATAAAGTACAGGGAAACAAGAACCTTAGCCCAGTCCCCTCAGCTGATAAACACTAAAAAAAGCAAATACTGGTTGTAAGTAAGGTAGGACATGTTGAAACTGTGAGATCAAGATCAACAACTCTGAGAGCCAATAAATCAGCATTTTGATGAGTGACTATTAATCCTGTCGTTATCTCCAACACTTCATGCCCCACGTTGGGCGCCAAAAAGAGCTGTCATGGTTTAAACCCAGCTACTGTAAGGGTGGTGAGGCACTGGAATGGGTTGCCCAGGGATGTTGTGAATGCTCCATCACTGATGGTGTTCAAGGCCTGGTTGGACAGAGCTGTGGGTGGCATGATTTAGTGTGAGGTATCCCTGCCCATGGCAGGGGGGTTGGAACTAGATGTTCTTAAGGTCCTTTCCAACCCTAACTTTTCTATGATTCTATGATTCTATGCTACTGCTGAACCCATGACAAGACACCACAAAGAAAGCCTGAAGAGAGCCTGCAACATGCTGGGTGCATGGGGGGAGCCCTGCTTAGTGTGTTTAAAGTAACTTGGGGATGAATCCAAGCCTTGGAGGAACAGTTAGATTGGTTGAAACAAGAACTGCTAACTGAAAAAAGAAAGCAAGAGGGGTAGTGCAACCACAGGCTTTATTAGCTGCCACCAATGCAGCATCAGGGTTGCAGGAAAAAAATATAGAGAAATTAGCAACATTGTATGCCACGCGGACTGTGTTGCTGCGGTGGAGACACCCAAAGCCAGGTGCAGATACTGGATCCCGGGAATGGGCAGTAGTAACCCAACCAGATTGGGATCCCAAAACATGGAATGGAGACATCTGTATTACATCGGATAGTGAGGAGAATGGAATGAATGGAAGAAAGATGTGGAAAGAGCCTTTGGCCGTGGCTCCTCCTGTGGAGCGGCCCTTGTGGACACAGGAACCGTGGAGAACGTTGTGGGATAAAATAGAGAATTGCACTGATGTAGGACCTGAACTGTGGGGAGATAAGGACCCCATGGGTGTGTTGGAAGTATTGGGGTGAGTTTGTACAAACCCCACACACACCCGCTCGAAGGAGCGACTGAGTCATACTGGACTCATGACAGGCTGCTTGCTGCTTTCCTGCAAAGGCATGGTTGATAAGAACACAGAGTTGGAGCAACAAGTAGCAGATTTACATTCCGAGCTAGAAGGGGTTAAAGCAGGAGTGTTGTTGCAGAGGCAGGCATTAGTAGCTGATGCAGAACAGGGTGAGAGACTTAGAGGGGAAAAAGAAAAAAAAAGAAAAAAAATGGAGCAATAAAAAGGATACAAAGGCAGTGAAGGCATGGACCCATGCCCTTGTGTCTGATCCCAACTGGCACCCAGAGGCATGGAGTGGAGATAGTTGCTATACCAGTGAGTCAGAATCAAATACCATAGATGAGGCAGACATGAAAAAGGAAGGAGCTCCTATGTTTAAATGTAAGGTTACCAGGGCAAACAGCCAAATAACAACAGACGAATTGACAGACTATAGTCCCGAGGAGATTAGTAATTTATTGGATAAATACAAGCAGAGGCCAGGGGAGAAACCCCGGAACTGGACAGTTCACTTCATGGAGGAAGGAGCAGATACTGTACTGCTAGATGGGGTGGATGAAAAAAGCCAACCAGACAAACAACCCCAACATCAGAACAGGTAAACCCCATTGAACAAGTGATTGAAAAGCTAAGCCAGTTACTGGTTTTACCAGGACTGGGCTTGGACAAAGCAGCTCAGGACCAGGGGAGAGTAGGAAAGGGGGAGATATGGGAACTGCAAGTCGGAACTGCAAGTGTGGATAATTACAGAAGAATTGCTCCACCTAGATCTGGAGCAGGCCAGGGTGTGTTTGTGTGCATGAGTGCAAAGTTGGGCCAGGAAACAGCCTAAGGAGTGATTGTTTATAGAATGGAATTTATAGTGACTGAAGACAGTCACTGTGGTTGATGTGGTTTCTGTTTGGCTTCATAGCTCAGATCTAAACCTTCTGGTATTCTAGCAGGTCACCCGTGTGGCTGTTCAGACCTGGAGGCGAGTGCCTGGACTTGGGGGGGGGGGAGACTACTTCTTTCACGGGTGTTTGCAAGGGGGGGTGGTCTCAGGAACCCTGTGTCTTTTATAGACTAACTGGACAGTACTATACAAAGGCAGATTGATAATCCTGGGGCTGCTCGTGCACTTTTATTTCAGCTAGCATATGAGGGTGCAGGTGGGGATTGCGGGGCTGTGTTAGCCCCAGTCAGAGGAAAATTTACAGACATTGCTGAGTTGCTTGGGGCCTGCTGGGATGTTGGAGCAGAGGCTTGTAGGGTTTCTGTATTGTCTGCTGCATTAATTATTTTGTTTTATTGGTCATATTAGGTCGCATTCCAACCTGCCTGGCCCTTTAACTGTGGGTAATGACATAGCTGACTCCTTGACTGTTAACACTGTGCAGTTTACTTCTGCAGCTGCTTCACATTCCTTTTTTTCCATCAGAATGTTTCTGTTTTAAAGAATCAGTTTAACCTTTCTTCTTCCCAAGCAAAGCAAATTGCCAGGACTTGCCCTAACTGTCAGTCAACAGCTCAGTCCTCATTTGCCATGGGTGTAAATCTTTGTGGCTTAAAGGTGAATGTGGTATCGTGATCCTCTGGGCCCGCAGAAATGGGAAAGGCCAGTGGAACTGATAACCTGGGGTAGGCAGTATGTTTGTGTCCTCCTACCTACAGGTCTGTGGTGGCTGCCTGCAAAGTTTGTCAAGCCATACCATGAGCTGGACAGACAAGTTGAAGAACCCCATGCCCTTGCTGCAGGAGCTGATCTTGAAGACCCAAGCAAAATGAGACAGAGGAAGAGAAAAAGGAATGATTGCAAAACATCACTTGGGGGCAACTGAAAAGTAACAGCTTGAATATGTGTGCTTGCAACATAGCTATTATTAGAGGCTGTGATTTTGTGTATAAACCACCTGTATTTACTAGCCAGTTGTTAATAAGAAACTGCACCTTGTATTGTATGGATTTGTCAGTTGTAAAAGAGATGTTAGAGCATGAAAATTTACAGCAGCTGCTAGAAAATGCAATGGCAAAAGCTAGAAAGTTTCTAATATGATGGTAGTGTTATAAAGCAGGTAATGGAACAAAGTGGTGGGAGAACCCCACTGGTGGAAAATTTTCTTTGGCTGGTCCCCCACTTCCACCAGCATCTTCAACATGCTGCTGCACCCTGTAATAGTTACTCTGCTAATGTAAATCTGTGTGTGCATTGCCATAGTAGCAACTTGTTACTGGATGAGGCAGGTGAAACTGCATTGACAACGAGGTGCAAGGGCTGAAGTTGGCCAAATGCCTGCTACCACAGTCAAGGGCAAGACTGGGTTGGCCTCTGTGTTTGCCACCAAGAAGAACCTTTAGCTCCGCTGTTGGCTGCAACCCAGCAGGCATTGAGTGGTGGGGACACATGCCATGCCAGACCTTGATGTGAGGGATGGCCTCCTCTGTTGTAAGAGGGTCATCCAAGCGGGAAGGGCAGGCCACGCAGCCTATGGTTGGCAGGAGAGATGATCTAGTCCAAATCCCCTTCTCAAGTAGGGTCATCTAAAGCAGGTTTCTTCACTAGCATAAGTAACTATTATAAGTAATAATAATATAATAAATAGCTATCCTATTTGAATCTTCTATTCTCAAAGGCATTAGCATTAGCTCAAGAAGCTGCTCTTGTGTGATTTAAGATTCCTTAAGCAGAGAATAGGATAATGAAAGCCAAGGACTGCGTCTTTGGAAGTAACAGCATCTATCTCCAGGTTCCCAAGACTCCCAGTGTATCTGACCAACACATTGGTGAAACCTTGTTTTTGGAGCCTGGACATCACTACTTTGCTTTGCTTTTCCTCCATGTCATCTAGAGACTTGTTACCAATTTGCGAAGAACCGAAGCCAAAGTGCTCGCCTCCTTGGTCGTGCAAAACAAATTAGGACAGTGATTGATTTTTTTGCCTTTAGTGCATAAGCACGAGTGTGAAGACTTTGACGAGTTATGTTGCATGAATTTAAATGACCACTTCAGTCCAATAAATGCATAAATACAAAAGTTGAAGACCCTCACAAACCAGCTAGCAGAAAACACCAGGTGGAACCCCTTTCAGAGATGGACGTGGGGGGTGGGACTAACTACGAAAAGCTTTTGTATTATTAGTGGTAATAGGTATTGGGTTTTTATGTATTTTATGTTGTATTCCTTGTCTTTTAGCGCTAATCCGTTCCCTTATAGACAGTATATTATATAAAACTGTAGCACGCATGGTAAAATATTTGTGTGTTCCAACCACAGACCACAGGGTGGCATGTGTCAGGGACAATAGATAATGGTCCGTGGTGAAACACACAAATATAGAAAAGAACTGCTTGTCTGCTTTGGCTCCTCCCCAGAAGGTCCTACTTTGGCTCCTCCCCAGAAAGTTCTGCTTTAGAACTCCCTGGAAAAGTCCTGACCCTTGGAGACCTTTCTAGATATTGTTGGCCACTTCTTCCAATGTAGGCTGGACCCCTGGGTCAGAATGAGTGGGCATTTTTGTTAGTATAAAAGCCTGAGCCTCATGCGATGCGGGGAGGCAGAACCTCATGCCACTCAGGTCAACATTGCCCCCGTGGGGACGCCCGCTAAGGTTGAGACTGCCACCTTGCACTGTGATGATTTTTCTCGGAGCTGGTTTCCTGATCGTCATTACATGGTCTTTGGGGTTGGTAAGATAACCAAACATCAGAAGTATCCTTTACTGTATCTGTTAGTATCTCTATATTTTCCTATATTAATAAACTAGTTCTGAGTTCCCTATTTGTGTCTCATTTCTCTCAGCCCAAATCCTCAAACTCTGGAATAAGCACTTACTCTGATCAAGGATTTTTCAGTCTCTCATGCTCTGCCAGTTAGTAGGGGCACAGGAAGTCGGGAGAAAGCAGAGACAGGGCACCTGACCAAAACTAGCCAAAGGGGTATTCCATACCACATCATGTTATGCCCAGTATATAAACTGGGGGGAGTTACCCGGAAGGCCCAGATCTCTGCTCGAGTTGGGCTAGGTATCGGTCAGTGGGTGGTGAACAATTGTATTCTCTCCCCTTGTTATTTCCCTTATCATTGTTATTACTGGTGTTAGCAGGAGTAGTTTTGTATTATACCTTATTTACTGGACTGTTCCCTTGTGAGTTACATTCTTTGGATTCTCCTCCCCATCCCTCCGGGAGCAGGGGGGAGGAAGAAGAGGGGGGAGGAAGAAGAGGAGGGAGTGAGCGAGTGGCTGTGAGGTTCTGAGTTACCAGCTGGGCTGAAGCCATGACACATTTTTCAGTATGTACCTCCTGCAAATTCATGTTGCTATATTTAGATTGTTTTCTGCTACCTTAATAATTAAGGAAGCAAATTAATATTAGTTGCTTGTGGATGAGAAAATAACTTGAGATTAGAGTTTGGTTGGCTTGCAGCTCCTTTCCAGCCTGTCTGTAGAATTTGGGCATGTCACCTGATTTCTCATCTTCAGTTGGTCAGACCTTAAAATGGGTATGTTACTACCTTGTGCCAGGAAGGTACTGGCTTAAAGCAAAGACACACTACTGGTGTTGGCTTCAAGTATTTTATGCTTTAAAGTACTTGAGGGTAGTTTTTATTTATTTCCTGTGGCAAAGTTGTATGAAAACTACTGATCATAAAATACATACAAACTGTAGTCACTTTACATCCCTTAATTCATCTTTGTTAAATGGCTGTCATAAATCCATACCACTTGTAGTTCAGTGATGTGAGCTCATGATTGCTTTCAGGGTATTTCAGATAAATGTTTTTAATAGAAAGAAAAGCTGTGTTCTGAAAATCAGGATTAATTTATTGCTGTTATGCTCCAGCAATTTAAAATGTAGCTTTTCTGTTAGCATTACTTCATTGACCATGGTAGAGCAATAGACTTAAGTGAGGAGAGGGAACAAAATGGACAGGGCTGCATTTGGTGTGCCCTGGTGGACGTCCTCCTGCAGCAGGTCGTTGAGCTGCGGGACACTGACAATAGGCTAAAAGATTAAAAGATGTCAGGGAAGCTGAGAGGAAACTGGACTGCTTGCCCCAGGCCCAAACTGTGCAGGGGCCTCAAGCATCCATCATAGCGCATACAGGAAAGGAGGACGGCATTAACCCAGGAAGCTGGGAATTAGTAGGTTTCATGGGTTCAGCAGTAGCAGTCGTTTTTTCTCCTTCTTGGTAGCTGGTGCAGCGCTGTGTTTTTGATTTTGAGCCTGGGAGCAGCGCTGATAACACCAGTGTTTATAGTTACTGCTTGGCAATGTTTTGGTTTGACCAAGGACTTTCTGAGCCTCATGCTATGCCAGGGAGGAGGGGAAGCCAGGAGGAGGCAGAGACAGGACACCTGACCCAAACTGACCAAAGAGGTTATTCCATACCACAGCACGTCATGTCCAGGATGTGAAACCAGAGGGCAGAGACCTGGAAGGGTGTGGTGGTGGACTGGGGGTGCACGGCATGGTCAGGTTTTTGGGATTGGGGGGTTCGCTGCCAGGGGGTGCACTGGCTGGGTCAGGCTTGGTGAGCAGTTGTATTCTCTTTCTTTGTATTTCTCTTGTATTATTACCGGTGGTAGCAGTAGTGATTTGTGTTATACCTTAGTTACTAAACTGTTCTTATCTCAACCCGTGCGAGTTGCATTTTTTTGATTCTCCTCCCCATCCCCCTGGGACTGGGGTAAGAAAGAGGGGGAGTGAGTGAGTGAGTAAAACTGCGTGGGTGGGGGGCTTAAACCACAACAGTAGGAAAAAAAAAAACAACCAACAAAAAGAAAGAAGAAGAGGACAATTAACAGCAAGGGGCTTCCTCCTAAATCTGACATCCCCACCCAGAACTGCTTCACAGTTCTGCAGTGGGCTAATGAGGAAACACACACCTCATCACATGAACAACCTGCTGATGCACCAGTAAAGAGGATCATTAGTGGTGCCGCCAGGAAAAAGTGGCAGGTCATAGTAGTAGGTGGCTGTCATGGGTTCAGCAGCAGCAGTCGTTTTTTCTCCTTCTTGGTAGCTGGTGCAGCGCTGTGTTTTTGATTTTGGGCCTGGGAACACTGCTGATAACACCAGTATTTTCAGTTTCTGCTTGGTAATGTTTTTTTCTGACCAAGGACAAAAGTAGTCTCATGCTATGCCAGGGAGGAGGGGAGCCGGGAGGAAGCAGAGACAGGACAACTGACCCAAACTGACCAAAGAGGTTATTCCATGCCACAGCACGTCATGTCCAGGATGTTAAAACGGAGAGCAGAGACCCGGAAGGGTGGTGGTGGTGCATTGGGGTGTTCACTGCTGGGGGGTGCACTGGCTGGGTCGGGCTTGGTGAGCAGCTGTATTCTCTTTCCTTGTATTTCTCTTGTATTATTACTGGTGGTAGCAGTAGTGATTTGTGTTATACCTTAGTTACTAAACTGTTCTTATCTCAACCTGTGGGAGTTGCATTCTTTTGATTCTCCTCCCCATCCCCCTGGGACTGGGGGAAGAAAGAGAGAGGAGTGAGTGAGTGAGTGAGTGAGTGAGTGAGTGAGTGAGTGAGTGAGAAAACTGCATGGGGGGGGGGGTTAGAGGATTAAACTACAACAGTGGCTCTACTTGGAAAGGCACAGAGGCACCCATCTTTCGGCCTGACCAAGTCTTAAGAGAGATGTGTTGCCTACCAGGGGCTCGGACCAGGGATGTTGCAGAGAGGCTGCCTGGTCTAATAAGTCCCACTATTACCTGCTTCTAGTGGTTCATGTGAATGCTAGTGATATAGATAGCAGTAGCCCGGAGAACATAAAGGACTAGAGAGCCCTGGGAGAGATGATTAAGGGCTCTGGAGCTCAGATTGTTTTTTCATCAATTCTCCGGGATAAAGGGGAGGACCTTAAAAGGCTAGGTGGATTTGGCATCTTAATAAATGCTTAGAACAGTGATGGACGAAGCGGTCTATAGACAGATAGGAGCAGCCTCACACTCACAGGCCCTTGTCCTCAAGGGGGACTTCAACCGTACTGATATCTGTTGGAGGGAAGGTACGGCCTGGCCCAAGCAATCCAGGAAGTTCTTCAACTGTGTGGAAGACAACTTCCCCTTGCAAGTAATAGCGGTGCTGACAAGGAGAGGTTCCATGCTTGACCTCATAACTCATACTCACCAACAGGTAGGGGCTGGTTGGAAATGTGATGCTTCAGGGCAGCCTTGGCTGTAGTGATCATGAGATGGTCGAGCTTGAGATCCGCAGGACAGTGAGAAGAGTGTGCAGCAAGCTTACTGCCCTGGACTTCAAGAAAGCAGGCTTTGGCCTCTTCAGGAACCTGCTTAGTAAGGTTCCATGGGAAAAAGCCCTAGAGGGCAGGGGTGCACAAGACTGCTGGTTGATATTCAAGGATCACCTCCTACAGGCTCAAGAGTGTTGCGTCCCGACTAGAAGGAAATGCAGCAGGAGGGCCAGGAGACCTCCATGGATGGATAAGGAGCTTCTGAGGAAACTTAGAGGGAAATAAGAGGCTTATAAAAGGCGAAAGCAAGGACAGGTGGCCTGGGAGGAATACAGGGACATCGTAAGGAAAATTAGAGACCAGGTTAGGAAAGCAAAGGCCCACTTAGAATTAAACTTGGCTAGGGATGTGAAGGTTAACAGGAAGTTATTCTATAGGTACATAGCAAATGAAAGACAGACTAGGGATAACGAGGACCCTCTCCGAAAGCTACCAGGAGAACTGGCTACCCTAGATTTGGCGAAGGCTGAGGTTCTCAATGACTTCTTTGCCTCAGTCTTTACTGGCAACTGCTCTGACCACGGCGCCCCAGCCTTGGAAGGCAGGTGCAGGGACTGCAAGAATGAAGACCTTAGGCCCACTATAGGAGAGGATCGGGCTTGAGACCATCTTTGGAACCTGAACGTGCACAAGTTCATGGGACCTGATGAAATCCATCTGTGGGTCCTGAAGGAGCTGGCAAATGAAGTTCCTAAGATGCTGTCCATCATATTTGAAAAATCATGGCAGTCAGGTGAAGTTCCTGAGAACTGGAAAAAGGATAATATAACCCTCATTTTCAAGAAGGGGAAAATGGATGAGCCGGGGAACTACAGACCAGTCAGTCTCACCTCTGTGCCTGGCAAAATCTTGGAGCAGATTGTCCTGGAAAGCATGCTGAGGCCCATGAAAAACAACGAGGCGGTTGGTGACAGCTAGCATGGCTTCACTGAGGGGAAATCCTGCCTGACCAATTTGGTGGCCTTCTATGATGGGTCTACGGAACTGATGGGCAAGGGCAGAGCAGTTGATGTCATCTACCTGGACTTGTGCAAAGCGTATGACACTGTCCCACATGACAACCTTGTCTCTAAATTGGAGAGACATCAGTTTGACAGATGGACCACTTGGTGGATAAGGTGCTGGCTGGATGGCCTCATGCAAGGAGTTGTTCTCAATGGCTCAATGTCCAGCTGGAGGCCAGTAACGAGTGGTGTCCCTCAGGGATCGGTGTCGGGACCGGTCTTGTTCAACAAGTCCTTTCCAACCCTAACTATGCTATGATTCTTTGATTCTTGAGGAGGTATGTTTATATAGAATTGTACAGAATACATTTCCTCTGAGTTGTAGAAATATGTAGGTAAAGTGGGAGAATTTATTAAACTCAAAATCTTAGAAAATATGATACATCCACATGACTATCCTCAGTAGGGTGATCTTCTGCAAGCTAATCTATGGTCGAGGGGAAAAAGAAACGAAGCATTACTATCCTAGCATTATTTTGTGCCACTGGTTATGTTGAAAGAATAATGAAAAGTCTGAGTGAGTCACTCAAATTATTCGGAACAGACAGTAACAAAAATATGCCCCCTCTAATTTTTAAAGAGTGTTGTAGACTGTAAATTGCTGCACACTTAAGAAAAATGCTTTTTCTGTGAGAAAAAAAAAAGATGTTTTCTTTTTTGTAGAAGGCTAAGTGCAACCAACTCTGTGTGCCTGTATCTGTATTATGAATTTATTTTTGAGGACTGTGATGATTTTGTGTATGTGTGTTATTCCAGTGCAGCTGGTGAATGTTTCTAGAAGTCTGTGTGCAGCCTTATGAACTAACCCATAGTTGGTAGTTACCTTTCATTTGAAAGAGGCAGAATATGTGCATTAAGAATTACAATGCAAAAACCTGTATTTAAATGTCAAGTCTTGCTTCTTATTTACGGTGAAAATTTTTGCTTTTCTTATTGCAAAGGATATTCTGCAAACCTTTATCTTAGCACATATACTTGTAAATTTTATTCAGTTATGGATAATTTGTGTATGCAGCCTGTTGAGCACTAGGAACAGCCTATTTTTAACCTTTGTTTGTGCAAAACCTTTGAAGCACATCATTAGTTTAATCCTTTCTTCTTTTGTTTCACACCACAGTTCTCTTACCACGTGGGTTGTGAAGGGTCCTATTCTTTAGGATTGCTATCAGGCCTGATTTATGAATAATCTGATAAAGAGCCAGCTCTACTCCCAGAAATGTGCCTTAGGTAGATTTGTATGCCAGTGAGTGGAACAGGTTGCCCAAAGAAGTGGCAAATGCTCCATCCCTGGAAGTGTTCAAGGCCAGGTTGGACAGGGCCTTGAGCAACCTGATCTAGTGGGAGGCATCCCTGCCCATGTCAGGGGATTTGGAACTCGATGATCTTAAGGTCCTTTCCAACCCAAACCATTGTATGATTCTATGTAATAAGACAAGTTCACTAGGAAAAAGTTAATGAAGAAAGCCATTAGAATCATAGAATCATAGAATAGTTAGGGTTGGAAAGGACCTTAAGATCATCTAGTACCAACCCCCCTGCCATGGGCAGGGTCACCTCCCACTAAACCATATCACCCAAGGCTTTCTCCAACCTGGCCTTGAACACCACCAGGGTTCATTAAGATACTGGACCATACTGTCTGTCATTGAAAGCTCTGAGTTGTTTAGGTAGTAGTGTGCAGACCAGGATTGAGTGAGTTATTTGGGTAAATTATTCTTACTGTTCTCATGCAGGCTGCTGTATTGCTGAAGTCCGTATCTAGTTCACCCAGTCTTCCAGAGAGTGTGCTCCATGCTTTGAGACCGGGAAGACCGTGGTGTTCTGAAATGAAGATGGAAGCATTGGGAAAAGCAGAACAACTTGTTGATTCAGAAGTTCCACCAAAGACTTCTGAAAAGCAGGAGACTGCTCCTGATGAAGACAGACTTATAGAACTCAAGACACAAACTCGGAAAGACAACATGCCCACTGCAGCAGGCTCTGTGGTGCTCTCTTCGATGCCTTGCTTACTGATGGAACTGAGGCGAGACTCCTTGGAGTCTCAGCTAGCATTTATGGAGAGCCATAAGCCAACAGGTGGTCAAGTTTATGAGAGTGACTCTTCTAATCACTGCATGCTTTCTCCTTCTTCCAGTGGGCATTTGGCTGACTCGGATACGTTGTCTTCCACAGAAGAGAATGAGCACTGTCTGGCTGAAGCTGCTGTAGAGGGAGACTCTTCTGTGGTGTCTGGGGCTGCAGTTGGGAGGAAATCCAGACGATCAAGGTCCGAAAGTGAAACTTCAACAATGGCTGCCAAGAAAAACCGACAGTCTAGTGATAAGCAGAATGGTCGAGTTACCAAGGTAAAAGGTCATCAAAGCAAAAAGCACAAAGAAAGAATCCGGCTCTTAAGACAGAAACGGGAGGCAGCTGCTCGCAAGAAGTACAACCTGCTGCAGGACAGCAGTACCAGTGATAGTGACCTGACGTGTGACTCGAGCATGAGCTCGTCAGATGATGATGAAGTTTCAGGGAGCAGCAAGACAATCACTGCAGAGATACCAGGTAGAGGATGTTTTGTAAACTGAACTGTAACACATCTGATGTCCTTTCTTGGCTGTCGTGCTAAATTAGATGAGTGACACTTGAGAAAGAACAGAACTGCAGCTCTGTAAATGCAGTATATTAACAAGACATGGGCAAATTTTAAAATCTATTTTGAGATTTCAGTGCACTTTTGCACACCAACAAAGCATAGAAATGGTAAATTGGAGGAAGGGCTCTCTTTGAATTCTGGAATTTTCAGATCATTTCCATTGTAAGGTTCTATGAAATCCTATCAGTACTGTCAAATCGCATTAGACGGTGATAATCTAGTAAATACATTCTTAAGATAAGCGGCAAGCTTTGCTTTAATACATTAAGACAACAGCTCATCAGCTGTGTTAGAAATAACATTGTGTACCTCGTTGTGTCACAGTAAGGCCCTGTTGATTAATGCACTTGCCATGTGCTTTCAGCTATACATTTCAGTGCATGATAAAGCTACTTAGCCTTATTGTAAATTCTTGCAGATTGCAGCTGGTCACCTATTTTAGGACATAAATATGAATTTGTTTACACAGGTGCCCAAGCTATATCCACCCCTATATTTTCAGCATCTTAGACAAAGCTGTTACCATTTTCCTATATCATAAGGATCTATTATTTCTATACTTTTAATTTTCTGACACATCCATGTTAAGATTGGAGGCAGCAAATTATAGGGGCCTTCTCATGATTTTATTAGCAAAAGAAAGATGAATTCAAGTTTTTTTTCTGCTGAGTCTTTGTTATTTTATTAGCTCAAGTGTCATGGACAGGATTTTGTGTGAATTATTCTTGCAGCATATTATTACATGGCAATCAAAAATAAAAGCACATAAAAATAAAATTTTCAGCTTGCCAATTTTCACTGGGTTACGTGGCTTTCTGCCTTTTGTGCTAGAAGGTTGGGTTTTTTTTGAGATATCAGCTTACATAGGGCAAGAACATTTAAAGGAAAACTGCAATAATTAGTCTTAAGTTGCTGAACTTTTTGCTAGATGAATTATTTAAAATATTTGCAGCAGATTTTACAAATACCTTTTAACTGACTTCATTATGATGAATAATTCTGGCACCATGAGAAGTGGCATTTTCCCCGCATTGCTAGAAAAGAAGTTAATGTGTATTATTAGTAAGTTTGGGAAAAACATAGTCCTGCTGTAATTATTGTGTAGTAAACTTTTAATAGAGATCTAAACTTAATTTTTTTTACCAATTTAGTAGTTACTCTAAGTGCTAGCTTTTGTAGTTTTGTGCCTTTCTATTTACTATATTTACACTTTGCTGGGCAATTAAAGCCTGATTTAAAGCCTGTCAAAGAAGACTTACTGAGTTCTGGGACAGGTTCCTCAGACCCCAAAAACCCCAAAACACACAATAAATCCCCCAAGTTATATTCTTTAAGTCATGAAATACCTTGTGACCCAGAAAGGCACCACATGGTATTTTCAGATCTTCTTAGATTTCTGACTTCCATTGTAGGGATCTGAAGCCACTCTAGGGTGCATTTTCTGTATCACTAGGCTTTTCTGTGTTTGAGCTCTTGGTCTTAACGGTGAGATGCTTGCAGTGAAAAGGTCCCATTGCAGTGTACAAAAGAACTTATTTAGTGATGATTACACCAAGGCCCAATTTTACCTGTGATGTGGGAGTGCAAAAAACATCCTGAGGAACAATGACATTTATTGTTATTTCATAGCGCATATCATCTGCTTGATACTAAACTGCATTTAAAACTTTTGAGCTGTCCTTTCTGCCACATTGTCTTTTTCCTTTAAGTAAAAATGACTGTGGTTTGTGGGAAACAGCCTACAAGTGAAAAATAATATTCATAGAGATAAGGACAAGGCTGGCCAAAAATGCATCCTGTGCTACTAGTGGGTTGATGAAACGTTGTGGTCTTAACAGATGCAGTGGAGCTGTGAGTCTGAGTAAGACTCCCAGCTCTCTGTGACAGTGGTAGATTTGCATGCCATCTGCAATCCCTCTTCTTGGAACTTGCAAAGTGCATAACTTTTTTTTTTTATTATTACTAGAAAGCCATTTTAGAGCATAGAGCACTTAGCATTACACTATGAATATCCTCAAAATTTAGGGAATGAACACATAGTTAGAAAATAATACAGGGTATCAGAAAGCAGGAAGACTGTCGTGGTTTAAGCCCAGTTGATAACTCAGAACCACACAGCCGCTCACTCACTCCCCCCCTTCTTCCCTCCCCCTACTCCCAGAGGGATGGGGAGGAGAATTGAAAGTATGTAAACTCCATGGGTTGAGATAAGAACAGCCCAATAAGTAAGGTACCATACAAAACTATTGCTACTTCCACTAATAATAATAATTAAAAGGGAAATAACAAGGGGAGAGAATATAAAACTAAAAGAGGAAAAGGAAAAGAAAACAACAAACATATACGATGCACAATACAATTACTCACCACCTGCTGACAAATACCTAGCCTGACCTGAGCAGTGAACTGGGCCTTGCAGGTGACTCCCCTCAGTTTATATACTGGTCATGACGTGCTGTGGTGTGGAATACCCCTTTGGCTAGTTTGGGTCAGGTGACCTGTCTTTGCTGGCTTCTTGTGCCCCTCCTCACTGGCAGAGCATGAGACTGAAAAGTCCTTGATCAGGGTGTGCACTACTGAGCAACAACTAAAACATCGGTGTGTTATCAGAGTTGTTCAAAACACAGCACTGAACCAGCTACTAAGAAGGAGAAAAATGACTGCTACTGCTGAACCCAGGACATGATCCCTTTGCAAATTTCTTCACCCTTTAACTTGACATAGCTTCCAAAACTATTGAGCTGTGAGTTTACAGATAAAGAGAAAAATTAGGTAAATGCTAACATTTTTAATATAATAAAAATGCATTTTTAGGCTTGATTTTCTTTTTAACCCTAAAGGCCACCAATAAAGATTGAATAAGGCTTGTTTTAAGAACTGCAAGGGAAACATTTGAAGCACTGATTTGCTGCTACTGTAAATTGTAGATATACTATGAATGATGCCTTTTAAAAATAGTATTGCATGGTAACATATTTCAATACACAGTTTCTTCAGTTTACAAAATTTGGTCAACTTTGAACATGCTAGTTCATTCTTAACTGTGAAAGCTTAGCTAGCTATCATCGTCAATAGTTTTTGTTTAAATTGCAATTAAATCTTACTCATTATTATAGAATCATAGAATAATTAGGGTTGGAATGGACCTTAAGATCATCTAGTTCCAAACCCCCTGCCTTGGGCAGGGACACCTCGCACTAAACCATGTCACCAAAGGCTCCGTCTAAACTGGCCTTGAACACTGCTAGGGATGGAGCATTCACCACTTCCTTGGGCAGCCTGTTCCAGTGCCTCATCACCCTCACAGTTATTACTTAAAGGTATCTGATTGTAAGCCTGTGGATATCAGAAAGACTGCCATTTAAGTTACTTGATCTTAGGATAAGATCCCTGAATAAAGACAAGCAGAATCATTGGATGTTCAACAATAGGAGTATATGAACAGAAGAATTTTTTTTTTTTCAGGGAGGAAAATAGATTGAATATACAAAAGGAATCGCATTGTAGGAAAAAAGGTACAATTTTACTTAATTAATTTTAGTCAAAATGCCACTGGATATAAATTAGTTGCTGTAAAGTAATTTATTTTTGAGCAGAGGACCTGAATGCTGAATTTTCAGCCTGTCTCATAAGTAAACAGATGGGAGAGAAGACTTAAAAAGTAGGGGGTTTAATACAATGGTTTTAGCCCCTGACAGGCAGCATTGCTACTTCTCAGAAATAAGAGAATAATCCTGGGCTTTGTTTAGCTGTTACTGAAGGATTTATATGTATACCTCATTTAAATAGCTCCTACAAAGAATGTAGTGTTTAATATTGTAATTTCATGTGCACGGTGAGATCCCAATAAAGATTTAATGCCTTATGGTTTTTATTAGTAAATATTTGCTTAGGATGTGCAATGATTTCTCTCATTCTCAAGATAGTTTCTATTATTCTTAAGCTAGAGGTTCCCACAGGTTTCACATTTATATATTAAATTGTCAGGTTCTGCAGTTGCTTTGTGTAGTTTAACGTGGTGCTTGTCTTGTTTCAGAATTACTATAGGTAAAATTTGTGTGTTTGGACAGCATGCATATATCATTTATTGCTCCTCAAATAGGTATAGAGCCTCTTTTTCTTGGGTTTTTATTGCTTCCTAGAGGATTCCTGAGTGAACTCTGAACTTAAAAATATAGACACCGCTGCCTTTTCTTATTGATATGCAGAGTAAGATAATAAGGATTTCCTTCTCTTCTTGCTGCCGAAGTTCTTCCTGATAATCCCAAAGCTGGTCATTTTAACTGTCTTTTTTTGATGGATAGAAGGAAGGAGAACAGTTTCCTTCCAACTATATCCTGTTTTCTGCCTTGCCTAGAGTTAGTGCTAGAAATGCTGCACAGCTGGTGGCTCATGCAATGAAGGGCATGCTTCCAGTTGGTGTGAGGTTGATCACTCCTACATGTCTTGTGGGCATCACCCCTGTGATGCAGCTGTGTCCATCAGACCTAGCTGAGGTTGCTTTCACCTTGTATACTAGGATAGCATTTGCATATCTTTTCATGTTCATGCATATGTTTGCATTGTGTATTCTCTTCATTGGTGTTTAGTGTGTTTTCCAAAACTAGACCAAGAGCTTTGGGCTTAGCTACTTTAGATGCTGCAATCACTATATCAGCCTTTATCTCTCATAGACTCATAGAATAGTTAAGGTTGGAAGGGACCTTAAGATCATCTAGTTCCAACCCCCCTGCCATGGGCAGGTATGTACAATTTTGTGTTTAACAGTCCATTATAAAAGGGTTCAAGTATGCAAGTAAAATAAGCATAATTATTAAGGTTTATTAGTTAAACAGTATTTTGTATCTCAGCGTAACAGAACTAAACATGTTATTGTGTAATGGTTTTGACACCTTCAGTTGAATTCAGAACAGAAATTTTAAGGGAATTGGACGAATTTGGTTTATTGGGAAAAAAAAACCCTACCTTTGTGACAGAATTGTCTGAGAATTCTAGAATAAAAATAATTTTGAAGCCAAAATTCCCATTATAAACTCAGTGAGTGTAATTTTTTTTTTTCTTTTATGGTAATACTGTTGGTTAATATTTGCTAATTCCGTGCCCCATCCCCTGTCCATCCGTCCCCTTCATATCCAGGGGAAACAATTAGAAAAGTTGCTTTCCTGAGTTAACATGCCTTAATAAACATTATGTTCTTACTTAATGACGTTTTATCAAATGGCCTCAATGTCTTTAAAGCTGGCTTCAGTCGTGCTGGAGGAGCGACCAGGGAAATTCCAGGATTGCTCAACAGGGGCACCGTGTGGGATAGGAACTGCATAGGCAATGTCCTGGAAGAGGCCATGAACTGCTTTGCGGAGAAGCAGAGGCAGACAGAGGAGAAATTTCGCATGTGGATAGAAAAGCTAACCCGAGTTGAAACAAATGAAGAAAGCAAGCAACAACTGGAGCCTGGGGAACCTAAAATTCAACTAGTTGACCAAAAAATCCCCCCTACCACAGAGTCAGGGGCTTTCATACAGATCTCTGATAGCCAAGTACTTCCACAGCAGTCATTTAATTCTTATGTGGGCTATCAAAATGTCGATGCTATGCTAGAGTTTCCAGTGACTTTTAATAACAATTTTTCACCTATCTTTCCAGAGAATGAGAATATTGCAGAGCCTGATCTGAGTCAATCATAAACTTTAAAAAAAAAAATTATCTTTGCAATCCTGATGTTACTTCCGATTATGATAAAACCAATGTTTGCTTTTATCTGTGTATTTGTTTTGTTTTTCTCTTTTGGGTTTTATTACCATGGTATTGTTTTCTTTACTTTATAGAGACTATATATGTAGTTAACCCTCCCCCCCAGTATACCCACATGCATGTGCCAACACACATACCTTTAAGGGGGGGGGGGGGAACAACCACCCTAAGCTGTCATCACCAAACTCGGGAAAACATAACTTAAAATCCTTGATTAGCTACCCCAAAATCAGTAGAGCTATGTTTGCTACAATAGGAGCATTCAGAGTATTCATCCAAATGCTCTTTTTGCATGTTAAAACATTTATATAAGGAAATAAGCTTTATATTTAAAGATGTAAAGTACCCTAGAGAACCAGACTAGATACAGACCTTTACTAGATACAGACATTTACTTAACTATCTGTTTACTCCCAAGTTTTGCTGCTTGAACATGTCACACATTAGTTTTTTCTTCTTCCTTTTTAGGCAGAAGTAATAAATAAGCTCACCCATAACTATATAAAACAAATGTGTACAACTGATTTTTGTCTCCCACTTAGTTAATTTTCTGTCCAGAGTTTTTATGAATGTCATTGCTGTGTCACACGTGGCATATTTATGGAACTAGCTGTCTTATATTGTGTGTGCAAATGCGGACACATATATGTGTTCAGTTTGGGTGGAAGTCATCTCTAATTTTAGGTGTCTAGTTTGCTGTTCTGTGGATCTCCTTCTGAGTCAATGGGAAGAAGTAAGCACCTAGAGAGGATACCTCCGGCAGTGTCTTTCTTTTCCATTATTTGTCTAAACCTCCCTTACAAACAGTTTAGGATAGATAACTTTTGGCTGAAGCGAGATGAATCACACCCAACTACATGCGCATGCATGAGCTGTGCACACAAGGCATAAAAATAGTTGTGTCAGTCCTAAAATAAGCAGCTGTTGGTGGATGGATTGAGCCTTGGCACAGGAATTTAAAGTAAGGCTTGACAGTCAGATTAGTAAACACTCTGGTGGTCTGAAGGGATGGGTTGCTGTCATGGTTTAAGCCCAGCCAGTAACTCAGAACCACGCAGGTGTCCTGTCTTTTGTTTCCTCCTGGCTTCCCATGCCACTCCTCTCTGGCAGAGCATGAGAGACTGAAAAGTCCTTGATCAGAGTAAACATTACTTAGCAATAACTAAAAACATCGGTGTTATCAGCGCTGTTCCCAGGCTAAAGTCAAAAACACAGCACTGCACCAGCTACTAAGAAGGAGAAAAATGACTGCTACAGCTGAACCCAGGACAGTTGCTGGTCTGGATCAGACAGCATGAGCTTGTTCTAAACAATGTTTGAATGCCACTGAAATAATTATTTACTTGTGATGGGGAATGTCAGAACACTAATTTCATTTAAATAATACAATAATTTACTATTGTGTGGATTTTATTTATTTTTTTTATATTGATTGGTGTTCTGAATAGGCTGACTTGAAACTGTGATATTTAAAGTAGCATTAATTTAAACAATTTAAACTGTATATTGGAAATCTCTATTTATAAATAAAAATTCTAATAAAGTCAACTAAAATTCTGCATAGATGTAATTTAAGTAGAGAGAACACCGTAGGTCTCTCTTAGCTCTGTTATTTTGCCATTTAAACCACAGTTACATTTTTCCCCTGATTATTTTAGTGTAATTCCTTTTCTTCCTGTTGGAAGTAACCACTCTATGTTCTATACATCTGGTTTGTTTTTTTTTGGGGGGGGGGGGGGTTGTGTGTGTGTGTTTTGGTTTTTTTTTTGCTAGCTTGGGGTTTGTTTGGGCTTTGGTTTTTTCTCTGTTTTGTGTTATTTTCACCCTCCCCCTTCCCTGAAGTTAGTGGGAGTTTTTCCATCAATTTATATGGGCGATTGGGTCAAACCTGTAACAGGAACTCAAGAAATGTTTTTTTTTTATCAGTATAATACTAACACTGGTGTGTTAACATTATTCTTGGCCCAGACTTACTTTTTTTTAAGTATGTGATGCCTTCATTGGGAAAAAACAAACAAACAAAACAACAACAAAAAAAGCCCCAAACCAAAGAAAAAAAACCTATGAGGTTAGAGAGCTGTTTTATTTTCAGAGTAACTGTTTGAAAGACTATGAAGGAGATAACTTTTAAGTACTGGAATAAATTCTTTACAGATTTTGATACAAAGATTTTGATATTGTTATAAATGTTCAAAGACCAATTCCAAATCAAATGGATATTTATTGTAATTTCATATAGGAAAGGTAATAAGCAAACAGCGCTGGGTGCGCGGGGAGTCTCCGCTCCACCAGCGTGCACACCAATGATCACACAGTCACTCCTTTTACAGAGCTTATACATGCATATTCACTAAGATGTTGTAATAGGTAAATTTGCTCCCGCTTCGTATGATAATTAGTTTCCACAAGTCTTTTCCGCATGCGCACTGTCTCCTGGTGGTCTTGGGTGAGGGTCTCGGGATGAAGTAAGAGTCTTCCTCAGTGACCTTTATACAGACTTTTAAGGTTGAACTTTTTACCTTCTTTCTCTGCGCATGTCCCTTACTGCTTCTTCTGCCCCCCCCTTAGTTGTCCTTGGGAATTTACAGTCTCATAGATAAGGGGGCTTCTACAGTTTGTCTCAAAGACAAAGGAACATAGATAAGGGGGTTTCTGCAGTTTCTTAAAGACAAAGGAACATCTGTAGTTTATGATTACCCAAACTTCACATACTGGCCTTACTTAATTAACAATTACCCAAACCTTATTGTATCAGCCTTGCTTCAGTTACACAGTTACTCAGGCCTTATTGTATCAGCCTTGCTTCAGTTACACAGTTAACATTACTCTCAGCAAATTTACAATGTTGGTTTTTATTACAATTCCCCCCTTTTTCTTTTCAATCCCTAATTTGCTGATTTTAATTTTAAAACTGCTTCCCTGGCTGCAGATAAAATTGCAGTGCCTTCTAATTCATCCATGGGATATTCTTCCTCCTGTTTGGTTAAACCTGTATATTGTTGTCTTAAAATCATGAGTTGTACTGTTTCTATTCTGCTTTCTGTAGTTTCGATATAAGTTCCTTGTTCCATGGTCTTATTCTTTCCTAATTCACCTGTTATAATTTTGTTTGGACCCAATGCTTGAGGTACCTGTTTAACTTCTTTTCTAATCAATATTAAACCACCTCTATCTGTTCCAGGTTCACGTATCATCACCCCCCAAGTCTTTCCTATAGTCCAAGCCATACTTTCTGGTTGTAATATTTCCAGGGTTAAATTTTGACAGGTTCCGACATCATTTTACCCCTCCAGCATAGTCGTATGTGGGAGTTCTACAACCCTTGGGGGCTCACTTGACCTTAAGAAACTGGTCTGGATTAGATATTGACCAGGCAGTAGCTATAGTTTTGCAGCCTCAATATGCACAATAAAATATCCAGGATAATTACAATAGGATTTTCCTGGGTTGGAACTTGGACACCAATAAATGGCCTTGCCATTAGTTGCTCCCCAACTCCAGAGATCGTGCTGTCCACAAGCAGATCCCAGGATGAGGCTTAAGAGCTCACAATTCGTGACATTAAATTTGGGAGCTCCCGATGTGATAGTTGCACGTATCGTCTGGGCATCTTCTAATCAGACCAATGTCCAGTTAAAAGGTTGGTGGTTTTGATTTCCCAATATATTCTTAACGAGGATTAAGATTAAGAAAACTGGAGTCTGACTCATTGTATAGATGTTCATTCAATCAAATGATAGTAGCTGTTGGCTAATCGCCTGATATCAGAAAATTATGTCTCCACAATAGTATCTCTCTGCCTTCCTTTGTCTACTCCTTTGCAGGGAGCAACAAGGTATTGGTTCTTTTCGGCAGCAGTGATATTCTTCAGGAGCTTCAGGCGTTCTCTACCACACTTATTTTGGCATAACATCTACCATGAGTCTTTATTCCAGATCTTAATCTATCTATCAATTCTCAATACTTGATTAATTTTCCCAGTTATTTATAATTGAGGTCCTTTCCAGGCAAATTCTAAAGTACACTGTCCTAAAAACTTTGTATGATATTAATCTGTCTCATATATTTTCTAATTTTCGGGCGCTGACAATCCCCATCTGCAAAATAACTCCCCTAAAGTCTAGGCCTTATTGGTGTTTCAACCCAGTCAAATTACCACATTCAATTCTTATTAATTCTCCTGATTGTTCTATCCGATCCCAGTAGAACCAATTATTTCTACATGTATTGCACCAAAAATCTTGTCCTGACCTTAAAATTACTTCATGATTACAGAGATAACATATAAAAGTAAAATATGGATTACATTCAATACTACGATGGATAGGACACCAATAATTTATAACAGTAATATCTGGACTTATATTAAATGACATAAGTTTTGATCCCTCATAATTGGAGTTCGTCAAGTTCTCCTTATCTTTAGTTTAAGGTCTCCCAGTTTCAAAGTTACAGTCCAGTCCGTGGATGGCGGTTTAGTTCTGTCCGTGGACGGCGGTTTCACTGGTCCTTTCACTCGAGTTGCATGAGTCCATCCTTTTTCTTTAGTTCTTGTCGCTGTGTATCCAAGCAGGCTGCTCCTTTATCTTCACTGCTGTAGTCAGTAACATCTGGTACAGTCCACTCCACTTCTCCTGTACTGCATTTCCTGAAAAATTCTTAACATGATCCGAGTCTCTGGATCTGAAAGGGTGAATCGGATAATCCAAACCCCTTGCTCTTGTCCCTAATATTCTCTTATTTATTTCTTCTAATTGTTTTCCCAGATTGACCAGAAACTCTCAGAGATAGTCATCTCCCACTTCCAGAAGACTTTCTCCTTTAAACTGGAACTGATATGTATAAATATATATATATATTAAATTTTACATGGCCTAGCCTTTTCTTTCGACCGAGGTTTAGTTCGAATTCTTAATAGAGCCAGTGGTAAGGCTTGGTACCAACATAAATTCTTTTCCTGATATATTTTTCTAATCTGTTGTTTTATCAGATGGTTCATCTTTTCTAGTTGCCCACTGGCCTACGGCCTGTATGGAACATGTAGTTGCCAATTGATTTCTAATATTTTGCTAACTTCTTGTAACAATTTTGTGCCAAAGTGCAAGCCTCGGTTGGAAGAAATTGCCGCTGGTATTCCAAAACAAGGTATTATATTGTTTAACAAGGTTTTAATTACTTATCTTGCATTATTTATTCTACAAGGGAATGCTTCTGGCCACCCTGAAAAAGTATAATTAACACCAACAAATATCAAAAACCTCCTTTTCTTGGTAATTCGGAAAAATTTATTTGCCCCTGCTGTCCGGGATAACTTCCTCTCCCAGTTGTCCCGATTTGATCTCTACTTTCAACTTTTAGGATTGTTCTTGAGACAGAGCTGACATTGTCACTAATTGAACTATAGTATCTTGTATCAACTTCCATAATTGATTATAAGGGATCACTACTCACCTGTCAGGAATCTGAACCCAACCCTCTTAGTTTTCCTGTCCTTTGGGATCTTCTATTTTCTATCCTCCTTTGAATATCTAGGTATAGATTTCTCAATTTTCAGTTTGCCGTCAGGGATTAAGGACATAATTTTTAGATTGTTCACCTGCTCATTTGGCTTCAAAATTAGCCAAATTATTTCCAGTCTCTTGATCAGAGTTACCTCTTTGATGTCCTTTACAGTGTATGGTAGCCACTTCATCAGGTAAGCAGATAAATTCGGTTTTTCTTTGGTCAATGGTAAGCAAGAGTCATTTAAATCCAAGATGGCAAACATTTCTGATTATTATTCAATTTAGTCAATAAAGTATACACATTAGCTACTACTGGATGAATATCCTCTGCAATTTTGTTGATTGCTCTGAGACTTGAACTAATCTGCAACTTCTACTGTCAAGATAGGAGTATTATATTCCAATTCACATTCAATTTAATAATCTATATTTTAAATATTTATCAGTGATTTTTAATTTCCTTTACTGCAATTTTAAGAGAGATTGTTTTATTCTAATCGGGCAGGCCTCCCCCTTTTTTATTTCTACTTTAACAGGCAAAGATTTTTTTTTTTTTTTTTTTTGCCTTACCTGGAACTTCAGATGCCCATACTCCCAGATATACCTGATTAAGGATTTCTCCTATTTCAGGGAGGTTCTTCTGTTCACTTTTCTGTTGAATTAAAGATAAACTCAAAACTGCAATTAATTGATCATTTTTAACTCTTAATTCCAATTTGCCTTCTTTAAATGCACCCTAATAAAAATCGCACCCTAATAAAAATTTTGGAGAATTTGGCATGCGTAAAAATTTATGCATTCCTATTTGTTTTCCCAATTTGTACTCTAAGGATTTCAGAAAGAATGCCTCTTTTTTTTTTTCTTTTTTTCTTTTTTTCTTTTTTTTTCTTTTCTCAGTGGCCAGTAGCTCCCACATCTGTAACAAATTCTTTTCCCTCTAACACCAAATAAGTTGCTCCTGTATCCACAAAAATTCCACTTTATTTCCTCTATTCCCTAGTTTTAATTTAACTTTATCTGCTAGGGTAGATTCCCCAGGTCCATCACTGTGTCTGTCTAGTTCCAATTCAGCCACGGGAGCCACCCCAGGGCACTCCCCCCCAGGCCAGTCTCACTTCTAACATCCTAACTCCCCAAAACACGTACACTTCCCCATAACACGTACACTGATCCGGTTCCACAGAAGAAGAGCTCACTTCCCCACCTCCGCCCGAGAGCCCTCCTCCACCTCTGTTTTACTTTTTTTTTTTTTTTTCTCTCACCGTAGCTCCCCCCGTTGTGCAGGGGCTGCAGATGCCTCTGCAACAGCACTTCTGTTTTAACCCTTTCTTAACTCCGAATGTGAATCTGCTGCTTGTTGCCAGTGACAGCAATCTCTTCCTCCTTATCAACATCAGATAGGACAGATGCAGAGGGTGCTCTTCTCGGAGGTACCTGTCATACAAAATTTTCCAACCTGTCTTCCTGATTACTGTTTTTTTTTTTAACTCCAAGTATCTTTCTCCGATATCACAAGCTGAACAACTTCTCTCCATCTTAACTTTCAGTTTTTCCCTGTCCTTTTCCAAAGCCCAAAATTAAGGGATCTGGTGGAGCTACATTAATTTCGCATTCCATCTGTTACTCCGGGTGGTTTCTTAAAGTGAAAAACATATCTGCATACATTACTTTATCCCATTTTCCTTGCCACCCCAAAACCAACAGTAATTGGAACAATGTATCATAGTTCAAAGTTCCATTTCTAGCCCATTTTTCCTAACATTCCAAATTATACAAAGGCCACCATTGTCTGCAATATTTTACCAACGTTGTCGTAATTACTGAGCCCCCAGGAGATCCTCCCAGTTCTTTCCAATGTGCTAAAATGCACCTTAAAGGACTCTTTCTCAAGAACTCTCCACTCTGCTGATTTTCCATTGTCAATCTCTCTCTCTCACACACACACACACACACACACACACGGGATCCCACAGACACGCTCCACAATTATAACACTTGAGACAGAGACTACAATTCTATCAAACAAACAACTAATAACACAGCTAGTCAACAACTAATAACACAGTCTGTCATCAATACCAAAATCACAGGACCAAAATTATCATTATAACAAGCCACAACATAAGTCAAATACCAGTAAAATCCAAAAGCTTTTTCCTTAAGACGCCCACTGTGTCTTGTGAGTGTATACCAAATGACGCTAGCAGCCGGGTATACGCCTTTACCCACGAGATTTCCTATCTCAATTTATGGAAGGCTTCCTCACCATGCGTACGTTTACCAAACCAATTTACCAAACCAAGATGCCCCCTGCATCTTACAGATTATGTAAAAGAAAAGAATACCTTTTATGAAGATGGTCCTTGTCTGCTCCCCAAATTTTAATACAATAATGAACCATTTTCTCTACGCTTTTTCCTTCTTAGGAAGGCCAGGACCCCCAATATCTGATCATTCACCCTAGGGGACTCTCAGAGGGTATGTCAGGTAGTTTACCTTTAGGCCCCATCTGGGAATTTTCCTTTTTACTAAGTCGACTCTTATTTTGACCCATAATTTCAACGATTCTTCTTTCGGGTCGGTTTTTAGGAATTTTATAGTGGCAATTCCCCGCCCTTGGCTGCCTAGTAAGAGTGTCTTACGGGAGGTACGACCCTTCCCCCCCCCCCCCGTGAACCCTTTTGTGAAGTGCGCTTTGGTCCTTCACCGGCCAAGTCCCTTGCGGGAAATTGGAACCACGGTTAGAGGTTAGAAGACCTCCACACTCGCTTCGGAGCTTTGTCTGGATCCACCCCTGGACTTTGTCTCAAGATGTTTCCAGACTTTTGCCCCGTCTCAATCACACTCTTACATTCACAGGCAACCGATTTCCACCCAACCGAATGAGAGTACACTCTTCATACTCACGACTCCAGATAGTCTGCGTCTGGATCTTCGTGCACCAGAATTATGGGCAACCGTTACTGCAGTTCCCTTTCGGGGCCCAATTTTCTTTGCTTATTGCCTTTCTTTTGTTTGTAGATATCTGAAGATCCACTCAGATCGATACCTTTCCCGAGCCACACTAAGTCTGTGGGAAGACTCGGTCCAAGAGACCTATCAGATATCACTTCGGGGTCACCAAATTATTATAAATGTTCAAAGACCAATTCCAAATCAAATGGATATTTATTGTAATTTCATATAGGAAAGGTAATAAGCAAACAGTGCTGGGTGCGCGGGGAGTCTCCGCTCCACCAGTGTGCACACCAATGATCACACAGTCACTCCTTTTACAGAGCTTATACATGCATATTCACTAAGATGTTGTAATAGGTAAATTTGCTCCCGCTTCGTATGATAATTAGTTTCCACAAGTCTTTTCTGCATGCGCAGTCTCCTGGTGGTCTTGGGTGAGGGTCTCGGGATGAAGTGAGAGTCTTCCTCAGTGACCTTTATACAGACTTTTAAGGTTGAACTTTTTACCTTCTTTCTCTGAGCATGTCCCTTCCTGCTTCTTCTGCCCCCCCCTTAGTTGTCCTTGGGAATTTAGAGTCTCATAGATAAGGGGGCTTCTACAGTTTGTCTCAAAGACAAAGGAACATAGATAAGGGGGTTTCTGCAGTTTCTTAGAGACAAAGGAACATCTGTAGTTTATGATTACCCAAACTTCACGTACGGCCCTTACTTAATTAACAATTACCCAAACCTTATTGTATCAGCCTTGCTTCAGTTACACAGTTACTCAGGCCTTATTGTATCAGCCTTGCTTCAGTTACACAGTTAACATTACTCTCAGCAAATTTACAATGTTGGTTTTTATTACAATTTGAACTTGTAAGAAAACTTCCTCATCTGAATTTGAGCATTTCAGGTAAAAGTTAAATGAGTTATTTTATGTTCAATTGCAATTTAATAAACTTGTCCTCATATGTTTAAAATTTAAGATCCTTTAGAGAAGATTATGTGCTGATATTGAAAAAAAATTGGATCCTTCTGGTGTTTATAGATTAATATATATACACATATACACACCCCCACCCCCCCTTATGCCAATAATAAGAACAGCATATTTTAAAGCATGATTTTATAAGTCTTCCCATGCATGCAGAAGCAGCTTTTTGCAGTGACTGGTTTATTTTGATGTGTAAGAGTCACTTATCTCAGTATGTCTGTAAGCATGCCCTTAACCTTTTTTATAAAACAGTGTATATGGATCAATTGGGTATTTCAAAACAAATTGTGTGAGGAGATTGGTTGAAATTATTTATCTCTCAGACTGAAACATCTTTATGTGCAGATCTAATAAATGGATAATAATTTTGTTAGGAATGTATTCAGTGAAATTTCTGCCAATTTTCAATACCTTGTTTAGGTAATCTAAAAAAAAATTAAAAAATCAGTGTATTAATAGAGAAAAATTTGGATTTGGTTACTACAGGAAAAATGAGAAAGTGTCAAACATTTTAATCCATTACTATTAACTGTTGTTTTCAATTATAAGCAGCTGTGAATGTGAAAGAACAAGCAGAGAATTACAACAGTTGAGCATACAGACTTTAAAGCTGTACTCTTTCTAGGATAAAATTATTCCAAGACACCCAGAAGACTGTGGGAATAGTTCATATAGTTACATATAATTTCAGTTTAATTTCCCCACAAAAGCTACCTAGTGTTAAGAACACCTGTGCAAGACCAATGGTTGTAAATGGTTTTGTAAATGGTAGATATTACTCTGTTGGGTTGCTCTTTTCACTTGCCTCAAAACTGGAGCCAGATCTTCAGCTGTCATGAATCACCTCCTTTGAAATGAAAATTGTGTGTTGATTTACACAACAAAGGTGGAACCCCACCTTTCTGTTGTTCAGGTGTAGTATGACCTACTGGATGAAGGATTTGGCAGGCTGCACAATTAAACAGGAGCATCTCTCTTCTTGTTTTGTAATGTAAGTTTGAAAGATGCAGAGCACTGAAGAAACAAGCCTTCATATACCAATCCTAGTGCTGAATGTATTTTAAACCTGTGTGGCCACAGCCTTTAGCATCTCTGAGAAAACAGATTCCCAATATGTAATTTCAGATTATTTTTTTTCCTGGAAATATTTTTGTTATATTATATGGCTGCAGTTAAGTTTGTCATGATTTCTGTTATAAGCTCTTATTTTCAAAGGGCTTTGACTAGAAACTTCCAGGGAATTAGAATTTCTTCAGCTGAAATTTTGAGATAAATTTTAATGTCATCCATTCTGTATTTCATTAAAGTAGTCTGGCCTTATTTAAGACTATTTTATGATTATCAGAAGGAAACACTTCAAATTTCCAAACAAGAGTTACATTTTGAATGTATGCTCACATCTCAACAAGTTGCTTCAAAACCAGCAAATTTAACAAGTAGAGAAGAATTCAGTAGGAGTTTTGCCACAGATGTGGAGAATCACAGATGATAATTTAGTTTCTCTAATTGTCCTAGGTTTTACACTTAAGAGTGAAGTAAAGAAACTAGAAGGTTTCTTTAAAAGATTTTACTTATTGCTTGAAGAAGTAAATGTATCAAGTCATATCATCTGGTGCAGGCTGGAAGATGGTGCCGGTTTAAACCCAACTGGCCTATCTAAGTTCATTGCCATTTTTAATATTGAATTATGTTTTCCATGCAGCAGCTGTTTCTGCATGGGGTAATTTAACACCCGTATAATTGTGGAGTCAGGATTTAGTAGCAGGTATAAAGCACAGCTACTTTGTTAGCTTTTTTTTTTTTGCAAGTGCAAAAGCAATGTCTTCAAATATCACTAAATACAAACTGACAATTCACTAAATGAAAAATTAAAGGATATTCTCCTAGAATTGGACCATACATAGGAGTCTTTTGCAGTTCCAGGGGCTTTAGTGTGCAGTGTTTTTGCAGGCTTAGGCTGCAACTTCTTTCTTCCTCAGGGATTTGTGCTGCTTGCCTCCCTCAAATGGGGTCTGCAGGAAATCCCACCCTTCACGCATTGTTTTATCTGAGTTTTGGGGGGGTTTTGCTTCTCATGCTTCTGATAAAACATCTGAATTTTCAGGTTTTATTGGGGGAGGGGGAAGGTAACATACAACACATTCAAATAAAGGCAGTGAAACTTTATTTGGTGTTTCTATTGAAAAAAAAAAGATGGGGGGAAGGAAAAAATTCTTAAAAATTTAAGATATACTGCTCTTCAGTGTTATTTTTAACAGTATTAGGGCAAAATAATTTGGTCAGAAATATACATCTCTTTTTAAGTCCACAAAGTTTCTTAGTGGCTTTGCCAGATTGTTATTTTATCTGAGCTGCTAGAGTTAAGACTGGAGGACCAATCTTCAATGAAACGGGATTATATTTGGCAGTTATTTTACAAATTGAAATATATTTATTATCACTGACTTCTCTTGTTAATATATTTTGTCTCTTCCTGTATGAAGAAAGGAAAATTACTCAAGGTCTGTGTAAAATAAGGAATGTAAACACAGGAAGAGGTAAATCTAAGTATCCTAGAATATAGCACCTGGGAGGATACTGACAAAGTGTATGTAAACATAGGAAGAGATAAATCTAAGTATCCTGAGACCTAGTATCTGGGAAGAGACTGATAAAGTTCTGCTTAAACAGCTAAGTTCAGGGAATAACAGCTGAATGACAACTGCGCATGCGGCAGACTAAAGAGGTAAAATGTTCAGCCTTAAAAGTCTGTATAAAGGTCACTGAGGAAGACTCTTACTTCATCCCGAGACCCTCACCCAAGAACACCAGGAGACAGTGCACATACGGAAAAGACTTGTGGAAACCAATTACCATACGAAGCGGGAGCTAATCTACACATTACAACACCTTAATGAATATGTATGCCCCCCCCCCCCCCCCCCCCCCGTCGTCCAGCGCTGTAATAAAGAATAAGCTACTTAGACAAAAATTGACTTTTATAAAAAAAAAATATTTCAAGGGTATTAAGAAATTCAATCCTAGCTCCATTAAAACCAGTAGAAAATTTCTAATAATTTCAGTGGGGCTAGCATTTCAACTCATTAGAAATTGAATTTATTCTGCAGTTTTTGGTCAGAGAATCCTTCAGCTGAGTTTAAGGGGAGTCTGCCTCATGTGTGTGTAAATCAGGCCAGTTAAGTAGATGTTTTTAAAATAATTGAGGCCTGCACTTGTGACTACTGCAGTTGCATTTGGAAGTATTGGAAGAAATGCACTGTGTAATTTGTACTGTAGAAGCTAAAATATTCAGGCTGATTGATAGAGATGGACAGTACCTTGCAAAACATAAAGCTAGAAATCAGTCTCACAAATTTTATTAGTCTCATAGTGTTAGATCAGCAAAATGAAGACATGGAAAATAGGCTTATTAAGTTAGAAGTGAATTGAAGTGCTTTGTAAAGTCTCACAGACTGACCAAGCAAGGGGTTAGTCTAGACCATCACAAGTTTTGCATCAAAACTGTATTACTCATTCCATGAGAAGAGATGAAGTTTGTACATGCAAAAATGTGATGCTTTCTGGAAGGGTGCATGTTTGCCTGCCTTTTCCTAATGTAAGCTGTTTTTACATAGGAAATTGGGTTTTTTTGACTGTCATATCTATGTCAGAGTAGGGTGTGATGGTTTCCAAAACCCTTCTGATACACTTTTGCAAGTAAAACTGTGGAAGAGATGTGGCTAATCTATCTGCTTCCATAATTAATAAATCATTAGGTGGCATCAGGGAAAATAAATCCTATAATGAGATATAAAGTGTATGCCACTTCCTGATATTTTCAATACACAGCCATGTTCCACATACCTTTGCTTAATGCACAATAAAAAATACTTTATTATGTCTTTATATATAATTTCTTAAAACAAATCCAAGATATTTTCCATCTAGTCATCAAAAAGACTGAAAGAATGAATGTTGATCAGCAAGACTTGAATTTTTGAGATCTTTTTTGATGCGATTGATTAAAAATGATCCTGTCTGAGAACAGATACTCATTTGATCATGTTGTTTTGTTTTTATTATTATGATAAAAAAACCAACAAGCACAAAAGCTTTACTGTGTGAAATGAAGGAAAATGTGAGAGAAGTGGATTAATCGATAAAGTTCACTTTATGATTTTAGAGAGCATGTTGTTGCATTACTATTGTTTTTATTGTATTTACAGCATATTCTTTGTCTAACCCTGTAAATTTTGAAATGTAACTACTGTAACTTGAAATAAATAAATATAAATAGTAATGAAGTGTTTCATGTTGCTAAACAACATAAAAAAGCATAGATCTCCTTCATCCCCATCCACCTTTGAGAATTGCTTTAGGGTTCAATTAGTTTATTCTGTTTGAACTGCACATACTTTATGAAACCGCAGCAGCTCTAGATCATGTCTTAACATCAGGCTTGTGGTGCTTATCTAAAAGAAAAAGACTGACACTTCAGCCTGGAGTCTTATATATGACAAAGCCTTTCTATTTGGATCAAAAGTAGTAACTTTTATTGTCTACTGTGTCTACTGTAAAACTACTTTGGCAAGTCACATAAGATGAATCATATTTTGTGTGCCAAAACCTAGAAATTATTTCAATTACTGTAGTGATCATCTGATTTTGAAATTTATATAGGCATTGAAGTGCATTCTATATTTGCTTAATTGTGAAGTAAATGGAGATATCATCTCTTAAATTTAAATGTCAGGTGCAATTGAGGGCATTCTTAGATCTTTTATTATTTTAAAATGCCTCAGTATTCTCTTTCGTTACATAAAAAATAATTGCTATTTAGTTTAGAGTACTAAGATTGAGACAAAGCAGTGCCTACATTCACAGTCAAGATGTATAAGTGAGGCTGGAAGCAGTCATGTCTCCTTGGGCTTGCGATTACCCAGGTGCCTCAGTGTGTTATCTTTTCAGCTTTTGCACATTTCACAAAAGCATTCCTAAACACTATTTCTAAACTCAATAATTTACCAGTTAAAAATAGCTCAGTAATTTGAGACGAATGCTGTTTTCAGCAAAGCTGAATTCCTCTGCTTGTTAGCGCTGGGCAAGCTGCAAATCTCTGCTTGCCTCAGTTTCCCCCATAGGCAAATCATAGAATTGTTAGAAATAGAGGTTAATAACTACCTTGGAGCTCTTTGAGATTCACTAATGGAAAACTTTTTGTAAGAATAAAGTGCTTTAATTATTATTGTTATTATTATTATACCTGTTTTGTATATTTTAAAGCTTATCTTATTCACACCTAAATAAGGCTCCACATCTCCTCATCGCAGACACTGATGACCATCAAAGTTAGGCTTTTAATTTGGAAATTATTTCAGTCAGGATAATCCTCTGGAGATTTTTCCACTGCTTGTAGAGAAAATATAGTGAAGTTTAAATCCCATCCTAGAATTCACCTTGCTGTATTTCAGCAGTGTAAAAGTCAGGTGCCTTGTCAAAAGTGGTTGTCTGAATTCTTTCTGTTTAGTGGGGAAGGAGGAGAGATGATGATGCTCCAGGATGCAATTTCCAGGCTGGGGTTACTTAACCCTGAAGTGCCTCTCTTTGGCTACAGTGGGAGGGAGTTTTAGTGATGAGTTTTGCACTACATGCCTAAATTTAAGAAAGCTGAAGAGAAATAATGACTTAAAGGACTAAAATCCCCATTCGGGCTCTGCTAGCTAATATCTTTTTTTTCCTATTATAAAGTACTGCTGTGCATTGATACACAGCTGTTGCAGTGCAAAGGTATGGTGCTGGATCACTGCTTTTAACCTATAGCTGCAATTTTACAGCTGATTCCCCCTTTTTGCTTGTGCTGCCATTATAATGAATAAGGGTTAATAGGAGTGTGCAGCTTACAACAGTTTAGACTACTGAATATTGAGATGTGGCTCTATGAAAAGCATGAGAGTGGCTACCAGATAAATAATTTAATTTTCTATGTTGCAAGCTTAAAATTAAAGTTGGTATTTGTAGACCTGGGGTTTTGTGCATGTGGCTTCTGATATGGTTGTCCTAAGCGGAATTAGTTTTGATGATCTGTGCAAATTAAGGGAGAATTGGAATTGGACACTTGGAAACACTGTCCCCATGATGGCTTCTGTCTCTGAATTGTTAAAAAAAAAAAGGCAAGCAAAGAAAGCAGTCTTTACCACCCCTGTTAAAGCTGTATTTTGCTGCTGATACTTATTAACTTTCAGCCTTGCATTTTCCAAGCATTTATTGTTATAAGAATGAATTAAAGCTTATCACCAGGGGAATGTAAGTCTTCCAGCTACCTTGGCTTCTCAAAAGATGCAATTTTTCATCAATTGATTATTTAAATTACTGACCAGGGAACCTCTTAATTTCATTACATTAAATTTGGATTCTGGCATGGTTTGTTTTGTGTCTGTTTTTTTTTATCTGTTGAAATCATGTTAGTCAGTAATTACGAGTGGCTCTATTGTAAAGAAAAGATGATAAATTACAACTATGATCATTGTTAATCCATTAACCTTTTCAACCTGAAAGCATTTTTTCACTTATTTCCTATCTGAAGCCAGTTTTCCTTATTTCATGGTATCACACATTCACTTTGTATCACATCACATAGTTGGCTGGGGAAGTATTATTTATTTCCAAATTTAACCCCTCCTGTCCCATCCTTGTAGCACTGAAAAGGAAACAGGCTTTGAGGAATGGAGAATCTTAGAGGAGTTTTTAAAATATGCCTTCACTGCAACTTTCATCTAGTTGTAGTTGTCTACAACTTAATTATTGTTTATTTACTTTTTTTTTAAGCATATGTAAGCATTTATTGCTTATTTCTTTTTTGATGCATGCTGGAAATCCTAGGATTTGTTGCAGTGTCATAGCCATTATCTTGGCCTCAGTCATTTACTGGTGATAGGTATGGATAACCCTGATGTCGGGGGCCCTTCACTTCCAAATCTGTTCCTGAATGGGAAGGCTGAGAAAAGCAAAATTAGATCTCTGCTGTGATTGCTTTGTAAATAGGCCGCTTGTTTTTTCCCAGATTGTTAAATTGGTGGCTATTACACTGATAAATTTAAGTATAGTATGTAAATTATATTGAAAATATTTTAGTTTGATGTATACTGTATTTAAGCTAAGTTATAAGGTTTGCTGTTTGGAAGTGTGGAAGATACAAGAGTGGAACTACAGATAACAAGTTTATGCTTGTATTTCCTACTGATGAAGATTTCCACACAAGTTATTGCTATGGGTAGGTGATGAGAATATCACTCTGCATGTATATACATTTATTATATATTTTTGCATGATTATACATGTAGGAGTGGTACAATTTTGACTTGAGACTTGGTGCCTTTTGTCAAATTATAATTTTACTTGTGTAGACATTTCTGGAATCAACTTTCACTTCTGCTTTTGGAGATCTTGGTAAGAAATGAGAGAGGCAAAGACCTGAAGGAACACTACATAGCTCCTGAAATTTCAGATAACCTATTGAAAAAATGGTCAAATAGTCAACATTGTACTTGACCCTCGTATCTTCTTCACTCAACTGTTTATTTTTATAGATCACATTATATGTTCATGCTGAACTCTGATAAGAATGAAAGAAAACATGCCTCTCGTGATTCATTCTAGCTGTAACTTCTGCATGTAATTTAATTATCAGCTGTCACACATGACACAAACTGAACTTCAGCCAGCTGAATTTTGAATTTGGTATTCCATTATTTTGTCTTTTAAAAAGACAAGGATTACCTTTCAGTTAATTATCAGGACTTCTTTTTCAGTCATAATCATGTGTTTCATGTTGCGAACAGTTTGGTTTTTAAGACATTGTCATTTACCCATTTATTTTTGTTGGGTCTGGTTTAAGTTTGTAACATAATATTGGTTTGTGAAATTGTTTTGGAGGCAGGTCTGATCAGAAATATTTTGTGAATTTCTTCATACCTTTTTGCAAAACTGATCTTTAGTATGACATAAGCAATATGCTCACTCTTTAATGAAGTCTGTTGCTAGTCACAAAATAGGCATTTCTTAAAATAATGGGTTGAATTATGTTTCAGGGGCCAAGTTACGAAAAAAAAAACCCAAAGAAGCAAAAAAAAACCAAAAGAAAAAAAAAACCCTGGAGAATTAAATTTGAAACTTTTAGCTCATTTTGTTCCTTCTGTCTTCAACCTTTTTTTCCCCCCCCCCCAACATGATTTCACCAGGGTAATCTCAAGGGAACAACCTGTTATGGAAACACTGTAATGTTGCTCCATTTCTCTTTTGGTAAGGAAGACAGGTGTGTAAGTCTAAATATCCTTTAGAAAGTTAAATTTCAATGTATCTTCTAGTAATTTAGTTTTCTTCTTCAGCCAGATCTGGCATACAAGGTTTTACTTAACTCAAAAAACTTAAAGCTAACGAAGTGCAGGCTCTGTGGTGCCTTGGGCTCAAGCTATTTCATGCTCTCCTGGAGCATGTGAATACACATGTCAAGGCAAATTTCACTTATCCCTAATAAAGCAAAGGTAATAAGGTAGAAAGACAGCTTGTGTAACTACTCAATCAGTTGTTACCAAGTCTGTGGGATTATGGAATTAAAATTGCATTTCATAGGTATAAACCTATTTAGCTTTCTAAGGACATACTTCAGAAGTTGAATTTTACTGTTTGAAAAAACATAACTGAACCATCATCTCTGCAAGACTTTGAACCATTAATAGCAGCATTAATCTGTTACTGTTTAAAAATGTAGTTCTGGAAAGACAGCTTTCCATCTTTTTTTTTTTTGTGGAATACAAAAGGAACAGGAGAGAAATTTTTATGACAGTTTGAATAAGCAGGGCTTTGCAAGGAAATAATTCTAAAGACTGAGAAGTCTTTTCATTTTATTCTTTGTGACTTTTAAAGACTTCTTTAGTCATTCTGAAACTCTGAAGGTCCTATCTTACTGTGTTATTAGTTTATGATTATTTTGTATTATCCCATGCAAATTATACTCTCTATGTATCATGCCCATAACAATAATGTCCTGCAGACCCTCAACTGCCAGAACTTTCTTGGAGTTAAAGAATTGCAGTAGCAAAGATGCTTATCTATTTCATACTCATTTTTGTGGATGAAGTCTTGGCCCAAAGGAAGTTTTGATTCTCTCATTTGGGGAGTGGAAACTACAACCACTTTCATCCACCCTTAGTTGGTAAGCTGTAGCTGAGACAAAGCATTTGAGTTAAAATGTGCATTCTTTCAGAATTGCAATGTTTATCTGTTCTCTCTGCTGCTTTGTCTTGATTTTGACTTTTTTTCAAGTCTCTTCTGTTTCTAGCATGCTTTCCAGTTAGGATTTTCATTCCTCACAAAGAAAATAGTCTGCCCTAACAAAATAGACCAAAAATAGCTTTTTGTTATTCTTCAAGAATAGATTTCATGTAAGCAATTCTCTCCCTCTTTCCACCTTCACTTTGGTGGCCAAAAATGCATATGGTAATAATATCAAAAGCATATTTATCACTGCACATTATAGTTTTATTTCTTGTTACTCTTGATCTTTAAAAACCAGCACCAAACAATGTTTCATTTTTAAAAATTCCCCTGCCCTTGATGGGTAAATGTTATGAAAGGAAAGCGGCCTGATGACAACTTAAACAGGGGAAGTTCAGGTTAGGTATAGTTCATTACTGTGAGGGTGGTGAGGCACTGGAACAGGTTTGCCAAAGAAATGGTAAATGCTCTGGCAGTGTTCAAAGCCAGGTTGGACAGAGTCTTGGGTGACATGGTCTAGTGTGAGGTGTCCCTCCCCATGGCAGGGGGGTTGGAATTTGATGATCTTTAGTTCCTTTCCAGCCCTAACAATTCTATGATTCTATGTTAATTTTATTGTCACTGGATCAATTATATAAAAAAGTTATTTTTATTTGATCAACCACAATGTAAGATGTCACTTGAGTTTTGTAAAATCTTCTAGATAAATGTCTTGCCAAATTTTATGTCCTGTAACTTATTTTTTATTTTAAACTGAAGGTTTTATCCTTTTAAGATTGTAAATGTAACATTGTCAGATATGGAGATGTTTATGTGTTAATGTAAAAGATAATACACAAATAACTGATACATTGATAAACATGTTTTTCTTATATTTGTGTTTTCTGTGTATGCAAAGGTTAAAATGTCTCTAATCTCAGACTATGTTCATTAACTGAAGTTTAAGAATTCATATGATTTAGTTCTTTAAGGGCTTCACGTAGAAGATAGATAGATAGATAGTATTAATCCTTAAACAAATTATTTGTACTTTTAAAGATGTCTTTCACAATATGCTGACTTCTAATCCATGTTGCTTTACTCTCCTTCTGCAGATGGACCTCCAGTTGTAGCTCATTATGATATATCAGACACAAATTCAGACCCAGAAGTGGTAAATGTGGACAATCTGTTGGCAGCTGCAGTAGTTCAAGAGCGCAGTAATTCTTTAGGAAATCAAGACTCGGGATCTGCCTGGAGAACCAGAGGGCTGCTAGATGAACTGGACGCCGATACAGGTTTGATTAAATTCTCTTCCTCTAACATTTGTTCCAGCATCTCAGCTGGTGTCTCTCCCTTTCTTGCTTTCTTGCTTTCTTGCTTTCAGCATTTTTGGAGTTTGCACAGATTGAAATGCTCCCTGTGTGGATTTTGCAATAAACCAGGTCAGGTGCTTATTAAAAAGGCCTGACATTCCAAAATACAACTGATAAAAATTGACAAAGATTCCTTCAATGTATTTTTGACGCTAGTTTTCTTAATTATTTTTTTCTCCTTTTCCCTCTAATTACTACTTGGAACTTAAGTCTGGGGTTTTGGTGGTGTTTTGTTTTTTTTTAATTAAAGTGAGATAAGCTTGTTACTGAATGGTTGATTATGACAACACATGCCACCAGCTAGTAAACCATTCATAATCGCATTTTAAGTAATGTAATTGTCTATTTCTTTAAAAAAGCATTAATTATTCTCATATTCTATCTGCATTTCTAACATACCTTAGAAAATTGGACCATCAGATAAAGGTGAAGGGTAAAAAGGTGATAAGGGTGGTAAGTAGGCTTAGCATCAGGAGACAGCAAAAAAAAAAATCTGTCAAGAAAGCAAGAGCATATATACTGTGGAAGAATTCAGAGAAGTTCATGTAGCTCGTAAACACTGTTCAGCTTCACTAAGTGCTTGCAACTCTTCACTAACAAAAGAGTTAAACCACAATATGAAATGCTACTGTGTTCTGGATGCAGAGAGCTGACAGGGAATGTTTCCTATCAACTTCATCTCATAGCCTTCTATGCCAACATACTGCCTTCCTTTCCACTAATTTTTTTAATACCCATGTTAAGACTTTTAGCTGTGTAAGACACGGAGTCTTGCCTTGCACAGCAGTTTTTTGTTTCATGCTGTGTTTTCCAAATGTAAGCCTGCCAAAGGGCACCTGCATTGGAAGTGTCCTGGTGGCTCCGAGCTACTTTTCAATGTTTATAAAGCTTAAAGAAATACAAATATGTGGCTAATTTTGAAAAAGGTGTTCCATTATTATAGAGTGGACAGGTCCATTTTGTTTGAATATGAGAATCTCTGTTGCATTATTTTCACAGTGGTCTATGGCTGGATGTTCTTCCAGCCTTTTTGAAGCTAGGCAGTATTTTCCAAGCTCACTGGGACTGTTTGCAGGAGATCAGCTGACTGATAGTTAGCTGTTTGACTTATAACAAGCCCAATCCTTTATTAAGTGATTTATAAAATTATTAGAACAGCTGAAATTAGCTTTATCATATATCTAATGGATTGGTACTTCAAAGGAGTGTAAGGAAATAAAAAGTAATGTTTCTTTCCAAGCTTTCTTCCACTTTCTGCTTACAAGTACGTCATGGTTCAAGCCCAGTCAGTGACTCAGAACCATGCAGCCACTCACTCACTCCTCCCCTTCTTCCCCTCTGATCCTGGAGGGATGGGGAGGAGAATCAAAAGAATATAAATCCCATGGGTTGAAATAAGAACAGTCCAGTAACTAAGGTATAATACAATACTACTACTTCCACCAATAATAATAATAATTGTAAGGGAAATAACAAAGGAAGAGAATATAAAACCAAAAGGGGAAAAGGAAAACAATAAACACAAGTGATGCACAATACAATTGCTCACCACCCACTGGCAGATACCTAGCCCGACTACACTACACAAGTTATTTTTCGTGCCTTTCATTTGCTTTTCTTCTTGCTTATATGGGTGACTGAAACTGTCATGGATTGATCCTTTAGTTCAGTTGTAATGTCTTTCACTGGCGTTGGAGTGTCTGCAGCGTCTGTTGCTGGGGCTGGAGTGGCTGCAGTGTCATTGGAGTTGTACTAGCTGCAGTGTCTTTCACGAGGGTTGAAGTGGCTGCAATGTCTGTTGTTGAGGTTTGAGTAGCTGCTGTATTTGTCGCTAGAGTTGGGGTAGGTACTGTGCTTGGAGTTGGAGTATCTGCATTGTCTGTTGCTGTCAGGGTTTGAGTAGCTGCTGTTCTTGTCGCTGGAGTTGGGGGAACTGCTGTGCTTGGGGTTTGAGTAGTTGTGTTGTCTGTTGCTTTGCAATGAGATCCAGAGGCATCTTTTTCCTGCTCTTTACAGAACAGGGCTCTGTAGGCATAGGCCAAACCCCAGCACATTGCTGAAAGTTGTCCCTCTCTGGTATTGCCAGGACAACAGCACACCTTGTCTAAGTGTTCTGCTAATTTTTCCAGATTCCGCATTTGTTTAGGAGTGAAATTCCAAAGCACTGGCCTTGGAGCTTGCCCGTACGATCCCATACACCCTGCCACTCATGACTGTCCAGCCTCAGGGAAGATCTCTTGGTGGTATTCTTAAATAGTTGTTTATCCTTAGACGAGACCCGAGCCAGACCCTGCTTAGCTTCTGAGATTGGTGAAGCTCAGGCGTAGCTGGTAACTCAGAACCACACAGCTACTTCCTCACTCCCGTGCTTCTTCCTCCCCCCGCTCCCGGACGTCTGGGGAGGAGAATCGAAAGAATCTAAATCCCACGGGTTGAGCTAAGAACAGTCCAGTAACTGAAGTATAATACAAAACTACTACTACCACCACCAATAATAATAATAATGATAAGGGAAATGACAAGGGGAAAGAATATAAAACCAAAAGGGGAAAAGGAAAAGAAAACAATAAACACAAGTGATGAACAATGCAATTGCCCACCACCCACCAACTGATACCCAGCCCAACCCGAGCAGTGATCTAGGCCTTTCGGGAAACTCCCTCCAGTTTATATACTGGGCATAACATGCTGTGGTATGGAATACCCCTTTGGCTAGTTTGGGTCATGTGACCTGTCTCTGCTTCCTCCCGGCTTCCTGTGCCCCTCCTCACTGGCAGAGCATGAGACTGAAAAGTCCTTAATTGGAATAAGCATTACTTAACAGCAACTAAAAACATTGGCGTATTATCAGCATTGTTCTCAGACTAAAGTTGAAAACACAGCACTTCACCAGCTACTAGGAAGGGGAAAAAATAACTGTTACAGCTGAACTCAGGACAGAGTACAATGCTGCACTGCAGGTAGAAATTTGTCTTCCTCCCTCGGCCTTTATCCAAGGGGACTTGCAAGGAGGAGGTTGTCAATTAAAAGAAAATGTCAATAAATTTCTTCATCCCTGACACTATGGGAGCGTGTTTGTACGAACTTGCTCCTGGTGCTATAGCCATGTCACCATCTGAAAGGTTGAATCTCTCTTTCTTCCTGCACACACCTTGTCCCAGACCCCTGCAGCCTCAGTACGCTTTTGACTGCATGTTTGTCGGTACTGGCCTTTTCTGACCATGTGTAGGATTGCGCATTTGGAAAGCAGAATTTTCAAATCTTGCATCTCATTCACAAATATAATCTTCAGCCATTATTTATTTTAACAGACATTAAATGATGTGTTCCCATGGTAAAATAGCAACATAAGCTAAGTGAAAAATATTATTAGGACACACTATCAAATCTTTGTGCATGGGCAAATATTTTGGGCTTTTTTGCAAGCACTGATGTTGTAGGGCAAACAAAACATTTCCTTTGGGCATCATCCTAATGTTTGTGCAAAGAAATTAACAGCAAAGGCATGTTATTAGGCATGAAATTTGTATTGCCAGAGTCTGTAAATCTATCTACATGCTGTAATCTTGATTTACACTCAGCTACTCTTGCAATATTTACTCTGCTAATCATAGCTTCTCTACTGCTAATTACCTTTTTGTTCACTGAACTTAAAGCTATGGTAATATATGAAAGTTCTTTTAGGGCTTCCATTTATACCTCTAGGGATTTATTTTGGGGCTATTTAAGAGCTAGTCTGCTTTGCTCCTCTGTCAGACATTATCCTGTCTAGCAAAGGGTGCAGAATGGTGGTATGTCATTAGTACAACATGTTAAGGTAGGATGTTATCCATGCCAGTTTGCATGAAACAGTGACCAAGGACTGTTCTACTCTTCTGCTGCCTGTACTCTAGCAGCAATGACATTCAGGAGCAGGGTGATTTGAATCACTGGGGCAGTGATCACATAAAGCTCCCTGTTTGCATCACCACCACATGAAACAAAGCCTCTGAGTGCTTCCATTTCATATTTCACAGTGAGCCCAGCAACTTCTATTAAAGAATTATCTGTGACCCATTTTGGGACTTTCTGGAAGTCAGTGATATTTGCCAAGAAATGTTCAGCTGAACTGTAATGTTAGGAAAAGTCAGCTTGGGATATTAATTCATTTTAAGTCCAGCTGACAAACAGTTTTTGTCTTGTGAGGTGGAAACTCTTCCTTCAGGTACATGGCAGCAAACAGGTTTACTTCCCTTGCTAGCCCTGATCAGATGTTGCACTAAGGGTCTTCACTTTCCAAAACCGGAAAATACAATATGGTCTCTGCCCCTCTATTTGCTTGCATCTTTTCCAAGTACCTTAAGCAGTCATTAGAAGGTTTCCCTGGCACTTGTTTTAAGTTTCATTTCTTCTCTCTGTGTCCTCTTGATCTACTTGGGAGTATAATTAGTTCTGCATGTTTGCACACCTTTGAAATTCTGTAGATTGTTATTATGTCCTCCTCCTCTCATCTTTGAAGAGGTGTCCAATCAAACTAGATTAACATATTAATCTAATTTCAAATTTCCTGCTCGACAAATCATTCTTCCCCTGTGTAATACAGTCGAGTGAGTGGTTTCCAAGAAGTAGGTAGTGTCATCTGCTTCAGGGCTGCCCAATGTCCCCCAGCTTACTGCTAGAAAGAAACAATAGAAGTAATCTCTTTTTTTAAAAAAAAAAAGCAGATATTATCTCTCTCTATTGAAATCTTATATAATTGATTTTAAAAAATAAATTATTAACTGTAAAATAATAGTTTTGTCTGGTTTGTGTTTTCCATGCAAGTATTATTTAATATGTCACAACACAGCTTCACTAATTGTGGTGAAGAAACTTCTTACCAGTACTTGGCAGAAAAGACAAAACTTGCAACACCCATTGTGAGTATTTAGGGAGGACTTGTTTGACAAACTGATGAACTGGGTAACAAAGAGTGACAGTAATAAAAAAACAGCACTGCTATATATGGAACTTATGAAAACCAGATTATTTTTATAAGTAATCTGTAATAATGTTAGAGCAGATGTGTGAAGCAGTGTGACCAAAAGCTGACAGGTTTGTTAGTTTTTTTTCATTAACTGGCTTCCCCTATTGATTGATTGATTTTAAGAAAATAAATTCCTTTTCCTTGGTATGTGTGATGTTTCTTTTCAGCCTATAGGCTTTGCTTGCCACAGGATCATTCAGTTTGATATATTGACAGCAAATTGTCTTAATATTTTATTTCAAAGAGGTTTAGGCACAGTCTTACTTAGCATTGGATTTATGCAAGGCATTTGACACTGTCCCACACGACATCCTTGACTCTAAAATGGAGAAGCATGGATTTGATGGATGGGACACTTGGTGGATAAGGAATTAGCTGGATGGTCGCACTCAGGGGATTGTGGTCAACGTCTTGATATCCAAGTGGAGACCAGTGACAAGTGGTGTCCCTCAGGGCTTGGTGCTGGGTCCGATCCTGCTCAACATCTTTGTCAGCAACATGGACAGTGGGATTGAGTGCACCAAGGGAAGCTTGCTGATGACACCAAGCTGCGTGGTGCAGTCAACACACTGGAGGGAAGGGATGCCATCCAGAGGGACCTGGACACGCTTGAGAGGTGGGCCAGTGCAAGCCTCATGAAGTTCAACAAGGCCAAGTGGAAGGTTCTGCACCTGGGTTGGGGCAATCCCAAGCACAATTACAGGATGGGCAGAGACTGAATTGAGAGCAGCCCTGAGGAGGACTTGGGGGTGTTGGTTCATGAGAAGCTCAACATGAGCCAGCAGTGTGTGTTTGCAGCCCAGAAAGCCAGCCATACATTGGGCTGCTGTGAGAGACTGATCTGAAATCAGATTCCACTGTCCATTGTCTCAGAGATGGGTAGGAAGGAGGAGTTGAAAATAAGAATCCAAGGTCCATTGCCTGGAAGAAGGGTGCGAGGAGTTGAACTGGGACTCAACCATCCATTGCCTGAGGGATGAGTGGGAAAGAGCTGAGCTAAGACTCTTCTGTCCATTAATTCGAAGATATGGCAGATACACTGAAGTTGACCACCTAGGTGACTTTTGATAAACATGTGTCCCAGTGTTTGAAGGTCCCACCACCCATTGCTCTCAGTGTAGTCTTTAACAGTCCATTGTACATTATGTTTGGATTGTGGTGTGTTAAGTTGGCAGACTCACCATGTATGGTCTGGAGACCTTTCTGTGATTAAATCAGTCCAATCCATCTGGCACCCATAACTACCTCTTGTATGAATCAATTCCAGGTGGTAATGCTGTTGAAGGTTTGTCGACCCTGCCTATTGCTATTGCTCTGATCACAACTCTCTCACATATGGTCTTGAACACTGGCCACAAATATTTAAGACTCTCAGGAAGCCCACGAGTAAGAGGAGATAACCACTCCAGATCAATAGAAGCTTGCATAAAAGATTTCCTCATCACGTCTCTGTCATACATTGCTTGTATGCATGCTGCCTTCTTCACTGATGCAGACAAATTCAATAAGCCTGCAGTTCTAACTACCAGAGGGTCTCCTCTCTCCTGAGGATCTACACTGCCTGCCCAGTATGCAGCCCTTGCAGTGAGAGAATAATTATGATCTCCTGGTGTGGTAGTTAGAAACATTCCTGGTCCCTGATAGCCTTGTGCTTCCTCCTCACTTAACTGAATTCGGTTTCCCCCCCGTAAGGGAGACTCACCACACAAACTCCACTGCCAATTCTCCCGGTCATTTTGAATACTTCTCCTAGTTATACCAATTCTATTGGGGACCAAGGGGACTGCATGTATGGGAGGATGAATTTCTTCATCACTATCAACAGCAGTCTCAGTATTAACTAAGAGTTGCAAGGGAATCAGACAAGTGGTAGAATAGGGGTTACCTGCAATTTCATCAAGTTGTGGTTTAAGGCCAGCCAGTAACTCAGAACCATGCAGCCCACATACACCCCCCTTCTTCCCCCCCTGCTCCCTGAGGGACAGGTTGGAGAAACAAAAGAATGTAAATCCCACAGGGTGAGATAAGAGCAGTCAAATAACTAAAGTATAATACAAAACTACTACCCCTACCACCAATAATAATAATGATAAGGGAAATAACAAGGAGAAAGAATATAAAACTAAAAGGGGAAAAGGAAAAAAAAACAGCAGATGCGCAATACAATTGCTCACCATCTGCTGAACTGATACCCAGCCTAACCTGAGCAGCGACCTGGGTGACTGCCCCCGGTTTATATACGGGGCATGACCTGCTGTGGTATGGAATACCCCTTTGGCTGGATTGGGTCAGGTGTCCAGCCTCTGCTTCCTCCCAGCTTCACATGACCCTCCTCAGTGGTAGAGCATGAGAGACTGAAAAGTCCTTGACCAGGGGAAGTATTACTTAGGAACAACTAAAAGCATCGGTGTGTTATCAGCACTGTTCTCAGACTAAAGTCGAAAAAACAGCACTACACTGGCTACTAAGAAGGAGAAAAAATAAGTTACAGCTGAATCTAGGACAGTATCCACCCCTTATTCCATACCATTCATGTCATGGTCAGATCACACATTTTTCAATATATCATTGATTCTTGCCTCTTGAGAGAGAGAGAGATAGACACTGTTATGGGGTCAGATCCGCCCCCCCCCCCCGAGTCTCATGTTACGCCGGGAAAGAGAGAAAAGCTGGGGGAGGGGAGACAGGGCACCTGACCAGGGCTAACCAATGAGGTTATTCCATACCACAGCACATCATGCCCAGGAGGTAGGATTCGGGGGCGGGGCTCTCGCGGCACGCGGTATGGGGGAGGGGCGCGGGGTCTCTCAGCTCGGTCTGGCTGCGAAACATTTGTATCTTCTCCCTCTGTATTTACTTTGTCATTATTATTGTTATTGGTGGTGGCAGTAGTGATTTGTATTGTATCTTAGTTATAAGACTGTTCTTATCTCAACCCGTGGGAGTCACATTTTCTTCGGTTCTTCTCCCCATTTCCCCCTCATCCCTCATCGGAGTGGGGGGGGGGGGGCGGAAAGGAGGGGGAAGTGAAATTTACAGCTTAAATCACGACAGTTTTGGCACCCAACATGGGGCACTTAAGGGTTGAGATAAAGACAAAATAGCCACTCGTCACAATGCTGATTTATTGGCTCTCAAAGCTGTTGCTCTGGTTCTCACAGGTTCAGTGTATGATACTTTACTTACAGCCGGTATTTCTTATCTTAACATTTTTCAGATCTGGGTTTTGGGTTAAGATTCTTGTTACATTATACTGTATTGCATGGATTTTTTAATACAATAGACTATGTGATCATGAAACTGACCCGGTTTGTGTTTCCAGTGTGTCCACCAACTCTATACTTTGGGAGGTATATAATGGAAGTTCTTAGCAATTTACACGTCTCTTTTCACCTCCTCGGGTGGTCAGCCTGTGAAGGAGACATTCTTTTGTGCTCCCAGCGCCCCCACCAGGCCGTTTACAACACTGTTTGAGAATTTTGAAGGTTTTGAATGGCCTTTAGATACCCTTGAGATCTGCCTGCTGGTGGTGATGGGAGCTATCATGTTGGCACACATACTGAATATGTTGTACTCACAACTATTTTGTCTGGTCCGGAGAGTTAATCAGAGTGGGGTGTGGGCCATGTCTGGGGTTAGACTACAATCCAGGATGGCCGAGAGATTTTCCCCAAGGCTGGACAGTCATAAATGGCAGGGTGTGTGGGATAGTATGGGCAAGTATCTAGGCCAGTGGGCCCCTCCAGTGCTTTGGAATTTCACCGATGAACAAATGCAAAATCCAGAAAAATTAGTAAAACATTTAAAGGAGGTGTGTGGTCATTCTGGTCACACCAGAGATGGACAAATCATGGCAACATGCTGGGGCTTGGCTTATGCTTACAGAGCCTTGTTTAACACTGTCCAGCATCTTCAAAAGGAAAAAAAGGTCTCTGGATCTGAGGGCAGAGTAATGGAAGCACAGTTAATCCAGCTCCAAGTACAGCAGCTACATCACCACCAGCTACAGGTACAGCCACGACTCAAACCCCAGTGACAAGTACGGCAGCTACCCAAACCACAGTAATAATCACTGAAGCTAAACCAGAGGACCAACTCATACCAATATCGGTTGCTCCTGTACGCAAGAGGAAAAACAAAGAAGAGGCAGGAAAGATGAAACAAGACAAAGAAACGTCACCACCTGAGACAGCATCTGACCAGGAGTTATTACCACATGATGAAGAAGAAGAAGAAAAGGTAGAGGTGACTTCTCGATCTCGGACCTCAACCAAGCTACGGAATATGCGAAAAGACTTTACCCGTCAGCCAGGGGAGCACATCATCACCTGCCTGCTCCGATGCTGGGACAATGGGGCCGACGGTCATGAACTAGAAGGTAGTGAAGCCAAACAGCTGGGACGACTTGCCGGGGAAGGGGGAATTGACAAAGCAATTGCAAGAGAGAAAAAGTCCCTCAGCCTTTGGAAGCAGTTCTTGGCAGCTGTGAAAGATAGGTTTCCATACAAGGATGATGTTAGGAGTCGTTCGGCCAAGTGGACTACTCTAGAGAAAGGCATCCAGTCTCTGAGGGAATCAGCCATTGTAGAGATGATCTGTATTACCAAGCTGAATGTTGGGGATATACCCATAGATCCTGATGAAGTCGAATGTACATGACCCACGTGGTGTAAATTTACAAAAAATGCACCCCAATCATATGCCCATTCATTACAGCAATAACCTGGAGTGACATAAGACCACCAAGAGTGGATGAAATGACTTATAAACTCCAAGAGTTTGAAGATAATCTCACCCCTTCCATCATCTCAGCTGTGGAGAAACTGTCCCAGAACCTCCAACAGTTGAGAGACGATCTATCCAGCTCCTCACGTGTACCAACACACGTCTCAGCTATTAACAGAAGGTGTCCCACTGTTTGAGAGAGAAGATATAGAAGGTATACACCACGGGCCACCCTATGGTTTTACCTGCAGGATCATGGAGAAGATATGATGGAGTGGGATGGAAAGCCTCCTTCAGTTTTGGAGGAGCGGGTGCGAGAACTGGAAAAGAGAGCAAAGGTCAAGCCTGATCACCCCATGAAGGCTGCAGCTTCAGTCTCTGGTGAGCAGGTTCCCAGATGGAGTGGAAGAGCAGATTTTACCTCAGCTCCTGTGATGAAGAAGAATAATCCATCTCTACAAGAGGTGAGTGACCAATGTGATGACTACTAGAGGGGCCCCGCCTCCAGCCAGGTGGAGGTAGGGGACAATCGAACTTATTGAACTGTATGGATCAGATGGCCTGGCACATCAGTCCCACAGAAGTATAAGGCTCTAGTAGATACCGGTGCACAGTGTACTCTGATGCCATCAAGCTGTCAAGGGGTGGAACCTATTTCTATTTCTGGAGTGACAGGAGGATCCCAAGAGTTGACTGTACTGGAGGCTGAAATCAGCCTGACTGGGAGGGAACGGCAAAAACACCCCATTGTGACTGGTCCAGAGGCTCCATGTATCCTTGGCATAGATTACCTCAGAAGAGGGTACTTCAAAGACCCAAAAGGGTACCGATGGGCTTTTGGTATTGCTGCTTTGGAGACAGAGGAAGTGGAGCAGCTGTCCACCTTGGCTGGTCTCTCAGAGGATCCTTCTGCTGTGGGGTTGCTGAAGGTTGAAGAACAACAAGTGCCAGTCGCGACTGCAACAGTGCTCCGGCAGGAATATCGCACCAACTGAGACTCCCTGATTCCCATCCATAAGCTGATCCGTAGATTGGAGAGTCAAGGAGTGATCAGTAGGACCCACTCACCCTTTAATAGCCCCATATGGCCAGTGCGAAAGTCTAATGGAGAGTGGAGACTAACAGTAGACTATCGTGGCCTGAAAGAAGTTACCCCATCCTTGAGTGCTGCCGTACCGGACATGCTAGAGTTTCAGTATGAACTGGAGTCAAAGGCAGCCAAGTGGTATGCCACAACTGACACTGACAATGCTTTTTTCTCAATTCCTCTGGCAGCAGAGTGCAGGCCACAGTTTGCTTTTACTTGGAGGGGCGTCCAGTACACTTGGAACCGACTGCCCCAGGGGTGGAAAATAATCCAAATCCTGCTGAAAGCCGGTTTTGCCATAAAACGGAGTAAGGTCAAGGGACCTGCACAGGAGATTCAATTTTTGGGAATAAAATGGCAAGACGGACGTTGCCAGATCCCCACAGATGTGATCAACAAGATAACAGCAATGTCGCCGCCAACTAATAAGAAAGAAACTCAAGCTTTCTTTGGTGCTGTGGGGTTCTGGAGGATGCACATCCCGAATTACAGTTTGATTGTAAGCCCTCTCTATTATGTGACCCGGAAGAAGAACGATTTTAAATGGGGCCCTGAGCAACAACAAGCCTTTGAGCAAATTAAACGTGAGATAGTTCGTGCAGTAGCCCTCGGACCAGTCTGGACTGGGCCAGATGTGAAAAATGTACTGTACACCGCAGCTGGGGAGAACGGTCCTACCTGGAGCCTCTGGCAGAAAGCTCCAGGGGTGACTCGAGGTCGACCCCTCGGCTTTTGGAGTCGGGGATACAAAGGAACTGAGGCCAGCTACACCCCAACTGAAAAAGAGATATTGGCAGCCTATGAAGGGGTTTGAGCTGCTTCGGAAGAGATTGGCACTGAAGCAGAGCTCCTCCTGGCAGCCCGGTTGCCCGTGCTGGGCTGGATGTTCAAAGGCAGGGTCTCCTCTACACATCATGCAACTGATGCTACATGGAGTAAGTGGGCCGCATTAATTACACAACGAGCTCGACTAGGAAATCCCAGTCGTCCGGGAATTCTAGAAGTCATCATGGACTGGCCAGAGGGCAAAGATTCTGGAAGGTCACCAGAGGAGGAAGGAGTGATACATGCTGAAGAGGCCCCACCATATAATGAACTGTCAGAAAGTTGAAAGCAATATGCCTTATTTACTGATGGGTCTTGTTGCATTGTGGGAAAGCACCGTAGATGGAAGGCAGCAGTATGGAGTCCTCAACGACAAGTTGCAGAAACTGCTGAAGGGGAGGGTGAATCGAGTCAGTTTGCAGAAGTGAAAGCCATCCAGCTGGCCTTGGACGTTGCTGAATG